>CM057340.1:331144991-331760732 GCA_030015575.1 Agapanthus africanus | reverse complement strand
CATGAGCGTTTGATGGATCGCTTATACGAGATTACTCGGATGTGTAGATCAGTACCAGAGGATTGAGCCACTGATAGAGGCCAGCCAGATTGTGATGACCATTGATGTATCGCTTTCATGATGATTGAGACACTGTTTAGCGTGCGGACAAATGAGCCAGTTGTTGTTGCGAACGACGAGATATCGCCCCAGATGTTGAAGCTATTCCAGTACGAGTTATACTCAGAGATATAATAGATGGTCGCTAGTCCACGAGGGTGAAAGACTAGGACATGTGGTTCGTTCGTTTACCCCGATGCGAGGTCATCAGATTGATTGATTCCAACTTGAGGAGACTTCACACGGATATGTTGGGAGTTGATAGAGACGATCGAATGTCAGAAACCCATTTTCCAAGTTTAAAGTATTTGAAGAAAACATGCAAGTAATTCTAAGGACCCTCTAGAAGAATGAAACCCTAACTCGACATAATGACCATGTGAAAGCCTTGGAACCTTCGGGTTTGCGGCAGTTCCGTGGTGCCATTAGTGAGGCTTGGATTTGCCCTTCTACGGTTGGTCCACAGGTGCTGTGGCACGTATTCGATACTATTAAACTGTACCCAAGATGTTGAGCTCTTGGGGGATTATGGAACTTTGACGAATCGATCGAAAGGTTCAACTTCATTCGGATATCATGTGATGGGATGCATTTCTTGGGAGACTCTAGATACGAGTATAGCTGTTGGAGCACAGTCCATGCAGCCACGAAGAGACGAGTCCGAAGCAGTCGACATTAGAGAAAAGTAGAGTAAGAGGTTCGTACGAGATCTTGATGAGCTAGATACCGTGGCATACTAGACGATAAAGGCCGGATACATCGCTACCAAAGATGCTACCAAAGAGGAAGTCTGGGTATATATTAGTTCATGAGATGAACTTTGTTCCTTCCATTGTGTGACAATGGAGTTGTGGCTTACGCCAAGGAACGCACGTCCCATCAGTGATCCAGACAAATTCTTAGGCAGCGTCACCTGATCATGGAGATGGTTGATCTCCAGGGGATCGAGGTTAGGAGTGTAGACTCAGAGGACAACACGGAAGATCCTTTCATGAAGGCCTTTTCCCAGAGAGAGACTTTTATGGGATGGTTGAGTATGAGATACTACAACTACTACTATCAGATGGCCCTAGTGCAAGTAGGAGATTGTTAGTTATATGTATGCCCTAGAGGCCATTACTATACATAGGATGTATATTGTAGTGGATGCTTGGACATATATAGGGATGACTTTCTTGCTCGATATGATAGTATGCTATCTGGTTACTCTTTACCTTAACGTGTACACTGATTGTCTCTCTGTTACATGTTGGTAAAGCCCTTAGGATGTGTACTTGACTACCTGGACTATGATGCGGATCATACTAGTGGGGACATGGTAGTCCATAAGTACATCCTTCAAGGTCCCTAGTCGTGGGTATATCGAGACAGGGCATCGATATACCGGAGTAGACTAGCGTATACCTTCTCGACCCATATAGATGGGCGATAGATGATCCCATATCCATTGGTGTTTGACGTCAGAGATGATATACGGGTGCTCAGGGGAGACTGGGTACACTGGACGGACTCGTCGAGAACTCCCAGATGGTATTATACCTTACGTCAGATGGCGGTTCTCTGGTTACACTGGTACAGGTTAGTCTGTAGACCCGAGATCGTCATAGAGTCTTGTGTGATTCCCACTGTGCTTTGATTTCCATCATACCACGTCTAAGAGGGCGTGCAAAAAGGTGGCTTTTGGGTACTGTCCCGAATCACATGGAGGCAATGAGCGATAGGAGGGGTTTCGTCTCTCCCGGTATAGGGAGTTGATGTTGCGTTGTGCTCGATTGGCTATAACAGGAAGTCCTTGGCCAAGGCTGCTTTAGGGATTTACTGGTAAGTGTTACCAGTAGTTTCTCGACTGGTTATGAGCCTCATATCGACACGACTTATCGAGTTATTGGGGTCTGACGTTTACCACCCCTAGGTGAGATATGCGACATATCAGACGAACAGACCGGACTGTACGGTAAGTGTTACTGGAAGGATTCACAGGAGTGTGAGCGGGCTTGCTCGTTGATCTTCTGATCGCTCAATACCCGGGTGGCCGTTACGTTTAGCAGACCGCTTGCGGCTTGTGGGTGTTTGATATGATCATCACCTGCTGTCAGCGTATTGACGAGTCTTTAGAGTCCTACACAGGGGTTTCCTGGCTCAAGCGAAACGAAATAGGAGAGCATATGAGATATGTGCGGGACCGAGAATAATACCAGTATGTGATACTGTATTCTATTCTCGCGATTTGTGACATTGATCGGTTGTATGCGATATAGCCGGGTTATCGGATCAAGTGTTGATTCGATAAGTTGTTACTATTGATATTAGTCGGTTATATACAATATGACCGGATCGTTAAATCAAGTGTTGATTTAATGATTTAATGTATAATTATATATTTGATATATTACTTTACATTAACTAGTATTGGTTCACTTAAGATTGATTTTCTCACTTGAATGTGCACATTGTTTATATGTGATATATGCAAGTGTACATGTTTGTATCATGCTTGATGATACAAACAAGTTGTGTGTATGAGACTTGAACCAAATCAAGGTTAAATTAGGGTTCACTATTTTCCTAACAAATAACAAAAGAGTAAGACTTTGGTCAATGTTATCAAGCTTCATGAAGCTTGATAAACATTGACAAAGTCAACTCTTTTGTCATTTGTTCAAGATATTAGTTAACCCAACCCCTAACCTAATGCTTTGGTTAATTCTCTACATGAGTTAAGCATGAGGGCTTAACTCAACCATGGTGCCATTATTTATTGGATAAGTTTCATTTTGATAATGATTCATATGATTCTTCTCTTCTTCTTCTTCTCCTTCATCAAGCTCACAAAAGCTTGCTAGCTCCAATGGTGCCATGAGATAAAGAGTGAGAAATCCAATTCTAAAGTGAACCCACTTCCTATTTCTTCATCCTCTACTACTTGCCATGTAGTATAGGGTGTTCTCTTCACAAAGTTTTTGACCAAGTGAAGCAATAGCTTGAGTTTGAGTCTCCCCGACGTAGATCATCTTCGGCCTCGAAGTCAATGACCTAGCCCGATCATTTCTCCGACGAAACCATCGCTAGAGTCTGGGATCCGATGATCGCAGTGGAGGGACGTCAACACGGAGCTTTAGAAGTGCAGGACCGAATCTACAAAGGTTGTATTTCCATTCACTTAGTAGCAAAGTAGTTTGCTTGCTTGTTGTTTCGCCTAAACTCTAGTTAACGATCTAGTTTAGGGTTTCTCCACACCGGAAAATTTGAATTTGGCATGGTTGATGCCTTGTGGAACCTCTTGAGTGTGCCTAGTAACCCTACAGTGGTATCAGAGCCTATCTAGAGCTTTAGGCGAAGTGTAGACTATGTTAGAAATCCGATCGAACCCCGAAACCCTAACTTTTAACCCTCTCTGGACATTTTCTGAAAATGTGGTTTTTTCTAAATTAAAAATATTCAAAAAATTTGTTAGTGTATATGCCCTAGAGGCCATTACTGTATCATACTAGTTTGTATATTACTTAATGGAAGCTTGGGATATTCACCTTGTATATACAATCTTGCTCAAAATAGTAGAATGCTACTTGGTTTGTTTCTACTTCAATGTGTACATGTGTTTATTTTAGTATATCGCCTATACACATTAGTGGAGCCCTTAGGATCTTTGCTTGATTACCAGCGTTGTGATGGCAGTCATACTAGTGGGGCTGGGTAATCTATAAGCACATCCTTATGCAGGTCCCTGGTCGCAGGACTATCGAGACAGGGCATCGATACTCCGGAGTAGACTAGCGCATTCGCTTCTCATCCCAGTGTAGGAGACGGTCTGTCCCACAGCCGTCGGTACGTCGTACTTGAGATAGTATGCGGGTGCTCGTTGGGTTACGAGTATACTGGACAGGACTCGTCGGGAACTGACTAGTTGGTATTATGCCTATCGTCAGTTATCAGTTCCCAGGTGACATGAGTACAGCTTAGTCCGCTGACTTGACACTGTCACTTCGCCTCGAGTGTGTTCCCACTATACTTTGATTACTACCCTACCACGGCTCAAAGGAGTCGTGCAAACAGGTGGCAGTTGGGTGCAGTCCCGAAGCACTTGGAGGCAGTGACGGTTAGACAGGATTCGTCTCTCCTGGTATTGGGGGTTGACATTGCGCTGTGTCTAGGAGAGCCATTACACGAGTAGTCCCTGGCCAGGGCAAATGAGATATACTGGTAGGCTTCCAGTGTTATCTCACGGTGTTTTGGGCTTCACTCCGACACGACTTGTACCGCTATTGGGGGACTGACGTTTACCGCCCCCTAAGCCCGCCATGCGATGTATCAGACGAACAGACCGGACTGTACGGAGAATGTCACATTCAGGCTCAGTAGGAGTTCGAATGGGTTTCGCCTCGTCCGTCTTCTTGTCGGCATCTACCTGGGGACCGTTACGCACAGTTAGTGCCGCTTGCGGTCTGTGGTTAAACCCACTGCCAGCGTAGTGTCGAGTCTTTAGAGTCCCACACAGAAAGCTATTCGCCTTTAGGTAAAAGAGTAGAGGTCGCATGGTTTTGCGACAGGTCGCATGGTTTTGCGACAGGGTTCGGTCACATCCGTGCACTTGTGCACGTACAGTGTCCGTACAGTTTACACTAGCAGGCTTTGGTTTAAGCCAGATCCTAGTGTACCTTTTGGGATTGGTTTTATCCAGTATGCATCCGTGTTCCTCGGAACGCGGATGCGGGTGTGTATGCACAGTTGACGGAGAGACAGAGGCAGAGGATTCTCATTAGGGTTGTTGACCGTTGACAGTTGACTATTGACTTTTTGCTCAACCCTAATGAGAATATAATATGTGATTAACAATTATATTAATTAAGTATTATGGTGACATGGTTGTTGAGGGATTGACTTTGTTGACTTGTTTACTTTTGTTAACTTGTTGACTTTGTTGACCGGTTGACTAGGCTTGACTAGTTGACCATCATGATAACTATAGCTATTATTTCATGGCAAAGACTTTTGCTTGCTTGCTCTTTTGTGCAAAATGAGTGCATGAAATGATATGGCTATGGTTGCTTAAACCATCACATAATACTTGATTGATATGAGGTGTTATGATTGTTTTGGATTATGAGAGTCAAATGAGAAAAGTCTTCTCTCATTCTTTCATGCTCATTCTCTCTCTTGTTCTTGAGCTCTCATCTTCCTCCTCTTGCTCTCCCTCTCTTGATTCTATGGTTCACTTGTCTCATGAGTTGAGAACCAAGAACCATAGATAAAATCCCATACAAACTCTTCTCTACTCACTCTAGTTCACAAGGTTTAGCAAACCGAGTGAACTAGTTTCTTCAAAGTTCGAAGAAGGAGCCAAAGGTTGAAGCTTTCAGGTGGATCTATCTTCGGCGCAAGGAGACGACGGGGAGAAGCCGATTAGGACGACCATCGAAGCTTGAAGACGAAGGAGTTCGAGAAAAAGAAAGGTATAACCCCCTAACCAAGTAGTTAGCAACTCGTAGTTAGGTTGTTAGTTAGATGTTTAACAAAGATCTGGTTTTTGAGTCCATGTTACCACCTCTAAGAAAATCGTTTTTCACCAAATTCCGCATTCCCGAAAGTACCGGGAGAGGTAGCATGGACTTACAGTGGTATCAGAGCCTAGTTAAACTCTATCTAACATGTTAGCAAAGTAGCTAGAAGATCGATCAAAGAAAAAGTCGCAAAACGAACCCCGTTTTTTAAACTTTCTGTCGATTTTAAAAGTGATGGAAATTTTTTTTGAGATACACCAAAAATCGACTCAGGGTTTTCTGAAGAAACTGCAAAAATTTGACCCCCTAACTCGATCAAAGCGCCGCGGTTATTCTTACTTCATTACTTTTACGGATGACTTTTCAAGGTACGGTTATGTCTTCTTAATGAAACATAAGTCCGAAGCCTTTGGAAAATTCCAGGAATATAAGAATGAAGTAGAAAAACAAACCGGCAAAAGTATCAAGATTCAAAGATCGGATCGAGGTGGTGAATACTTGAGTGCCGAGTTCCTGGACTATTTAAAAGAGAACGGAATTCTCTCTCAGCTTACTCCTCCATACACTCCGCAACATAACGGTGTATCGGAGAGACGGAACCGAACCCTATTGGATATGGTACGGTCCATGATGAGTAACGCTGAGTTACCGCGATCATTCTGGGGGTATGCGCTAGAATCAGCTGCATACTTTTTGAACCGAGTTCCCACTAAGACTGTGCCTACCACACCATATGAGATATGGTGTGGGAAGAGACCATATCTTAAGCACATTAAGACATGGGGATGTCCAGCTTTTGTTAAAAAGCAGCATGCGGACAAGCTCGAGGCACGCTCAGTACAGTGTAAGTTCGTGGGATATCCAAAGAACTCCAAGGGATATTTCTTCTACTGCGAAGAGGAAGAAAAAGTTCTTGTTTCTCGTCATGCCTACTTCTTGGAAACTGAGTTTTTAGAAACCCAGATAAGTGGGAGCACAGTAGAACTGGAAGAAATTCCAGAACCTCAAGCTATTACTGAAAGCTTGGTGGAACCAGAGGGTTCAAAAGAACAGGACATTACTACGCCGCACCGCAGGAGTAGTAGGCAGTCTCATCCGCCCGAGAGATACTACGGTTTTCTCATAGACGGGGATAGAGAGGATTGCATCATAGATTATGATGAGCCTACTAGCTTCCAGCAGGCCGTTCAGAGCATTGACTCAGTAAAATGGCTGGATGCAATGCGGACCGAAATGGAGTCCATGTACACCAACAAGGTATGGACGTTGGATATTGCTCCAGACGGGGTAAAACCCGTAGGATGCAAGTGGATCTTCAAAAGGAAGATTGGTGCAGATGGACAGGTTGAGACCTATAAAGCTAGACTTGTTGCAAAGGGTTTCCGTCAAAGACCTGGCTTGGACTATGACAAAACCTTTTCTCTAGTGGCTATGCTGAAATCCATTCTGATCCTTCTTGCCATTGCTGCCTTCCACGATTATGAGATCTGGCAAATGGACGTAAAGACCGCTTTTCTAAATGGAAATTTAGAGGAGTGTGTCTATATGGACCAACCAGAGGGTTTCATTCAGAGTGGGAGCAGCGGAAAGAATTGCAAGTTGCTTAAGTCCATCTATGGACTAAAGCAGGCATCGCGGAGTTGGAACATCTGTTTTGATGAGACGGTCAAGGAATTTGGCTTTATCAAAAATCCAGATGAACCATGCATCTATAGTAGATTTGTAGCGAGAACTGTAGTATTCCTTGTTTTGTACGTGGATGACATTCTCTTAATAGGAAATGACATTCCTATGCTACAATCTGTCAAGGGGTTCTTGTCACACAGGTTCTCCATGAAAGACCTGGGTGATGCTTCATACATCCTGGGGATCCGGATCCATCGTGATAGATCCAAGAGGATATTAGGACTTTCACAGTCCAGATACATCGACACCATACTGAAGAGATTCAGTATGGAAGATTCCAAGCGCGGTAACTTACCGGCTTGTCATGGGATCACCCTCTCTAAAGAGATGTCTCCCAAGACTGATTTGGAGAGGGATCGCATGTCTATTATACCCTACGCTTCTGCGGTAGGCTCTATAATGTATGCGATGTTGTGTACCAGACCGGATGTAGCTTATGCACTGAGTGTGGTAAGCCGGTATCAGTCAAACCGTGGGGAGAAACACTGGATAGCAGTAAAGAACATTCTCAAGTACCTGAGAAGGACTAAGGAGATGTTCTTGGTGTATGGCGGAAAAGATCTCCAGATCGAGGCCTTTGCTGACTCCAGCTTCCAGAGTGACAAGGATGATTCCAAGTCCATGTCGGGTTTTGTCTTTACCCTAAATGGAGGGGCGGTGTGTTGGAAGAGTTCCAAACAGGAAACCGTTGCAGACTCGACGATGGAAGCGGAATACATCGCTGCATCTAATGCCGCAAAAGAAGCTGTCTGGATGAGGAAGTTCTTGAAAGAGCTTCAGGTGGTTCCGTCCATTGTTGATCCAATACCTCTGTATTGCGACAACAACGAGGCTATAGCTTTAGCGAAGGAACCCATGTCCCATCAGAGATCCAGACACATCTTGAGGCAGTATCACCTGATCAGGGAGATCGTGGATCGCCAGGAGATCGAGGTTCGGAGAGTCGCTTCAGAAGATAACACTGCAGATCCATTCACCAAGGCCTTGCCCCAGACTCAGTTCGAGCGGCTGATCGAGATGATAGGTCTTCGATACGCCAGTACATGGCCTTAGTGCAAGTGGGAGATTGTTAGTGTATATGCCCTAGAGGCCATTACTGTATCATACTAGTTTGTATATTACTTAATGGAAGCTTGGGATATTCACCTTGTTTATACAATCTTGCTCAAAATAGTAGTATGCTACTTGGTTTGTTTCTACTTCAATGTGTACATGTGTTTATTTTAGTATATCGCCTATACACATTAGTGGAGCCCTTAGGATCTTTGCTTGATTACCAGCGTTGTGATGGCAGTCACACTAGTGGGGCTGGGTAATCTATAAGCACATCCTTATGCAGGTCCCTGGTCACAGGACTATCGAGACAGGGCATCGATACTCCGGAGTAGACTAGCGCATGCGCTTCTCATCCCAGTGTGGGAGACGGTCTATCCCACAGCCGTCGGTACGTCGTACTTGAGATAGTATGTGGGTGCTCGTTGGGTTACGAGTACACTGGTCAGGACTCGTCGGGAACTGACTAGTTGGTATTATGCATATCGTCAGTTATCAGTTCCCAGGTGACATGAGTACAGCTTAGTCCGCTGACTTGACACTGTCACTTCGCCTCGAGTGTATTCCCACTGTACTTTGATTACTACCCTACCACGGCTCAAAGGAGTCGTGCAAACAGGTGGCAGTTGGGTGCAGTCCCGAAGCACTTGGAGGCAGTGACGGTTAGACAGGATTCGTCTCTCCCGGTATTGGGGGTTGACATCGCGCTGTGTCTAGGAGAGCCATTACACGAGTAGTCCCTGGCCAGGGCAAACGAGAATACTGGTAGGCTTCCAGTGTTATCTCAGGGTGTTTTGGGCTTCACTCCGACACGACTTGTACCGCTATTGGGGGACTGACGTTTACCGCCCCCTAGGCCCGCCATGCGATGTATCAGACGAACAGACCGGACTGTACGGAGAATGTCACATTCAGGCTCAGTAGGAGTTCAGATGGGTTTTGCCTCGTCAGTCTTCTTGTCGGCATCTACCTGGGGACCGTTACGCACAGCTAGTGCCGCTTGCGGTCTGTGGTTAAACCCACTGCCAGCGTAGTGTCGAGTCTTTAGAGTCCCACACAGAAAGCTATTCGCCTTTAGGCAAAAGAGTAGAGGTCGCATTGTTTTGCAACAGGTCGCATGGTTTTGCGACAGGGTTCGGTCACATCCGTGCACTTGTGCACATACAGTGTCCGGACAGTTTACACTAGCGGGCTTTGGTTTAAGCCAGATCCTAGTGTACCTTTTGGGATTGGTTTTATCCAGTATGCATCCGTGTTCCTCGGAACGCGGATGCGGGTGTGTATGCACAGTTGACGGAGAGACAGAGGCAGAGGATTCTCATTAGGGTTGTTGACCGTTGACTATTGACTTTTTGCTCAACCCTAATGAGAATATGATATGTGATTAACAATTATATTAATTAAGTATTATGGTGACATAGTTGTTGAGGGATTGACTTTGTTGAATTGTTGACTTTTGTTGACTTGTTGACTTTATTGACCGGTTGACTAGGCTTGACTAGTTGACCATCATGATAACTATAGCTATCATTTCATGGCAAAGGCTTTTGCTTGCTTGCTCTTTTGTGCAAAATGAGTGCATGAAATGATATGGCTATGGTTGCTTAAACCATCACATAATACTTGATTGATATGAGGTGTTATGATTGTTTTGGATTATGAGAGCCAAATGAGAAAAGTCTTCTCTCATTCTTTCATGCTCATTCTCTCTCTTGTTCTTGAGCTCTAATCTTCCTCCTCTTGCTCTCCCTCTCTTGATTCTATGGTTCACTTGTCTCATGAGTTGAGAACCAAGAACCATTGATAAAATCCCATACAAACTCTTCTCTACTCACTCTAGTTCACAAGGTTTAGCAAACCGAGTGAACTAGTTTCTTCAAAGTTCGAAGAAGGAGCCAAAGGTTGAAGCTTTCAGGTGGATCTATCTTCGGCGCAAGGAGACGACGGGGAGAAGCCGATTCGGACGACCATCGAAGCTTGAAGACGAAGGAGTTCGAGAAAAAAAAAAGGTATAACCCCCTAACCGAGTAGTTAGCAACTCGTAGTTAGGTTGTTAGTTCGATGTTTAACAAAGATCCGGTTTTTGAGTCAATGTTACCACCTCTAAGAAAATCGTTTTTCATCAAATTCCGCATGCCCGAAAGTACCGGGAGAGGTAGCATGGACTTACAGTGGTATCAGAGCCTAGTTAAACTCTATCTAACATGTTAGCAAAGTAGCTAGAAGATCGATCAAAGAAAAAGTCGCAAAACGAACCCCGTTTTTTAAACTTTCTGTCGATTTTAAAAGTGCTGGAAATTTTTTTTGAGATACACCAAAAATCGACTCAGGGTTTTCTGAAGAAACTGCAAAAATTTGACCCCCTAACTCGATCAAAGCGCCGCGGTTCCGCGGCGGGAGCTTGCTCCCGCCGTGGAACCGCGGCCGAGTTGACTCGGTCATGGGGTTTCTTCTTTGCAGTTTACACATAGGGGTATTTTGGGATTTTTGGAATATATATTTTCTGCCCAGATTTTCCAGAACGAAAATTTTATTTTTGGTGTCCTGAAAATCCGTATTTTTGATCGAACTTCTAAAAGACTTAAGCTGACGGGTTTTTCTGTGATGTGATATTTGTATTGAACGTCTGCTAATCGCTATATGTCGATTAGTGGGGGTTATACAAATCTGTGATCTGTAATGTTATTGGAATGTGTATATGAATTCATTGGATTGTCGCGGGTGAATAGCCGGGGGTTGTGAGACGAGAGTTTTCTTTTCTTTCAATTCATGTAAATTTGTAAATTGATGTAATAATTATTTATGTGGCCGCACAACCGGGTCGGGGTTGTAGCCGTCATTGTATAATTTCGTTTTACTGTTTTTGCTCCTAGGATAGACCTATGGAGGGGGTGCACAAACTACCGGGTATGCCGAAGTGCCGAGTGGCCTACTCACGGGGATGAGAGAGGTTGCTTCGCTTCGGATACTTGGCAGGTAGTTTGCCGCACCCGTAGGGGTCTTGGGTGGGGTATTGGCTATTCACCGCGACCGTGTAATCTGCTTTTCGTTACAGGCTCGTACGAATTGCGGATTCCTAGTATATCCAATGTGTTCATCTGTGATCTGAAATGGCTATCATTGCAGTATATCTATATATGATATTATTTAGGCGTTGCTTATGTTTTACAGCCGCGCTAGCCCAGCCCCCGCTCTGTCGTTAGTTAAGTAACCTAACGGGTAATGACGGGGCCCCGTGGCGAATGCTAATGGCATAAGCGTACGTCATATTTTGGTTGTTTTCTGCAATGGTAGGATTAAATGATGGGACGCATTAAAAGAACTAATGCAAGAATATCACGCATTAAAAGAACTAATGCAAGAAAATAAACCAAGTTAAAATCGTTGGAACACATTCAAAAAACCACTCGGTTCTTTTCAAAACTAACTTTTAAATGCGGAGCTTGAGCCACTCCTTTTAAAAGCTATCTCGTTCCATCGATTATATCAAGTTCACTACGTTCACGGTTTAGCCAAAACTATTCGTAGCCCTCCGTCGTTTCACATGAATAGTCACTAGTATTCAAGCTATGTTTGTTGGCCAAAGTCAAGGCATAGTGATTGGTAGCTATTGGGTATTCATGTGCAGCATAGATAGATGCGTTGGTTTGGAACAGTCGTACTGCCTTGTTGGCCAAAGTCAAGGGTAGGTGCGGGTGGATTCAAATTAACCTGGAGAACGACGGGAAGCACTTGACATGTGACTTATGATTTGTTGGCCAAAGTCAAGGTCATAAGAGCATGGGGCAAAAATCCACATCGGGAGTTTCAAAAGAACTGAAACTTGCTAGTGTTGCATACCATTTGGAGTGTGATGATTCTGGTAGGATTCCTTCAGTTTCTCCACGCGATGATATTTGGATCAGGATCCTACTGTGAGTATATGCTACTCCTCGGGAAATTTCTCACTTAACGATCAATGCTATAAACCAAGTAGGTGTCTAGAAAGGTGTTAGCGGGGCTATGCCCCCAGGGAAAAGAGGTTATTTAATTAAGGAACTTCGCGAAAGCGTTGGAAAACCTCCCTCGAAGTACCGACACTGGCCTGGCTGAACGGTTAAGCAAGTATTGTACGGTGAGATTGATCCTGACTAATTCTTCCTTTTTGGTTTGAGGAGGGATTCGAGAAACAGTGGGAGCCATCCTGTTTAGACAAACTAGAAACCACTCTAAACTTGCAAGAGCATCATGCTGAGTGTTTCTTCTCTCTCTCCTAATTGCAGCGACCATTCGACATGACTGGACTTAAGTTACTTCTAGATAAAAACATACTGACATGGCCAAACTACAAAGATTGGCTCAGGAATGTCAAGATGGCAATCACTTACGAAAAGCTGGGGTACCTTCTTACCACCAAAGCTCCCCCTGTCCCTGGTCCCACTTCCAGCGTCGCGGATAAGGAAATCCGTAAGACTTGGTAGATTGATAGCGCGAAGGCCAAGTGCCTCGTACTTGCCTCTATGGACAACGAACATCAGAGGAGGCACGAGAATATGGACTTGGAATCCATATTTCTTCATACAAAAGAACTGTATGGAGAGCAATCTCGTATCGCAAGATACGAAGCGTCGAAAAAGTTATTTTCGGCAAGGATGGCCGTCGGATCATCAGTAGCAGAACACGTGCTTAAGATGATCGGCTACATTGAGGAGTTCGCGGACCTAGAGACCACATTGGAGAGTGAGCTCTATACGGACTTAGTTCTCCAGTCCCTTCCTTCCACTTACGCCCATTTTATAATGAACTTCAACTTACAAGAAAAAGAAGTTGAACTTTCAGAGCTCCTCAACATGCTGAGGAGCGCAGAGGGCACCCTACAGAAAGGTAGGGAAACATCCACTTTGTTTGTAGGAGGATCATCTTCTTCTAGGTCCAAGGCGAAAGCCAAGGGAAAGAAGAAGAAAGCCCCCGCCAAACCAAGGGGCGGTGTTAGTAAAGTGGATACGAAGGGAAAAGCTAAAGCAACAAAGAAAGCGGGGAAGCTTGTGGATAAGGAAGAATGCTTCTATTGTTATAAGAAAGGACACTGGAAGAATGATTGCAGGGCCTGGAAGGCCAGAACACAGGAATTGAAGCAGGTTGCAGCTTCAGCTTCTGGTGTGTATGTTATTGAAAACTGTCTTTCAATAAACTCTACTTCCTGGGTATTGGATACCGGATCAGGATCTCATATCTGTAATTCTTTGCAGGCGTTGAGAAACCGTAGTGTTTTGAAAGCAGGTGACATGACCCTCAGAGTTGCGAACCGAGCTAGCATGGATGCTAAAGCCATGGGGGACTATCACCTGGGAATGTCAGATGGACATGTTTTGGTTTTGCATAATTGCTTTTTTGTACCTAACGCAACTTGTAATATCATTTCTGTATCATTAGTTTCTAAAGAAGGTTATGAATTTTTGTTTGTAAGCAATGTTGTAAACATTCACCTTAATCAAGTTCTGATTGGGTCAGGTACATTGAGCAATGGTATATACGTATTAAACCAACCACAGATTTTCAATGTCCAGAATACGCACAAAAGAAAGTCTCTGGAAATAAATCAGACTTTCTTATGGCATTGTAGACTGGGTCACATCAATAAGAGAAGGTTGACAAAGTTACATACAGAAGGATATTTGAATCCGTTCGAATATCAATCGTATGCCACTTGTCAATCCTGTCTCAAAGGAAAGATGACAAAGACTCCGTTCACTGGACACGGAGTAAGAGCGAGCGAGCTCTTGGGACTCGTACACAGCGACGTGTGCGGTCCAATGTCTACACATGCGCGAAGCGGTTATTCTTAGTTCATTACTTTTACGGATGACTTTTCAAGGTACGGTTATGTCTTCTTAATGAAACATAAGTCCGAAGCCTATGGAAAATTCCAGGAATATAAGAATGAAGTAGAAAAAAAAACCGGCAAAAGTATCAAGATTCTAAGATCGGATCGAGGTGGTGAATACTTGAGTGCCGAGTTCCTGGACTATTTAAAAGAGAACGGAATTCTCTCTCAGCTTACTCCTCCATACACTCCGCAACATAACGGTGTATCGGAGAGACGGAACCGAACCCTATTGGATATGGTACGGTCCATGATGAGTAACGCTGAGTTACCGCGATCATTCTGGGGGTATGCGCTAGAATCAGCTGCATAACTTTTGAACCGAGTTCCCACTAAGACTGTGCCTACCACACCATATGAGATATGGTGTGGGAAGAGACCCTATCTTAAGAACATTAAGACATGGGGATGTCCAGCTTTTGTTAAAAAGCAGCATGCGGACAAGCTCGAGGCACGCTCAGTACAGTGTAAGTTCGTGGGATATCCAAAGAACTCCAAGGGATATTTCTTCTACTGCGAAGAGGAAGAAAAAGTTCTTGTTTCTCGTCATGCCTACTTCTTGGAAACTGAGTTTTTAGAAACCCAGATAAGTGGGAGCACAGTAGAACTGGAAGAAATTCCAGAACCTCGAGCTATTACTGAAAGCTTAGTGGAACCAGAGGGTTCAAAAGAACAGGACATTCCTACGCCGCTCCGCAGGAGTAGTAGGAAGTCTCATCCGCCCGAGAGATACTACGGTTTTCTCATAGACGGGGACTACGGTTTTCTCATAGACGGGGATAGAGAGGATTGTATCATAGATTATGATGAGCCTACTAGCTTCCAGCAGGCCGTTCAGAGCGTTGACTCAGTAAAATGGCTGGATGCAATGCGGACCGAAATGGAGTCCTTGTACACCAACAAGGTATGGACGTTGGACATTGCTCCAGATGGGGTAAAACCCGTAGGATGCAAGTGGATCTTCAAAAGGAAGATTGGTGTAGATGGACAGGTTGAGACCTATAAAGCTAGACTTGTTGCAAAGGGTTTCCGTCAAAGACCTGGCTTGGACTATGACGAAACCTTTTCTCCAGTGGCTATGCTGAAATCCATTCGGATCCTTCTTGCCATTGCTGCCTTCCACGATTATGAGATCTGGCAAATGGACGTAAAGACCGCTTTTCTAAATGGAAATTTAGAGGAGTGTGTCTATATGGACCAACCAGAGGGTTTCATTCAGAGTGGGAGCAGCGGAAAGGTGTGCAAGTTGCTTAAGTCCATCTATGGACTAAAGCAGGCATCGCGGAGTTGGAACATTTGTTTTGATGAGACGGTCAAGGAATTTGGCTTTATCAAAAATCCAGATGAACCATGCATCTATAGTAGATTTGTAGCGAGAACTGTAGTATTCCTCGTTTTGTACGTGGATGACATTCTCTTAATAGGAAATGACATTCCTATGCTACAATCTGTCAAGGGGTTCTTGTCACACAGGTTCTCCATGAAAGACCTGGGTGATGCCTCATACATCCTGGGGATCCGGATCCATCGTGATAGATCCAAGAAGATATTAGGACTTTCACAGTCCAGGTACATCGACACCATACTGAAGATATTCAGTATGGATGATTCCAAGCGCGGTAACCTACCGGCTTGTCACGGGATCACCCTCTCTAAAGAGATGTCTCCCAAGACTGATTTGGAGAGGGATCGCATGTCTATTATACCCTACGCTTCTACGGTAGGCTCTATAATGTATGCGATATTGTGTACCAGACCGGATGTAGCTTTTGCTCTGAGTGTGGTAAGCCGGTATCAGTCAAACCCTGGGGAGAAACACTGGATAGCAGTAAAGAACATTCTCAAGTACCTGAGAAGGACTAAGGAGATGTTCTAGGTGTATGGCGGAAAAGACCTCCAGATCGAGGCCTTTGCTGACTCCAGCTTCCAGAGTGACAAGGATGATTCCAAGTCCATGTCGGGTTTTGTCTTTACCCTCAATGGAGGGGCGGTGTGTTGGAAGAGTTCCAAACAGGAAACCGTTGCAGACTCGACGATGGAAGCGGAATACATCGCTGCATCTGATGCCGCAAAAGAAGCTGTCTGGATGAGGAAGTTCTTGAAAGAGCTTCAGGTGGTTCCGTCCATTGTTGATCCAATACCTCTGTATTGCGACAACAACGGGGCTATAGCTTTAGCGAAGGAACCCAGGTCCCCTCAGAGATCCAGACACATCTTGAGGCGGTATCACCTTATCAGGGAGATCGTGGATCGCCAGGAGATCGAGGTTCGGAGAGTCGCTTCAGAAGATAACACTGCAGATCCATTCACCAAGGCCTTGCCCCAGACTCAGTTCGAGCGGCTGATCGAGATGATAGGTCTTCGATATGCCAGTACATGGCCTTAGTGCAAGTGGGAGATTGTTAGTGTATATGCCCTAGAGGCCATTACTGTATCATACTAGTTTGTATATTACTTAATGGAAGCTTGGGATATTCACCTTGTATATACAATCTTGCTCAAAATAGTAGTATGCTACTTGGTTTGTTTCTACTTCAATGTGTACATGTGTTTATTTTAGTATATCGCCTATACACATTAGTGGAGCCCTTAGGATCTTTGCATGATTACCAGCGTTGTGATGGCAGTCACACTAGTGGGGCTGGGTAATCTATAAGCACATCCTTATGCAGGTCCCTGGTCGCAGGACTATCGAGACAGGGCATCGATACTCCGGAGTAGACTAGCGCATGCGCTTCTCATCCCAGTGTGGGAGACGGTCTGTCCCACAGCCGTCGGTACGTCGTACTTGAGATAGTATGCGGGTGCTCGTTGGGTTACGAGTACACTGGACAGGACTCGTCGGGAACTGACTAGTTGGTATTATGCCTATCGTCAGTTATCAGTTCCCAGGTGACATGAGTACAGCTTAGTCCGCTGACTTGACACTGTCACTTCGCCTCGAGTGTGTTCCCACTGTACTTTGATTACTACCCTACCACGGCTCAAAGGAGTCGTGCAAACAGGTGGCAGTTGGATGTAGTCCCGAAGCACTTGGAGGCAGTGACGGTTAGACAGGGTTCGGTCACATCCGTGCACTTGTGCACGTACAGTGTCCGGACTGTTAGTTGTTTGTATGCCCTAGAGGCCAGTATTGTACTGATGATGTATATTATATTGGATGCTTGGACATATATAGAGATGACTTTCTTGCTCGATATGATAGTATGCTATCTGGTTGCTCTTTATCTTAACATGTATACTAGTCTCTTTAAAACTGTCTTATAGTTACATGTTGGTAAAGCCCTTAGGATGTGTACTTGACTACCTGGACTATGATACAGATCATACTAGTGGGGACATGGTAGTCCATAAGTACATCCTTCAAGGTCCCTAGTCGTGGGTGTATCGAGACGGGGCATCGATATACCAGTGTAGACTAGCGTATACGCTTCTCGACCCATGAGATGGGCAATGGATGATCCCATATCCATTGGTGTTTGACATCAGAGATGGTATACGGGTGCTCAGTGGAGACTGGGTACACTGGACGGACTCGCCGAGAACTCCCAGATGGTATTATACCTCACGTCAGATGGCAGTTCTCAGGTGACACTTGTACAGGTTAGTCTGTAGACCCGAGATCGTCATAGAGTCTTGTGTGATTCCCACTGTGCTTTGATCTCCACCTTACCACATCCATGAGGGCGTGCAAAATGGTGGTTTTTGGGTACAGTCCTGAGTCACATGGAGGCAATGAGCGATAGGAGGGGTTTTGTCTCTCCCGGTATTGGGGGTTGATGTTGCGCTGTGCTCGATTGGCCGTAACAGGGAAGTCCCTGGCCAGGGCTGTTTCAGAGATTTGCTGGTAAGTGTTACCAGTAGTTTCTCGACCCGTTATGAGCCTCACATCGGCACGACTTATCGGTTATTGGGGTCTGACGTTTACCACCCCTAGATTTGATATGCGACATATCAGAGGAGGAGACCGGACTGTACGGGAAGTGTCGCCGATCGGCTCGACGGGAGTTGTAGCAGGTTCGCTTGTTCTCTTCTGATCGCTCAATACCCGGGTGGCCGTTACGTTTAGCTGACCACTTGCGGCTTGGGGGTGTTTGATATGATCATCACCCACTACCGGCGTACTGACGAGTCTCAGAGTCCCACAATGGAGTTTCCTAGTCCAGGCGAAACGTTGTGGTGCGCATATGCGATATGCGCATGGACCCGATTAAAATGCGCGTATAGGATACCGTATATTGATCGGGCGACATGCTTTTGGTAGGGGTCGTATGTGATATGGCCGGATTGATAAATCAAGTGTTGATTTATCATTTAACCATTAGCTTCTCACTTGAATTCCTTTCTTGTGTTGGATGGATGTATGCATGCATGCATGTTTTCTTTCTTTCTAGTTTCTTGCACATATGGATGTGTATACATACATACATGCATACATACATTTATCATGGTTGGATGTATATGAAAATGGTGGCAATATAAGACTCACACCATGGTATTTTTTATGAATTATTATTGTATTTATACTAAAACATAAAAGGAAAGAAAATGTGCATTATTGATTTGTTCTACACACTTCTTTTGACCTAACCATTCTCACCCACCACTTAACCTTAGGTTAAGTTTCCTTTTGTGTTTTAACCCTAGTACAATAATGATTCAACCATGGTTTGAGATGATAGATTTAAATATATATATTGATATATTTTCATTCTTTATAAGGAGGAGAAAAACTTATCATCTTCTAATATTGCCATTATCTTCTTCCTCCTCCTTCATAGCTCTCTAGATTTTTGTAGTGAGCTATATAATCAACAAGTTAGGATTTTGCAGTGAGAAAGAGAACCACAACACCATTCTACAAAAGCCTAGCCCACTTGTTTGGAGTGTTGACTCGATTTCGTTCACTTGATCGGAATAAGTCGCAAGCTTGGACAAAGCGGACTCCGGGTGGATCATCGGTGACGTCGAGGAGTTCAAGCGGGAGTTCTTTCCAACCTCAAGTAGCCGAGGAGTCTAGCGTAGGGAGCTACAAAGGTTGTACTCTCTAAACCCTAGCATTTCTTTCATATGTCGATATGAAAAATTTGAAACCCTAATCGATTCTAGGAACGATTCTTTGTTCATTAGCTTAGCACCCTAAAGACTACATATTTGGTTCATGTGATGCTTCCAAACCCTTCATGAGGTGCTATGCTAACCCAACATTGGTATCAGAGCCGACCTAGAACATTAGGCGATACCTTTACGAAGTTAAAACTCCGATCGAACCGAAAATACGGTTTTACGGGTGCTCTCTGGACTTTTTTCAAAACCTGGTTATTTTCAGAATTAAAAATATGTAAAAATTACAGCAGGAAAAAATAAGAATTACGGCATAAAAATTATCCCATGAATCCATCTTTCCCGCCGCGGAAACGCGGCCTAAGCTTGCTTAGGCCGTGGTTCCGCGGCCGTACTCCTATATCACTGAATAAATTTTATGCCTTAATGATTAATTCTGCAAGTATAATTTTTAGGGTATTTTTAATCTGTTTTTGGTGCTGAAAAATTCTGGAGATGTTTTTGGACTCGTCGATTCGATCGGAATTTTGATTTCGTGGCTTTTCCGGGTAAATTAGAAAGTAGTGAAGTGTTTGAACGAGTATCATTTGCTCACTTTTCACGGGGTTTAAATACTTTGGAGATACGTGCAAGTCTTTTTGCGGTGGTCCCTCTAGAAGACAACAAACCTTAACTCGATTATGTGACCGTCTTGAACTGCCCTTTGAACCTTAGGGTTTAGGGCAGTACGTCGTGCCACATGTGAGGCGTTGGCTTGACCCTTCTACGGCTGGACCGCTACTACTGTATCACACTTCAAGTTTTTGAACTTCGCTCAAGTGTTGAGCTTTAGTGAATCTTGGGTATTTGATCGGTCGTTCGAAAACTTTAATAATGTCTGTTTATTCGGGATGTGATGCAATGTGTGGAATTCACATAATAAGACATGAAATACGAGGTATGTGATACTTCGCGTTTACGATGTCTAGAAAGAATGTGGATTCCAGATATTGCAGTTTTACACTTTTTTTCTGTGACCGTAAGTGTAATATGTGATATCGTCGTTTTCGTTGCTATATGTCAACGACAATTGGGATGCGCATATTTACTTACTTTGATGACATGTGATGTTATGTGTTGCTGAGATATGATGTGCAGGATTGTCGCAATTGAATAGCCGGGGGGTTTCATGTGAGATGAGAGTTTTGTATTTTCATTCTTGTAAATTCAAATGTAATGTAATATTCTTTTATTTGGGGCAGTTCCGGGTTGAGGTCGATGCCACCTGTGATGTATATTATTTACTTTTCCGCATTAGGATGGACCCAAGGAGGGGAGCACGGGTGACCGGGTTCTGGGGTTCAGTGGGAGGCCATCTCGAGGAGTCGAGACCGGGTCTCCTAAACTCCAGAATTTGTAGGGTCGCTTGCCGCTCTCGTAGGGGTCCAGGGTGTGGGCTTGGCTATTCATCGCGACTGTGGAATCCGTATTTTCTATTTTGGCTAAATACTAAATACGGACGTCCTAGTATATCCCACATTATATATATGTTTCTGCTGCAATATCTGTGATGTGATCATTTGATATGTTCTGATGGATACAGTATATAGTATATATGATATATTATATAGGCGTTACTTATGTTTTACATCCGCACTAGCCCTGCCCTGCTCTGTCGTTAGTTACCTAACCTAACGGTGCACGAGGGGACATCGAGGTGAATGCGGATGGCATAAGTGTACGTCGTATTTATCTGTGATGTTTAGGTAACTTAAATGATGGGACTTCATTAATGTGATTAATGAAAGAAAAAGAAACCTAAAAGATATTGTAGAATCAAATTTTAAATAAAAAGGGTAGCTACAGTTTTGCTTTGCACAGTGAGATATATGATATATCCCGCACCTCATTCGACGAGGAAAGGGCCGACGATCCCTTCACCGGGAGTGACCCATTTAGCAAAACTAGAAAAGCCTCAAAATCACTCCATTTCAAAACTTCACTTGATTCTACAACGATATCAAGTTCTTTACGCTCATGGTTTTTCTGAAAAACCTGCGTAGCCCTCCGTCAATTCAGATAGATATTATTTAGTATTCGTACTATGTTTGTTGACTTAGTCAAGGCATAGTGTACGGTAGCTAAATAATGTTTATCTATTACAACATGAGATGTGATTGGATTAGGGCATTCGCACGGCCTTGTTGACTCAGTCAAGGGTCGTACGGGTGGGTTTAATTCAATCGAGAAATGCACGGGTTGAACTTGACTAGCGATTTATGGTTTGTTGACTTAGTCAAGGTCATAGATCGCTAGGGGCAAAAGCATTATTGGGAATTTCAAGTGTTGAAATTTGCAATGAGATTGCATACCTTCTATGAGATAGTTGGATCCCGATACCCACTGCGAGTAAGAGTTACTCCTGGGAGAGTTTTGCACATTACAATTAGCCGATCAAGTAGGTGTCTAGAAAGGTGTCAACTGGGTTACGCCTCTGGGAAAATGAGGTTTACTATAATTAGGTCCGTGCGAAAGCACGGGGAACCTCCCTCAAAGTACCGACACTGGCTTGGCTGAAAGATTGGTGAAGTTGTAGGGTGTAATTAATCCCGGCTAGTCTTTCCTTTTAGGGTTTGAAGGAAGATTTGATAAAAACCAGTGGGAGCCATCCTGATTAGATATGATAATAACCAATCTGATCTTGCAAGAGCATACGCTAAAGTGTTTTCTTCTCTCTCTCTCCAGGTAGCGACCATGTCATGCCCTAATCAAGATAATAATATGGATGTATTGACCGAACCCGCATGTTATACTGTGCAGGGGAACGTTGGACCCGTTCTTTCTTATAAGAGTTATAAGACTGAACAGGGAATAGGAGAATATCTAGATTCTCAAGCCGCCCAAAAGAACATGCATGCTGATGCATCTTCTTCAGGTGTGTTAGTTATTGAGAACTGTTTTTCAGTTCACCCTACGTCCTGGGTATTAGATACCGGATCAGGATCCCACATATGTAAGCAGTTACATGGGCTACGGAAAGGTAGAGAACTGGGAAAAGGTGATCATTCCGTTCAAGTAGGGAATGGGGCAAATGTTGCAGCCAAAGCAGTTGGCATATATCACCTGGTATTACCAAATGGTGATACACTAGTTCTGAATGAGTGCTATTATATACCGAACATGATGTGCAACATTATATCAGTCTCTTTATTAAGTAAAGAAGGATATAATTTTGTAGTAAAGGATAATGTTATGAACATATTCCTAGATCAAAAGTTGATTGCATCAGGCTCGTTACATAATGGCATATTCATTCTCAATCAAAATACAGTCCTCAATATACAAAACACACACAAAAGGAAAAATTCAGAAATGAACGAATCTTTCTTATGGCACTGTAGACTTGGTCATATCAATGAGACACGACTAGCTAAGTTACATAAGAATGGATAGTTGAATTCATTCGAATTATCATCTTATGACACTTGCCATTCATGTCTCAAAGGAAAGATGACCAAAACTCCGTTTACGGGACACGGAGAAAGAGTTACTGAACTCTTGGGACTGATACATAGTGATGTATGCGGTCCTATGTCTACACATGCCAGAAACGGTTCTTCCTACTTCATTACATTCACTGACGATCTCTCTAGATACGGGCATGTGTTTCTGTTGAAACACAAGTCTGAAGCTTTTGAGAAATTCAAAGAATATAAGCACGAGGTAGAGAACCAAACGGGCAAAAGTATTAAGATTCTTCGATCTGATCGAGGAGGTGAATACTTAAGCATTGAAATCCTGGATTATCTAAAAGAGAATGGGATTCTCTCTCAGCTTACTCCTCCTTATACACCACAGCACAACGGTGTATCGGAACGAAGGAATCGCACCCTATTAGATATGGTGCGCTCAATGATGAGCAATGCTGAGTTACCTATTTCTTTTTGGGGGTATGCGCTTGAGACAGCCATGTACCTATTGAATCTGGTTCCGTCTAAATCTGTACCTACCACACCATATGAGATATGGAGTGGGAAGAAACCATATTTTAAACGAATTAAGATATGGTGTTGTCCGGCCTATGTCAAAAAGCAAAATCCGGACAAACTCGAGGCACGATCAGTTCTTTGCAAGTTTGTGGGATATCCAAAGAATTCTCAAGGATATTTTTTCTACCAAGCTGAGGAACAAAGAGTGTTTGTTGCTCAACATGCCACCTTTTTGGAAAAGGAATTTATTGCAAAAGAAATTAGTGGCAAAGAGGTAGAGCTGGAAGAGGTTCTAGCACCACAAACTACTACTAATGATTTAGTACAACCAGAGGATTCAGTAGTATCCGACGGACCCCAGCCTCTCCGCCGATCTAGTAGGGTTTCTCGTCCACCTGAGAGATACTACGTTTTTCTCATTGACGGTGGAAGCGAAGATTGCATCATGGAGGATGATGACCCAACTAGTTTCGAGCAGGCCATCACGAGTAATGACTCGGTGAAATGGCTGGATGCAATGCGGTCCGAGATGGAATCCATGTACACCAACAAAGTATGGACTTTGGAAGTTGCTCCTGAAGGGGTAAAACCCATTGGGAGCAAGTGGATCTTCAAGAAAAAACTTGGTGTAGATGGGAAAGTGGAGACTTTCAAAGCTAGACTTGTTGCAAAAGGTTTTCGTCAAAGACCAGTTATGGACTATGACGAAACCTTTTCTCCAGTAGCTATGCTTAAATCCATCCGGATCATGCTTGCCATCGCTACATATCATGACTTCGAAATCTGGCAAATGGATGTTAAGACCGCCTTTCTAAATGGTGATTTAGAAGAGTGCGTGTACATGACTCAGCCAGAGGGCTTCGTAGACAGTGGGAGCAGCGGGAAGGTGTGCAAGCTGCTTAAATCCATTTATGGATTAAAGCAAGCATCGCGGAGTTGGAACATCTGCTTTGACGTCGTTATCAAAGAGTTTGATTTCGTCAAAAACCCAGATGAACCTTGTATCTACAAGAAGGTGGCAGAGAGTAAGGTTGTCTTCCTCGTATTGTACGTGGACGACATACTCTTGATAGGAAATGATATTCCTATGCTGTAATCGGTCAAGCTCTTCTTATCACAAAGATTCTCAATGAAAGATCTTGGTGATGCCTCCTGCATATTGGGAATTAGGATCTATAGAGATAGATCCAAACAGATATTGGGATTGTCCCAATCAAGGTACATTGACACCATACTAAAGAGGTTTTGTATGGAAGAATCCAAGCGTGGGAACCTGCCCACGATCTCTGGAGTCACTCTCTCCAAAGAGATGTCTCCCAAGACTGATTTGGAGAGAGCTCGCATGCAAGGGATACCCTATGCTTCGGCTGTAGGCTCTATCATGTACGCGATGCTATGTACCAGACCCGATGTTGCATACTCACTATGTGTACTGAGCAGGTATCAAGCTGATCCTGGAGAGAGTCACTGGACAGCTGTGAAGAGTATTCTCAAGTACTTACGAAGGACTAAAGAGATGCTCTTGGTGTATGGTAACGGAGAACTCCAAGTAGAGTCCTTTACCGATTCGAGCTTCCAGAGTGATAAGGACGACTCTAAGTCGCAGTCGGGATTTGTCTTTACCCTTTACGGAGGGGCGGTTAGCTGGAAGAGTTCCAAGCAGGAAATCGTGGCAGACTCGACGATGGAGGCTGAACACATCGCTGCCAACGATGCTGCTAAAGAGGCTGTCTGGATCAAGAAGTTCATTACTGAACTTGGAGTGGTTCCATCCATTGAGCATCCAATACCTTTGTATTGCGATAATAATGGAGCGGTGGCTTTAGCCAAGGAACCTAGGTCCCATCAGCGATCCAGGCATATTCTGAGGCGGTATCACCTGATCCGGGAGATAGTTGATCGCCGGGAGATCGAGGTCAGGAGGGTCGACACGAAGGACAACACGGCGGATCCACTCACGAAGGCCATTCCCCAGATACAGTTTGAGAGACTCTTCGGGATACTCGGTATGCGATACTACAGCAGCTGGCCCTAGTGCAAGTGGGAGATTGTTAGTTGTATGTATGCCCTAGAGGCAAGTATTGTACTGATGATGTATATTATATTGGATGCTTGGACATATATAGAGATGACTTTCTTGCTCGATATGATAGTATGCTATCTGGTTGCTCTTTATCTTAACATGTATACTAGTCTCTTTAAAACTGTCTTATAGTTACATGTTGGTAAAGCCCTTAGTATGTGTACTTGACTACCTGGACTATGATACAGATCATACTAGTGGGGACATGGTAGTCCATAAGTACATCCTTCAAGGTCCCTAGTCATGGGTGTATCGAGACGGGGCATCGATATACCAGTGTAGACTAGCGTATACGCTTCTCGACCCATGAGATGGGCAATGGATGATCCCATATCCATTGGTATTTGACATCAGAGATGGTATACGGGTGCTCAGTGGAGACTGGGTACACTGGACGGACTCGCCGAGAACTCCCAGATGGTATTATACCTCACGTCAGATGGCAGTTCTCAGGTGACACTTGTACAGGTTAGTCTGTAGACCCGAGATCGTCATAGAGTCTTGTGTGATTCCCACTGTGCTTTGATCTCCACCTTACCACATCCATGAGGGCGTGCAAAACGGTGGTTTTTGGGTACAGTCCCGAGTCACATGGAGGCAATGAGCGATAGGAGGGGTTTTGTCTCTCCCGGTATTGGGGGTTGATGTTGCGCTGTGCTCGATTGGCCGTAACAGGGAAGTCCCTGGCCAGGGCTGTTTCAGAGATTTGATGGTAAGTGTTACCAGTAGTTTCTCCACCCGTTATGAGCCTCACATCGGCACGACTTATCGGTTATTGGGGTCTGACGTTTACCACCCCTAGACTTGATATGCGACATATCAGACGAGGAGACCGGACTGTACGGGAAGTGTCGTCGATCGGCTCGACGGGAGTTGTAGCAGGTTCGCTTGTTCTCTTCTGATCGCTCAATACCCGGGTGGCCGTTATGTTTAGCTGACCGCTTGCGGCTTGGGGGTGCTTGATATGATCATCACCCACTACCGGCGTATTGACGAGTCTCAGAGTCCCACAATGGAGTTTCCTAGTCCAGGCGAAACGTTGTGGTGCGCATATGCGATATGCGCATGGACCCGATTAAAATGCGCCTATAGGATACCGTATATTGATCGTGCGGCATGCTTTTGGTAGGGGTCGTATGTGATATGGCCGGATTGATAAATCAAGTGTTGATTTATTATTTAACCATTAGCTTCTCACTTGAATTCCTTTCTTGTGTTGGATGGATGTATGCATGCATGCATGTTTTCTTTCTTTCTAGTTTCATGCACATATGGATGTGTATACATACATACATGCATACATACATTTATCATGGTTGGATGTATATGAGAATGGTGGCAATATAAGACTCACACCATGGTATTTTTTATGAATTATTATTGTATTTATACTAAAACATAAAAGGAAAGAAAAGGTGCATTATTGATTTGTTCTACACACTTCTTTTGACCTAACCATTCTCACCCACCACTTAACCTTAGGTTAAGTTTCCTTTTGTGTTTTAACCCTAGTACAATAATGATTCAACCATGGTTTGAGATGATAGATTTAAATATATATATTGATATATTTTCATTCTTTATAAGGAGGAGAAAAACTTATCATCTTCTAATATTGCCATTATCTTCTTCCTCCTCCTTCATAGCTCTCTAGATTTTTGTAGTGAGCTATATAATCAACAAGTTAGGATTTTGAAGTGAGAAAGAGAACCACAACACCATTCTACACAAGCCTAGCCCACTTGTTTGGAGTGTTGACTCGATTTCGTTCACTTGATCGGAATAAGTCGCAAGCTTGGACAAAGCGGACTCCGGGTGGATCATCGGTGACGTCGAGGAGTTCAAGCGGAGTTCTTTCCAACCCCGAGTAGCCGAGGAGTCTAGCGTAGGGAGCTACAAAGGTTGTACTCTCTAAACCCTAGCATTTCTTTCATATGTCGATATGAAAAATTTGAAACCCTAATCGATTCTAGGAACGATTCTTTGTTCATTAGCTTAGCACCCTAAAGACTACATATTTGGTTCATGTGATGCTTCCAAACCCTTCATGAGGTGCTATGCTAACCCAACACGGACAGTTTACACTAGCGGGCTTTGGTTTAAGCCAGATCCTAGTGTACCTTTTGGGATTGGTTTTATCCAGTATGCATCCGTGTTCCTCGGAACGCGGATGCGGGTGTGTATGCACAGTTGACGGAGAGACAGAGGCAGAGGATTCTCATTAGGGTTGTTGACCATTGACAGTTGACTATTGACTTTTTGCTCAACCCTAATGAGAATATGATATGTGATTAACAATTATATTAATTAAGTATTATGGTGACATGGTTGTTGAGGGATTGACTTTGTTGACTTGTTGACTTTGTTGACCGGTTGACTAGGCATGACTAGTTGACCATCATGATAACTATAGCTATCATTTCATGGCAAAGACTTTTGCTTGCTTGCTCTTTTGTGCAAAATGAGTGCATGAAATGATATGGCTATGGTTGCTTAAACCATCACATAATACTTGATTGATATGAGGTGTTATGATTGTTTTGGATTATGAGAGCCAAATGAGAAAAGTCTTCTCTCATTCTTTCATGCTCATTCTCTCTCTTGTTCTTGAGCTCTCATCTTCCTCCTCTTGCTCTCCCTCTCTTGATTCTATGGTTCACTTGTCTCATGAGTTGAGAACCAAGAACCATAGATAAAATCCCATACAAACTCTTCTCTACTCACTCTAGTTCACAAGGTTTAGCAAACTGAGTGAACTAGTTTCTTTAAAGTTCGAAGAAGGAGCCAAAGGTTGAAGCTTTCAGGTGGATCTATCTTCGGCGCAAGGAGACGACGGGGAGAAGCCGATTCGGACGACCATCGAAGCTTGAAGACGAAGGAGTTCGAGAAAAAGAAAGGTATAACCCCCTAACCGAGTAGTTAGCAACTCGTAGTTAGTTTGTTAGTTAGATGTTTAACAAAGATCCGGTTTTTGAGTCCATGTTACCACCTCTAAGAAAATCGTTTTTCACCAAATTCCGCATGCCCGAAAGTACCGGGAGAGGTAGCATGGACTTACAGTGGTATCAGAGCCTAGTTAAACTCTATCTATCATGTTAGCAAAGTAGCTAGAAGATCGATCAAAGAAAAAGTCGCAAAACGAACCCCGTTTTTTAAACTTTCTGTCGATTTTAAAAGTGCTGGAAATTTTTTTTGAGATACACCAAAAATCGACTCAGGGTTTTCTGAAGAAACTGCAAAAATTTGACCCCCTAACTCGATCAAAGCGCCGCGGTTATTCTTACTTCATTACTTTTACGGATGACTTTTCAAGGTACGGTTATGTCTTCTTAATGAAACATAAGTCCGAAGCCTTTAGAAAATTCCAGGAATATAAGAATGAAGTAGAAAAACAAACCGGCAAAAGTATCAAGATTCTAAGATCGGATCGAGGTGGTGAATACTTGAGTGCCGAGTTCCTGGACTATTTAAAAGAGAACGGAATTCTCTCCCTAGCTTGAGCGGCGGTTCCGCGGCCATAAAAACGATTCATGGCACATGACTTGCACAGTAATCTCTTTCTGTCAGTGCTGTATTTTCTGGGAATTTTTAAAGTTTGCTCGAGAGTTGAGTTTTCTGGGTTGTATTGGGGACTCGATGTTTCGATCGGGAAGTTTAACTTCGTCTGTATGTTTTTCCGGGTATTTTAGAATATGTTAAAAAGTTCGACCGGATATAAATACCCAATTTTTCCCCTGCCGGGAAATTTCCAAGTGTTGGATTTTTCCGTAGTTTAAGAACGTTCTAACTAGTGCAAGTAACGTGAAGGACCCTCTAGAAGACAACAAACCTTAACTCGATTATGTGACCGTCTTGAACTGCCCTTTGAACCTTAGGGTTTGGGGCAGTACGGCGTGCCACATGTGAGGCGTTGGCTTGACCCTTCTACGGCTGGACCGTTGGTACTGTGGCATGAAATGAATGTTTTTAATCTTAGTTCATGTGTTGAGCTGTTTTGAGAAAACTTGGGTGTTTGATAGTTCGATCGGAAATTTTAACATTTTCTATTTATCTGGAATATGATACAATATTTGGAATCCACAAGTAGTTATGAGATAACTGTTTTGAATGTTATAAACATAGCAGTTTAGTCTCAATTGATCAGTTGCCACGGAATTTTGATGCGATCAAAAGTCCGTCGCAATCACGTTGCGTACGCGGATACTCGCCGAGTAAAACTTAATAGACAGCCATGCCCCATAGCCCCGACCAATTGACTGTAGGAGAACCCCGTAGCCAAAAGCATCCGTTCGGGTGCTCGCGGCAGCGGTGTTCCGCCTTAATACACTTCGTCGACGGCATCCAGGGGTGCGGCCGTCTACTAAAGTTTGCGACGAGCATTCGATCAGCATATCGGGAATCTTGTTGAATTGCCCGACTTGATATTGAAAAGAGTTTTCGATATAGAGACTAAAATGCGGGGTTTATAACTGTTAGGCATGCGATGTCTAAGGAGGTTGCGGATTCCAACTGTTGTAATTTTACACTTTCTTTTCTGCGACCGTAAGTGTAATATGTGATATCGCCGGTTTCGTTGCTATATGTCAATGACAATTGGGATGGGCATATTTACTGACGTTGATGACATGTGATGTTATGTGTTGTTGGATATGTTATATTGGATCGTCGTATTATGAATAGCCGGGGATTTTTATATGAGATGAGTGTTTTTCATTTTCATTCATGTAAAAACTTGTATGTAATATTCTTTTATTGGGGCACTTCCAGGTTGAGGAAGATGTCACCATTGTATATTATTTACTTTTCTGCACTAGGATAAACCCAAGGAGGAGAGCACAAGTAACCAGGTTCTGGAGTCCAGTGGGAGACCAGGAGTCGAGTCCGGGTCTCCTAACTCTAGAATTGGTAGGGTTGCTTGCCGCTCTCGTAGGGGTCTAGGGGTGTGGGTTTGGCTATTCATCGCGACCGTGGAATCCGTGTTTTATACAGGCTCGTATTAAAAACACGGACGTCCTAGTATATCCAATGTTTCATATGTTTCTTCTGCTGCGATATCTGTGATGTGATCATTTGATGTTCTGTGATAAATACTGTATATAGTATATATGATATATTATATAGACGTTACTTATGTTTTACACCCGCGCTAGCCCTGCCCCGCTCTGCCGTTAGTTACCTAACCTAACGGTGCACGAGGGGACATCGAGGCGAATGCGGATGGCATAAGTGTACGTCGTATTTATCTGTAATGTTTAGGTAACTTAAATGATGGGACTTCATTAATATGATTAATGAAAGAAAAAGAAACCTAAAGATGTTGTGGAATCGAATTTTCAAAAACAGGTAGCTACAGTTCTTGCTTTGCATCGCGGTGTTCCTTGTAGAACATCCTGCACCTTATTCGATAAGGAAAGGTCCGAGATCCCTTCACCGGGAGTGACCCCTTTAGCAATAACTGGCAGATGCTACAACCCTCGGTTTGTCTTTTGATTGCTCCTATAGTTCTTGCTTTGCACAACGGTATATATGATATATCCAGCACCTTATTCGATGAGGAAAGGGCCGACGATCCCTTCACCAGGAGTGACCCCTTTAGCAAAACTAGAAAAGCCTCAAAAACACTCCATTTCAAAATCATTTGATTCTACAACGATATCAAGTTCATTACGCAATAGGTTTTCAGAAATACCTGTCGTAGCCCTCCGTCATTTCAGATAAGTCCTGCATAGTATTCGTGCTGCATTTGTTGACCTTGTCAAGGCGCAGTGTGCGGTAGCTGACCAGTATTTATCTACTTATGCATATGATGCAGATTGTTTTAGGGTAGTCGTACGGCCTTGTTGACCTTGTCAAGGGTCGTGCGGGTGGGTTTGATTCAATCAAGAAATGACGGGTTGAACTTGACTTGTGGTCTATGGTGTCAAGGTCATAGATCGTTCAGGGCAAAAATTATCGAGAATTTCAGGTGTTGAAATTTGCAATGAGATTGCATACCTTCTATGAGATAGTTGGATCCCGATACCCACTGCGAGTAATTGTTACTCTTGGGAGAGTTTTACACATTACAATTAGCCGATCAAGTAGGTGTCTAGAAAGGCGTCAACGGGGTTATGCCTCTGGGAAAATGAGGTTTACTTTAATTAGGTCCATGCGAAAGCACGAGGAACCTCCCTCAAAGTACCGACACTGGCATAGCTGAATGATTGGCGAACTTGTAGCGTGTAATTAATCCCGGCTAGTCTTTCCTTTTAGGGTTTGACGGAAGATTTGATAAAAACAGTGGGAGCCATCCCGATTAGATAAAATAATAACCAATCTGATCTTGCAAGAGCGCACGCAGAGTGTTTTCTTCTCTCTCTCTCCAGGTAGCGACCATGTCACGCCTTAATCAAGATAATAAAACGGATATATTGACCGAACCCGCTTGTTATACTGAGCTGGGGAACGTTGGTCCCGCTCCAACTTATAATTGTTATAAGACAGAGCAGAAAATTAGGGATTACCAGAATTCCTGTGCCGCCCAAACGAAGAAAGTGCATGATGATGCATCATCTTCGGGTGTGTTCATTACAGAGAACTGTTTCTCTGTTTCCTTTATGTCCTGGGTATTTGATACCGGATCAGGATCCCACATATGTAATATATTACATGGGCTACAGAAAGGTAGAAAACTGAGAACGGGTGATAAGTTTCATGAGGCAGAAAACGATGCAAGTGTTGCAGCCAAGTCTATTTGTCACTGTCACCCTGTATTACCAGAATACATTGATTCTGAACAAATGTGATACCGAACCTGATATACAAAATCATATCAGTCTCTTTATTTAGATAAAGAAGGATATAATTTTGTATTGTTGGATAATGTTTTGAACATTTCCTATATCAAGAGTTGATCGGTTCAGGCACGTTATCTAAAAGTATTACCGTTCTAAATCAAACTACAGTTCTTAGTATACAGAACACACACAAGAAGAAGAGTTCAGAAATGAACGAATCCTTCTTGAGGCATTGTAGACTAGGTCATATCAATGCGACCCAACTAGCTGAAGTTACATTAAGATGCATATTTAAATTAGTTTGAATTTACATCTTGTGAAACTTGCCAGTCATGTCACAGAGATAAGACGACCATAGCTCTGTTTATTGGAAAGAGAAAGAGTTAATGAACTCTTGGGATGATACATATTGATGTATGAAGGTCCCCTGTCTACAAATACCAAGACCGGTTCTATGTACTTCATTAAATTCTCTGATGATCTCTCGAGATTCAGACCTATGTTCCAGTTAAAACACAAGTCCGAACCTTTTGAGATATTCACAGAATATAAGTTAGAAGTAGAGAACCAAAAACGGGTATAAGAATTATGTCCTTTGATGTGATCAAGGAGGAGAATACTTGAGCACGGGATTCCTGGACTATTCTAAGAATGAGATTCTCTCTCAGCATTACTCCTCCATATACACCTCAGCACCTCGGTGTATCAGGGCGGAGCAATAGCACCCTATGTGATATGGTGTGCTCTATGATGAGTACTACTGAGTTTCCTATTTCCTTTTAGGGAGTTATGCGCTTATGAAGTTGCATACCTATTTAATAGGGTTCCGATCAAATCAGATGCCTACCATTTCATATGAGATATGGAAAGGGAAGAGCCCATCTCTTAAGTCAGTTAAGATTTGGGGTTGTCCGGCCTATGTCTAAAAGCAAAATCCGGACAAGCTAGAGGCAAAGTCAGATCTGTGGAAGTTTGTTGGATATCCCAAGCATACGCAAGGGAATATCTTCTACCTATCCGAGGAACAAAAATGTTTTGTTTCTCAGCATGCCACCTTTGTGAAAGGGAATTTCTTGTGAAGAAATTATTGGTCATGAGGTGGAACTGGAAACAGTTCCAGCTATACAAACTGCAGCTGATGATTTGGTAGAACCAAAGGATTCAATAGCCACCAACGAACCTCAGCCTCTCCACCGATCTATCAGGGTTCCTCAACCACCTGAGAGATACTTTGGTTTCTCTATGACAGTGGGAGCGAGGATTGCATCATTAGATGATGACCCAACTAGTTTCGAGCTGGCCATCAGGACTGGGACTCTATAAGAATGGCTGGATGCTTAGCGATCTGAGATGGAATCCTTATACACCAACAAAGTATGGACTTTGGTTGCTTTATCTGAAGGGTTAAATCCCCATCAGGAGCAAGTAAATCTTGAGAAGATTACTTGGTGTACATGGAAAAGTTAAGACTTTCAAAGCAAGACTTGTTAAAGGTTTGCATCATTGACCAGGTATGGATTATAATGAAACATTTTCTAAGTAGCTATGCTTAAGTCCATCCAGATCCAACTTACCACGGCTACATACCATGACTACGATATCTGGCGGTTGGGTGTCATGACTGCTTTTCTAAATAATGATTTAGAAGACAGAGTCTATAAGTACACAGTCAGAGGGCTTCGTAGACAGTGGGAGCAGCGGAAACGTGTGCAAGATGTTTTATGTGATAAAGCAGGCATCGCGGAGTTGGAACATCTGTTTTGATGAGTTAGTCAAAGAGTTTGACATCATCACAATTGTAGATGAACCTTGTATATACAAAAAGGTAGTAGGGTGTATGGTGGTGATCCTCGTATAGTACGTGGATGACATACTCATGATAGGGAAGAAGTTTCCTATGCTACGCTCAGTCAATCTCCGCTTATCATAAGGATTCTCCATATAGGATCATAATGATACCTCCTGAATCCTGGATTTTGGATCTATGAGATAGATCTAATTGGATGTTAGGATACTCACTAGTTGTAGTGAGTTGGTATCAATCGATCCTGGGGAGAATCACTGGAAAGGTTCCAGAGTGATAAGGATGACTAAATGTCAGTCACAGGCATTGACTTTACCTTCAGTAAAGGGACGGTATGTTGGAAGAGTTCCAAGCTAGATACCGTGGCATACTAGACGATAAAGGCCGGATACATCGCTACCAAAGATGCTACCAAAGAGGAAGTCTGGGTATATATTAGTTCATGAGATGAACTTTGTTCCTTCCATTGTGTGACAATGGAGTTGTGGCTTATGCCAAGGAATGCACGTCCCATCAGTGATCCAGACAAATTCTTAGGCAGCGTCACCTGATCATGGAGATGGTTGATCTCCAGGGGATCGAGGTTAGGAGAGTAGTCTCAGAGGACAACACGGTGGATCCACTCATGAAGGCCTTTTCCCAGAGAGAGACTTTTATGGGATGGTTGAGTATGAGATACTACAACCACTGCTATCAGATGGCCCTAGTGCAAGTGGGAGATTGTTAGTTATATGTATGCCCTAGAGGCCATTACTATACATAGGATGTATATTGTAGTGGATGCTTGGACATATATAGGGATGACTTTCTTGCTCGATATGATAGTATGCTATCTGGTAACTCTTTACCTTAACGTGTACACTGATTGTCTCTCTGTTATATGTTGGTAAAGCCCTTAGGATGTGTACTTGACTACCTGGACTATGATGCGGATCATACTAGTAGGGACATGGTAGTCCATAAGTACATCCTTTAAGGTCCTTAGTCGTGGGTGTATCGAGACAGGGCATCGATATACCATAGTAGACTAGCGTATACCTTCTCGACCCATACAGATGGGCGATGGATGATCCCATATCCATTGGTGTTTGACATCAGAGATGATATACGGGTGCTCAGTGGAGACTGGGTACACTGGACAGACTCGTCGAGAACTCCCAGATGGTATTATACCTTACGTCAGATGGCAGTTCTCTGGTGACACTGGTACAGGTTAGTCTGTAGACCCGAGATCGTCAAAGAGTCTTGTTTGATTCCTACTGTGCTTTGATTTCCATCATACCACGTCCAAGAGGGTGTGCAAAAAGGTGGCTTTTGGGTACAGTCCCGAATCACATGGAGGCAATGAGCGATAGGAGGGGTTTCGTCTCTCCCGGTATAGGGAGTTGATGTTGCGCTGTGCTCGATTGGCTATAACAGGAAGTCCTTGGCCAAGGCTGCTTTAGGAATTTCCTGGTAAGTGTTACCAGTAGTTTCTCGACCCGTTATGAGGCTCATATCGACACGACTTATCGAGTTATTGGGGTCTGACGTTTACCACCATTAGGCGAGATATGCGACATATCAGACGAACAGACCGGACTGTACGGTAAGTGTTACTGGATGGATTCACAGGAGTGTGAGCGGGCTTTCTCGTTGATCTTCTGATCGCTCAATACCCGGGTGGCCGTTACGTTTAGCAGACTGCTTGCGGCTTGTGGGTGTTTGATATGATCATCACCTGCTGTCGGCGTATAGACGAGTCTTTAGAGTCCTACACAGGGGTTTCCTGGCTCAAGCGAAACGAAATAGGAGCGTATATTAGATATGTGCGGGACCGAGAATAATACCAGTATGTGATACTGTATTTTATTCTCGCGATTTGTGACATTGATCGGTTGTATGCGATATAGCCGGGTTATCGGATCAAGTGTTGATTCGATAAGTTGTTACTATTGATATTAGTCGGTTATATACAATATGACCGGATCATTAAATTAAGTGTTGATTTAATGATTTAATGTATAATTATATATTTGATATATTACTTTACATTAACAAGTATTGGTTCACTTAGGATTGATTTTCTCACTTGAATGTGCACATTGTTTATATGTGATATATGCAAGTGTATATGTTTGTATCATGCTTGATGATACAAACAAGTTGTGTGCATGAGACTTGAACCAAATCAAGGTTAAATTAGGGTTTACTATTTTCCTAACAAATAACAAAAGAGTAAGACTTTGGTCAAAGTTATCAAGCTTCATGAAGCTTGATAAACATTGACAAAGTCAACTCTTTTGTCATTTGTTCAAGATATTAGTTAACCCAACCCTTAACCTAATACTTTGGTTAATTATCTACATGAGTTAAGCATGAGGGCATAACTCAACCATGGTGCCATTATTTATTGGATAAGTTTCATTTGGGTAATGATTCATATGATTCTTTTCTTCTTCTTCTTCTCCTTCATCAAGCTCACAAAAGCTTGCTAGCTCCAATGGTGCCATGAGATAAAGAGTGAGAAATCCAATTCTAAAGTGAACCCACTTCCTATTTCTTCATCCTCTACTACTTGCCATGTAGTATAGGGTGTTCTCTTCACAAAGTTTTTGACCAAGTGAAGCAATAGCTTGAGTTTGAGTCTCCCCGACGTAGATCATCTTCGGCCTCGAAGTCAATGAACTAGCCCGATCATTTCTCCGACGAAACCATCGCTAGAGTCCGGGATCCGATGATCGCAGTGTAGGGACGTCAACACGGAGCTTTAGAAGTGGAGGACCGGATCTACAAAGGTTGTATTTCCATTCACTTAGTAGCAAAGTAGTTTGCTTGCTTGTTGTTTCGCCTAAACTCTAGTTAACGATTTAGTTTAGGGTTTCTCGGCACCGGAAAATTTGAATTTGGCATGGTTGATGCCTTGTGGAACCTCTTGAGTGTGCCTAGTAAGCCTACAATTTTAAAAGAGCAGAATTTTTAATTACGGAGCTTTAACCACTCCTTTTAAAAAGCTATCAGGTTCCTTCGATTATATCAAGTTCACTACGTTCACGGTTTTGCCAAAACCATTCGTAGCCCTCCGTCATTTCGTATGAATATTCAATAGTATCCAAGCTATGTTTGTTGACTTTAAGGCATAGTGATTGGTAGCTGTTGGGTGTTCATATGTAGCATAGAAAGATGCGTTGGTTTGGGACAGTCGTATTATCTTGTTAGCCTTCGTCAAGGGTATATACGGGTGGGTTCAAATTAACCTGGACAATGACGGGTAGAACTTGACATGTGACTTAAGATTTGTTGACCTTTGTCAAGGTCATAAGAGCATGAGGCAAAAATCCATATCGGGAGTTAACTTTTGCTCGTCCCGAGCAAAACCAATTATTCACAAAAAAGTCCTAACCTCACTTTCGCAGGGAACGCGATTGCACTGAGCGTGTGCAACAAACCGTTAAACCTCTAGGTTTTCAGTGGATACTACCCACAAAATCCCGTCAAGCTAGTTCATAAGTTAACGTTGATTCTACTCTTACAGTTCAGTATTTACGTTAGAAACTCTATCATCCTAAGTTAGAAATATCCAACCCTTATGTTTCACGCCTCCTATCTATTTAACTTCAGATCCTATACGTTCAAAAAAAGTTTAGAAAGATGTTGGTTCTCCTGAGTTTTCCTTCTAAAGTATGGTCTTAAATCCAGGATTTTTATCAACTTTACAAAAAACACAAGTCTTATTCTTCATTTCTATCTTTTATCCAAACATCGATTGTATACCCCTATGTGTGTGTAAATTTGCACCCCTACACTCGAGAATTCAATTCAAGCTATAATACCCTTGCCCTAATACCTAATACTACTTCTTTTCATTCATGATGAACGGTGTTGCTCACACACCTTTCATGCGACTATTAATGCTTCTTGAGGCACTAACAGCCGATTACTGAATGTGTGAGCTTAAAACGTAAATAGAAGTTTCTGAGTCTTCACTTTATTTATTTTTCTTTTCTTTTCTTTTTCTTTTTCAAGACCGGATATATTTTTCAATGATGCTCTTTTGGTGTTTAGCTTTAATTACCGTTTATTCTTTCATACTGGGCTTTCAGACAAGAGTATTTCTAGGTATCCTCTACTATCCCAAGTTTCAAGGTGCGTGTAAGTGCAGTTTGTAGGGTATATACTTTCTAAATTTGAACTCAAGAAAAGAAACTATTTTTCAGACTTATCCTTCAGTAAAGCTTCAATACTTTTCTTTCATCTTGACTTAACTCAAGAACTGAACTCAAGATTACCTATTTCTCAAAAAAACTATAAGGACGTATACTTACCAAGGTTAACCAGAAGGAGGGTTAATTTTAGTATTTTCAATTCCTAAGCCTAGAATTTAGTTATTTCTAACATATCAACTAAACTTTCAGAATAAAAATCTAAGTTACCCTATTAGCTAACTTGACGACAAAGTTTTTATATTTTGGACAATTTTCGATTTTTTATGGTTTTTTTTAAATAAGGTATGCAAATGCAGAATATACAAATGAATGCGAAGGAAGAAAGCTTACCGAGCACACCCCCAAACTTAAACTTGACAGTGCCCTCACTGTCAGGCTACACCAAGAGGGTCAAAATTGTCGGCGCTCTCCAAAAGAAAATTTTATACAAAATAAAATAAAAAATAAAACCAAAAATATATACACAAAAAGGTTCCCCCCCCCCCAACTTAAGTGAAACAGTGTTTCCACTGTTTAGCGTTGAAGTTCAGGATCGGGGGGAAAGAACAGTATCAAGCTATACAAGGCCTTACGCAGGCCAAATGTGAGCACCAACCATTCAAAGATTTTATCTCTATAATGTGCTGGTTGGTGAAAGAATGCGGAAAGGTAAGAAATAGAGAATACGCGAGACCGTATGGAGATAGAAGGGGGATACGGTCTCGGTATATGAGAAGAAGAATGGCGGAAGGGAGAAAGAAGTGGAATACGAACTTGAGGGTGGAAATGGATTGAATAAATTAGTAGAATCTGTAATGATCGATGTGAAAAGATGGATTGTACTAATCTATCAATATGGCGAGAAATTGGGTCAAATCCCTCAAGATTCGTGAGAAACCATGGGTACGCCGAACTTGGTAAACCAGACACAGGAAGTGAAAATGATACGGTTTCTTTCAATGTCGGAACGATGGAAAGGATGGGGGGAAGTGATCGAGGAGGGGTATCAGGTAAAGGTTCTGGACGGTGTACACAGTCAATGGAAGGGACATGATGAATTGGAAAATCCGACTCATCAATTAAAACTGGTTCATCCTCAAAAATTTCCTCAATGTTCTCCTAAAAAATTAGCTCATCCATGCATTTATCATCAAAATCAAGACGCGTATGAAGTTCGGGAAAAAAATTTAATGACTCGGGATGATGAATTGGAGAGAAAAACTCATCCAAATCTACGGGTTCATCATCCAAAATATTCCCAGCGTCAATATCCTCGATCAAGTGAAAATCAACATTCTCAGACACCTCATCAAAAGCATGGTTATTAATCAATTCAGGTTGTAAGATGGAGGTGTAAAGGTCTAAAGGTTTAGGATAGGTTTCACTTGGCAAGGTCCCTTCATAATCGGGTAAATCAAACACTACAAAGTTGCACAACTCATTAACCCTTCTATCTTCAATCGGTGAATCGTTTGGAACATTAGATAGACATTCAAAACCGAATTTGTGGGATTCAATTTGTGGCGGGTAGGCTTGACTTGGAAGGGGGTAAGGCTCACTCTCACCACTCAAATCCTCAACCTGTCCTACCTCCTCATCATACATTGGAAAAGTAGGAGCTAGTTGGAAACTAGCTACCGGTTCACTAGGTTGTATGAGGGCGGCCATGGACGCATTCAATTCCATCATCTGGTTGTATGACGCTACCCTAAAGTCTTCCGATGACTGTTCAAGACTAGACATGGGTTGTGAAGGGGTTTCAGTAAAAGATTGAAAGTTGTTTTGATACTGGAAACTCCCAAATGGCTGTGTAGAAGCAATGTCTAGGGAAGGTGCAAAAATTGGGTAGGATGGATAGGAATTGAATGGTTGGACGGGAGTAGGATCAACATTTGGATACGAAGGTGAATGGAATTGTTGATCCCAAGAATTTGAAGTGGTGAAAGGAGTGAAAGATCGGCTATGAGATTGTCCAATATGTTCAGCGAAGGACAAATGACGACTTGCAAAAGGGGTATCAACATAAGCGGGTGCGGGAGGTTGAAAAGGTTGATACAAAGTAGAATGTGGAGTGCAAGTGTTTGTCCTAGACGCTTCTATGCGATCTTTCAGTGAAATTTTGGGCATGGAGGGGTCGTTCGAAATTCGATCAAAGCAAGAACCGTAGGAAGTTATGTCTGGTTGTGGGTACCAAAGTTCGGCAAGAGTTTTTCTAGGTGGAGTACCCATGATATGAAGAGAAGAAGAAGGAAAGGAAGGGAAAAAGAATGTGGATTTTTAATTTTTTTTTATTTTTTATTAAAAGAAAAAAAAGATGTTTGTTTTTGGAGTTTTTGAAATTGTTTATTTTTAAAGAATACGGAATTATGGGACTAACTTTTTACAAGCACAATCACAATCACAATATGCACAAACACACCTAGAGCTAGGGTCTTCAAAGCCCAACTAGACCGCTCCTAGACTTCCAAGCGACAAGTTGCAAGATAACCCTCGAATCGCCTCTTCGCTGCCAATTGTGGCCAGGTAAGCACAAGTGAGGTAAGGAGGGTTCCTCTCACGAATCACCGTGAGACGGGCCTTTTAAAATTACATCCTCACTTGTCTAGCCTAGGCACCACAAAGTCAAGTTTTGATAAACGACCGATTCCCCGCAACCATCACTTGTCCTAAATGAGCGCGACAGGTCCTTATTGGTTTGGTCTAGATATTTTTTATTAGCTCAAGGTAATGCATATGCAATTAGTGATTTATGGGGTCTTAGGAAGGGTGATGAAATCCTCACCCAATCTGAATTGGTGTTATAACCCCTTAATGCCCATATTAATATATGCAAAGCGGTAAACAAACAAAATAAATTTATTTGGCGGCTGCGCAATCTGTGCAAAGAAACCTGTAGAAAATACAGTATAGTGGAAATCACAGAGAAGATAAAAGGAAAGAGAAGGGGCGGAAAAAAAATTGGGGCACAGAGGCCACAATGCAGCCATGGAACCGCCACCAAAGCCCCACTTTGACCGCAGTTCTGCGGTCAAACAGTGGAATTGGTTCCCTGCACTCCCCTTGATCTCTACTCCAAAATAAAATGCTATGTTTCTTGATTGAATTACTGTACTTGCTCCAGATTAGCCTGCACACTTGCATACAAAAATTATCAAAAATAAAAAAAGATTTTTTTATTTTATTTTATTTATAATTTTATATATATACAAAAAGAATATTAACTCGAATAACAAGAAAGAAAATACGTTACCGTCTCCCTGGCAACGGTGCCATTTGATCACACGTTTTTGGCGTGTCGGAGTTCAAAGTTCTAAATTTATAACTGCGATCAGGACGGTGTCGCTTCGCAGCTAGCCGGTTGAGCACGGGTCGATCCACAGGGAGATGGTTGTATGTCCGTTCGAGTTTTAGACGAGTCAATAAAGAATGCGTATATGTTTGTTCAATTCTATCCTAAGTGTTTGTATTTATGTTCAAGTAAGCTTGTTAAGGTTAAAGTTGGTTAGTAGAGTTAGGATTAGTCTTGTGCTTGTCTTTTGCCATTCTTAAAACGATGTTGGGATAATCGAAAGTAGCGGGGATTAGGAGGACATAGGAATAGGATTAGCGAGTTTAAGCAAGCTTTCCAACGCTAAATCCATTCCTAGTGCCCCTTATCCGTCCGCTCAATACGCTTATTTCCAACCCTTGGTCAAACACCCGCAACCATGTACCCAACTAAGTCACAACTACATGTCACGTTGTAGTGCGCTTAAAAGACTTCTCGACTTAGGTCGCGGCTACATGTCACGTATAGCGCGCCTAAGTGAGGGGGTTGCGTTTGTTTGGTCGGGATTCGTTTCAAGATGTTTGGCGAAGAGATGCACATGGGATTTCTCCGTCCCTCATACGACCTTCCTTAGCCTTAACAAGAGGGAAATTATTCACACATTATAAAAGAAATGAAAACAATACACGAAGGAAGAAAAGAGGAAAATACGGTTTTACAAGTGAAGCAAGCTAACTCTTGGGTCCTCACCTTAGCAAGGAACTCCGTCAAGTATCATCGCTTGAAAATACGGATAAAAGAAGAAAATAAAAGTGAACAAGAAAAGAAATAACAACAAATAGTTAACAAAAAATAATAAAATTACAATACAAGATAATAAAATTACAAGACAATAAATAAAAGAGACAAGATAAAAATAACCCTCATCTTCATTGATCTTCCACTCAAAAAGCTCTCACTACAATTTTCATGGAGGAAAGAATGATGAAGAAGGAGAAGCTAAATTAAATCCTACAAAAAGAGATGGGAGAAGAATACATGAAGAAGACCTTTGGCTTGCACAAAACTGGGCTATTTATAGGCTGCATGCTGAAACCCTAAGGCCACATTCTGACCCTACATGAAAACACAAAACTACCCCCAAAATCCCATACGGCGCCGAGTCAACTCAACCGCGGATCCGCGGATGAGTCACCCTATTGGCCGCGGATCCGTGTCCATATGGGGGAGTTATGGTGTAGTTTCTCTGTGGTTTTCAGGTGCTTCTATCCTCTGTTGTTCTACATGTACCAAATTGCAAATTGCTTCCACAATTGCTTCAGATCTGCAACGGTCCAAAATGGCATCAAAAATAATACTTTTGACCTTTTGTCCCTCGAGCTCCGCGCACCCATTGATTCTTATGCTTCCCCCCTCATGCTCTGTGCTTGTCCGAGACACGAATGACCACTGTCATATGTCTTGTCTCTGGAACTGGTACGCGGCACTGGACGGATACGGATGACCGGAACCCGGCTTTTATCTGCTGTCAACAGATGTTCTGTATTTTGGCGTAACAGTGGAGATTTTGTATCAATTGCGTTATTTTAGACTAGGAACCTGTAGCCTGTAAATATGTAGCAAACACGGATTAAAAGCACCTACCTATAAACAAACGAGCGTAAGAATGGGCGGTATTAAATGCAATATTCTGGTATGAACAGGAGTTTCTAAAAAAACTGAAACTTGCTAGTATTGCATACCATTTAGAATTTAATGAATGTTGGTAGGATTCCTTCAATATTATCATACGATGATATTTGGATCCCGATCCTACTGTGAGTACATGCTACGTATCAGGAGATTCGTCACTTAACGATCAATGCTATAAACCAAGTAGGTGCCTAGAAAGGTGTCAGCGGGGCTACGCCCCCAGAGAAAAGAGGTTATTTAATTAAGGAACTTCGAGAAAGCGTTGGAAAACCCCCCTCGAAGTATCGATATTGGCCTGGCTGAACGGTTAAGCAAGTATTGTACGGTGAGAATGGTCCTGGCTAATTCTTCTTTTATGGTTTGAGGAAGGATTCGAGAAACAGTGGGAGCCATCCAGTTTAGATAAACTAAAAACCAATCTAAACTTGCAAGAGCATCATGCTAAAGCGTTTTCTTCTCTTTCTCTCATTGCAGCGACCTTGTGACCACACATAGGTTACATCTAGATAACAATTTGACTGAATCTGAATTATATGACTGGCAAAGGTCTGTCCAGATATCCATTGCCTATGACAAGTTGGACCACCCTATTACTACTTAAGATCCCGCCGTCCCAGGTCCATTTTCCATCATCACGGATATGAATATCCGTCAGACAAGGGAAAAGGACCCGGAGACTACTTTGGGAAACAGGTCATGTGATGACTTATTTCCACAGTCCCTACCCTCTACTTATACCCCGAAAGAAACCAGGGAGACACAAGCTCTGCTTAATAGGGAAGCTTCTTCTTCTACATCCAGGACGAAAGCAAAGGGTGAAAAGAAGAAGACCTCTACAAAGCCGATATACGGTGTCAGTAATGTAGGAAGAAAGGGAAGAGCAAAAGTTTCGGGACTTGGTATAGGTAAAGAGGGATATTCCTATTGTTATGGGATTGGGCATTGGAAGAAAGATTGCAGGGCTTTGGAAGCCAGTAGCCAGGATACGAAGCATGTTGTGGTTTCGGCCTCAAGTGTGTTTGTTATTGAGAACTGTTTGTCAATTAACTCTACTTCCTGGGGACTAGATACCGGAGAAGGATATCATATCTGTAATTCATTACATGCTTTGAGAAACCGTAGAGTTATAAAGGTAGGTGATTTGTCTCTCAGAGTTGCAAACGAAATGAGCGTAGACGCTGAATCCGTGGGAGAATATCGCCTAGGTTTGACAAGTGGGCAGATATTGATTCTACGTAACTGTTTGTATGTACTTGGTTTGACTTGTAATATCATATCAGTGTCCTCACTTTCGAGAGAGGGATATGATTTTACATTCGTAAGCGATGTAGTTCACATCCACCTAAATCAAGTTCTGATTGGGTCCGGTAAAATAGATGACGGTATATACGTAATGAGTCAAGCTCAGGATTTCAATGTCCAGAACACACTTAAAAGAAAATCTCCAGAAATAAATCAGGCTTTCTTATGGCATTGTCGACTAGGTCAGATCAATGAAACACGATTAACTAAGTTACATAGAGAAGGATATTTGAATCCGTTCGAATATCAATCTTATGCTACTTGTGAATCTTGTCTCATGGGAAAGATGACAAAGACTCCGTTTACTGGACACGGAGTAAGGGCGAGCGAGCTCTTGGGACTCGTACACAGTGACGTGTGCGGTCCAATGTCTACACATGCGAGAGGTGGTTTTTACAATTTCATTACTTTTACGGATGATTACTCTAGGTACGGATTCATTTTCTTAATGAAACATAAATCCGAGGCTTTTTAGAAATTCCAAGAGTATAAGAATGACGTAGAAAACCAAACAGGCAAAAGTATCATGACACTGAGATCTGATCGATGTGGTGAATACTTGAGTGCCGAGTTTCTGAACTACTTTAAAGAGAATGGAATTCTCTCTCAGCTTACTCCTCCATACACACCACAGCACAACGGTGTATCAGAAAGGCGGAATCGAACCCTATTGGATATGGTTCGTTCTATGATGAGTAAGGCTAAGTTGCCACGATCTTTCTGGGGTTATGCACAAGAAACAGCTGCATATATCTTGAACAAGGCTCCAACCAAGACTGTGCCTGCCACCCCATATCAGATGTGGAGTGGGAAGAAACCCTGTCTTAAGTATCTTAAGACATGGGGATGTCCAGCTTTTGTAAAGAAGCAGGATGCGGACAAGTTCGAGGCACGCTCAGAACTGTGTAAGTTTGTGGGATACCCAAAGAACTCCAAGGGGTATCTTTTCTATTCCGAAGAGGAACAAAAGGTTTTTGTTTCTCAGCATCCCCACTTCTTGGAAACTGAATTTTTAGAAAATCGGATAAGTGGGAGCGCAATAGAACTGGAAGAAATTCCAGAACCACAAACTACTACTGAAAGTTTTGTAAAACCAGTAGTTCAAGAAGAACAGGACATTCCCGCACCCCTTCGCAGGAGTAGTAGGCCGTCTCATCCGCCTGAGAGATACTACGGTTTTCTCATAGATGGGGATAGAGAGGATTGCATCATTGATGATGATGACCCAACTAGCTTCCAGCAAGCCATTCAGAGCGGCGACTCAGTAAAATGGCTGGATGCAATGCGGACTGAAATGGAGTCCATGTACACTAACAAAGTATGGACTTTGGACATTGCTCCAGATGGGGTAAAACCCGTAGGATACAAATGGATCTTCAAAAATAAGATTGGTGTAGATAGACAGGTTGAAACCTATAAGGCTAGACTTGTTGCAAAGGGTTTCCGTCAAAGACCTGGTTTGGACTATGACGAAACCTTTTCTCCAGTGGCTATTCTCAAATCCATTCGGGTCCTTCTTGCTATTGCTGCCTTCCACGATTATGAGATCTGGCATATGGACGTAAAGACGACCTTTCTAAATGATAATTTGGAAGAGTGGGTCTATATGGATCAGCCAGAGGGATTCATTCAGAGTGGGAGCAGCGGTAAAGTATGCAAGTTGCTTAAATCCATTTATGGACTAAAGCAGGCATTGCGGAGTTGGAACATCTGTTTTGATGATGCTGTCAAAGAATTCGACTTTATCAAAAATCCAGATGAACCATGCATATACAGTAAGATTGAAGGGAGAGCTGTAGTATTCCTCGTCTTGTACGTGGATGACATTCTCCTAATAGGAAATGCTGTTCTTATGTTACAGTCAGTCAAAAGATTCTTGTCACAGAAATTCTCCATGAAGGACCTGGGTGATGCCACCTACATTCTGGGGATCCGGATCTATCGTGATAGATCAAAAAGGATATTGGGACTTTCGCAGTCCAGGTACATAGACACAATATTGAAGAGATTCAGTATGGAAGATTCTAAGCGCGGTAACCTACCGGCTTGTCACGGAATCACCCTCTATGTCTCCCAAGACTGATTTGGAAAAGGATCGCATGTCGATTATACCCTACGCTTCTGCGGTAGGCTCTATAATGTATGTGATGTTATGTACCAGACCAGATGTAGCATACGCATTGAGCGTTGTAAGCCGGTATCAGGCAAACCCAAGGGAGAAGCACTGGATAGCAGTAAAGAACATTCTCAAGTACTTGAGGAAGACTATGGAAATGTTCTTGGTGTATGGCGGAAAAGACCTCCAAATCGAGGCCTTTGCCGACTCCAGCTTCCAGAGTGACAAAGATGACTCCAAGTCCATGTCGGGTTATGTCTTTAACCTCAATGGAGGGGCGGTCTGTTGGAAGAGTTCCAAGCAGGAGACCGTTGCTGACTCAACGATGGAAGTGGAGTACATAGCTGCATGCGTTGCTGCAACAGAAGCTGTCTGGATGAAGAAGTTCCTCACAGAACTTCAGGTGGTTCCTACCAGTGTTGGTCCAATACCTCTGTATTGCGACAACAACGACGCTATAGCTTTAGCGAAGGAACCCAGGTCCCATCAGAAGTCCAGACACATCTTAAGGCGGTATCACCTGATCAGGGAGATCGTAGATCGCCGGGAGATCGAGGTAAAGAGAGTAGATACAGAGAATAACACTGCTAATCCATTCACAAAGGCCATTCCTCAGACGCAGTTCGAGAGGCTATTCGAGATGATAGGTCTACGATATGCCCGTACATGGCCCCAGTGCAAATAGGAGATTGTTAGTGTTTATGCCCTAGAGGCCATTACTGTATCATACTAGTTTGTATATTACTTAATGGAAGCTTGGGATATTCACACTTGTATTGACAGTCTTGCAAAAAATGGTAGTATGCTACTTGGTTTGTGTCTACTTTAATATGTGCATACGTTTCTTGTAACGTATCATTTATACATATTAGTAGAGCCCATAGGATCTTTGCTTGATTACCAGCGTTGTGATGGCAGTCACACTAGTGGGGGCCGTTAGTTATATGTATGCTACTTGGTTTGTGTCTACTTTAATATGTCACTGATACATGATGATTTATGTAAGGTCCCCTGTCTACACATGCCAGGACCGGTTCTTTGTATTTCATTACATTCTCTGATGATCTCTCAAGACTCAGTCATATGTTCCTGTTGAAACATAGGCCCGAAACTTTTGAGATAATTACCGAATATAAGTTAGAAGTAGAGAACCAAAAACCGGGTATAAGTATTATGTCCTATGATGGGATCAGGGAGGAGAATACTTGTGCATAGAATTCCTGGACCATTCTAAAGGAGAATGAGATTCTCTCTCCGTATTACTCCTCTGAATATACCACAGCACAACGGTGTATCGGGGCGGAGCAATCGCACCATATTAGATATGGTGTGCTCTATGATGAGTATTACTGAGTTACCTGTTTCTTTTAGGGGGTTGTGCACTTGAGAAGCTGCATACCTATTGAATTGGGTTCGAATCAAATCAATGCCTACCACTCCATATAAGATATGGTATGGGAAGAGCCTATCTCTTAAGTAAATTAAGATTTGGGATTGTCCGGCCTATGTCAAAAGCAAAATCCGGACAAGATCGAGGCAAGGTCAGTTCTGTAGAACTGGAAGGAGTTCCAGCTATACAAACTACAGCTGATGATTTGATAGAACCAAAGGATTCAATAGTCTCCGACGAACCTCAGCCTCTCCGCCGATCTAGCAGGGTTCCTCATCCGCTTGAGAGATACTTCGGTTTCTCGATGACAGTGGGAGCGAGGATTGCATCATGAGATGATGACCCAACTAGTTTCGAGCAGGCCATCGAGAGTAAGGACTCTGTAAGAATGGCTGGATGCTTAGCGATCTGAGATGGAATCTATGTACACCAACAAAGTATGGACTTTGGATGCTATATTTGAAGGGTTAAATCCCCATCTGGAGCAAGTATATCTTGAGAAGATTACTTGGTGTAGATAGAAAAAGTTGAGACTTTGAAAGCTAGAATTGTGAAAGGTTTTCGTCATCAACCAGGCGTGGAAAATGATGAAACCTTTTCCAGTGCCTATGCTTAAGTTCATCCGGATCCTACTTGCCACAGCTACATACCATGACTACAATATCTGGTGGTTGGGTGTCATGACTGCTTTTCTAAATATTGATTTAGAAGAGAACGTCTATAAGAACACAGCCAGAGGGCTTCGTAAACAGTGGGAGCAGCGGAAACATGTACAAGTTGCTTTACAGAATAAAGCAGGCATCGCGGAGTTGGAACGTCTGTTTTGATATGGTAGTCAAAGTGTTTGACTTCATCAAAATAGTAGATGAACCTTATATATACAAAACGTTAGTAGAGGGTAAGGTAATCATCCTCGTATTGAACGTGGACAACATACTCTTGATAGGAAAAGAGTTTCCTATACTACACACGGTCAATCTCCTCTTATCATAAGGATTCTCCAATAGGATAAAGGTGATACCTCCTAAATCCTGGGATTTGGATATATGAGATAGATCTAAATGGATGTTAGGCTTCTCACTAGGTTTAGTGAGATGGTATCAATCGATCCTGGGGAGAATCACTGGAAAAGTTCCAGGGTGATAAGGACGACTGAATGTCGGTCACAGGCATTGTCTTTACCCTCAGTAGAGGGACGGTATGTTGGAAGAGTTCCAAGCTAGAAACCGTGGCAAACTAGACGATAAAGGCTGGTAACATCGCTATTAAAGATACTACCAAAGAGCAAGTTTGGGTGTATATTGGTTCATGAGATGAACTAGGTTCCTACCATTATGTGACAATGGAAGTGTGGCTTTGGCCCAGAAACCCTGGTCCCATCAGTGACCCAGACATATTCTGAGGCAGCATCACCTGATCATGGAGATAGTTGATCTCCAGGGTGATCAAGGTTAGGAGAGTAGACTCAGAGGACAACACGGCGGGTCCACTCACAAAGGCTTTTTCCCAGAGAGAGACTTATATGGGATGGTTGAGTATTAGATACTACAACCACTGCTACAGATGGCCCTAGTCCAAGTGGGAGATTGTTAGTTATATGTATGCCCCTAGAGGCCATTACTGTACATTGGATGTATATTGTAGTGGATGCTGGGACGTATATAGGTAGGACTTTCTTGCTCGACATGATAGTACGCTATCTGGTTGCTCTTTATCTTAACATGTATACTTTCAGTCTCTCTGTTGCATGTTGATAAATCCCTTAGGGTGTGTACTCGACTTCCAGGACTATGATGTAGATCATACTAGTGGGGCCTAGGTAGTCCATAAGTACATCATTCAATGTTCCTAGTCGTGGGAATATCGAGACGGGGCATCGATATTCCAGAGTAGACTAGCGTATATCTTCTCGACCCATGTGATGGGTGATGGATGATCCTATATCCATTGGTGTTTGACATCAGAGATGGTATGCGGGTGCTCAGTGGAGACTGGGTACACTGAACGGACTCGCCGAGAACTCCTAGATGGTATTATACCTCACGTCAGATGGCAGTTCTCTGGTGACACTAGTACAGCTTAGTCTGTTGACCCGAGATCATCATAGAGTCTTGTGTGTCTCCCATTGTGCTTTGATTTCCACCCTACCACGGCTCTACTAAGTCGTGCAAACAGGTGGTTTTTGGGTACAGTTTCGATTCACATGGAGGCAATGAGCGATAGGAGGGGATTCGTCTCTCCCGGTATTTGGAGTTGATGTTGCGCTATGCTCGACTGGCCATAACTGGAAATCCCTGGCCAGGATTGCAGTGATATACTGGTAAGAGTTATCGGTAGTTTCACGCTTGTTATGGACCTTACATCGGCATGACTTATCAAGCTACTGGGGTCTGACGTTTAACACCCCTAGGCGAGATATGCGGCATATCAGAAGAACAGACCGGACTGTGCGGTAAGTGTCACTGGTTGGATTCACAGGAGTGTGAGCGGGCTTGCTCGTTGATCTTCTGATCGCTCAATACCCGGGTGGCCGTTACGTTTAGCAGACCGCTTGCGGCTTGTGGGTGTTTGATATGATTATCACCTACTGCCGGCGTATTGACGAGTCTTTAGAGTCCTACACAGAGGTTTCCTGGCTCAAGCAAAACGAAATAGGAGCGCATATGAGATATGTGCGGGACCGAGAATAATACCTGTATATGATACTGAATTCTATTCTCACGATTTGTATCATCGGACGGTTATATACGATATAGCCGGGTTACCGAATCAAATGTTGATTCGATATATTGATACACTTGATATTAGTCGGTTATATGAAGTATGACCGGATCATTAAATCAAGTGTTGATTTAATGTATAATTATATATTTGATATATTACTTTACATTAACTAGTATTGTTTCACTTAAGATTTTTTTTTCCCACATGATTGTACACATTGTATATATGATATATGTTTGTGCATTAGTTTGTATCATGTTTGATGGTACATGCAAACTTGGGTGTGTGTATGCTTTAAACCATGTTTAGGTTAATGGTTAGGGTTTCATTTACTTTATTTATTTTGTTTAAAGAACTAAATGGTTGCTTTTGTTCCTTTGCTAGAAGCTTCATGATGCTTCATGCATCTTTGAAAAAGTAACCATTTTGTTTTTATTCCTTAACCTAACCATTTCACCAAAACCTTAGTTTATTCTCTACATTAGTTACCTCACCCATGGTTGCTAAATGATAAGCATCACTTGATTTTCTATTTTGAGATTATTCATTCCTTCTTTTCTTTCTTCTTCTTCTTCTTCATGAAGAGAAGAAAACCTTGCTAGAAAAATTCCAAGTGATGAATCTAAGTGAGAAATCCAAATCCAAAGTGAACCCACTTCCTATTTCTTCATCCTCTACCACTTGCCATGTTGTATAGGGTGTTTTCTTCACAATTTTCATGACTTAGTGAAGATGGAGCTTGAGTTTGAGTTGCCTCGACGTAGATCATCTTCGGCATCGAAGTCAACGACCTAGCCCGATCATTTCTCCGACTAAACCATCGCTAGAGTCCGGGATCCCGATGGTCGCAGCGAAGGGACGTCATCACGGAGCTAAAGAGGTGGAGGACCGGATCTACAAAGGTTGTAGTTACTTTCACTTGTAGTTAAACTGTTAACTTGCTTAGTATCGCCTTACCTCTAGTTGACGATCTAGCATTAGGGTTTCTTTGGCACAAGAAAAATTTGATTTTGGCATGGTTGATCAGTTGTAGAACCTCATGAGTGTGCCTAGGAACCCTACACGGGCTGGGTGGTCTATAAGCAACATCATATACAGGTCCCTGGTCGTTGGATTATCGAGACAGGGCATCGATATTCCGGAGTAGACTAGTGTGTACGCTTCTCATCCCAGTTGGGGAGATGGTCTATCCCACAGCCATAAGTACGTCGTACTGGAGATAGTATACAGGTGCTCGTTAGGTTACGGGTACACCGGACATGACTCGCAGGGAACTGTTGGGTGGTATTATACCCGTCGTCAGTTAACAGTTCCCAGGTGACATGAGTACAACATAGTCCGCAGACATGACACTGCTACTTCACCTCGAGTGTGTCCCACTGTTCTTAGATTGCTATCCTACCACGGCTCAAAGGAGTCCTGCAAACAGGTAGCAGTTAGCTGCAGTCCCGAGCACTTGGAGGCAGTAGCGGTTAGACAGGATTCGTCTCTCCTGGTATTGGGAGTTGATATCGCGCTGTGTCAGAGAGCCATTACGCAAAGTCCCTGGCTAGGGCTAGCGAGATTTACTGGTAGGTTCCAGTAGTTTCTTAAGGTGTAATAGGCTACGCTCTGACACGACTTATACCGCTATTAGGGGACTGACGCTTGTCGCCCCCTAGGCGCGATATGCGATAGTCTTAGACGAACAGACCGGACTGTACGGAGATTGTCACATCAGGCTCAGTAGGAGTTTGGATGGGTTTCCTCATCGGCCTTCTTATCGACATCTACCTTGGGACCGTTACGTACAGCTAGTGCCGCTTGCGGTCTGTGGTTAAACCCACTGCCAGCGTAGTGTTGAGTCTTTAGAGTCCCACACAGAGAGTTTCCCTGCTCCAGGCGAAACGATATAGAGGTTGTATGGTTTTACGACAAGGGTTCGGACGCTTACGTGTTTAAGCGCACGTAAGACGTTCGAACAATTTTTTACTAGTCGGCTTTGGTTTAAGCTGTAAGTGCACGGTGTCGCCCCGGCCGTCGATCCGACGCCGGATACGCGGAAACGAAAAACTTTGCAAACTAGCAAACCGGCACCACCGCGCACAAAAATCCCGGATCGTGCCATTAACCTAGCTACTAGCAAACTACAAGATGGGATAGAAGGCTATACCAAGAGATCCGTGTCCTTCGGTCTTCGCCTCCACTCCGATCTCCTCGCGGAATCTCCGGTCGTCGCCTCCTCGTCGAAACGGGCACCACATCGCCGGGTTCTTTTACGGGCTCCCACCTCTGGACCGAGGCAACTCGGGCGCGAAGTTGGCTAGCCGACGCGTCCAAAGGTTGCTGTAGACTAGTGTAGAAACTTTGTCTCTTGGGGTTTATGTAGTTGCCATTGATGGAGGAATCAATATGAACTTTGGAGATGTGACGGATTTTTGTGGTAAGCATAGAATCAAATGAGATGAATGATATCCCTCACAAAAATGAACTCTCTCATTTTTCCTCATGAAGTGGCCAGCCCCTTTCTTGGAACCAAATGGTGGAGGGAATAAGCATCAAACATGAAGGGAGGTGAGTGTAGGAAAAGTAGAATGGTGACCACATCCAAAAGGCAATGATAACAAAGTCACACCAAATCAAATCCAACTCTAATCTCAATTAATGCAAAAGAAGTGATTCAAAAAGAATCTCATGTTGCTAAATCTATCATAATGCCACAAAATGCAAGAAACCCCCTCCACAAAAAGTTATTTGCAAACTTGCAAATAACCCCCCTCCATCGGAAAGTCCGGCCGTGACGGAACAAAGGAAAACCGGCCGGAACGGAATGCGGACTGGCAACTTCAGAAAACTGATCCCGTAATAAATTACAGGAAAAACCCCGCGACTGCATATACATGCCCGCATTTGTATTCCCACTGAATACAAATGCAAAGAGACAAAATCTACACTGTAAAATAGTAGGATCCGGCTTAAACCAAAGCCCGCTAGTATTATCCGTCCGATCATGATGCGTGCAGTACCGCGCGTATCTGATCGAACCCGGCCATATCTCCATTCGGCCTCTACAGCGTTTCGCCCAAAACCTGAGTAACTGTGCTGTGGGGGACTCTAAAGACTCGTCAATACTTTGGTTGTGGATTTAACCACTAGCACGTCAGAGGTATTAGCCATACGTGACGGGCTACCAGCTGTTGACCAAAAGGGACGTCGATGACCGAACTCATCCTGACACCCTACAGAGCCTGTCAGTGAAAATATCTGTACAGTCCGGTCCGTTCGTCTATGAGCATCGCATGGCGGGCCTAGGGGGTTGGTAAAAGTCAGACCCCCAAAAGTGGTACAAGTCGTGTCGGAGTGCAGCCCAGAACACCCTGAGATACTACTGGAATACCTACCAGTAAATCTCCTGCCTTGGCCAAGGACTTCGTGTAATGGCTCTCCCAGACACAGCGCGACCTCACCCCCAATACCGGGAGAGACGAACCCCTACAGATCCGCTCACTGCCTCCATGTAGCTCGGGACTGTACCCAACTAAAACCTGTTTGCACGTCTCCTTTGAGCGTGGTAGGGTAGTAATCTAAGCACAGTGGGAACTCACACGAGACAAATGACGATCTCAGGTCGATGAACTAACCTGTACACATGTCACCAGGGAACTGCTATATGACGTCAGGTATAAGACCAACTAGCATGTTCCCGGCGAGTCCTGTCCGGTGTACTCACAACCCAATGAGCACCAGTATACATCTTAGGTGAACCAACTGACACCAATGGCTTGTGAGACCGGCCACCGCCCCTCGTCGGGGTCTCGACTGTATACACTAGTCTACTCTGGAGTATCGATGCCCTATCTCGAAACTCCCACGACTAGGGACCTTTTAAGGATGTGCTTATAGACCCCAGCTCCCACGTATATGATCGCCCTCATACTGCTGGTAGTCAAGCAAGAATCCTAGGGGCTCTATCAACGTGCAATTGTGACCTGAAAGGTCACCTAAAGCAGTACACGATGATAAAGATAAACCAGATAGCATACTATCATCTTGAGTAAGACTGTCCAACCGGAGTATGTCCTCCCTAAATCATTGCAATCACATGCCTGTGATCTAATAATTGACTCTGAGGGCACTATCTCCAACAATCTCACACTTGCACTCATGGCTAATTATTGCAATGTCGCATACTCACAGCTCATGTGATACCGAACACCCAACTCCTCTACTAGTCAGTCTCACAAAGCTCGTTTGTGAAACTATTGCGTTCGAGGAATAGCCTCAGTGAGTGGATCCGCTGTGATGTTTCTTTCTATGTCTCTCTTTATCTCAAGTTCGCGGAGAAACCCATCTTCCGAAATAAGCAATACCTGTCTTAGAATATGTCTGGATTGTAAGTGCACGGCGGCGCCCCGGCCGTCAATCCGACGCCGGAATGCGGAAGCGGTGAATAACTTAAATTTTGCGGACTTAGCAAACCGGCACCACCGCGTACTAAACCCGGATCGAACCATTAACTAGTCTTAGCTAACTACAAGAAAGGGAATAGAGATATACCGACGATCCAAGTCCTCCGGTCTTCTCGTCATCGTCCCGATCTCCTGCGGAATGTCCCGTCTCCTCCTCGTCGCCGGAAGTACACCACATCGCCTTCTTCTTTTACGGGCTCCCACCTCAATGCCGAGGCAACTCGGGCACGAAGCCGGCTACTCGACGTGCCCAAGGTTCGCTGTAGAATGTTTGGTAGAGCTTGTGTCTCACTTTTGGGGTATTGGAGATGCCATTGTGGTGGAGGGATGATGCAAGGAGTTTTGTGGAGGAACTTGTGGATTTTTCTAACATCAAGAGAGCAAAAATCCCCACTACAAAAATGGGCAACCCCTCCTCCAAGCTTGGCCGGCCATAACTAGAGGGGGAGGAGAGAATGAGAATGAGAGAGTCAAAAGTGTGTAACCAAAGAGGGAGCCATTCTCATCTAATCCCAAAGAGAGAGAGAGAGGAAAGCTATCATGCAAAAGGGAATGATCACAAGGCAATGCCAACACTCCACACAACCATCATCAACAACCATGATGCTAACAAAGTCAAGCCATCATGAAGTATGAAGTCAAGCAATGATGAGGTTGTGAAGTCAAGTCATCATGAAGAAATCAAGTCAAAGGATGGTGCTATCATGATACAACAATAAGCAAATACCCCCTCCACAAATACTTATTTGCAACAATGCAAATAAGCCCTCCTCCACCAATCTTCGGCCAATGAACGGAACAAAGGAAATTGGCCGAAACGGAAAGCAAACTGGCAACTCCAGAAAACTGGTCCCGTAATAAATTACGGGAAAACCCCGATACTGTGCATACACACCCGCATCTGTATTTCGACCGAAATACAAATGCAATGAGACAAACTCTACACTGTACTATACTAGGATCCGGCTTATACCAAAGCCGGCCAGTAATATCTGTTCGATCCTGATCCGTGCAATACCGCACGTATCTGATCGAACCCTGCCATATAACCATACGGCCTATAGTACAAACTGTCCGATCCTGATCCGTGCAATACCGCACGTATCTGATCGGACCCTGCCATATCTCCATACGGCCTCTACAACCTTTCGCCCGAAAGCTGAGTAACTGAATGTGGGGGACTCTAAAGACTCGTCAACACCTTGGTTGTGGATTTAACCACTAGCACGTCAGAGGTATAAGCCAATACGTGACGGGCTACCAGGTACTGACCAAATGGGACGTCGATGAGGAAGCTCACCCCGACACCCAACTGAGCCTGTCAGTGACAATATCCGTGCAGTCCGGTCCGTTCGTCTATGAGTATCGCATGGCGGGCCTAGGGGGTTGGTAAAAGTCAGACCCCCAAAAGCGGTACAAGTCGTGTCGGAGTGTAGCCCAGAACACCCTGAGATACTACTGGAATACCTACCAGTAAATCTCCTTGTCTTGGCCAAGGACTTTGTGTAATGGCTCTCCTAGACACAGCACGACCTCACCCCCAATACCGGGAGAGACGAACCCCTGAAGATACGCTCACTGCCTCCATGTGGCTCGGGACTGTACCCAACTAAAACCTGTTTGCACGACTCCTTTGAGCCGTGGTAGGGTAGTAATCAAAGTACAGTGGGAACTCACACGAGACAAATGACGATCCCCAGGTCGAAGAACTAACCTGCACACATGTCACCAGGGAACTGCCATCTGACGTCTGGTATATGACCAACTAGCATGTTCCCGGCGAGTCCTGTCCGGTGTACTCATAACCCAATGAGCACCTGTATACATCTTAGGTGATCCAACTGACACCAGTGGCTTGTGAGACCGGCCACCGCCCCTCGTCGGGGTCTCGACTGTATACACTAGTCTACTAATGGAGTATCGATGCCCAGTCTCGAAACTCCCACGACTAGGGACCTTTTAAGGATAAGCTTATAGACCCCCAGCTCCCACTTATATGATCGCCCTCATACTGCTGGTGGTCAAGCAAGAATCCTAGGGGCTCTATCAACGTGTAATAGCGACGTGTCAGGTCACCTAAAGCAGTACACGATGATAAAGGTAAACCAGATAGCATACTATCATCTCGAGTAAGACTGTCCTACCGGGATAGGTCCTCCCTCAATCATTACAATCACGTACCAGTGACCTAATAATTGACTCTGAGGGCACTATCTCCAACAATCTCCCACTTGCACTCAAGGCTAATTATTGCGATGTCGCATACTCACAGCCCGTGTGATACCGAACATCCAACTCCTCTACTAGTCAGTCTCACAAAGCTCGTTTGCGAAACTTTTGCGTTCGAGGAATAGCCTCCGTGAGTGGATCCGCTTAGTTGTTTCTTTCTATGTCTCTCTATATCTCAAGTTCGCGGAGAAAGCCATCTCCCGAAATGAGCAATACCTGTCTTAGAATGTGTCTGGATGTCTGATGGGACATAGCTCATAAATGAACTCCAAATCCAAACTTCTTAGACTGTATCGTCAACTGAACTTAATCAGTATCCTGCGCGCCATGCCTCCCTCAGTATTACCTTGGACCACCTGTCCAAAATACTGCCCCTCAACAGAAGGAAAACTATAACTCTGACAACCTCCTTGTCGTCCATGTCACCTTGGAAGCCTGGAATGATAACTGTTTCCTGAATGAAGCTGTCGTTATCATCTCCCTAGAACATCCACTTATGTTCTAAAACTGCTTCCGACTGCTTCTCCAGGATTGGATTAATGTCAACTTATTGCATCTAGTGCAAGAACAACATCTGGTGTGGTACTTGACATCTCATGATTGACTCAATTGCCTGAGCAAGTGATCTGCCAATCATGCCCGTCCCTCTCCCCTTTAGTCTGTAAGACACCTTTGGAGAGGGTGACTCCATTACCTGCAGGTACACTACCGTGCCAGGAGTCATCCATCCTAAATACTCTTAGAATGCTGTCAAGTACCCTGATTGGGAAACCACCCAAATCTAGATCTAAAACCATAGATCTAGTAACCAGTATGTCTGATGTAAAATCCAAGTCCTTTGTGGAGAAACCACTGTGTGACGACCAAAGTATAACCGATCGTAGTATAGGAGTTTCTTTTCCTACTTTGTGTATGTCATCCAAATACCATGACATCACACCCTACTACCTTCTCAACAGATCCATCCCCTATTCTGATGAAGTCAAACCCATGACTGTCATGTCAGAAATAGATGATCTATCTCCGCTACATCTGCTTTAGTCTATAAATAGACATAAGCTACCTGTCCACCAATGCTTCCGCTGCTCCCACTGACTACGACAACCCTCTGGCAGAGTCATATAGACGTACACTTCTAAAACTAGTTTACAACGACGCTATATTCATCCTCCCGCCTGGTCTCGCAGCCTAGAACAACAGCAATGGTAATTGTGGGTAAACAAGAACTTCCCTGTCACCGTCCTTGAGGCTACCGTAGTACCTCTCGGGTGCCTGAAGTTACCCACCTTATCTGCGGAGTGGCCAATGGAATGTCAATCCAGATTGAATCTTTAGGTTCCTTATCAAATCTTCAGTAATCGTTTGTGGTTCTGGAATTACTTCCAGTTCTACCATACTCCCACTACTGTTTTCTGAAAAAATCCATTTTTAATAAAACTGTGGCGAGTCTAGAACAATATTGCTATTGTTCATCCAGATGGTAGAAAGTCAACCCTCGTCATAGCCTGGGTCAACCCACAAACAGCCATTACAGAAACATGCCTTGAGTCATCCAGAGTCTGGTTTTAATCATAAGCCGGACAACTCCCCGTACCTTAACATCGTTAAGATATGAACTGTTCTATATCCAATATAGAAACAGAGGCACTGATTTAATTGAACCAGATTCAAATCATGCAGCTGTCCCCAGCGCATGTCAACTTAATGGAAGGAGGCCGATCAGCGTTACTCAACTTAGGAATACTTCCAATTATGAGTAACCTGAAAAAGAAGCAAGATCTCTTTATCATTACTATCAACTGAATACCATACACAAGTATCTACATCTTCGATCACTTTGAAGAATCCCGATACTTGCTACACCTGGTTCTCTACTCTATTCAAATACCTATAACTCCTCAAAACTTAGACCCTGTGTTTCTACGAAACATATGTTTAAGAACTAGAGAAGTTAAAAGTAAACCGAATATAGTACGAGGACCAACCCCTCTGTCCTGATGGACCCTGGACAACATACAATACTCTGTATAAGTCCCTTGAGTCTGATAACTCATTCACTGTGTGTCGTAGGTTGAAAACTGTACTTATGGTTAAGAAGAATTACACCGCTGTTCAATGCTCCTTACCTAACCATCCACTGATATAGGTAAATGTCGTAGACATAATTTCAAAAAGGTATATCTCACTCTATGAAAATAGACGTACAGATATATCAATTTGAAATTGGTGCACAACAGCGGATATTCAAAACCAAATATTTGCCGACCGGCAAACAGCCCAGGTGATTTCCTCAAATATCACCGATTACAACGAATCCCGATATAATGAGGATAATCACCCAATTCCCAATAACTTACTCCCACTCATCATCTGTAAAACCATACAGATGTGAGAATCGTACCTGGTAAATACATACCCTGGAGTAAGTATCTAATCGGGAAATCAGTTTTCCTTTAACATTACACAGTGAAACTGAAACATTGAAATGTTCCGATGGGGTATTCTGGTATTCCTAGTAATGCCTCTTCCAGATTCACGACTGTAACCGTATAGTTCTTTGCCACCTCTCAAATCCCTTCATATGTCTTTAGTCTTTACCTTCTGTACACCCATTTAGGCCAAATGGTTTTCTTCCTTCCCTACCGTTCGGCACCAGCCTATGGTTTGGAAGAAGACTATCCAATAAGCATAATGGGTGTACTGTCCCAATCCTAGGAACACTCGCAATGAGAGAGGGTGAAGATAAAAGACAACCGAATAAACCTTATTCCTATTTCTCCTGAACCAGAATCCATCCCCGAACTGGAACAAGTTCCATTCGAGTTCGTATATAACCATACGATGGAGTATCCAAATAAACTGTGGATCTTCGTAGTGATACGGAGTGTCCTGGAGAAATACAAAGGTGATGTGGGAGTGGTAACGAAATATTTGGTTTGGTCGTGAAAATCTGTTGCAATTTACTTTGCCCTCTTACTAATCCCTTGCTTTGTCTGAACTTAATACCTTCTGTACACCATCGTTAGGCTAATTGGTTTTCTTCATTCCCTACCGGTCGGCACCAGCCTAAGGTTTGGAAGAAGACAATCCAATTTGCGTAATAGGTGTACTACCCCTAAACCAAGGAGTACTCGTAACCTGAGAGAGGGTAAAAGGAAAAGACAACTGAATAATCATATCCGTTTTCTCCAGAACCGGAAACCATCCTCGAATAAATCCCTTCGAGTTCGTATCTAACCATACGATGGTTTTGTCCAATGGAAGTGGACGTTCGTAGTAATACGGGGTGTCCTGGAGAAAAGGGTAAAAGTAGGAGTGGCAATGAGGTTCGCAACTCTGACAATCCAAAAGCCAGTGTTAAGAAGGTTCGGTCAACTTGGTCACTCAGTCATAGTCTTAGGGTCGGGTCAAATGGTCGCTGCCAGAGAGAGAGAGAAAAGAAACACTCAGCGAGCACTCTAACCTAGATCAGAATGGTTACCAATTTATCTAATCTGGAAACCTCCCACTGTACCTCAAATTCTCCTCCAAACCTGAAAAAAGAATTAGTCGGGGTCACCCGAGGAGTATACCAACTCATCAGTGGGAATCGGGATCCAACTCTCATCGTATGATAACGTGACGGAATCCGCTCACGGTATCACACTCCAGAAGGTATGCGCATATCTGACAAGTTTCAGTACTTTTGAAACTCCCGATGTGATTTCTGCCCCATGCTCTTATGACCTTGGCGAAGGTCAACAAATCATAAGTCACATGTCAAGTTCTACCCGTCATTATCCAGGTTAATTTGAATCCACCCGTACAAGCCCTTGACGAAGGTCAACAAGGCTATACGACTGTCCCGAACCAACGCATCTATCTATGCAACAGAAAGGTAACAAGCAGCTACCATACACTATGCCTTGACGAAGGTCAACAAACATAGCATGAATACTACGTGCTACCCGTCTGAAACGACGGAGGGCTACGAATGGTTTCTGGCGAAAACCTTTAACGTAATGAACTTGATATCGTTGAAGGAACGGATAGCTTTTAAAAATATAGTGACGAAAACCTTCGCTAAAGAGGTCACTCCCGGTGAAGGGATCTCGGCTCTTTCCCCGTAGAATGGGGTGCAGGATATTCCAACTGAATACCACGGTGCAAAGCAAAAAGCAATCGGCTATAGTGAAGTTAATGCCCTGACGCAAACTTTTGTCCAAGGGGTCACTCCCGGTGAAGGGATCTCGGCCCTTGCCTCGTCGACTGAGGAGCAGGATATTCCAACTGAATACCACGATGCAAAACAAAAGTGAACGTCCTTGCAATAACAGCTTTTTGAAAAAGTGTTCCAACAACATCAGATTAGGTTTGTTTTAACTTGTATTGATCCGAATCAATGCAGTCCCATCAATTGATCACACCAAAAAGAACGAAAATATACTGATGTACGTATATGCCATCCGCATTCGCCACTGGGTCCCGTCATTACCCGTTAGGTTAGCTAACTAACGACAGAGCGGGGACTGGACTAGCGCGGATGTAAAACATATACAACATCTACTAATATATATACCAATATATTATATTCGCTCAAGGCGTGAATAGAATGCAACATCACAGAGAATGAACAGCATCACAGAAACAATACAAATATCTGGGATCCCCGGGTTTCACAGAGCCACTGCTGAAACCCGACGTTCCCCTGGTCGTGTGGATAGCCTATGCAATGAAAACCTAGACCCCTACGGGTGCGGCAAGTCACCCGCCAAAACCTGAAGCGAGGCAGCCCCCTTCAGCGTCGTGAATGGACCACCCAGCACTTCACGGAATCCGGCAACTTGGGCACCCCTCCTGGGTCAACCTTATACCCCCTACGAGTGCGGCGAATAGCCTGCCAATCCTAGAGTGAAGCCCCCTCCGTCTCAATGCCATGAGATGCGGGCCCGTTGCCCTCTAGAACCCGGCTATCCGTGCACCCCTCCGCGGGGTAATCCTAGTACAGAAAGTAAAATATACATACAACGGGTACATCGACCGCAACCAGGTCGTGCCCCAAAATAAAAATACAAACAGGCAGTGACGGCAGTCCACATGTCGGACGCTCGCCCCGCAATATCAAATGTACATAATACAACAAAACTGTACTAGCATTGCAACCAGGCTATCCCCCACGACCGATCCGCAACATCACAGCAAAAACAAAACATCAACGTGAAAGTCACGTTCGCAAATCCGTCTAACCGGGCTATTGCAGTTAGACCGGATTTACCGATCAAGTGACATTCACGGTCGCAGATATAATGTAAATACTGTGAAAAATGTGTTTAAAATATCCGATCGATCAAAAATTAACAAGTGGGCCCCCAATCAAAACTGTAGCACTCACAGAAAACCTGGGCCCAATTTTAATATTCCAAAACACATATTTTAAGCCCAGAAGGCCTCTGTAAAAAATTGGTGAAGTGATGTGAATAGTGCGCGGCGGAAGGGCCGCACAAATGGGGTTTTCGCGGCGGTTCCGCGCTCCAACTGTGGAGTTACTTCGTCAAATTTTTACAGAACTCTTAGATTTTCCAGTACATCAATATTTTATAACCTGAAAAAATTTTCGAGACCAAAATTTTTCAACAGAAACTGATGCGAACTAAAATGCAGTTTTGGAACTTTTTCATCGATCGGAAATGCAAACACATTACACAAAGCTAGACTAAGTTAATGGCGAGGCTCTGATACCACTGTAAGTGCACGGCGGCGCCCCGGCCGTCAATCCGACGCCGGAATGCGGAAGCGGTGAATAACTTAAATTTTGCGGACTTAGCAAACCGGCACCACCGCGTACTAAACCCGGATCGAACCATTAACTAGTCTTAGCTAACTACAAGAAAGGGAATAGAGATATACCGACGATCCAAGTCCTCCGGTCTTCTCGTCATCGTCCCGATCTCCTGCGGAATGTCCCGTCTCCTCCTCGTCGCCGGAAGTACACCACATCGCCTTCTTCTTTTACGGGCTCCCACCTCAATGCCGAGGCAACTCGGGCACGAAGCCGGCTACTCGACGTGCCCAAGGTTCGCTGTAGAATGTTTGGTAGAGCTTGTGTCTCACTTTTGGGGTATTGGAGATGCCATTGTGGTGGAGGGATGATGCAAGGAGTTTTGTGGAGGAACTTGTGGATTTTTCTAACATCAAGAGAGCAAAAATCCCCACTACAAAAATGGGCAACCCCTCCTCCAAGCTTGGCCGGCCATAACTAGAGGGGGAGGAGAGAATGAGAATGAGAGAGTCAAAAGTGTGTAACCAAAGAGGGAGCCATTCTCATCTAATCCCAAACAGAGAGAGAGAGGAAAGCTATCATGCAAAAGGGAATGATCACAAGGCAATGCCAACACTCCACACAACCATCATCAACAACCATGATGCTAACAAAGTCAAGCCATCATGAAGTATGAAGTCAAGCAATGATGAGGTTGTGAAGTCAAGTCATCATGAAGAAATCAAGTCAAAGGATGGTGCTATCATGATACAACAATAAGCAAATACCCCCTCCACAAATACTTATTTGCAACAATGCAAATAAGCCCTCCTCCACCAATCTTCGGCCAATGAACGGAACAAAGGAAATTGGCCGAAACGGAAAGCAAACTGGCAACTCCAGAAAACTGGTCCCGTAATAAATTACGGGAAAACCCCGATACTGTGCATACACACCCGCATCTGTATTTCGACCGAAATACAAATGCAATGAGACAAACTCTACACTGTACTATACTAGGATCCGGCTTATACCAAAGCCGGCCAGTAATATCTGTTCGATCCTGATCCGTGCAATACCGCACGTATCTGATCGAACCCTGCCATATAACCATACGGCCTATAGTACAAACTGTCCGATCCTGATCCGTGCAATACCGCACGTATCTGATCGGACCCTGCCATATCTCCATACGGCCTCTACAACCTTTCGCCCGAAAGCTGAGTAACTGAATGTGGGGGACTCTAAAGACTCGTCAACACCTTGGTTGTGGATTTAACCACTAGCACGTCAGAGGTATAAGCCAATACGTGACGGGCTACCAGGTACTGACCAAATGGGACGTCGATGAGGAAGCTCACCCCGACACCCAACTGAGCCTGTCAGTGACAATATCCGTGCAGTCCGGTCCGTTCGTCTATGAGTATCGCATGGCGGGCCTAGGGGGTTGGTAAAAGTCATACCCCCAAAAGCGGTACAAGTCGTGTCGGAGTGTAGCCCAGAACACCCTGAGATACTACTGGAATATCTACCAGTAAATCTCCTTGCCTTGGCCAAGGACTTTGTGTAATGGCTCTCCTAGACACAGCACGACCTCACCCCCAATACCGGAAGAGACGAACCCCTGAAGATACGCTCACTGCCTCCATGTGGCTCGGGACTGTACCCAACTAAAACCTGTTTGCACGACTCCTTTGAGCCGTGGTAGGGTAGTAATCAAAGTACAGTGGGAACTCACACGAGACAAATGACGATCCCCAGGTCGAAGAACTAACCTGCACACATGTCACCAGGGAACTGCCATCTGACGTCTGGTATATGACCAACTAGCATGTTCCCGGCGAGTCCTGTCCGGTGTACTCATAACCAAATGAGCACCTGTATACATCTTAGGTGATCCAACTGACACCAGTGGCTTGTGAGACCGGCCACCGCCCCTCGTCGGGGTCTCGACTGTATACACTAGTCTACTAATGGAGTATCGATACCCAGTCTCGAAACTCCCACGACTAGGGACCTTTTAAGGATAAGCTTATAGACCCCCAGCTCCCACTTATATGATCGCCCTCATACTGCTGGTGGTCAAGCAAGAATCCTAGGGGCTCTATCAACGTGTAATAGCGACGTGTCAGGTCACCTAAAGCAGTACACGATGATAAAGGTAAACCAGATAGCATACTATCATCTCGAGTAAGACTGTCCTACCGGGATAGGTCCTCCCTCAATCATTACAATCAGGTACCAGTGACCTAATAATTGACTCTGAGGGCACTATCTCCAACATGGATGTCTGATGGGACCTAACTCATAAATGAACTCCAAATCCAAACTTCTTAGACAGTATCGTCAACTGAACTTAATCACTATCCTGCGCCATCCTTCCTTCAGTATCCACCTGGACCACCTGTCCAAAATACTGCCCCTCGTCAGAGGGAAAACTATAACTCTGACTGTCATTCTGCCGTCCAGGTTACCTTGGAAGCCTGGAATGATAACTGTCTCCCAAAGGAGGCTGCCGTTATCATTTCCCTAGAACATCAACTAATGTTCCAAAACTGCTTCCGATCGTTTCTTCAGGATTGGATTAATATCAACTTACTGCATCTCGTGCAAAAACAACATCTGGTGTCGTACATGACATCTCATGATTGACTCAATTGCCTAAGCAAGTGATCTGCCAATCATGCACATCCCTCTCCCCTTTAGTCTGTAAGACACCTTTAGAGAGGGTGACTCCATCACCTGCAGGTATACTACCGTGCCAGGAGTCGTCCATTCTAAATACTCTTAGAATGCTGTCTAAGTACCCTGATTGGGAAGCCACCTAAATCTAGATCTAAAACCATAGATCTAGTAACCAGAATGTACGATATAAGATCCAATTCCTATGTGGAGAAACTACTGTGTCACAACCAAAGTATAACCGATCGTAGTATAGGAATATCACTTCCTACTCCGTATATGTCATCAAATACCAGGACATCACACCCTACTACCTTCTTAACAGATCCATTCCCTATTCTGATGAAGTCAAACCTATAACTGTCACATCAGAAATAAATGATCTGTCTCCGCTATATCTGCTTTAGTCTATAAATAGATATAAGCTACTTGTCCACCATGCTTCCGCTGCTCCCACTGACTACGACAACCCTCTAGCAGAGTCATATACACGTACACTTCTAAAGCTAGTTTAGAGCGACGCTATACTCATCCTCCTGCCGGGTCTCGCGGCCTGGAACAACAGCAATGGCAAGTCTGGGTAAACAAGAACCTCCCTGCCACCGTCCTTGAGCATACCGAAGTACCTCTCGGGTGCCTGAGGTTACCCACCTTATCTGCGGAGTGGCCAATGGAATGTAAAAATAGATTGAATCTTTAGTTTCCTATCAAATTTTCAGTAATCATTTGCGGTTCTGGAATCACTTCCAGTTCTACCATACTCCCACTATTGTTTTCTGAAAAAATCCATTTTTGTTAAAACTGTGGCGAGTCAAGAACAATATCACTATTGATCTTCCAGATGGTAGAAAGTCAACCCTCATCATAGCCTGGGTCAACCCACACAGCCATTACAGAAACGTGCCTTGAGTTGTCCAGTGACTGGTTTTAATCATAAGCCGGACAACTCCTCGTACCTTAACATCGTTAAGATATGAACTGTTCTATATCCAATATAGAACCAGAGGCACTGATTTAATTGAACCAGATTCAAATCATGCAGCTGTCTCCAGTGCATGTCAACTAAATGGAGAGAGGCTGATCAGCATTACTCAACTTAGGAGTGCTTCCAATTATAAGTAATCTGAAAGAGAAGCAAGTTCTCTTAATCATTACTATAATACCATACTCAAGTATCTACATCTTCGATCACTTTGAAGAATCCCGATACTTGCAATACCTGGTTCTCTACTTTATTCATATACCTATAACTTCTCAAAATTCGTACCCTGTGTTTCCTCGAAACACCTGTCTAAAAACTAGAAAAGTCATAAGTAAACCGAATATACTACGAGGACCAACCCCTCTGTCCCAATGGACACTGGAAAACATACAATACTCTTTATAAGTCCTTTGAGTCTAATAACTCAAACCCTGTGTGTCGTAGTTTGAAAACTGTACTTATGGTTAAGAAGAATTACACCGCTGCTTAATGCTCCTTACCTAACCATCCACTGATATAGGTAAATGTTATAGACACAATTTCAAAAAGGTATATCTCACTCTATAAAAATAGACGTACAGATATATCAATTTGAAATTGGTTCATAACAGCGGATATTCAAAACCAAATATTTGCCGTCCGGCAAACAACCCAGGTGACTTCCTCAAATATCACCGATTACAACAAATCCCGATATAATGAGGATGATCACCCAATTCCCAGTAACTTACTCCCACTCATCATCTGTAAAACCATACAGATGTGAGAATCATACCTGGTAAATACATACCCTGGAGCAAGTGTCTAATCGGGAAATCAGTTTTCCTTTAACAGTACACAGTGAAACTGAAACATTGAAATGTTTTGATGGGGTATCCCGGTATTCCTAGTAATGCCTCTTCCATTATCCAGATTCACAACTGTAACCGTATAATTCTTTTCCATCTCTCCAAATCCCTTTATATGTCTTTAGTCATTACCTTCTGTACACCCCTTTAGGCCAATGGTTTTCTTCCTTCCCTACCGCTCGGCACCAGCCTATGGTTTGGAAGAAGACTATCCAATAAGCATAATGGATGTACTGTCCTAATCCTAAGAGCACTCGCAACGCGAGAGAAGGTAATGATAAAAGACATCTGAATAAACCTTATTCCTATTTCTCCTGAACCAGAATCCATCCCCGAACTGGAACAAGTTCCTTTCGAGTTCGTATATAACCATACGATGGAGCATCCAATAAACTATGGATCTTCGTAGTGATACGGAGTGTCCTGGAGAAATACAAAGATGATTTGGGATTGGCGAAGAAACACTTGGTTTGGTCGTGAATAACAGTCGCAATTTACTTTGCCCTCTTACTAATCCCTTGATATGTCTTTACTTAGTACCTTTTGTACACCATCGTTATGCTAATTGGTTTTCTTCATTCCCTACCGGTCGGCACCAGCCTAAGGTTTGGAAGAACACTATCCAATTTGCGTAATAGGTGTACTATCTCCAAAACCAAGGAGTACTCGCAGCCTGAGAGAAGGTAAAACGAAAAGACAACTGAATAGTCCTATTCGTTTTCTCCAGAACCGGAAACCATCCTCGAATAAATTCCTTCGAGTTCGTATATAACCATACGATGGTTTTGTCCAATGGAAGTGGACGTTCGTAGTAATACGGGGTGTCCTGGAGAAAAGGGTAAAAGTAGGAGTGGCAATGAGGTTTGCAACTCTGACAATCCAAAAAGCCAGTGTTTAAGAAGGTTCGGTCAATTTTGGTCACTGAGTCATAGTCTAGGGTCGGGTCATGGTCGCTGCCAAAGAGAGAGAGAAAAGAAACACTCAGCGTGTACTCTAAACTAGATCAGAATGGTTATCACTTTATCTAATCAGGAAACCTCCCACTGTAACCTCAAATTCTCTTCCAAACCTGAAAGAAGAATTAGTCGGGATCACCCGAGGAGTAAACCAACTCATCAGTGGGAATCGGGATCCAACTATTATCGCATGATAACGTGACAGAATCCGCTCACGTTATCACACTCCAGAAGGTATGCGCATATCTGGCAAGTTTCAGTTTCTTTAGAAACACCCGATGTGATTTTTACCCCATGCTCTTATGACCTTGGCGTGAGGTCAAAATATCATAAGTCACATATCAAGTTCAACCCGTCATTTTCCTGGTTAATTTGAACCCACCCGTACATACCCTTGACGTAGGCCAAAATAGTAGTACGACTGTACCAAACCAACGCATCTATCTATGCAACAGATAAATACCCGGCAACTACCAATCACTATGCCTTGGCGTGAGGTCAAAATACACAGCTGGAATACTACCGAATATTTAACTGAAATGACGGAGGGCTACGAATGGTTTCTGGCGAAAACATTTAACGTAATGAACTTGATATCGTTGAAGGAACCGGATAGCTTTCATAAAAATATAGTAACGAAAACCTTTGCTAAACAGGTCACTCCCGGTGAAGGGATCTCGGCTCTTTCCCCGTACAATGAGGTGCAGGATATTCCAACTGAATACCACGACGCAAAGCAAAAGTAATCGGCTATAGTGAAGTTATTGCCCTGATGCAAACTTCTGTCCAAGGGGTCACTCCCGGTGAAGGGATCTCGGCCCTTGCCTCGTCGACTGAGGAGCAGGATATTCCAACTGAATACCACGATGGAAAACAAAAGAGAACGCCCTTGCAATAAAAGCTTTATGAAAAAATGTTCCAACAACATCAGAATAGGTTTGTTTATCTTGCATTGATCTGAATCAACGCAGTCCCATCAATTGATCACACCAATAAAGAACGAAAATAATGATGTACGTATATGCCATCCGCATTCGCTACTGGGTCCCGTCATCACCCGTCAGGTTACTTAACTAACGACAGAGCAGGGATTGGACTAGCGCGGATGCAAAACATATACAACATCTACTAGTATATATATCAATATATAATATTCACTCAAGGCGTGATAAAATGCAAAATCACAGAAATGTAATAAGTATCACAGAACAATACAAATATCTGGGATCCCCGGGTTTCATAGAGCCGCTACTGAAACCCGACGTTCCCCTGGTCATGTGGATAGCCTGTGCAATGAGATCCTAGACTCCTACAGGCGCGACAAGTTACCCGCCAAAACCTGAAGTGAGTCAGCCCCCTTCAGCAACGTGAATGGACCACCCAGCACTTCATGGAATCCGGTAACTTGGGCACCCCTCCTTGGGTCAACCTGTACCCCCTACGAGTGCGGCGAATAACCCGCCAATTCTAGAGTGAAGCCCCCTCCGTCTCAATGCCATGAGATGCGGGCCCGTTGCCCTCTAGAATCCGGCTATCCGTGCACCCCTCCGCAGGGTAATCCTAGTACAGAAAGTAAAATATACATACAACGGGTACATCGACCTCGACCCGGTCGTGTCCCTAAAGAATAATACAAACAGGCAGTGACGGCAGCCCACATGTCGGACGCTCGCCCCGCAATATCAAATGTACATATAAAACAAAACTGTACTAACATTGTATCCAGGCTATCCCCCACGGCCAATCCGCAACATCACAGCACAACACAGAACATCAACGTGAATGTCACGTTCGCAAATCCGTCTAAAAGGGCTATAGCAGTTAGACAGGATTTACCGATCAAATGACATTCACGGTCGCAGATATAATGTACATACTGTGAACTAACATGTTTAAACTTTTCGATCGATCAAATTTATCGAAGTGGGCCCCAAGCAGTACTGTAGCACTCACAGAAAATCTGGGCCCAAAAAGAATATTCCAAAAGCCCCATGTTCAACTCAGAGAACTACTGTAGAAATCTGGAGCAATGATGACACTTTTCGGCGGCGGAACAGCGGCCAAAAGGGGGTTAAGGCCGCGGTTCCGCGGCTCTATAGTGGCATCACGCGACCATTTTTCTACAGTGTTCTCCATATACCCTGCACACATTTCTGAAACACCCTGAAAAATTTTTACAGCCCAAAAAAATTTCGACAGAAACTGTGCATGTGAAAATACGGTTTTTGGGATTTTTGATCGATCGATTTTTAAACATACTAGAGCAAGCTAGACTAGGTTAACGACGTGGCTCTCATACCAATGTAAGTGCACGGTGGCGCCCCGGCCGTCGATCCGACGCCGGAAACGCGGAAACGAAAAACTTTGCAAACTAGCAAACCGGCACCACCGCGCACAAAAATCCCGGATCGGGCCATTAACCTAGCTACTAGCAAACTACAAGATGGGATATAAGGCTATATCAAGCGATCCGAGTCCTTCGGTCTTCGTCTCCACTCCGGTCTCCTCGCGGAATCTCCGGTCATCGCCTCCTGGTCGAAACGGGCACCACATCGCCGGGTTCTTTTACGGGCTCCTACCTCTGAACCGAGGCAACTCGGACGCGAAGTTGGCTAGCCGACGCGTCCAAGGGGAGCTGTAGACTAGTGTAGAAACTTTGTCTCTTGGGGTTTATGTAGTTTCCATTGATGGAGGAATCAATATGAACTTTGGAGAGGTGAGGGATTTTTGTGGCAAGCATAGAATCAAATGAGATGAATGATATCCCTCACAAAAATGAACTCTCTCATTTTTCCTGATGAAGTGGCCGGCCCCTTTCTTGGAACCAAATAGTGGAGGGAATAAGCATCAAACATGAAGGGAGGTGAGTGTCGGAAAAGTAGAATGGTGAGCATATCCAAAAGGCAATGATAACAAAGTCACACCAAATCAAATCCAACTCTAATCTCAATTAATGCAAAAGAAGTGATTCAAAAAGAATCTCATGATGCTAAATCTATCATAATGCCACAAAATGCAAGAAACCCCCTCCACAAAAAGTTATTTGCAAACTTGCAAATAACCCCCTCCATCGGAAAGTCCGGCCGTGACGGATTAAAGGAAAACCGGCCGGAACGGAATGCAAACTGGCAACTTCAGAAAACTGATCCCGTAATAAATGACAGGAAAACCCCGCGACTGCATATACATGCCCGCATTTGTATTCCCACTGAATACAAATGCAAAGAGATAAAATCTACACAGTACAATACTAGGATCCGGCTTAAACCAAAGCCCTCTAGTATTATCCGTCCGATCATGATGCGTGCAATACCGCACGTATCTGATCGAACCCGGCCATATCTCCATACGGACTCTACAGCGTTTCGCCCGAAACCTGAGTAACTATGCTGTGGGGGACTCTAAAGACTCGTCAATACTTTGGTTGTGGATTTAACCACTAGCACGTCAGAGGTATTAGCCATACGTGACGGGCTACCAGCTATTGACCAAAAGGGACGTCGATGAGCGAACTCATCCTGACACCCTACAGAGCCCGACAGTGACAATATCCGTACAGTCCGGTCCGTTTGTCTATGAGCATCGCATGGCGGGCCTAGGGGGTTGGTAAAAGTCAGACCCCCAAAAGCGGTACAAGTCGTGTCGGAGTGCAGCCCAGAACACCCTGAGATACTACTGGAATACCTACCAGTAAATCTCCTGCCTTGGCCAAGGACTTCGTGTAACGGTTCTCCTAGACACAGCGCGACCTCACCCCCAATACCGGGAGAGACGAACCCCTGCAGATCTGCTCACTGCCTCGATGTGGCTCGGGACTGTACCCAACTAAAACCTGTTTGCACGTCTCCTTTGAGCGTGGTAGGGTAGTAATCAAAGCATAATGGGAACTCACACGAGACAAATGATGATCTCAGGTCGATGAACTAACCTGTACACATATCACTAGGGAACTGCTATCTGACGTCAGGTATAAGACCAACTAACATATTCCCGGCGAGTCCTGTCCGATGTACTCATAACCCAATGAGCACCTGTATACATCTTAGGTGAACCAACTGACACCAGTGGCTTGTGAGACCGGCCACCGCCCCTCGTCGGGGTCTCGACTGTATACACTAATCTACTCTGGAGTATCGATGCCCTGTCTCGAAACTCCCACGACTAGGGACCTTTTAAGGATGTGCTTATAGACCCCAGCTCTCACGTATATGATCGCCCTCATACTGCTGGTAGTCAAGCAAGAATCTTAGGGGCTCTATCAACGTGCAATAGTGACCTGAAAGGTCACCTAAAGCAGTACACGATGATAAAGATAAATCAGATAACATACTATCATCTTGAGTAAGACTGTCTTACCGGGATATGTCATCCCTCAATCATTGCAATCACGTGCCTGTGATCCAATAATCGACTCTGAGGGCACTATCTCCAACATAAGCCAGATTCTAGTATCGGGTTATAGGTTTTATACAGTCTAAAGTTTTTCCGTGTTTTCACGGATAGGAGGGGCGTTCTCGTAATTTTGCGGGAAGCTTCTAGAAGTATGGTGACTTGAGGGTTTAGGTGGCATTTACATTAAATGCATTTATGACTCACTTAGATGAATCATTCAAGTGAGTTAATGAAGCATTTATTGCTTAATGACTCACTTGATGATTCATTGCATATATTTAATGAAGCATGATGATAAATCATTTAGATTTATTTATTTGATTTTCTTATGTTTCATAATATATTAGAAGTGAGAAGCTTTTTATTCATTATTGATGCTCACCTTCTCTCTCCTCAAGCTCACTCTCTCTTCAAACCCTTATCCTACCCCTCATGTGTTGAGATCAAGGATTAGATAGACTAATTAATCCATAAGCTCACTCTATATCACCTAAGTGTCTTTGATTAGCAACTAAAGAAACCTAGTTATCTCAAGTTAGAGATCAAGCTTGGAGTAGGAGCTCTCGGGTGGATCGTCTTTGACTCGAGGAGGCCGTTGAGGTGCCGACGTTCCAAAGATCCTATGAGGAGTGGAGGACAGCGATGAAGACCCAAAGGATCAGTAACATGAGGTATAACTTCGAATCCGAGTAGTTAAACCTTTCGTAGTTTGCTAGTAATGGTTTAGATACGATCCGTGTGCTTAAGTCCGTGTTACGAAGCTTTGATAATCGTTTTTCATATATTCCGCCTCCCCGCAAGCTTGTTGGGTGCGTGACATGGACTTACAGACAGTTGTCCAGAGATTCTCAGAGGATGTGCTTGAGCGGGACTATTCCGCCATACTTGATTTCGGTATTTTGGGCGATCTATTTGTATGATTGAGTTTTGATGACTGAGTTTCATGATATCGTTTTCATGCACTATTGTTGCACCTAATGAGTAGTTATGTTTTGCGCACAGTTATTGCACCTGATATCGTTTTCTGCCTTGGCTGCACATGTTTATGATTTCATGGATCTCATAGAGTTGAGTTGATTTTGTGCTTATGGTACGCACACGATTTGGTTTTCTTTTGGGCTCAGTATAGTTCACATATACTTGCAGTGCATTGATACGTATCTTGTGAACTACAGTTGCATAGGACTTCGATTTGATGTTATATGAGATATTGATTTCATTTCCATGCCTATGGCATGCATATGATTTGGCTTGAGTTTTCGGCATAGATTTCCTGCCCTTTTTAGTGTTTCGATCAGATTTTGTGCACGCTGATGCACATGATTGGGAGATTAGATACCACGGTATACTGGATTTGGATTTGAGATGTGTTGTATACCGTCGATTTCGATTGTGATACTCAATTTTTTTGTTTTGTGCACCTGATTGAATTCTTGCACATATTTGACGTGCTTGGATTGGATTTTGCGCATGTTCGGTGCTTGATATTGGATTTCGTGATTTCGTGCATGTTGGATGCACATGATTTAGATTTTACTCGTGCATAATGGATGCACCTGATTTGGATTTTCGCGCATGTTAGGCGCGTGATATGAGATGCGATTTTGGTGCACGCCAAAAGCACTAAATCGAGATTCTTTATGCATATCAGATGCACCTGATAATTGCTGTCAGGCACACCGTTGCCTCTGATAGGTGTTTCTTGCACACCGTTGCACTTAGATGTTGCTTCTGTGCACATGTATGGCACATTTATGGATTTTGATTTTTCCGTGCGCACTAGACGCACGCAGCATTCTTATGCATATTTTGGGATTGATTTCTTATGGAGCAGTACGTTTTATGATATTTGCTATTCGGTATAGTAGCTGAGCAGGACTAGTCAGAGGACAGTACCTGAGTATATTTTGCATGCATTGATAGATATCGAAGGGATTTCCATAAAGTAGCTAAAGTCTCAGTATTTACTTACGTGTCTGATAAGACACGAAACGTTTAAAACAAAGAAACCCTTCTAAATTGTTTTCAAAACGGCGGTATGTGCACATTAAACAAAGGATATATATATATATATATATATAGAGAGAGAGAGTTATTTTCTTATACTAGACGTCCGCCACTGTGCCGCGATACGCGCATCGCGCAATGATTCGAAAAAAAGTTTGCCATGCATATATTCCATTGTTTTAATGATATTTACATATATAGTTTGATGTATATCATGTTGGTTTTGTTTTGGGATTTGACATTGATATCTTCGCCATGACTCCGATGATATGCGTGCGAATCTGATGATTTGCGAGACGCTTGACGGAGTTCGATTTTGAGTTTTTTACTCGTCTTTCAGGCGCACGCGATGCGCTGCACTGTTTCTATATCTTTCGTGATTTCCGAGCCCCGTTGATTTGAGCTGATTGTCGAAATGTTTTGGAATTCGGGGGTTTAATTTTAAATTCGGGGACCGAATTTCTTTAAGGGGGGAAGATTGTAACATTTCAGAAAATATAAAATATTATTTTTGGAATTTAATATTAAAATAATATATTTCCCGAAAACTGCCCGATTTGCGAAATTGGGGTTTTTGAAAAAAGGGTATAAATATATACCTATTATTATGAAATAAATGGAAATTAAAATGATTTATTCATTTAAAAATATATTTAAAGGATTTGGCATTTTTAAAATTTATTAAATGCAGTTTTGTTAAAAACCCGATTAGTGCACCGCTAATCGCGATTAAGCTAAATCCGTGTTTCTACAGTTTTCATGGCTAGTACACCATGACATGTTACATGTTGTTCATTTCATTTGTGTTATGTGTTTTGTTTTTTTTTGTTTTGGTGAGAAAGAAAAATAAAGAAAGAGAAAGGGTGTCATGATGAGGAGAGAGGGGGACATAATGATTAGGGTAGGTAAGCTTTCAGTGAGAGAGAGAAATGAGAATAATTGAGAGGGAGAGAGAGTGGCTGCCTAAATTCATTTCCTCCACAATTTTCTTCTTCTTCTTCCTCATCTCCCTCCATCTTCTACCCATTTGACCCCTATATGAAAAATTCACCAAAACCCCATGCCCATTTCATTAAAAACTTGCACAAGCTCAAGGGAAGCACATTGGACCGAGAAAATTAAGATTTCGATGATCTTAGGGATTCATGAGTGTCAAATGAGGTAATCCCTTCACAATTAGTGTAGTATTTCACTTTCTTAAGCCTCTATTCAAGATTAAAATCGATTTTGTGTAGTTTTGTGCACTTTGGAAAATTCTAGAGAGGGTTACGGTTTTATTTGAGTTGTGTTGGTGAACTTGAGCCTTATTGCTGACCTTAAACCCCCTATAATGATAGAAATCCAGACCAAGCCCAACTGAAACCCAAAATACGGAATTACAGAACTTTCATGTCGGTTTGTGAGGTATTGTGTGTGCAGAGAAATCTGGGATGACCTGGGGTATTTTTAATACTAGTAAACAACTTCAGTGGCTTAAAATTGACCCTAGGAAGAAACCCTGAGAGCACGAACCCCAGAGGAGTCCCCAGGGCTGGCGAGCTCGGATTTGAGGGCGAGGGGCTCGGCCACTTGGTGAGGGTAGGTGCCCAGGTTGCCTCCATAGCTCATGTATCCTATATATATTACCCTGGTGTTGTTTTGGAACATTGTTTTCACCCTGATTAAAATCTGGAACCGCTTTCCCATGTTGCTATTTTGATTCAAGTTATAGTTTTACGTATTGTAAATTCTGGATTTTTGTATTTGTGCTTCAACTCGATCACGTGACGTTTGTACGTATATATCGAGTGTTATCGGGTTGATTTGCAGGAGTAGACCATAGGTTTTGACCTATGTGAGTTCCGCGTGTCGTTTTGGTTTCGATTTGGTTTTTAATGCAATACGATACGTGTGACATGTAGGTACCCCCACGAAGATACGAGACGATGAAGAAGATGATGGCTGTATCGACATCGGCAAGCAAGATCAGGTGAGTAGATATATATCTACGGGGGAAGTCGGGTGGATGGCGTATAGCACCCCCGCAGTTCGATGTATAGTATGCTATATATACTATATATATATGATATTGTTATATGAACCATGGATACTAAAGTTTGGTGATAGGGATTTATGTTCATGAGCTAGTCTAGTGTTAGTTGCGAAACCCTTCAGTAGTTGTTACACCCACACACGCACACACTCACATGCATACATTTACTTTATTACAAGTGCGTATATGGGGATATGTATATGTATATATATACACACACACACACACATGGGTATGGGACTATGTATATATATATATATATACATGCACATATACGCGGATGATGAGGATAGTACTTGAGATTTGAGATGAGTCGATGAGATTGGGCTTGAGGCCGTGAGATCGGAGATGTGACATGGTTCGTATTCGAGATACGACATGATGTTTTAGCGGGTCCTTTTGATGTGGTGTTTTCATACACACGCATGCATATACATAGATGGTATCAGTATTGTACCAGACATAGATCAGTACCCGGGATTATGATAATTGATAAAACGGATACCAGACGAATAATGAGATAACGTGACTTGACTCGTACCCAGATTTGGGAGGCCATACGACGGATTTACCGTACAAGCTATATATATTGATGATAGATCCGCACTCTTGACTCGAGGATGTCATATTATGTTAGGGTATCGTATGGGATACTATTGAGGCGGGATCACCGACTATTATATATTAGATATGTGTCGACTCAGATGTTAGGCGGTTTCCTTACCTTTCGTTTAGCCTATTAGCTCAGTCTTGTAGTTTATTTGTAGATGTTAGACTAGATTTGGCTCATACCTATTTCAAAACCAACGAATTGTGTGTATTTTAAAGACGGGACAAGGGATTCTATGGGTATTTCAAAGGACGCATCTTTTCTTAAAAACATCATAGCCCTTATTTTCAAAACACCACGATTTGTATTATTTCAAATAGAAAACCAGTTTTGACACATGTATAGTACTGTAAATTCCTTATTGTTGCATTATTATTCAGCTCCCGCATATTATTGCTGTTCGCATCGCATCGCATACTTATATTGTGTTTTCATATGTTAATATTGAAATCATGCTGTCAGGACACCAGCACCCTTACCGATGATGCGTATGTTCCACATACACTTACTTGCCGGCTCACATACATCATCATCGGTAATTGCCATGTCATGTACACTTTAGAGAATATTATTTCATTGACATAGCTTGTTAGCTGATAGTTTCGACATGATATAGTGTACTTGCTTTATATGTCAGTTTAGACATTGCAATTATTACTTGCTACTTCATGCATATTATTATTCACTGTTATGCAGTATTATGGAGTTTTATACCGATATTCACTGTTTACTCGCTATTGATGATTGGATTTCGTATTTTCATGAGATTTCCTGGATTTGGGAGAAAACCGCAAGAATATATATTAACTTCTCTCTTTCTCTCTCTTTAAAATGAAAAGTGTGGTTTTCTCGTGATGTATGAGTCGTCCACCATGATGTTTTTTCGGTTATGAGATTGGATTTCGAGACCCGATTCGAGGAGTTGTATGAACTGTCTGCAGGTACATGGTGGACCTGGTGTGGTACCCCGAGGCGAGAGTGATTTCATGGAGGATGATGAGCCTAGCAGGGGGCACTACCTACCGGTGATATTTTTGGACTCGTCGGTTATCCGGAGGATACCGACCGGAGTCATGAGATGGATATAGGCTGATCCATTTTTCCGGAGCCCGCGGGCCGATCCCGCAGATGATACGGATGCCTGAGATATTGAGATTTGAGTATTGAGATTTGAGACATTGAGGTATTGAGATTTTATGATACAGGCCAGTTCGGATAGCCGGAGCATGAGATATTTGATATTGAGATTTATGTTTTGTGTCGATGCTAGACACTGATTTATATTGATTTATTGATGATACTTCATTTTAAATTACAGAAAATCTCACTAAAGAAAGAAAGAAAATAGTTTCTTCATTTACATGTATTCCGTTTTCATTACATTACATTCGTACCTCATACATATAATACATTGCTACCTGAGGCACTGACATGAGCACATAGGATTACACTTATGTATAGATGTTTACCCTTGCCACCTTTTCAAGCTTCAGACTTATCATTTTGAGGTGTTATATATATATATATATATATATATATTGATCGTATTGACCTAAGATTGTGTCATACATACGATTTCTGCTCAGTGATGTTTTCTACTCACGAGTTGGCAACTCACCCCCGTTGTGCCACAATTTCTTGCAGGTTTTGCCATACAGGTTTCGTTACGGCTTTGTTGGCACACTGCTTCCTTTCCGGGTGATTTGCTTTGGTAGGTGGGTTCACTTGCCTCGTGACCACCATTGTACTTATTTTATTCAGTTGTATGTAGAAACTCCATCAACCGGACATGTATAATTATTTCGACCTTAGAGTCGCGCGTTGTTTTATTATGAGTTCTCATGCTGTTTTTGAGTTCCTTTGAGTTTTGATCCCCGCCCTTCGGCGTTGTATATTATATTGCTTGCGTGGTTGTGCCCGTCGTTTGACGAAGAGCTAGCTCTCGCTTGGGGATGCCTTTTATTCATCATTTCGTATACTATTCATGTTGTATCCCGTTTGGGGCCTGTTTTTACAAAAGAAACTCTGCCGAAATTTTCAGAAATGACTTGATGTTTTTAAAGTGCATACTTCGGCTTATGTTGATCAAAATTCTTGCTTTAAAAATTTGTTTTTCCTTCACTCTACTGCTTTAATTAGTTTTGATTTCTGGGTTTTGGCTTACTTAGATTACGTACACCTCGTGACGTTTCGTAATTTAAGTGCCGGTCATGTTACGTACGTTTCGGGTCGTGACACATCGGGGAGATTTTGTTCTGCAGATTCAAAACTTTAGGGAAAAGAAATAAGTTAAAAAGAAATAACATAGACATTTGAGAATTTAATTCTTCCAAAAATTAGGGTTAGGGTTTAGGATGCACTAGTTCTTTCAGTAGGATACTCGATGATAACGTAAACGCACAACTTTACCATAAACTTAACCCTTCATATAAGAACTTAGTTCTTCCTCTGGTTTAGAAAGAGTGTCCAACATGTTGAGAGGCCAGGTATAAGTCGAAAGATTCTGATAAGAAGCCCGATATACCTGTCAAGATAGCATGATACTTTCCCATAACAAAGAGGCTACAGAGGCTATTCAGGTGCAAGAAAACAGCCGACTCAATGATTTGGCATCACCGTGCTCCTCCAAGTGAAGATGGAAAAATGAGTCATCCAAGAGATTCACTGGCATGGAAGGATTTCGATAGGAGGCATCCAATATTCAGTAGCGATCCTCGCAATGTCAGGCTCGGACAGGCTAGTGATGGCTTCTGCCCATTCAACTATATGGTTGGAAGCCACAGCATATGGCTGTTCATATCAGATTTTTGCATTTTCATACCGCCCAATTTTTATCACATTTGCATATCCGTAGATACTCTTGAGCCGTGTTTGCTAGTCAATTGCAGGATACAGGTTCTCGGTTCTAAAACGGTTAAATTCATGGAAAACACGAAAAAAGTCCGGGTTCCTGCCAACCACAGATAAAACACGGTCTCTGCTCTTCATCCGTATGTTGCCAGATATCAATAGGAAGACAAAAGGTCAAATCAATGTCATTCTCATGCACAAGGCTCAATGGTAGCACAAAATCCAAGAGATCTACGCGGAGCTCGAGGCAATCATGACAAAATCTTGACAAAAAGTCCACCTTTCTCTCAACAGAAATTCTGGAGAAATCGTGGAGCCAAATTGAGAAAGCACATGTACCAGAGAGATGAGTACATCAAAACAGGGTGCCACCAAAAACACCAAGTTCCAATTCATCAATAAGGCCGCGGATCCGCGGCCAAAGTGGGGTCCAGGCCGCGGATCCGCGGCCTTATAGTGGCGGCAAGCAAAAAGTTTCCAGGGGTATTTTGGTCATTGCATGTGTGGTCTGGTGGTTGCCCTAGGTTTCCATTCTCCAGCCTATAAATAGCCCAGAAGTTTGAGAAGGAGTTTTAGTGTTTCTCTTCTTCCTCTTCTCACCTCTTCTCCATTACACTTGTAGTGAGCTTTTGAGTGAAGAGTGATGAATAAAGAAGACCATTTTTATTATCATGCTTGTCTCCTTATCTTTATGCTTGTTGTAATTTTAATTTGTTAAGTAGTTGTTGTTATTTCCTTGTTGTTCTACCTTCTCTCTTTTTCTTTATCATTCATACGACAATGATACTTACGCTCGATCCTCGCCAAGGTGAGGTCGCAAATAGTTAGTCGTATTTTTCTAATCTCCTTCTTTCTATCTTCCTCTTTTGTTTTGTTTTGTTTTTCCTTATAATGAAGTGTGAGTAGTTAATACTTGTTAGGGTAGGATAAGGGAAGTTTGAGAGAAGGAAATCTCTCTCACTCTTTCCTTGCCCAACAGCTTAAATCAACTCCCATTAATTGAACCACAATCCGCTCCTTACGGCACCCTATCCTACATGATAGCGGTGATTCCGTAGTGAGACCGGTTGTGGTTGAATTAACCGGAGGCTATGGCTAAGAGCCAAGAACGGATGGACAAGCACCAAAAGGAAGACTTATGCGTTGGAAAGCCTAGCTTATACTCGCAAAGTCCTTCCTAGTCGTGCTAATCCCCGTTGTTGCCGATTACCGTAACACCGATATTAAGAGGGGCAACGAAAGATGTGAGACTCCTAACTCAAACTAACCTAATCCTAACCCTAACATGCTCTCTTTAAATATCAACTCAACACTTAGATAATCCAACAAAATCTGAAAACCGGACATAACTCGTTAAAACACTTTGAAAAAGACTCCCATCTCCCTGCGGACGACCCGTACTCAACCGGCTAGCTACAAGCGAAACCGTCTTGATTGCGGTATTTAAACTAGAACTTGAACACGCACTTATCCTAACAATCAAATGGCGCCGTTGCCGGGGAGACGGTAGTTTATTTCTTTGTGTAATTTCGGGTTAATTTGTAAGTAAAAAAAAAACGAAAAAAAAAAATACTTTGTAAAAGAAACCATCTTGTTATTCTTGATTAGTTTTTGTGCAAGTGTGCCGGAAAATACGAAGTTCAAGATCGACGCCAAGGACGTTGAAAATACGGAGTTCAAGTACAGTGCCAAAGACGTGGGAAGATAGACCCACATTTTCGCGGCTACACCGCGACGGACAAAAACGAAGCATCCGGTCTACTGTGAAAATCTGGAGTAGATACAGTGAGCAACTCAGAATTCCACACATCCAGACAAACAGAGGACACCAAACAGAGCCCACGCCAGAAAAATGAAGCCCCAATATCCACTTCCTGCCGCGGATCCGCGGCCATTTGGTGGCCTTGGGCTCCCATCTTCTCTCTGTAAGTCCCTCTGCCTCTCTCCACTCCTCTAAACTCCACTGAATTGTGTTTTCTGCAGCCTTCTTTGCGCAAACTCTTCTCCCCCTTCCAATAAACTGTTCTTGTGCAGGATTCTTTGCGCCGCAAATAAAAATTGTTTGCAGTTGATTTGTTACTGTTTTGCATTCTTTAATACGGACTTAAGGGGCTTGAAACCAATCCAGATTGGGTGGGGATTTCATCACCCTTCCCAGGACCCCAAAAATCACTAAAGCATATGCATTGTCCATTGTAAATTTAAAAAATACTAGACTTCAGCGCTAAGGACTTCGCGCTCATTAGGAGAAGATAAACCGTGTTTAGAACCTCGCTTAACCGTATATTGTTTACGGGGTGTCTAGGAAAGTGTTAAAGGCGCAACCGCCGAAAGAGAAAGGGTTATTTAATTAAGGAACTTCGCGAAAGCGTTGGACAACCTCCCCTTATCTCTGCACTTACCTGGCCTCGTGATCTGTGTATTTTTAAGCCTGTTTCTCGACACTGTTTAACTTCGACAATCAAGTTCAGGAGCAGGTCGAGTAGACCTAGGTTACCCTAGATCTAGGTGTGATTGTGCATATCTTGTTTGTGATTGCTTAAGCCGTATTTCCGTACATATTTCTGTAAATCTCTTTCTAAAAACAAAAAAGAAAAAGAAAAAAATCAAAAACTTTTATAAAAACTTGCCCTTTTGTCGCCAAATCCATTTTCACCCACCACCCATCGCCTTTCTCCATTGACGTTTTCTTACCCTCACCTTCTCCGCTTTGACTATACTAAACTTGTTTAGTGTATGTCCGCTTGGACTCGGGACACTAGCGCCCGTCTAGTCCGCGTTACGTTAGTCGCGACCGACTACGCGATCGACTCCGAAGTCGATACTCCGTCCACTCCTCTTTCACCCCTTCCTTTGCCGGCCAACTCCGACGTTGACCGGAATTCTGTTCGTACATCTTCACCTTCACCTTCACCTTCACCAACCTCTTCTTCCGCGATGTCGGGATTTAATCCGAACATCTCTTTGACCACCGCTGGATTAGCTCCACCTCCTACGGAGACCAATCTTCCACCACCTCCGCCTGTTGTAGCGCCGCAGCGAATCGCGCTCCAGGATCGTTTCTACCCCACCCGTTCTGCACTTCCCACCTGCCTTTCTCTTCCTCCGGCCAATGGGGACAACTTTGAAATTAAGTCCCATTTCATCAACATGCTTCCACGTTTTCATGGGCTTGAATCTGAAGATGCCTATATCTTCATCAACAAATTTCAAAATGTCTGTGCCATGATGAAAACAACCCAGCTGTCGGACGATGCTATACGTCTACGGGTCATTCCGTTCACTTTATGCGATCTCGCCGAAAAATGGCTGTATAGCACCGCTTCCCACTCAATCACCAGCTGGGACGAGTTTGTTAAAGCGTTTCTGAAAAAATTCTATCCAAATCATAAGACCGCAAGAATTCGAAATGAAATCAACCAATTCTCCCAGCTTCCTTCTGAAACCTTCTGGAAGTGCTTTGACCGGTACAAAGACCTTCTTGTTCAGTGTCCTCACCACGGTATAGAGAAATGGCAACTCTGCCAAACCTTATACGAGGGACTGAACCCAGCAACGAAGCAGTTGCTGGAAACCATCTGTCAGGGCCACTTCCTATCGAAATCTGACGAGGAAGCGTGGCAGTTCTTTGACGATCTTGCGGAGCTAACGCTACAGTGGGAGAGCACCAGACCAACTTCTTCTTCTTCTACCTCCACTTCTACCGGTCAGTCTAGGGTAGGAATCCACCAACTTGAAGTCTCTATTGCGATGAACGCTGAAATGGCTGCTATAACAAGAAAGCTTGAAGCAATAGAGAGCAAATTTTCTGCTCCTGCCCCCGCCCTTGTTCTCCCCCTTCGTACCATCTGCGCTTGTTGTTCCGATCCTTCTCACTTGACCGAAGAGTGTCCTTACAATCCACCCTCGCAAGGACAGGATCAGGTTAATGCTGCCTTCCAGCAAAGACCAAGGAATGATCCATACTCTTCCACCTACAATCCCGGTTGGAGGAACCACCCTAATTTCGCCTGGAATCAGAATCAGAATCAATTCCAGGGCAACAATTTCCAAAGGGCCCCTCTGCCGCAACAACAAGCGCAACAACAAACTCAGCATCAATATCAGCAGCCCTTCCAACCCCAGCCTTTCCAAAACCAGACGAACAACTTTGCACCCAACAACTCTTTTCCACCAAACAACTTTGTTCCGTCAAACAACGATAAGGTTTCCTCGCTCGAGCGAAGTCTGGAGGCGTTTGTTAAACAGTCGACTCAATCCACCGCCAACATCCAGTCTTCGATTCAATCTTTAGTGCAACACACTGCCGCACACGGGCAAAGCATCAAGACCATCGAGGCCCAGATTGCACAGCTGAACGCGGCCTTAAGCGAGCGAGAGAAGGGGAAGCTCCCGTCCCAGCCACTTCCAAATCCCGGTCACCCACATAATGCACATGTTGCTCTTGAACAACAAAACCATAATGTGAGTGCCGTGACCACACTGAGATCGGGGAGGATGCTGCAAAACAACATTGGCAAACGGATCAACGATGACACCCCGGCCTCTTCTTCTTCTTCTTCTTCTTCGTCTTCTGAGCCTATTCTCCATTCTTCAACAGGCACTCCTTCCTCTTCTTCTGCTCTGAACGGACCCACTTCTCACTCCACGAAAACACCTATTCTGGGATCCGTTCCAACTCCAAAATCTCCTCCTCCAGCATTAGACTCAACCAATTTTCAAAATGTTCCATTTCCAAACCGGTTGAGGTCTAACAAACAAAATCCACAAATGGAGAAGATTTTGGAGTTATTCAAGCAAGTTAACATTAACATTCCTCTTTTAGATGCTGTCCAACAAGTCCCATCTTACGCGAAAATCTTAAAGGACTTGTGCACGAAAAAGAGGAAGTCTCAGGTACCCAAGAAAGTTTTCTTGGCTAGTGCTGTGAGTGATGCCCTTACCCAATCTTTACCACAAAAACGGAAGGACCCTGGCTGTCCTACGATTTCAAGGACCCTGGCTGTCCTACGATTTCAATTACTATTGGGGATAAGAACATCAACCGCGCACTATTAGATCTTGGTGCCAGTGTTAACTTGCTTCCGTATTCAGTATACGAGCAATTAGGCGTCGGAGAGCTGAAACCCACACACTGCACTCTCCAGATGGCCGACCGATCGATCACCCATCCTAGGGGTGAGCTAGAGGATGTGTTAATAAGAGTCGGGGACTTCATATTCCCCGTCGACTTCATTGTCTTAGATACACAGCCTGTAGCTAACCCCCGGAATCAAATTCCGGTGATACTCGGTCGCCCATTTCTCGCAACCTCAAATGCTGTGATCAATTGTCGCAATGGTTCAATGAACCTCTCTTTTGGAAATATGACGATTGAACTCAACATTTTTAGGTTGGGGAATCAGCCCGCCGAACCTAATGCTCATATACTGGATGTCTGCTCGATCCAGGAGATCACCCCCGAAGAGTGTGAATTCGAGGAGTTTCTGTTTGAACACGATAATCTTAACGCCACTAGTGCGTTTCTCTTCGAACCTACTGCTGTTTCTGCGCCCGACAACGAATACGAGTGTTTCACATTCTTGAACGATCTTAGCCGCGCACAACCCGAGTTTGAATCTTTCGACTTTCCGGATGAGTTACCTGAACCATCCAACTCGGTTGCTTACACTCGCTTTGAACCTTTGCTGGAGTCCTTTGAGTTCGAGACCTTTGCACCAGTCTTGCCTTCCATCATTTCACCTCCAACGCTCGAACTCAAGCCGTTGCCGTCTCACCTTAAGTATGCTTACTTAGGTGAGAACGAGACCCTTCCTGTCATCATCTCGGCTTCTCTAGCTCCCGAGCAAGAGAAAGCCCTTCTCGCGGTCTTGCACAGCAACAGGCAAGCTTTTGGCTGGTTCATGGCGGACATCAATGGGATTAGTCCCCTGATCGTTGAGCATCACATTCATCTGATGGATGATGCCAAACCAGCCCGGGATCCACAAAGATGTCTTAATCCAGTTATGAAGGAGGCTGTGAAGAAGGAGATCGTCAAATGTCTAGATAGTGGTATCATTTACCCTATCTCTGATAGCCAGTGGGTTAGCCCCATTCACGTTGTCCCCAAGAAGTCGGGCATCACGGTCATCACCAACGAGGCGAATGAGTTAATCCCTACTCGCACCCAAACTGGGTGGCGAGTTTGCATTGATTACAGAAAACTCAACGCCGCAACGCGGAAAGACCACTTTCCGCTACCTTTCATTGACCAGATGCTTGAACGATTGGCCGGACATGAGTACTACTGCTTTCTTGATGGCTACTCCGGCTATAATCAAATTCCCATCGCCGAAAAAGACCAGGACAAGACCACTTTCACTTGTCCTTTCGGCACGTTTGCATATCGACGCATGCCCTTTGGGTTATGCAATGCACCCACTACCTTCCAGCGGTGTATGATGGGAATTTTCTCTGACATGGTGGAAAAATTTCTGGAGATTTTCATGGATGACTTCTCCATCTTCGGCGACTCCTTTGACGAGTGTTTGCTGCATCTTGACGCTGTCCTTACCCGATGTAAGGACAAGAATCTCACTTTGAACTGGGAGAAATGCCACTTCATGGTGCGCAAAGGTATTGTCTTAGGACATATCATCTCGCAAAATGGCATAGAGGTTGACAAAGCAAAGATTGAGGTCATTTCCAATCTTCCTCCTCCCCGATGCGTCAGAGATATCCGAGCTTTCCTTGGCCATGCCGGTTTCTATAGACGGTTCATCAAGGACTTTAGCAAGATTGCTTGGCCCTTGACTCTTTTGCTGGCCAAGGACACACCATTCGACTTCAACTCGAGCTGTGTGACTGCATTCGAGTCACTGAAACGCTCACTCACTTCTGCTCCCGTTCTGTCTTCACCTGACTGGACGCACCCATTCGAGATTATGTGCGATGCATCCGACTTTGCCATCGGTGCTGTCCTTGGACAACACATCAACAAGATGCCGCACGTAATCTACTACGCAAGCCGAACCCTGAACGACGCCCAACTTAACTATACAACAACTGAGAAGGAATTCTTAGCTGTTGTATTTGCTTTAGAAAAGTTCAGGCCCTACCTCATCGGCTCTCCAGTCATTGTCTACACGGACCATTCTGCTCTGCGCCATCTTTTTGCGAAGAAAGATGCAAAATCTCGGTTAATACGTTGGATCCTTTTGCTCCAAGAGTTTGACCTTGTCATTAAGGACAAACGAGGATGTGAAAACGTAGTTGCCGACCATCTCTCACGACTTCCTTCTTCGCCTTCGCTTCCAATTCCAATTAACGACGTTTTCCCGGATGAACAACTCTTGACAGTATCTTGCGAACCCTAGTTCGCAGATATTGTGAACTATTTGGCCACGGGATTACTACCGACCGAATGGTCGAGTCAGGACAGACTTCGCTTCTTATCCCAAGTAAAACACTTTTACTAGGACGAACCCTACTTGTTCAAGTACTGTCCCGACCAGATTATTCGTCGGTGTGTCCCTGATGAGGAATTCAAGAGTGTGCTGTCATTTTGCCACGATCAAGCGTGTGGCGGGCATTTTGGGCCCAGAAAGACAGCTGAGAAGATCTTGCAATGTGGTTTCTACTGGCCACAGCTCTTCAAAGACGCTCACGACTATTGCAAGACTTGCTCCCGGTGCCAACACATGGGCCGGATATCCCGGAGGAACGAGATGCCGCTCCAACCGATCTTGGTTGTGGAGATTTTCGATGTTTGGGGGATAGATTTCATGGGGCCGTTTCCCAGCTCTTTTGGGAACTTGTACATCCTTCTAGCTGTTGATTATGTCTCTAAATGGGTCGAGGCTGTGCCCAGCCGAACTAACGACAACAAGGTTGTCGTTAGGTTCCTTAAAGAAAACATTTTCTCACGGTTTGAGCACCCCCGAGCGATCATTAGCGACAATGGATGTCATTTCTGCAATAAAACTTTCGAAGCCTTGATGCGGAAATACTCCATTAATCATAAGCTCTCTACGCCCTACCACCCTCAAACCTGCGGGCAGGCCGAAGTTTCAAATCGGCAAATCAAGCAGATACTGGAGAAGACGGTTTCCAAGAACCGTAAGGATTGGTCTCTGAAACTCACTGATGCCCTTTGGGCATTTAGAACCGCTTATAAGACCGACCTTGGCATGTCTCCCTATCGGCTTGTGTACGGAAAAGCCTGCCACCTTCCTGTCGAAATAGAGCATCGCGCATTTTGGGCGATAAAGGAGCTGAATCTGTCTATCGAGGATGCGGGCAGCCATCGGAAGCTGCAGTTGAACGAACTGAACGAGCTTAGGGATGAGGCTTACGACAACGCGGTTGTTGTTAAGAATCGAACGAAGGTGTTTCACGATAAACACCTTTTGCGCAAAACCTTCGTACCTGGTCAACAGGTACTGCTTTACGACACCCGACTTCACTTCCATCCAGGGAAGCTCAGATCTCGCTGGAAAGGGCCGTATTTCGTGCGGAATGTGTATCCGCAGGGCGCTGTGGATTTGGAGAATCCAAAGGACGGTTCACTCTTCAAGGTAAATGGACACCGATGCAAACCGTACCTTAGCGCCGAACCGACAGAGGAGCTCCTGTTCTTACAGGAGCCGGTTTACCCTAAATGATCTTCTTCTGCCTACTTCCAAACTTCGGTTATCCAGCCAAGAACAGCGGACACTGTTCCAAATAAGTTTGGGGGTATGTACAAACCATTTTGTATATATTTGTGTATATTCTTTTTCTTTTCTTTAAAAACAAAAACAAATAAAAAAATTGTATATCGCTAACCGACAATTTTGACCCTTCAAATAATCTCTTCATGCAACGACAGTGAGGACACTGTCCAGTTTAAGTTTGGGGGTACGCTCGGTACTCATTTCTTCCCTTCGCATTCATATGTATATTTTTGCATCTGCATATTAAAATCCATAAAATCCATAAAAATTTGAAAATTTTCTAAAAACATAAAAACTTTTCTGTCAAGTTAGCTTGTGAAAGAACTCTGATTCAACATCTCGACGGTTTTTGTTTGAAAAAATAGGAATAACTAAATCTTATGTTTAGATTTTGAAAACCTGAAAGATAACTCTCCTTTGAAGTTAACTATAGCTGATATAAGTCTTTACATCACACTACACGTGTCGTGAGTTTTGGGAATTAGATGACAAGTCTTTCATGTTTAAAAACTTTTAAACAGGTAAATGATTTTCTGAGGATCTAATAGGTTTGTTCTGAAATAAGTAATGTCAAGAATAGTTTATGAAGTAAAGCGAATATGAAGGAATGTTATTGATGCCGTAATTGGAGCTAAGTCTGAAAAATAACCCATCTGAAACTTGATTGGAATGATTACACACCAAACCCACTAGACACGTCTTTTATCCAAAAAAATAATTGAACTGCCGGTTATATCTCCGTTCGTATTAAATCATCTGATTTACACGCCAAACTGTCTTTTGTTTTTGGACCTAGGTAACTTGAGTAATTAAGTCCGCTGGGGTGTTTCTACACCTAATGCCCTAGAACCAACTGGTTTGGGTGCATTGGCCCAAAGCTCGCTAAGAAGCCTAGAAAGTCCAGTTTTAAAAACAAAGTCAAGCAAGTGTTCTCTCCGAGTTAAAATTCCTAACGGTTCTTTGTGTGAGAATAATCTTGATAAAAGACAGGCTTTTATAAAAATTTTAGCGGAGATATGAAGGTTTTATTCTATGATAAAGACTGTTGCACGTTCACAGAGGTGTGTATGAAATGAAAACAAGAAAAAGGTGGAGTGAAAAATAAGACTTAGTTTCCTGTTATGGAAGATAGAAATTCTGAAGTTGAAACCTTACTGGAAAACGAAACTTGAAAAATGTTTAACTCTTTATAAAACTTATGTGATCCTTTTAAAATTGTTATCTGGGCTTTATTGTGCGACATGATGACTTTATTCGACCTTTCGGGAACTTAACGACACTATACGCACTTCACGTAAAGACATATAAAATATGTAGTTAAATAAGAAGCGAGGTGTGAAAAATAAAGGTTCGATAGTCTAGACTTAGGATTATAGAATTGTTATTTTCTAAAACAAAACTTTAGGGTTTTGAAGCTTAGTTATTTTACAAAACCAAACATGACCCGATTTTGTGGGTAGTATCCGCTGAAAACCCTCAGGAAACAACACTCCTCCTACTAGGGACACCTAGAGGTTTAACGGCTTGTTGCACATGCTCAGTGCAATCGCCTTCCCTACGAAAGTGAGGTTAGGAAATTTTTTGTGAATAAATGGGCTTTGCTCGGGACGAGCAAATGATAAGTTTGGGGGTATTTGTTCATATCAGATTTTTGCATTTTCATACCGCCCAATTTTTATCACATTTGCATATCCGTAGATACTCTTGAGCCGTGTTTGCTAGTCAATTGCAGGATACAGGTTCTCGGTTCTAAAACGGTGAAATTCATGGAAAACACGAAAAAAGTCCGGGTTCCTGCCAACCACAGATAAAACACGGTCTCTGCTCTTCATCCGTATGTTGCCAGATATCAATAGGAAGACAAAAGGTCAAATCAATGTCATTCTCATGCACAAGGCTCAATGGTAGCACAAAATCCAAGAGATCTACGCGGAGCTCGAGGCAATCATGACAAAATCTTGACAAAAAGTCCACCTTTCCCTCAACAGAAATTCTGGAGAAATCGTGGAGCCAAATTGAGAAAGCACATGTACCAGAGAGGCGGCAAGCAAAAAGTTTCCAGGGGTATTTTTGTCATTGCATGTGTGGTCTGGTGGTTGCCCTAGGTTTCCATTCTCCAGCCTATAAATAGCCCAGAAGTTTGAGAAGGAGAGGGTCCATTCTTGTATTTTCATTTTGCCTAGTTTTAGTGTTTCTCTTCTTCCTCTTCTCACCTCTTCTCCATTAAACTTGTAGTGAGCTTTTGAGTGAAGAGTGATGAATAAAGAAGACCATTTTTATTATCATACTTGTCTCCTTATCTTTATGCTTGTTGTAATTTTAATTTGTTAAGTAGTTGTTGTTATTTCCTTGTTGTTCTACCTTCTCTCTTTTTCTTTATCATTCATACGACAATGATACTTACGCTCGATCCTCGCCAAGGTGAGGTCGCAAATAGTTAGTCGTATTTTTCTAATCTCCTTCTTTCTATCTTCCTCTTTTGTTTTGTTTTGTTTTTCCTTATAATGAAGTGTGAGTAGTTAATACTTGTTAGGGTAGGATAAGGGAAGTTTGAGAGAAGGAAATCTCTCTCACTCTTTCCTTGCCCAACAGCTTAAATCAACTCCCGTTAATTGAACCATAATCCGCTCCTTACGGCACCCTATCCTACATGATAGCGGTGATTCCGTAGTGAGACCGGTTGTGGTTGAATTAACCGGAGGTTATGGCTAAGAGCCAAGAACGGACGGACAAGCACCAAAAGGAAGACTTATGCGTTGGAAAGCCTAGCTTATACTCGCAAAGTCCTTCCTAGTCGTGCTAATCCCCGTTGTTGCCGATTACCGTAACACCAATATTAAGAGGGGCAACGAAAGATGTGAGACTCCTAACTCAAACTAACCTAATCCTAACCCAAACATGCTCTCTTTAAATATCAACTCAACACTTAGATAATCCAACAAAATCTGAAAACCGGACTTAACTCGTTAAAACACTTTGAAAAAGACTCCCATCTCCCTGCGGACGACCCGTACTCAACCGGCTAGCTACAAGCGAAACCGTCTTGATTGCGGTATTTAAACTAGAACTTGAACACGCACTTATCCTAACAATCAATGGCCCGTTGTAATGATACTTTATAATCTGTCGCCTTGGTTCGCTATGGACCAATCATACTTTATGATGCCTCTTCTTATCGACGGACCAAACTCACCGGGAAACAATATCGACGCCTATCTCCGACCTCTGATCGAGGAGTTAAAATCTCTATTCATTGATGGTGTAGAGACTGATGATGCAAACACAAATTCAACCTTCATACTGCGTGCGGATTTAATGTGGAAAATTAATGACTTTCCTGCGTATGGAATGCTATCAGGTTGGTCCGTACATGATCACAAAGCATGTCCTGATTGCCATCAACATACAACATCGAAATTTTTGAATTTCAGCAGGAAGGTTTGTTATTACGGCCATCGACGTTTCCTCCCTCTAGACCACCCCTACAGGTTAGACGTTGTTCACTTTGATGGTCATCAGGAGCTTCTTGGACCTCCAGCCCCATTGTCCGGAGAGGACGTGACTGCTCAGTGGGATGGTTACGATGATGTGACCTTCGGGATGGATCTGACAAAACAGGTTAAACCACCATTCTGGAACAAGTTAAGCATTTTCTTCGAGCTTCCGTACTGGTCAACAAATTTAGTGCGTCATTGTCTGGACGTCATGCACATAGAGAAGGGAGTATCCGAGCATGTACTCAACTTGCTTCTTTGTAAAAACGGGAAATCAAAAGACAACCTCAATACTCGGATGGATCTACAGGACTTGGAAATTAGAAGTGAATTGCATTCTAAACCGGTAGCGGGTAAACCAGGCAAGTTAGTACTTCCCAATGCCGTTTATCATATGTCACAACCGGAGAAGAAAAGATTCCTACAGGTGTTGCATGATTTTAAAGTTCCCACAGGTTTCTCAGGTTCATTCAACAAGAAGATAAAAATTGTGAAAGGCAAGATCGATGGGCTAAAAAGTCATGATCACCATGTTATCATGGAGCACCTTCTCCCATTAGCCCTCAGGACTTCCCTACCCGAATCGGTTGGTCTAGTAATCAATGACCTATTTGTTTTTAAAGAGAGTTATGCGCTAAAGCACTGGATGTTGTGACGCTGGAGAAACTAGAAAATTCTATTGCGTTGATACTTTGCAAGTTTGAGCGTATTTTCCCATCGTCATTCTTCGATATCATAATACACCTGACGGTCCATCTTGCAACTGAGGCTAAGTTAGCCGGACCGGTACAATATCGATGGATGTATCAAGTCGAGAGGTACGTGGAATTTTTCGTTTCGCGCAATTTTTAAAATTATTGTTGTCATGTATGCCCGTATTTATTTATTCAAAATATTTTCTTTAGGTACCTTTACACTCTTAAAAAGTATATACGCAATAGAAATCGACCAGATGGTTTTATTATGCAAGGTTATCTTCTAGATGAAGCAACCACATTTTGTTCACGTTATCTGGATGAGAACATTGAGAAGAGACTTAACCGGCCTCGAAGAATTCAAGACGGGCCATATGGTAAAGCCGATTATAAGAGGGTAGACACTATGTTTATCAACAAGATAGACCGGTTTATCTTGCTCAATAGCGCATGTTTTAAAAAAATTAGAGAGTAAGTTTTTTTGGATTAATTGTTATTTTTGTGTTTGTGTGTATGAAATGATATAATATTAATGTCATAATTTATTGTCGAGAACAAAATTCATTTTAACGAGGTACGTGAGGGGCATCCTGATTGGGGCGATGAACGATTAGAAAAATATCATCATGATAATTTTTGCGATTGGGTTGCAGATGATGTAAGTTATTCGAAAAATATGTTATTGCTATCAGTTTTAATCTAAACTTATATCTTTATGTATTTTTCGTAAAATTTGTTTTGTTAGATCCACGATCCGAACATGTCTGCATCATTAGAGAGTGATTCAAGATGTTTAGCTCAGTTTCCTAGTATGGAGCTTGCAGATTATAAAGGATTCGGTGTCCTTGGATACAAATTCGAAGTTAACGACATAGAAACATCTAGAACCACTCAGAATAGTGGGATTGCGACGGTAGGATCGGATGGTGTGATTTTTTATGGATACTTAAATTGTATACTTGGCATCCAATATCCCGGACGATCAGAACCCTTTTATATATTTCAGTGTACTTGGTAACACGAACCGATACGGATAAGTGGAGAAGCAATCTCGGGACTTAGAAAGATGAATATGGATTGACCAGTGTGAACACGCTTCGATTTTACGTTCACGAAGATCCGTTAATCTTTCCGAACCAAGCGTTCGAAGTATACTACTCACAGTGTTTGAAGCAACCGGGGTGGAGTGTCATATGACGTTGGAAACCCAGGGATGTCTATGATGTCCCAGAATTCGAGGACAGCGATGAGGATGAAGAAGAAGAAGACTTAGAGTGCTCCGACCGTCTGTTTCGAAAGACGGGTTGTCTTCGGCTCATCATGCAGTTACGTGGGTTAGAAATGATATCGATGATGAAATCCAAGTATATATGTCTAATGCGCCCACGAAACGAAAAAGGTTATCAGTAATGTTATATTATTACTTCACATTTTACGATCTATACATATATAGTCAGTGCTTGTAATGACTGTCTAATGCGTCCACGAACCGTTTTATCCAGATTTGATGATGATGACGGGAGCGGCAAGGGGCGGCAGGATCTCCAGCCGAGACACCGGCAGACGCAGAGGCAGAGCGGTTCTGCCTCCTGGAGAGCTGCGTAGGGAGCTTCAGAGGGCCGGTCTTGCACCCCGATCGGAGACCCCTTCTGATGCCTCCTTCCGTGTGGACTTTGCCACACATCCAGGTATATTGCACGCATATTCATTTTGAATGTAATATTATAGATATACATGCATGTTCATGTTAAAATTACTTACATTGTCTAGCTGTTGGTGATGCGTCCACATCAGGGACAGAGGCCACTGCCTTCATATCTCCAGCAGAGCCCACCACCGCACCTGCGGGTATGTTTATATATCCTATAGTGTATACATGTTGGTTTAGAATGTTATATTATTGATATACATATTATTTTTGCAATTACTTATATAATCAATATTTGATTGTATAATTATAGGTGTTGTGTCCTCGTCTGGTGCAGGGGCCACTCCCATCACTTCCATACCCTCCGCTCAGTCTGCAGGTTTGTATGAATAAATATAAAATATTTATTCATTTTACATACCTTTTAAAAATAAACAAGTACTTCATGTAATTTTATCGATGTTTATTTTCTAGTTGGAGATGCGTCCACGTCCAGGTCACCGGCTGTTCCTCACCGGAGGAACTATCGTCCCGCTCGTGCCGCTGCCCGGGCCCAGGCTCGTGCTTCTGTCGCCGGAGGTATATATCACACTTCAATTTTCGTTAAACCTTGATTTCTTAATACCACTTTGTCTTAATATTGATTGTCTTTATATTTCTTGTAGACGCAGGGCCTCCCCATCCCGAGAGGGGGACTCGAGGCCCGAATCAGTCCCACAGGCTGAGGCCCGACAGAGCTAGGGGGAGGCAGCATTCCCCTACTTTTTTACCCCTGATTATCGCTATAGTGGTGATTATACCGAGAGGTTCGGACGGTATATGGGAGATGAGAGCCGCCTCGTGAAGAACTATCCACTTCACGTTGAGTGGGGCGACCAACACCAGCACTCATTCGACCTCTTCTTGGATTAGGGTCGGGTATTAATATATATTTTCATTTGATTTATCCAATATATTTATTATTAACACTTGCAATTTAATAACATCATTTTTTTTTATTTTCAGTTGGATTACGATTTTCAGCCTGTACCCGACCCTGATCACCCTGAGAGGGTGCTCGATCTTCACGCTCTGTACCATGGCCTGATGAAGAACATGCAATCGAAGGTCCGATACAATAGGAATGAGCTTAAGATCCACTGCTATTCCCTATGGATGGAGACCTCCGAGGTAGAGAGAGCGGCCCTCCTACATACTCCGGCCTTTGCGAGAGTCGACGTAGATACATGGCCTCTATTATGCCAATATTTCGACTCTGAGCGCAAACAGATATGTATTTTAAATGTAATTCATTGTTTAGTATATAATTTTTTTTTGTTGCTTAATTAGAAAACTAAATCTGAATGTGTTGTGCAGAAACAGGCCGATCAAAATATAGAGAATAGGGAGTCGGCGAAGTGGGGTCGCCCCACTTATACAGGTGGCTCGAGGAATATTACTCGTGCCATAGAGTTATCGGTAAATTACAATAGACCTACTGTTATATAATGTAATATTAAGAGTTATTTTCTAATATATGTAAATTTTTGGCGAATTGCAGACCGCTCAGACCCTAGCACAGGGTGGTACACTGAGCGTGTTGTCCGCATATCTTGTCGTCCACGACACCTCGACAGATCCCGCCACGGGCGAGCTTCGATATCCCGACACTGCTACCCAGGAGTATTGCATAAGTGTTAATATTTATTCAACCCCTATTTGAAATTTTTGTTTTGAAAGGATCAAATTTAAATGATATACTTATATTTTACTGGTTAGTGTGGGTGTAGGAGAGGGTGGTTGAGCAGGCGGAGGCATCGGGGATCGATTTTACTGGACAGAACGATCCGTTGCTGCTGACCCCAGTTCTAGACACTGCACACGGAGGGCACCACGGAGGTTGGGAGAGAGGCCGGAGACTGGATCCTAGCAAGGCCCATATGAAGTTGGACTCCACTCCGGCGGTTACTTCCTCTATCTCCCGTGAGCGACGTTTCGAGCAAGAACTGGACACTTTGAAGGCCACATTCCAGGAGTTGAAGGAGATGTTGGTGTGTATACTACTTAAAAGTAAAATATTATGTCATATTATAGATAGCAACATATCCAATATTAGTACGTAGCCTGAGCTTATTTGGTTGTAGACTTAGCTTTGATTAATCATACATACATAGAACCGTCTAATTAAAATAAACTACGGTTTTCCAAACTAGATATCCAAACGAGGCCTAAGTCCCTAATTATACATAGATTGGGGTTTCGCAATAACCTGATAATGATACGAATTCAACTAATACACAGTTCTTACTCGTTTATTACACACAAAACTGAACAGATGCGACAGGGTACTTCGGCTGAGCCTCCACATGCATCTCCTTCGGCTGTGGCTCCGCAAGCCACTACCTCGGCTGGGGTTGCGCAGACCACTCCTATAGCTCCACAGCCCGTTCAGACTCCCGCAGCTGCGGCTCCGCAAGCCACTACCTCGGTTGCGGTTGCGCAGACCACTCCTACAGCTCCACAGCCCTCTCAGACTCCCGCACACTCTGCATTGCTCGAGATGTTGACTCAGGGTATATCCGAGGAGCAGGCGCGCCAGATTACCGCGTTTATCAGAGGTGGAGCTGGACCGAGCTAGGGTAGCTTTTTTATTCTTATATTTTAAACATGTATTTACTTATATGATACATATTGTATACATTTTGGACGATATTGATATTGGTGGTGTCTGCATGTTCATATTGATTTAGATTGATATCGTATTCTGCTTGTTAATTTCTTGTATATATTATGCGTGAGATGTTGATTATGAATACTGCGGTATATATTCTGCTTGTTGATTACTTTTATATATGATGTATATATTATTGTGGACAGGGCGAGGAAAAAACAGGCAGCCCTTTTTTTAAAAAAAACCTGACAATATGTACCTAGGGATTAATCTGTAGGGCCAACGTTTGCACCTACCGATTAATCTGTAGGGTCCAAATTTTCCCCTAAAAATTTAACCATAGGGGCAAAATATCAGGATACCTGATATTTTGCCCCTATGGACTCAGTAGCAGGTGTTAGACTTGTCCCTACGGAGTAATTCGTAGGGGCATAGACTTTATCCCTACACAGTTATCCGTAGGGACAAGCTATCAGGCTACCAAATATTTTGCCCCTACACATCTAGACCTACGCATTCAGCCGTAGGGCCATATATTTGTCCCTACGGATTTATCCGTAAGGACATCTATTTTATTTTATAAACCGATAAATTAAATAAAAAAAATTTCCCTACGGTGTAATCCGTAGGGACAGATGGACCTACATATTTATCCGTAGGGGCAAGTATTTAACCGTAGGGGCATGTTGAAGGCCCAGACTTACACCTGCGGCGTTTGCACCTACGGCGTAATTTTGTGCCCTTACGGCTAGAGCCGTAGGGGCAGTGGTTTGCCCTTACGGATTTATCCATAGGGGCAACCCCTATTTGTAGTAGTGATCCCATGACCATGACGAAAGCCAACAAACCATAGGATGCTAGTCAAGTTCAACCCGTACATTTACTGATTGAATTAAACCCACCCGCACGACCCTTGACGAAAGCCGACAAAGTCGCACAGCTACCCTAACTCAATCGCATCATCTACTTTATGCAGAAAAGCATAAATAGCTACCGCACACTACGCCTTGACGAAAGCCAACAAACGTAGCACGAATACTATGAAGTACTTATCTGAAATGACGGAAGGCTACGACAGGTTTTTAAGAAAACCTTTTGCGTAATGAACTTGATATCGTTGTAGAATCGAGTGAATTTCAAAAAAGGAATGTTTTTAAGGCTTTTACTAGTATCGCTAAAGAGGTCACTCCCGGTGAAGGGATCTCGGCTCTTTTCTTATCGAATAAGGTACAGGATATTTCAAAAATACCACTATGCAAAGAAAGAACTAGAAAAGCAATCTAAAGAAAAAAAACGAGGGTTGTAGCATCTGCCAGTTATTGCTAAAGAGGTCACTCCCGGTGAAGGGATCTCGGCTCTTTCCTTATTGAATAAGCTGCTGGATATTCTACAAGGAATACCGCTATGCAAAGCAACAACTAGAGCTACCAGTTTTATGAAAATTCGATTCCACAACATCTTTAGGTTTATTTTATTTCATTAATATCATTAATGAAGTCCCATCATATTAAGTTACCTAAACATCACAGATAAATACAACGTACGCTTATGCCATCCGCATTCGCCTCGATGTCCCCTCGTGCACTGTTAGGTTAGGTAACTAACGGCAGAGCGGGGCAGTGCTAGCGCAGGTGTAAAACATAAGCAACGTCTATATAATATATCCAGTATCTATCTTAACATATATATCAAATGATCATATCACAGATATCGCAACAGAAAACAACATATGAAATATTGGATATTCTAGGATTTCAGGGTTTTATTTTAAGCCTGTATAAAACACGGATTCCACGTTCGTGGTGAATAGCCAAACCCACATCCCTAGATCCCTACGAGAGCGGCAAGCAACCCTGCCAATTTTAGAGTTACGATAGCCGGTCTCAACTCCTTGAGATGGTCTCCCATTGGACCCTAGAACCCGGTTACTTGTGCTCCCCGCCTTGGGTCTATCCTAATGCGGAAAAGTAAATAATATACAATGGCGACATCATCCTCAACCCAGAAGTGCCCCAATAAATGAATATTACATACAATGAATTTTACATGAATGAAAATAAAAACTCTCATCTCACAAAAAAACCCCGGCTATTCAAACACGACGATCCAATATAACATATCCCAGCAACACATAAGATCACATGTCATCAACATAAGTAAATATGCGTATCCCAATTGTCGTTGACGTATAGCAACGAAACCGGCGATACACCACATATTACACTTACGGTCCCAGAAAAAAAGTGAAAAACTACAACAGTTGGAATCCGCAACCACCTTAGACATCACATGCCTAACCAAATGAATTCCTTAGACATCGCATGCCTAACAATTATAAACCCCGCATTTTAATCTTGATATTCAAAACACCTTTTAATATCTAGTCGGGCAATTCAACAAGATTCCTGACATCTTGATCGAATGCTCGTTGGAAACTTTAGTAGACAGCGGCACCCCCCGATGCCGTCGACGAAGTGCACTAAGGCGAAACATCGGTACCGCGAGCATCCGAACGGATGCTTTTGGCGACGGGGTTCTCCTACAGTCACTTGGTCGGGGCAATGGGGAGTGGCTATCTAATAATGTTACCCGGCGAGTATCCGTGTACACTACGTGATTGCGACAGACTTTTGATCTCATCAAAATCCCGTGGCAATCGACCATCTGAGACTAAACTGTTAGATTTATAAGATTCTAACTAGTTATCTCATAACTATATTTGTGGATTCCAAATATTGTATCCCATCACATAATATCCGGACGACGTTAAACTTTTCGATCGAGTCATCAAAGTCCCACAATTTCTCGACGGCTCAACACTTGAGCACTGTTTTAATAATACCCAGAAGATGCCACAGTACCTATGAACCAGCCATAGAAGGGTCAAACCAACGCCTCACATGTGACAACGCTGAACTACCACAAACCCTAGGTTTAGTGGCGGTTCTGACGGTCACATAATCGAGTTAAGGTTTCGTTCTTCTAGAGGGTCCATAGAATCACTTGCATATTTTTTCGAAAATGTTAAACTTAGAAAAATGGGTATTTGACATTCGACCGAACTTTTTAACTTCACCTAGACAATATGTCAATAACCCGAAATAATGTTAAAACTACGAATACGAAACACACCGAATTGCTTATAGTGTAAGATTACATCACATGTAAAATTAGCAAAAACAAACAACACCTGAAACATCAAAACCAAGTCACTGGAGCACACAAAAATTTTCAGGGGGGAGCTCGGATTTTGCCCGAGATCATGGGGGTAGTGGCCGGCCAAAAAGTCTCTGAAATGCCTCAAATTTCATCTGTGTTCATTTCATATCCCATATAACACTCTGTACTTGTTAAAAAAATTTTGACAATTATTTAAAAACAACAGAAACTTGATTTTCGCATTTCATGTTTCGGAGTATTTCGGTTTCGTAATCTTAACAAAATCCGTATAAATTTCTAGCATGGCTCTGATACCACTACAGGGTTGTCTAGCACGACAACAAGGTTTCGGGAAGCATCGTCCATGCCAAATTCAAAAATTTGCCATTCTAGCTAACCCTAACTAAGAATCGTTAACTAGAAATATACGAAAATGTAAATGCAAACACTTTGCAAGTGAAAGAGAGTAAGGAATACAACCTTTGTATACTGGTCCTTCACTTCAATAGCTCCGTGTAGTAGTCCCTTCACTGCGATCATGAACTCCGGACTCTAGAGAGGCTTCCATGAAGAAACGAACATGCTTGCTTCGAGGCCGAAGATTATCTACGTCGAGGAGACACTAACCCAAGCTATCTCTTCACTAATTACGGAATTAGTGAAGCAAACACTCTATACTAAATGACAAGTAGTAGAGTATGATGAAGTAGGAAGTGGGCTCACTTTAGATTTTATTTTCTCACAAGTTCTCATCACAAACTCAAACCCTAGAAAGTTTTCAAGTGAGAGGAAGAAGAAGATCAAGAGAAGTTGTGATGATTAATTGAGATAAGGTTAGAAAATGCAACCATGGTTAGATAATATCATGCTTAACCCTTGTAGAGACTAAACCATACCATAGGGTTAAAGGTTGAGTTAATAAATATCCAAAGCTAAAAACAAACAAGTGGACAAAGTCAATGTTTCTCCAAGCTTCTTCCAAGCTCAACCTTGACTAATTCCAAATGGTTTGTAAATAACTTAATGATAAATATTAAACCCTAATCTCAACCCTAGCATGGTGTGAGTCCAATACATGTATGTTGCATTTTTAACCTAGCATGACTCAAACATGTACACAAATATACATATCACATATATAGAATGTGCACATCAAGTGAGAAAAGAAATCATAAGTGAGCAAGCATTAGTTAATGTAACTTAATATATCAAATATATAATTATACATTAAATTATTAAATCAACACATGATTTAATAATCCGGCTATATCACATATAACCGACTAATACCACATGTAACAACTTATTGAATCAACACTTGATTCGATAACTCGGTTATATCGCATATAACCGACCAATGTCATAAATTACGAGAATAGAATACAGTATCACATATCGTATTAATCTAGGTCCCGCACATATCACATATGTGCTCCTACTCCGTTTCGCTTGAGCCAGGAAACCCCTGTGTAGGACTTTAAAGACTCGTCAATACACCGGCAGTAGGTGATGATCACATCAAAAACTAACAAGCCGCAAGCGGTCTGCTAAACGTAACGGCCACCTGGGTATTGAGCGATCAGAAGATCAACAAGCAAGCCTACTCACACTCCTGCGAATCCAATCAGTAACACTACCGTACAGTTCGGTCTTTTCGTCTGATATATCGCATATCTCGTCTAGGGGTGGTAAACGTCAGACCCCAATAACTCGATAAGTAGTGTCGATATGAGGCTCATAACGGGTCGAGAAACTACTAATAACACTTACCAGTATATGTCTGAAGTATCCTTGGCCAAGGACTTCCTGTTATAGCCAATCGAGCACAGCGCAACATCAACTCCCAATACCGGGAGAGACGAAACCCCTCCTATCACTCATTCTGTAACACTTTGATTTTTCCGTTAGAATGTTTTTGTGATAATTAGTATTTGTGCATGTTATTATATTAGTGTTCATAGGATTATTAGTTATTTAGTCGTGTTTAGAAAATTGGAACATTTTCCTTTGTAGTGGACACTTGCACAATTAGCCATTTTGACCTAGGTTTAAGTGTTAGCCAAATTCTTTTGTTGCATGGTTGCTAAATTATTTTCCCACCATTTTAATCTTTTCATAACCCTTTTCATAATTTAAAATCCAAATAAACAAATGAGGCATGGGGGTTAGGTAAAGAGCTTGACATTTGACCCATTTTCTTTCTCTCTTCTCTCTCTTTCCCTCATTCTGAATTTCCTGCAGGAATTCCAGCAGAAAACCCATCTCTTCCCCCATCTTTTCTTCTCCTTTTTCATTTCCCTCTGATCCATACACAAAACCCTATAGATATCAACTCATTTTCTTCACGAAATCATGGAAAAGTGAGGTTTTTGAGGTGTTCAAAGGCAAATCTGCACACTTGAGGGAAAAGCTGAGACTTTTGGTGTTTTACAAGGTTCTTAGAAGGTATAAACTCATGTCTTAACCTCTTTTTCCATAACTTGTAGTATTCTTTAGCAAAGATCTCATTTTTGTGCATTTTTAGTGATATTAAAGGATATTTGTGAAGTATACGTTAGATTGGTGTTCTCATAGTTTAGTTAGCTCCTTTAAGTGTTATTAGAGCTATTTTAACCAGGTTGTACTTCAGGTTTGCACAAAAATACCCTAAAGTTCCATTTTAGTGCAAAAGTGTGGTTTTTAACTAGAAATAAGGCCCTGTAGGATCTGCTGCTACCCGAGATATTTCAGAGTGAAACTAGATGTTACTATAGCATGTATGGGGGGTATAGAGTGCACACACAAAACCTGGGAGCCCAATTCCCTACCCAGGCCGCCGAAATATGCATTCTGGCAGCAAATTACGGCCAGATGGGGGTGTTTTAGGTTAGGGTTTGGGGTGTGGGTGTCTGCTGCTATGTGGGTTATTTTGGTATATATAGTTTTACAATATCTTTTCTGTATCAAAATCTGGAGGTGATTACCTATTTTCCCGTATTTTTAGTCTTCGCGACACGCGTGATACGTGTTTGTGGGTTTTGGGTTTCTGCGTATCGCGACGCGTCGGAGTGACTTCAGGCGCATAATCACACGTTTTAGCATATCGCGCACACGCGCGCTTGGTTCACGACACGAATTACTAGTTCGGCCTTAATGTCATATTTGTGTGACTTCAAGGTTATGTATGATGTATTGTGTAATTCTAGGTTCGCAGGCGAGTACGGCGGACGCTGCGCAGAAGGGGAAACAAGTTGTTGGCTATACCTAGCGAGAGGCTTCGGTGAGTAGATTTAACATCTACGGGGATATCGCCCGTATGGCGTTCTACGTCAGGGCTGATAGGACCTTATAGCTATATTCACATACATTGACTGTTCATGGCTACTATTTAGTGCATACTGCATTCCTTGCTATATGGTTATAAAGTAGAATTAATAGAACACCACACCATTACTAACGGTCCATGTTGCACGAGCACTATCCTGCATGTTACACACACACCGTTAGTAATTGCCATGACATTCACACTGTAGAATTTACATCGGATCATTATATTGTAGCTCATCTATATGTGACTTGACTTGATGTTCATATTTGATGCATATATCACATCGGATCATTATATTGTAGATCATCTATCTGTGACTTGACATGATATTTATATTTGATGCACATATCATATCGGATCATTGACTTGCATATTGATTTGGATTGCATGTGATTTCTGGATTTGGGAACCGTGGCTATTTCAAATATGTAATCATTTAAAAACCCGGTTCCCTTGATATGATATTTCGGTGTGTCCACCATGTGTTTCCTCGGTGCTAGAGTGATATATGTGAACCCGAATCGAGGAGCTGGTTGAGGCCGATTACGGGTACATGGTGGATCCGGTATGGTACCCCGGTGCGAGAACGGTTTCGCTGTGTAGTAGACGGTGAGCCTGGCAGAGGGACTACTACCTACCGGTGATTGGTTGGACCTGACTGTTATCCGGAGGATACTGATCAGGGTCGATAGATGGATGCGGGGTGATCCGTACTGCCGGGGCCGAGGGCCGATACCGCAGACGGAGCCCGTGGGTTGACCCGGATTGACGGGGCCCGATGGATGAGGATTTGCGTGTCGATGCTGGACACGAGTATTTATGATATTTCGGTGCCGATGTTGGGCACTCGGGATTCTCAGAGATTTACAGGATTTGAGGGCCGATGAGGATGTCGGCGCCTGAGCTGTTTGGGGGATCTAGGTGCATTGATGGACACCGATTATATATTCCACGTTGACATTCCGTGTAGATGTTATATTGCCCATGCTCAGCATTTATTATTGTACCTCATCCTGTACTTATATTACCTGATAGAGCACTTGCATGATTATTGCACATACTACTTATCACATATTGATATCATCTGTTGGCATATGATAGAGTAGCGCAGTACGTGCATGCTCGCGATTACCTTTATATGTTATCTCTATTCACGAGTTGGCAACTCACCACCGTTGTACCACAGTGTTTGCAGGTTGCCCTTCGGAGTAGTCGCGGCAGGCTGCGTTTTGCATCTTTTGACACAGATACCCCTATAGTTGGTGTACTAGCTCTTTGCTGATAGGTGGGTTTGTGCGGTATCTGTTTATCTTTCAGTTATGTACATTGTTGTATCTAGTATTCTCCATCTTCCATGTATGTATTTGACTTAGAGACAGTGTGAGGGCGATGATGTATATTATTGGTATCCTGGTGTCGAGCTCGTTGTGAGCCGACTTTTCTTATGCAGTTTTATTCTATCTGTGATGTTCCCACTTGTGGATCTTGATCTTCGCTACGGCGTCGTATATTGCTATCTTGGTGATTGTTACTTAGATTTCTTAACATGTTAGTAAGTGTTTCATTTTAAACTTGTAACACTCTATACTTTTACTGGTTTGATTTCTGGGTTTTCGGTTCACTTAGTCGCGTTACGCCTTTAGACGTCACGTGGTTAAGTGCCGGTCAAGGGCCAAACTTTGGGTCGTGACAAAGTTGGTATCAGAGCGTAGGTTTTACCTTTCGGAATGTAGGATGACTCTGGTATGATGGAGTAGGTAGCTGCAGCAGGGTAGCGTAGCGTGTGTATGTTCCGCGACATACTCACGACACGGTACTCCGCCTACGCGACCTTAGGACTTGTTGATTTGAATTCCTTCTTGTGTATATACATTCTTGCGTTTCGATTTCCGTATCCTTATCGAATCCTATTGTTCCTTTCAGCTATTATGCCGCCAAAGACTACGAGGGCGCAGAGAGCGGCCGCGAGGGCCGAGATTCGAGTTGACTCGTCGGAGACGAGGACTGATCCGGGTAGTACACCGGTTGTGCCCGAGCAGGTTGTTCCTGCCGTGACATATCAGATTGCTATGTTAGGGGCTGGTGTGCAGGAGATACGCCAGACGATAGGATCCAGCCTGCAGGAGATGCGCCAGATGATGGGATCTCTAGTTGAGACACTTCGAGCGCAGCGACCAGAGGTAGTTCCACCCGTTGCAGAGACCGCGGTGGTACCCACAGTTCAGGCAGTTGCACCTGCGACTACAGAGGTTATTACAGTATCGCTGTCAGAGTTTATGAGGCTGAAGCCTCCGGTCTTCACAGGCACCGATGTAGCCGAGGACCCACAGTCTTTTATTGATAGGATGGCGCGGATATGTCGTTCACTTAGATGCACAGATGCGAGATGGGTTGAGTTCGCGAGTTTTCGCCTAGAAGGTCTTGCGCAGAAATGGTGCGAATCGGTCGAGAAGGGTAGAGCAGCAGGTCTTCCTCCTATGACCTGGACAGAGTTCGTGGCGCTATTCCTTGCCCACTTTCTTCCCCTGAGTGTCAGAGATGCTAGAGCACGTAGGTTCGAGTCCTTACGCCAGACGCCAGAAATGTCAGTGGCAGAGTATGACGTGCTGTTCACCGAGCTATCAGTTTATGCTCCGTACTTAGTGGCTACCGAGGAGTTGCGAGTCAAGAGATTTTTCCGAGGCTTGCTTACACCACTATTCCTTGCTATCAGCGCGCAGCATTACGAGACATACGCAGCAGCAGTAGATGCAGCATTATTAGTTGAGGAGCGCCTTGCTGAGACTTCGGCAGTCCCAGAGCCGAAGATAGTTCGTGCAGATACGTCAGTGCAGAGACGGACTTTCCGGCGTTGTGACAGGCACCTTGTAGGTGGCAGAGATTCGAGACGAGGCCGATTGTTTAGCTCCTATCCCTAGGAGGGTCAGCGACCATCATCGGGATGTTACCATTGCGGGAGTTCTTATCATCGTGTGCGAGATTGTCCGGAGGTACCCCGGAGTGAGGCGGCAGCACCGCATATCACATTACCACCTTCACCACCTCAGACGGCATTGCCGATAGTACCTACTGTTACCCCGCGTCAGACGCATGCACAGAGAGGTCGTGGTCGCGGAGGATTTGTTCATAGAGGACGAGGTGACCAAGGTAGAGGGCAGCCAGTGGCCGGTAGGGGACGGTTAGTTGCAGGTGGAGGACAGGCGCGAGTTTTTGCTTTGACGCATCAGGACGCGCAGGCGTCCAATGCGGTGGTCTCAGGTATCCTTCCTATATGTTCTGTTGATGCACACGTGTTATTCAATCCCAGATCCATGCACTCGTACGTACCCACACACTTTGTGCCGAGTTTGGGTAGAGAGTCTGGTTTCCTTGACCAGCCGCTTGTTGTGACTACTCCTGTGGGAGAGTCGTTTGTTGCTAGGCACGTGTTCCGATCCTGTACCATCCGTATTGGCGAGAGAGAGTTGCCGGTCGATTTGATCCTTCTTGAGATGTTGGACTTCGACGTTCTTTTGGGCATGGATTGGTTGGACACGTGCTATGCTTCTGTTGACTGCCGCGAGAAGACAGTTCGATTTTGTTTTCCCGGCGAGTTGGTGGTTGTTGTGTTGGGGGACCGTGGTGCCACCCCTCATAGTGTGATTTCTTCTTTTCGCGCTGGACAGCTCTTGCGGAAGGGATGTTAGGGATTTCTCGCCTATATTTGCGATACTAGAGCTACAGAGGTTCCGATGGATCAGGTTCCGGTCGTTAGAGAGTTCCCTGATGTGTTCCCTGACGAGCTTCCTGGGCTACCGCCCGAGCGTGATATTTCCTTCTGTATTGATTTGGTTCCTGGTGCGGGGCCTATTTCTGTACCGCCTTATCGGATGGCCCCGGCGGAACTTCGAGAATTGAAGGGTCAGTTGCAAGATTTGCTGGATAAGGGACTCATTCGACCCAGTGTTTCTCCTTGGGGTGCTCCAGTCCTGTTTGTCAAGAAGAAGGACAGCAGTATGCGTTTGTGTATCGATTACCGCCAGCTGAACTGGGTGGCAGTGCGGAACAGATAACCTTTGCCACGTATCGACGATTTATTCGACCAGCTTCAGGGGGCAGGATACTTTTCGAGGATTGATTTGCGATCAGGCTACCATCAGCTGTGGTTTCGACAGGAGGACATTTCCAGGACAGCTTTCCGCACGCGCTACGACCATTATGAGTTTTTGGTGATGTCGTTCGGACTCACCAACGCGCCAGCAGCATTCATGGACTCGATGAACCGCATTTTCCGGCCGTATCTTGATCTGTTCATCATAGTGTTCATTGACGATATCTTGGTGTATTCTCGGAGTAGAGAGGAGCACGAGCAGCACCTGCGGATTACACTACAGACCTTGAGGGAGCATCAGCTTTTCGCCAAATTCTCCAAGTGTGCTTTCTGGCTATACAGCGTAGACTTCTTGGGGCACGTGATTACACGAGATGGCATATGTGTAGACCCGAGGAAGATCGAGGCATTTCGGAGTTAGCCTAGACCCACGTCAGTGACGGAGGTTCGCAGCTTTCTAGGGCTGACAGGCTATTACAGGCGATTTGTGCAGGACTTCTCTCGCATTGCTACACCTTTGACCGGGTTGACCCGGAAGGGAGTTCGTTTCGATTGGACGGAGGAGTGTGAGCACAGTTTCCAGCAGCTACGAGCTCTACTGACTACGACGCCAGTGCTATCATTGCCTTCAGGATCAGGCGGATTTGTGGTCTATTGTGATGCTTCACGAGTGGGGCTGGGGTGCGTTTTGAAGCAGCATGACAGGGTGATCGCGTATGCTTCACGGCAATTAATGAAACATGAATAGAATTACCCCACTCGTGATCTGGAGATGGCTGCGGTGGTCTTTGCACTTAAGATCTGGCGACATTATTTGTATGGAGAGTCGTGCCAGATATTCAGTGACCACAAGAGCTTAAAGTATATATTTCAGCAGCGAGACCTGAACCTTAGACAGCGCCGATGGATGGAATTGGTGAAGGACTACGATTGTGAGATCTTGTATCACCCGGGCAGGGCGAACGTAGTGGCGGATGCTTTGAGCAGGAGGCTCGGGGATAGTCTATCCTACTTGAGCGCAGTGCAGAGGCAGTCATCGGCGGATTGGCAGATCTTATGCGACAGCCGGGTACAGTTCGAGTTTACACCGATCGAAGGACAGATTGCGCATGTTCGTGCACGCCCACAGTTGCTTGACCGTATATATGAGGCACAGCACAGTGATGACCGCTGTTCAGAGATCAGGACACAGATGGGATAGGGCAGATTTTCCGAGTTCGTGATCGATGATCAGGGGATACTACGATTTGGAGCTAGACTGTGCATACCAGATGCTGAGGGATTGCGGCGCGAGATTCTTGAGGAGGCACATCGGTCGGTATATAGTGTTCATCCCGGTTCCACCAAGATGTACCATGACTTGAGAGATGTTTACTGGTCGGACGGAATGAAGAGAGACATTGCAGATTTTGTGTCGAGATACCTGACTTGTCAGCAAGTCAAGGCTGAGCACCAGACTCCCACGGGAGAGCTACAGCCATTACCCATTCCTGAGTGGAAATGAGAACAGATCTCTATGGATTTCATTGTGGGTCTACCCAGGACTAGTCGAGGGTATGACTCCATCTGGGTGATCGTGGATCGTTTGACGAAAGCGGCTCACTTCCTAACGGTGAAGACGACTTTCCGGTTTGCTCAGTATGCCCAGATTTACATTGATGAGATTGTACGACTGCACGGAGTTCCGACTTGTATCGTTTCCGATAGAGGCACCCAGTTTACCAGCCGGCTATGCCAGAGGCTTCAGGAGGCGTTGGGCACTCGCTTGAGTTTCAGCACAGCATTCCATCCGCAGACCGACGGGCAGTCAGAGCAGACTATTCAGACTCTCGAGGACATGCTCAGAGCATGCGTTTTAGACTTCGGAGGTAGCTGGGATCATCATTTGCCCTTAGTAGAGTTCTCCTACAACAACAGCTACCAGGAGACCATTCAGATGGCACCGTTTGAGGCTCTTTATGGGAGGAGATGCAGATCGCCCACCTGTTGGACGGAGCTCAGTGAGAGCAGTATCTTAGGGCCGCAGATTGTGGAGGAGACGACCGCTAAGATCCAGTTGATTCGCGATAGGATGAGAGCAGCCAAGAGTAGGCAGAGATCTTATGCAGACCGTCGTCGGCGCAGACTTGAGTTTTCTGTTGGTGACCATGTTTTTTTGAGGGTCTCCCCAATGAAAGGTGTGATGAGATTTGGGAAGAAGGGGAAGCTTAGTCCCAGATATGTGGGCCCCTTTGAGATCCTCGAGCGTGTTGGTGTGGTTGCGTATCGATTAGCCCTTCCGCCCAGTTTTCCAGACGTGCACCCCGTATTTCACGTTTCGATGCTCCGCAAATATCTTCATGATCCTTCGCATGCGATTCAGCACCCGACGATCCAGCTTGAGCGCGACCTATCCTATGCAGAGCAACCGGTGATGATCTTGGATCGACAAGTGAAGAAATTGAGGTCGAAGGAGATACCGTCCGTCAAGGTACTTTGGCATGGCCAGAGCGGCGAGGAGGTCACTTGGGAGACCGAGAGCGAGATGAGGAAGAGGTATCTCCATCTTTTTGAAGGTGCGTTTGATTAGATTTTTAAATTCGGGGACCGAATTTCTTTAAGGAGGGTAGATTGTATCACTTTGATTTTTCCGTTAGAATGTTTTTGTGATAATTAGTATTTGTGCATGTTATTATATTAGTGTTCATAGGATTATTAGTTATTTAGTCGTGTTTAGCAAATTGGAAAATTTTCCTTTGTAGTGGACACTTGCACACTTAGCCATTTTGACCTAGGTTTAAGTGTTAGCCAAATTCTTTTGTTGCATGGTTGCTAACTTATTTTCCCACCATTTTAATCTTTTCATAACCCTTTTCATAATTTAAAATCCAAATAAACAAATGAGGCATGGGGGTTAGGTAAAGAGCTTGACTTTTGACCCATTTTCTTTCTCTCTTCTCTCTCTTTCCCTCATTCTGAATTTCCTGCAGGAATTCCAGCAGAAAACCCATCTCTTCCCCCATCTTTTCTTCGCCTTTTTCATTTCCCTCTGATCCATACACAAAACCCTATAGATATCAACTCATTTTCTTCACGAAATCTTGGAAAAGTGAGGTTTTTGAGGTGTTCAAAGGCAAATCTGTACACTTGAGGGAAAAACTGAGACTTTTGGAGTTTTACAAGGTTCTTAGAAGGTATAAATTCATGTCTTAACCTCTTTTTCCATAACTTGTAGTATTCTTTAGCAAAGATCTCATTTTTCTGCATTTTTAGTGATATTAAAAGATATTTGTGAAGTATACGTTAGATTGGTGTTCTCATAGTTTAGTTAGCTCCTTTAAGTGTTATTAGAGCTATTTTAACCAGGTTGTACTTCAGGTTTGCACAAAAATACCCTAAAGTTCCATTTTAGTGCAAAAGTGTGGATTTTAACTAGAAATAAGGCCCTATAGGATCTGCTGCTACCCGAGATATTTCAGAGTGAAACTAGATGTTACTGTAGCATGTATGCGGGGTATAGAGTGCACACACAAAACCTGGGAGCCCAATTCCCTACCCAGGCCGCCGAAAGATGCATTCTGGCAGCAAATTGCGGCCAGATGGGGGTGTTTTGGGTTGGGGTTTGGGGTGTGGGTGTCTGCTGCTATGTGGGTTATTTTTGTATATATAGTTTTACAATATCTTTTCTGTATCAAAATCTGGAGGTGATTACCTATTTTCCCGTATTTTTAGTCTTCGCGACACGCGCGATACGTGTTTGTGGGTTTTGGGTTTCTGCGTATCGCGACGCGTCGGAGTGACTTCAGGCGCGTAATCACACGTTTTAGCGTATCGCGTACACGCGCGCTAGGTTCACGACACGAGTTACTAGTTCGGCCTTAATGTCGTGTTTGTTTGACTTCAAGCTTATGTATGATGTATTGTGTAATTCTAGGTTCGCAGGCGAGTACGGCGGACGCCGCGCAGAAGGGGAAACAAGTTGTTGGCTATACCTAGCGAGAGACTTCGGTGAGTAGATTTAACATCTACGGGGATATCGCCCGCATGGCGTTCTACGTCAGGGCTGATTGGACCTTATAGCTATATTCACATACATCGACTGTTCATGGCTACTATTTAGTGCATACTGCATTCCCTGCTATATGGTTATAAACTAGAATTGATAGAACACCACACCATTACTAACGGTCCTTGTTGCACGAGCACTATCCTGCATGTTACACACACACCGTTAGTAATTGCCATGACACTCACACTGTAGAATTTACATCGGATCATTATATTGTAGCTCATCTATATGTGACTTGACTTGATGTTCATACTTGATGCATATATCACATCGGATCATTATATTGTAGCTCATCTATCTGTGACTTGACATGATATTTATATTTGATGCACATATCATATCGGATCATTGACTTGCATATTTATTTGGATTGCATGTGATTTCTGGATTTGGGAACCGTGGCCATTTCAAATATGTAATCATTTAAAAACCCGGTTACCTTGATATGATATTTCGGTGCGTCCACCATGTGTTTCCTCGGTGCTAGAGTGATATATGTGAACCCGAATCGAGGAGCTGGTTGAGGCCGATTACGGGTACATGGTGGACCCGGTATGGTACCCCGGGGCGAGAACGGTTTCGCTGTGTAGTAGACGGTGAGCCCGGCAGAGGGACTACTACCTACCGGTGATTGGTTGGACCTGACAGTTATCCGGAGGATACTGATCAGAGTCGATAGATGGATGCGGGGTGATCCGTACTGTCGGGGCCGAGGGCCGATACCGCAGACGGGGCCCGTGGGCTGACCCGGACTGACGGGGCCCGATGGATGAGGATTTGCGTGTCGATGCTGGACACGAGTATTTATGATATTTGTGTGCCGATGTTGAGCACTCGAGATTCTCAGATATTTACTGGATTTGAGGGCCGATGAGGATGCCGGCGCCTGAGCTGTTTGGGGGATCTTGGTGCATTGATGGATACCGATTATATATTCCACGTTGACATTCCGTGTAGATGTTATATTGCCCATGCTCAGCATTTATTATTGTACCTCATCCTGTAGTTATATTACCTGATAGAGCACTTGCATGATTATTGCACATACTGCTTATCACATATTGATATCATCTGTTGGCATATGATAGAGTAGCGCAGTACGTGCATGCTCGCGATTACCTCTATATGTTATCTCTATTCACGAGTTGGCAACTCACCCCCGTTGTGCCACTGTGTTTGTAGGTTGCCCTTCGGAGTAGTCGCGGCAGGCTGCGTTTTGCATCTTTTGACACAGATACCCCTATAGTTGGTGTACTAGCTCTTTGCTGATAGGTGGGTTTGTGCGGTATCTGTTTATCTTTCAGTTATGTACATTGTTGTATCTAGTATTCTCTATCTACCATGTATGTATTTGACTTAGAGACAGTGTGAGGGCGATGATGTATATTATTGGTATCCTGGTGTCGAGCTCGTTGTGAGCCGACTTTTCTTATGTAGTTTTATTCTATCTGTGATGTTCCCACTTGTGTATCTTGATCTTCGCTACGGCGTCGTATATTGCTATCTTGGTGATTGTTTACTTAGATTTCTTAACATGTTAGTAAGTGTTTTCATTTTAAACTTGTAACACTCTATACTTTTACTGGTTTGATTTCTGGGTTTTCGGTTCACTAATTGCGTTACGCCTTTAGACGTCACGTGGTTAAGTGCCGGTCACGGGCCATACTTTGGGTCGTGACACATTGCCTCCATGTGATTTGTGATTGTACCCAAAAGCCACCATTTTGCACGTTCTCTTGAACATGGTAAGGTGGAAATCAAAGCACAGTGAGAATCACACATGACTCTATGACGATCTCGGGTCTACAGACTAACCTGTACCAGTGTCGCCAGAGAACTGCCATCTGACGTGAGGTATAATACCATATGGGAGTTCTCGGCGAGTCCGTCCAGTGTACCTAGTCTCCTCTGAGCACCCGTATACTGTCTCCGACATCAAACACCAATGGATATAGGATCATCCATCGCCTATCTACATGGGTCGTGAAGCTATACGCTAGTCTACTCTGGTATATCGATTCCATGTCTCGATACACCTAGGATTAGGAAAATTTGAAGGATGTACTTAGCGACTATACTGTCCCCACTAGTATGATCTGCATCATAATCCTGGTAGTCAAGTACTCATCCTGAGGGCTTTATCAACATGTAACATAGAGATAATCAGTGTACATGTTAAGATAAAGAGCAACCAGATAGCATACTTTCATGTCGAGCAAGAAAGACCTCACTATATATTTCCAAGCATCCACTACAATATACATCGTATGTACAGTAATGGCCTCTAAGGCATACATATAACTAACAGTTTCGAGACTGGGCATCGATACTCCGTGAGTAGACTAGTGTATACGGATCGAGACCCCGACGAGGGGCGGTGGCTGGTCTCATAAGCCAGTGGTGTCAGTTGGTTCACCTAAGATAGTATACAGGTGCTCGTTGGGTTATGAGTACACCGGACGGACTCACAGGGGCACTGTTGATTGGTACTATACCTATCATCAGGAGCAGTTCCCAGGTGACATGAGTACAGCTTAGTCCGTTGACTTGACACTGCTACTTTGCCTCAGGTGTGTTCCCACTGTTCTTTGATTGCTACCCTACCACGGCTCAAAGGAGTCGTGCAAACAGGTAGTAGTTGGGTGCAGTCCCGAAGCACTTGGAGGCAGTGGCGGTTAGATAGGATTTGTCTCTCCCGGTATTAGGGGTTGAAATCGCGCTGTGTTTAGGAGAGCCATTACAAAAAGTCCTTGGCCAGGGCAAGTGAGATTTACTGGGAGGTATTCCAGTAGTTTCTCAAGGTGTTCTGGGCTACACTCCGACACGACTTTTACCGCTATTGGGGTCTAACGTTTACCATCCCCCTAGGCCCGATATGCGATACTCATAGACGAACAGACCGTACTGTACGGAGATTGTCACAGATAGGCTCAGTAGGTTTTCAGGATGAGCTCGCTCGCCAGCTTCCCTTTCGCTCAATACAGGGGCCGCCATTATGTACAGCTAGTGCCACTGACGTGCTTGTGGTTAAACCCACTGCCAGCGTATCGACGAGTCTTTAGAGTCCCCCACATAAATTTTCCCTAGCTCGGGCGAAACGTTGTAGAGGCCGTATGGTTTTATGGCAGGGTTCGATCATATACGTGCACTTGTGCACGGATCATGATCAGACGGATAATACTAGTGGGCTTTGGTTAAGCCGGATCCTAGTATTATATTGTTGGATTATTTTCGTCTCTTTGTATTTTTATTCTTCGGAATACGGATACGGGTATGTATATACATTATGAGGGGGTATTCTTGTTATTTCATTACAAGATGCTTCTAGAAGATGCCACCTTATTATTGTTTTAACCTTTTGGATAAATGGTTTAATGAGATGGAGGATGAGTCATGTTTGGCTTTAAATGAAGCATGACACTTTTGGTGATTCATAGGGTGAGTCATGTAGTGACTCATCCTACACAATTCTTGCATGCTTGATTTATGATAAGGGTTGTGAGATATTTTCTTAACTTGGTGATTTTTCATTAGTTGCTAGCATGCTTGATATCTCACAACACTTAGCCATTATCCTTTCTTGAGTTGCTTCACTCATCCTCCAATGGTTTCATCTTCTTCCTTTACCCATCAAGTCTCATGTGTTGAGAAACATTGGGTGTTTTGAGACAAAGTAATCCTACACACTCTCTACTTCACATTGGACATGTCGGCTGGCAAACTTCATGTCCGAGTTGCTTCGGTTTTGAAGCGGGATCTCGTATAAAGAATCTTTGACGTGGTGCCATTTCGACGAGCGAGATCAGAGAAAGAACTTCATTGGTGCAGCCGCGAAGAGCTTGGGATGGTGGCTAAAGATCGAAAGACACGGATCGATCGGTATAGCCAATCTAACATCTTTGTAGTTTGCTAGTATAAGGTTAATGGAACGATTCGGATGAAAGACTGCGTCAGTGCCAGTTTATAAAAGTTTTTGTTCCGCGTTTGGCCTCGGATTGACGGCCGGGGCGCTTCCGTAGACTTACACATATATGTGGTACTGCATTCGTTATTGACATTGAGCCTGTTGTTCTTGTACCACCTTACTAAGGGAATATGTATTTTACCGCCTTCATTATTATCAATAGTTAGACGTTGATTCTTGTTCTATTGCGCATATGAATTGCATCATGCATCCATACATACATACATGCATACACACATACCTTGCTATAGCTACATATACACCTTTATATGATGTTGCATTTGACTTCGGGGAATTTTGGAACCGCATGATATCTTTAAAAACTCGATTCATTTAAAAGAACGGTTTTCCCTTGATATGCTCATATTACTGTTCTATGTTGCATACATCATATTTCATGGATTTACGCATTGAGATACTGATTTCATGTGATTTATGGATTTGAGAACCGTGGTTATATTTCAAAGAATGTATGCATTGTTTTGAAACCCCGGTTTCTCTTGATATGATATTTCGATGCGTCCACCATGTGTAACACTCTAGTTCATTTATACCAGTTCTAGTTCATGTATTTCTTTATTTATGGTATTTTCCTGATTTATTGTGCATTGGGTGCGGATAGTGTATTTGACATTTGTATTTGCATCCGACCCGATCCGCTTGCTTTAACCTTTTCTATTCATGTTTATGATTTATCCTGACTTGTTACGTAGACTTGTGCACTTTCATGTACACTGCATACAAGCATTTTATCTGGCATTTGCATTCTTCCATATAACATTTTAAGTCACATAAAATATTTTAAAAATACATTGCATGGCCTGCATGATACCCCTAACCCCGTGGTAGCATCCGAGCATCTTGTTCCCGTCCCGTGCAGTGAAAAGGACTTGTTTGGATGGCTACGTGCATGTGCGTGCATCCGTTCTTGGGGGTATGCATTTTCGTTACCCGGATATCCAACTTTAATTTTGGTCGACACATATATTTTTCATATTTCGAAACTGAATTTTTATACCCGACCCGGGCATATTTTGGACTAAATTTGTATTTACCAGAAAATCCAATTTTATTTCATTTAATATCTTTATTAAAATTTAACGGTTTAAAATATTTATAACTTACAAAATCTTTTAAAATTAAAATCTAAACCTTAATAACAACCTCTCTCTCTCTCTCCTCTGCATATATATATTTCTATATATTTTATTTATTTATTTATTCTTTCCTTATTTAATACACAACCTCTTATTCTTCTTCCTTCTTTCTTTTTCTTGATCTTGTTTCTTGATTCCGGTGATCACCGCCGGAGCCGTGCTCGTCGCTGACGATCCGAGTGATCCAGTGAACGTACCTTGCCGGTGTGATCACCCTCTTGCCTTGTTTGGACCCGTCCCACGTGTGCGTTGCGACGATTTACCGACGTCGGACGTGCCGTGCGTATCCGTCGCGTGTTTCGATCGAGGCAAGTTTACAACCTGCTACATGCTATGCTTTATGCAATTTATTTTTATGTTTCCGTATCATCATCATCATCATCATCATCATCATCATCATACAGCTATATCTATATAATTTATACACCGTAGTTATTTAACGTTAATCGGTTTTATAATATAAAATGTATGAAAGTTTACAACTTGCGACATGCTATAACTATATCTATAAAATTTATATCGTCGTAATATTTCTTATTATTATCTTTAATTAGTTTATAATCTGAATTTTGTAATGTTATACAAAATATAGTTTGAAAATATTCTAGTTTACACATGAAACGTCGTTGCAAAGCGGATACGACAAATCTGAAATTTACTGTACACCTTACCTTATAAAATTCACTATAAATCATAAAAAAATCATTAGTATACGTTCTTTAGTTCGTTACGAAGATAACTCAGAATACTATAACTCTATGAAATATTTACTTGTAAAATAAATTATTATATAAAGTAAAATGCAAATGAAAATATCTCTAAACTGCTGTCTAGGGAAATTCCAGCAGCAAACTTTCAAGTTTGAATGTTCATAGCTTTTTGTAGGAACAACCTGAGATACTTCAACTTATAAAAATGAAAACCTTATTGAAATATATTTGTTTTAGTATGAGACACATCCCTTTTAGAGAAAGTTTGTTATTTTTAAGCTATTTTACAAATCAGGGTAACGCTGAATTTCTGAACGGAACTTTCTTGTGCATGGTTAATCAATACCACTTTTATAGTTATTAATCGATTTGAATATATTATCCATGTTAATATTATTATATCACTATTTACATATCTAGTCGCATGCTAATTCATCTTGCTACATACTAGGTATATTATTATGCATCCTTGTGAATAAAATGTTACCCGTTTATCAAAATATAGATCCATATTAAAGTTTTACAGTTTTCGGATACCCGTTTGGATCCATATCATCTAGTATACATATAGCTGCATCTACAAATCACATTAATACATAATACTGTTATATTAACACCCCATGTTTAATAAAGTGCATCCTAATTAGTAATGGAACTATAAATGTAACCCTAATTGATAATTGTGCATCCATATTATTGATTTTATATCTATTTGCATACCGTGTCACATTATTTCATTTTATTGTTATATTAGTACTCCATACTTGATTTTGTGCAACCCATAATTAGTACAGTTTGATTATGTGTATCCACTTGATACATGTGCACTACCTGACAAGACCTGATATATTACTACTTGACTTATTACCTGATCTTGTTACTAATGGTAACAATCATGACCTGTTGTCCCTACGGACATATCCTGTGTCTATTTAGACAAACCTGTACCTACTTGATCATGTGTTGGCATTAGCTCCCGATTTATCAATACCTGACTTACACACATAATCTTGGGGGTATGGGGAAATCAAGATTGTAACTGAACGTAACTCAAAGGGCTATTACATCCTGTACCGTGGTCCCGTGGGGTATGAACGGTACATAGACTCACGGTCTATTATATATTGTACCGTGGTCCCGTGTGGAATGAACGGGGCATAGACCGATGGGTTACGATGAAGATTACATTAATTGATTTCGAATAACTTTAGAGTAGATAACCCTATAGCACAGTTTAGACTACTCACTGCACTTCACCTGTTTATATCCTGTTCACTGATCTATATTCATGTTACTGTTTGTTTATTACTGATGACTTGTTACTGTTCAAACTTCATGCCTGCATATTTCATTACATCTTGCTTGCTTAGAATTATTGATATTATGACGCACTGACGTCTGGGTTTTGCATGACCCAGATCCCTTATCCTTATCGCAGGTAGTTCAGGAGTATTTCCGCCGTCAGGCCGAGCAGTGAGGATCCTGTTAGTATCCAGTTTAGTAATGTTTACTTTCTAGATATTATTGCTCATTGGATTTATCGCTTCCGCATATTATTTCTTGACTCGTTTATTATGGCTCATGGACATGTACTAGATAGTTTATTTTATTTCTACTGTTCTTAATATCTCTACAGCAGTATTGTGACTGTGGAGGGATATTTCCTATCCACAGGTAGCATGGTTGGCTCTGTCACGTGCCGATCTTAGCGCACTCTGGGAAGCGGGGCATGACAGGGTTTGTTTGGTATCAGAGCCATAGGATTTAGGTTAATCGGGTTTGATTCTTTTGTAGTTGGGTATTGGACCAAATACACGAATCAGAAAACCCGTAATTAGGAACATGTCCTGCCACATTGTTGTCATGATTCTTGAATCTTATCTTTCTCTTGACCCTTTATCTTGACGAGATGGATGACTTTGCATCTCGGCTTGAAATCCTTTTGGTTTTATTTTTTCTCCCTCCCTATTCCTTCGATTCTGATACTAGGATATGGGCGACTTGAACGGAGTAATGTGATTGTACCCATGAACTGCAGCATGGTTATAATGCGGTACTCTATTTAAGTAACTTGGATTCCTGGTCTTGTTTCATTTCCTTGTTCCATGGTCGTTTTATTACCTTGGTTCTCCCAGTTTCATCGCTTACCAGTTCGTGTTTTGCAGATTTCTTGGTGATCGGTACTGGCAGTTATGATGTTTTCTTGGGAATGGACTTTCATGATACTTTCCACGCTCATATTGATTGTAGGGCACAAAAAGTGATTTTCCAGATTCCAGGACATCCGAAGTTTATTTTTGCTGGAGGAAGCAGTTCTGTCGGGCCAGTCGAGTTTGGGACTAGGCCGACAAGCAATGTTCTTTCGTCATTGGAAGTTGATAAGGAGGAAGCGCCAACTGTAGTTCGAGAGTTTATGGACGTTTTCGAGGACATCTCGGGTTTACCTCCAAAACGGGATGTGGAGTTCGCGATCGATCTTGTTCCTGGTGCAGCACCAATCTCAGAGGCGTACTATCCAAAGGCACCAGTGGAGTTGGAAGAAGTCAAGAAGCAGGTTACCGAATTACTTGAGAAGGGTTGGATTTGCAGCAGTAATTCACCTTGGGGAGCTCCTGTTCTTCGAGTCAAGAAGAAAGATGGCACAAGAAGAATGTGCATCGATTATCGAGAATTAAACCGGGTGACTATTAAGAACAAGTATCCGATCCCTCGCATTGGCGAATTGTTCGAGCAACTCAGTGGCGTGAGGGTATTCTAGAAGCTGGATTTGCGATCCGGATATCATCAAGTCCGAGTTAAACCAGAGGATATTTGCAAGACTGCGTTCCGAACTCGGTATGGACATTACGAGTATTTAGTGATGCCATTCGAAGTCACGAATGCACCGGCAATATTTATGGACTTGATGAACCGAATCTTTTCACCGTTCTTGGACCAGTTTATTGTGGTGTTCATCGATGATATTCTGGTCTACTCGAGGAGCATTGAAGAGCATGCGGAACACTTGAAGATCGCACTACAGACATTGAGGGAAGAAAGATTGTATGCAAAGATGAGCAAGTGCGAGTTTTGGCTTGAAGAAGTGATGTTTTTGGGGCATGTCGTATCCGGAGATGGAATCGCTGTTGAACCCGAAAAGATTGCAGCAGTTCAAGATTGGCCGATTCCGAAGAACGTAGCAGAGATCAGAAGCATTCTTGGACTTGCCGGGTATTACAGAAGGTTCGTGTAGAATTTTGCTCGTTTGGATGAGCCATTGACCAAGCTTACGCGTAAGGAAGTACCGTTTGTATGGACGGATAAGTGTACGTCAGCTTTTGAGGTGTTGAAGCAGAGATTGATAACCGCTCCTATTTTGACCGTACCAGACGGTTCCGGAGGATTGGTGATTCACAACGACGCATCTAGGAAAGGTTTGGGATATGTTTTGATGCAGCATGGGAAAGTTATAGCTTATGCATCACGGCAGTTGAAGACCCATGAGAAGAATTACCCAACTCATGATTTGGAGCTAGCAGCTGTGATTTTCGCATTGAAGATTTGGAGACACTACTTATTGGGCGAAAGGGTCGAAGTATTCACCGATCAAAAAAGCCTAAAGCATGTGTTCACGCAGAAAGAGATTAACATGAGGCAGCATAGATGGTTGGAGATGATGGCTGACAACGATCTTATCTTAAGTACCATCCGGGGAAAGTTAATGTAGTGTCGGATGCGCTTAGTCGGTTGCCAGCAATTCGGATGTTGACTGCACAGAGGGAGCTTATCGAGGATTTTCGGAGATTCGAGTTGGATATTGTGCTACCACATTCTTCGGGACAGTTGATGCAGCTGCAAGTACAGTCGTCGTTGATCAAGAATATTAAAGCAGCGCAGTCACAGGACTCAAGATTGCAGAAGTTTCGAGAACAAGTTAAAGCTGGACTTCAAACGGACTTGTTAATTCATGAAGATGGTTCGTTGCGATATGGTAGCCGTTTGTGTGTGCCAAAAGGAGATATTCACGAAGAAGTTATGAAGGAGGCACACAGTTCCGCATATTCCGTACATCCAGGAGGCACGAAGATGTACCGCGATCTAAGACAGCATTTCTGGTGGGAAGCCATGAAAAGGAAGATTGCTCGCTTTGTAGCAAAGTGATTGGTGTGTCAGCAAGTTAAGGCTGAACATAGAAGGGTTGCCGGTTTATTGCAACCACTTCCGATTCCTCAATGGAAGTAGGAACATATAACCATGGATTTCGTGACAACTTTACCGTGGAGTCCAAAGGGCAACAATGCAGTTTGGGTGATTGTTGATCGATTGACCAAGGCAGCTCATTTCATACCATTTCGAGTTGGTCAATCAACGAAAGCATTGGCAGAACGGCACATGCAGGAGATTGTGAGATTGCATAGAGTACCTGTGAGCATCGTGTCCGATCGTGATACCCGATTCTTATCACACTTCTGGAAGAGTTTACAGGAAAGTTTGGGGACTCGATTGAAGTTTAGCATAGCTTATCATCCTCAGACAGATGGCCAGTTGGTGAGAACGATCCAAACTCTTGAAGACATGTTGAGAGCTTGCATGTTAGACTTCAAGGGTTCCTGGGAGGATCATCTACATTTGGTGGAGTTTTTTTACAACAACAGCTTTCAGGTGACTATTCAGATGGCTCCATTCGAAGCATTGTATGGTCGCAAGTGTCGCTCACCCGTTTTTTGGGATGTTGGAGAGCGATGATTCTTGGGACCAGATTTGATCGTGCAAACAGTAGAGAAAGTTAATACTATCCGGAATCACATGAAGGCAGCACAAGATCGACAGAAGAGTTGGGCCGACACATCGAGAAGACCTCTAGAGTTCGCTGTTGGTGATATGGTATTCTTAAAGATATCACCGACTAGAGGAGTGATCCATTTTGGGAGTCGACGCAAGCTTAGTCCTCGATTCGTTGGGCCTTTCGATATTATGGAGCGTGTTGGAGAAGTGGCTTATCAATTGGCGTTACCACAAGCTCAGGCGAATGTTCATGACGTGTTTCGCGTATCTCAACTCCGTAAGTATGTTCGAGATGAAACGCACATGCTGGATCATTCGGAGTTAACTATAAGAGAGGATTTGACCTTTGAGGAACGACCGATGTCGATTGTTGATCGAAGAGAAAAGGTCCTTAAGAACAAGGTTATCCCTCTCGTACTTTTTTCTTGGGGAAATCGCTCGCACGGAGAATCGACTTAGGAACGAGAAGAAGAGATTCAACAGAAGTTTCCACACTTATTCTTGTCGTTTCTTGATAGTTTATCTTTCCTTGTTCTGGGAATTTCGAGGACGAAATTCTTTTTGTAGTTTGGTATAATGTAACACCCTAGTTCATTTATATCAGTTCTAGTTCATGTATTTCTTTATTTATGGTATTTTCCTGATTTATTGTGTTTTGGGTGCGGATAGTGTATTTGACATTTGTATTTACATCCGACCCGACCCGCTTGCTTGAACCTGTCTTGATTCATGTTTATGATTTATCCTGACTTGTTACGTAGACTTGGACACTTTCATGTACACTGCATACTGGCATTTTATCTGGCATTTGCATTCTTCCATATAACATTTTAAGTCACTTAAAATATTTTAAAAATACATTGCATGGCCTGCAAGATACCCCTAACCCTGTGGTAGCATCCGAGCATCTTGTTCCCGTCCCGTTCAGTGAAAAGGACTTGTTTGGATGGCTGCGTGCACGTGCGTGCATCCGTTCTTGGGGATATGCATTTTCGTTACCCGGATATCCAACTCTAATTTTGGTCGACACAAATATTTTTCATATTTCGAAACTGAATTTTTACACCCGACCCGGGCGTATTTTGGACTAAATTTGTATTTACCAGAAAATCCAATTTTATTTCATTTAATATCTTTATTAAAATTTAACAGTTTAAAATATTTATAACTTACAAAATCTTTTTAAATTAAAATCTAAACCTTAATAACAACCCCTATCTCTCTCTCTCCTCTGCATATATATATATTTATATTTTATTTATTTATTTATTTATTTATTCTTTCCTTATTTAATACACATCCTCTTCTTCTTCTTCTTCTTTCTTCTTTCCTTTTCTTGATCTTGTTTCTTAATTCCGGTGATCACTGTCGGAGCTGTGCTCGTCGCTGATGATCCGAGTGATCCAGTGAACGTACCTTGCCTATGTGATCACCCTCTTGCCTTGCCTGGACCCGACCCGCGTGCCGCATGTGCGTTGCGACGATTTACCGACGTCGGACGTGCCGTGCGTATCCGTCGCGTGTTTCGATCGAGGCAAGTTTACAACTTGCTACTTGCTATGCTTTATGAAATTTATTTATATGTTTCCGTATCATCATCATCATCATCATACAGCTATATCTATATAATTTATATACCGTAGTTATTTAACGTTAATTGGTTTTATAATATAAAATGTATGAAAGTTTACAACTTGCGACATGCTATAACTATATCTATAAAATTTATATGATCGTAATATTTCTTATTATTATCTTTAATTAGTTTATAATCTGCATTTTATAATGTGATACAAAATATAGTTTGAAAATATTATAGTTTACACGAAACGTCGTTGCAAAGCGGATACGACAAATCTGAAATTTACTGTACAACTTACCTTATATAATTCATTATAAATCATAAAAAAATCATTAGTAGACGTTCTTTAGTTCGTTACGATGCTAACCCAGAATACTATAACTCTATACATATTTACTTGTAAAATAAATTGTTTAAATAACGTAAAATGCAAATGAAAATATCTCTAAACTGCTGTCTAGGGAAATTCCAGCATCAAACTTTCAATTTCGAATGTTCATAGCTTTTTGTAGGAACAACCTGAGATACTTCAACTTATAAAAATGAAAACCTTATTGAATTATCTTTGTTTTGGTTTGAGACACGTCCCTTTTAGAGAACGTTTCTTTGTTATTTTTAAGCTATTTTACCAATCAGGGTAACACTGAATTTCTGAACGGAACTTTCTTGTGCATAGTTAATCAATACCACTTTTATAGTTATTAATCGGTTTGAATATGTTATCCATGTTAATATTATTATATCAATATTTACATATCTAGCCACATGCTAATTCATCTTGCTACATGCTTGGTATATTATTATGCATACTTGTGAATAAAATGTTACCCTTTTATCAAAATATAGATCCATATTAAAGTTTTACAGTTTTCGGATACCCGTTTGCATCCATATCATCTAGTATACATATAGCCGCATCTACAGATCACATTAATACATAATACTGTTATATTAACACACCATGTTTAATAAAGTGCATCCTAATTAGTAATGGAACTATAAATGTAACCCTAATTGATAATTGTGCATCCATATCATTGATTTTATATATATTTGCATATCGTGTCACATTATTTCATTTTATTGTTATATTAGTACTCCATACTTGAATTTCTGCAACCCATACTTACTACAGTTTGATTGTGTGTATCCACTTGATACATGTGCACTACCTGACATGACCTGATATGTTACTACTTGACTTATTACCTGATCTTGTTACTAATGCCAACAATCTTGACCTGTTGTCCCTACGGACATATCCTGTGTCTATTTAGACAAACCTGTACCTACTTGATCCTGTGTTGGCTTTAGCTCCCGATTTATCAATACCTGACTTAGGCACATAACCTTGGGGGTATGGGGAAATCAAGATTGAAACTGAACGTAACTCAAAGGGCTATTACATCCTGTACCGTGATCCCGTAGGGTATGAACGGGACATAGACTCACAGTCTATTATATATTGTACTGTGGTCCCGTGGGGAATGAACGGGGCATAAACCGATGGGTTACGATGAAGATTACATTAATTGATTTCGAATAACTTTAGAGTAGATTACCCTATAGCACAGTTTAGACTACTCACTGCACTTCACCTGTTTATATCCTGTTCACTGATCTATATTCATGTTACTGTTTGTTTGTTACTGATGACTTGTTACTGTTCATACTTCATGCCTACATATTTCATTACATCTTGCTTGCTTAGAATTATTGATATTATGACGCACTGATGTCTGGGTTTTGCTTGGGCCAGATCCCTTATCCTTATCGTAGGCAGTTCAGGAGTATTTCCGCCGTCAGGCCGAGCAGTGAGGATCCTGTTAGTATCCAGTTTAGTTATGATTACTTTCTAGATGTTATTGCTCATTGGATTTATTGCTTCCGCATATTATTTCTTGACTCGTTTATTCTGGCTCATGGACATGTACTAGATAGTTTATTTTATTTCTACTGTTTTTATATCGCTACAGCCGTAATGTGACTGTGGAGGGATATTTCCTATCCATAGGTAGCATGGTTGGCTCTGTCACATGCCGATCTTAGCGCACTCTGGGAAGCGGGGCGTGACACCATGAGTTTTCTCGGTTAGGAGATTGGTTTTCGAAACCCGATTCGAGGAGATGGATGATCCATTTGCGGGTTCATGGTGGACCCGGTATGGTACCCCGGGGCAAGAAAGGTATGTTGTGCAGTAGACGGTGAATCTGGCAGAGGGACTACTACATAACGGTGATAGTTTGGACCCGGCAGTTATCCGGAGGATACCGACCGGAGTCGTGAGATAGATATGGTCCGATCCGGACTGACGTGCCCGTGGGCTGATCCGGACTGATGGAGCCCTAGTTATGTGGATTTACGTGTCGATGCTAGACACGGGTTTTCATGATGTTTCAAGTGTCGATGTTGGGCACTCAGGTCCATGAGATTTACGGATATGAGGGCTGATCAGAGTGACGGCGCCTAAGATATTGGGATTTGGCGTGTCGTTGATGGACTCCGGGTTTTTCCATGTTAATGATTCATTGATGATGATTATGTTTTATCCCCCACTCAGGATTATTTGATATGCATTGTTTCATGTAGTTGTAGTACCCTGATCGTGTACCTTGATCATGATTAGTTGCATATCCATATTGTCATACTTAGGCTATCAGATTTCATGTGATAGATTATCGCTGTTCGTGCATACTTGCGATTATCTGTATGATGTTATTTACTATACACGAGTTGGAAACTCACCCCCGTTGTGCTACAGTGTTTTGCAGGATTGACCCTCAGAGTAGTCACAGCAGGGCTCCTTATTGTATCTAATTCTGCGGATATCGTTACGGTTGGCTGTGAGGCCTTTTTGGTGCAGGTGAGTTTGCGGTTATCCGAACACATCTATTGTATATCTCATTGTATCCAGTACTCTCCATCTACCACTTTAATGTATTGACTTAGAGACGAGTTTGTGAGGATCGATATTGTATATTTTGTGACTCTGGGTGTCGTGCTCATGTGAGCCGACCTTTCTTATGTTGCTTTAACTCTTTTATGTTGTTTTCGTTTTTATTGTCTATTTCTTCGCTACGGCGTCGTATATATGCTTGTGGTGATTATTTTCCGCCTTTGGGCGTGATTTGCTCCCATTTGGGAATGCTTTATTTATATCCTGCGTTTGTACCCGCTTCGGGGCTAGTTTTACAAAGAAGGTGCTGTGATTGATCGTTTTTCCGATGAAGGTTTGTTTCGTTTCCGACTTTGTTTAAAGAACTCAAATGGGTTGGTATTCGGAAAATCTATAAAGAACTTCACAATCAAAAACTTTTTTGACCGCAATCAAACTACGGTGTCAATTGTAGTTCATGAATGAGTGCGGATCGTCCACAGGGATTGCACGATTCATTTATATCTTTGATACGTTTGAAATGAAAAGTTAAACAACAATAAAAGAAAACATGATTCAAGAATGATTTGTATTCGAGTGTCACTATTCTTTATTCAAGGATCAAGAAACTATAAACAATCAAGAATCGGTGTTTTGATAATATTTCCAATCAACAGTCAAGAATCTAAAGAGGCTCGTAGGAATCGATCGGGTCTATAGACGCGATGTAATCTAAAGATTTCGTATTCTTGTCCTTCGAAGGATTGATACTAGATCGATGATGATCGACAAGAGTTAGGGTTTTCTCGTGAAACTAGGGTTTCATCTTATCCCTTGTTCTGTTGTCGATATCATTCACATTCTAGCCTCTAGCAATTTCAAGAAACAATCCTAACTCCCCAATTTCGAGCGATATCATTCAAGAAAGCATCGTAACGAAATGGGTTGTCGGTTCTTGAATTTGCTAAGGTTTACAAAACATCGTAGGAATCAAGAATCGATTAAAGCTATGTTACATCATCATTCTATTGACCGTCTCGACTCCTCGACGAGCGGAGTTTTATTCACACATCACCACACAGAAAATATTCACGAATTGTAAAGATGTCATGATGCAGAATTTAAAGAAAACAAGATAAAAGAATATCACCTTTATTTATCTCAACAATTTTGATTACATTCGCTTCAAGAACTACAAGAAGAAGAATCTAGATTGTTGATCGGGCGTCGCTCGGCTTCATGAGTCGTGGATCGGCTCGGATCGCTTGCTCTGTTGAAGATCGGCTCCGCTCCTAAAGGTTGTAGGGCTTCTTGCTTAATGGGTACTCGGGATCTTGGCTTTTGGAGTTGGAATTAGGGTTAGGGTTTCACACAAGCCCTGTCACTAGACTTTTGGAAGAAGAAGATGAAGAGAGAGAGAGATTGGGGATAGATTCACTAATTGGATGAATAATTCCCAAGGTTGAATAATAAATGGGATAATGAGCCTAGGGTCTTATTTATAGAGCTCCCAAACCCTAGGTTTAGGTTTGAATTAGAAGTTTCCCTCCCAAAGTTTGTTGAAAGAGTTTGTTAGGAACTAGCTTAGGGTTTAAGCTAGGGTTTAGGGAAAGTTCTAGAATAATAGGCTAATTTAGTGAAGCTCAAAGTGTTGGATGATCTGGTAGAAATCCCTGGAATCTTCTGGAAACTGAGATACATTTCTGAGCAGTGGGCCTTGATACAGGAGTTGTGCACCAAAATTGAGGAGATGATCCCCTTGGTCAACCGCGGATCCGCGGCCTAAGCAAGCCCATGCCGCGGATCCGCGGCTATGTAGGAGGCTTGGGCCTTGGTCTTTTAGGTGCTGTCTTATACTGTAGTTTATAGCTTCTTTTGATATGTTGATTTGCAATTGCTCCTTTGTAATGATACCAGATTTGAAATTAGTGAGTTTACGTATCTTTCGAGCGGTGTAATGTTCGAGCAAGCTTCTTTTCCTGCACAGACTTCGAAACACGGGTTGCAAGATATAGAAAATATGCCATGTGATGAAATGCAGTCAATTTCCCTAGAAATTCCGGTTTTAAGGTCGAATACATGTAATCTGATATTTTGCGACCGATTTGCTAATATGTAGAATACTGATACCGAACACTTCTATATGTATGCAGCTGATAGGGAAATTGTCGGTTAAAATATGCAATATTTTCGACTGATCAAATACCCCCAAACTTAATTTCGATCGTCTCGAGCGAATGTTTTATTAAAAAGAAAAAGAGAAGGAGAAAATAAAGAAAGAGAAAAACTAACTAGCACACTTTCGTAGGCAACACGATTGCACTGAGCACGTGCAACAAGCCTTTAAACCTCTAGGTGTCCCTAGTAGGAGGAGTGTTGTCTCCTGAGGGTTTTCAGCGGATTGCACCCACCAAATCCAATAATAAAAGGAAGATCATGAATATTACATTTAAAGACAAGAATTGTAAAAGAAAAGCCTTGAAAATTAGGGTTTCCAACTAAGCTAGCTTTTCGGTTGTCATGAGCCCTATCTTAATGGTCATGAAAAGATGTTAGAAATCACGTCCTCCCTCAATAAAACATCGTCTTATTCTTCATTCCTATCTTTCTTCCAAACATCGATCATATAACCCTGCGTGTGTGTAAAGACATCCCTACACCCGGAGAATTCAATTCAAGCTATCATACTCTTGCCCATCAGCCTCAGTATATATTTTTTTTTTCGATGAGCTCACACACTTTCATGCGACCGTTAATACTTCTTGAGGTACTAACCGACCGATTACTCATGTGATTGCTTATTTGGTGTATTTTCCTCGTCTTGCACCACCTTAGGTATAGCAGTGACTCCCAGACCAGTTGGCCTTAGGGCACTAGATGAAGAAGCACCCTTGCTATATATTTTTTTTTATTTCCCTCGGTGATAACAAAACCAGTGTCCATTTTTCTCACCATTTTTTTTTATTTCCTTCATACTTTTGGCTTTAAGACAAGAGCATTTCAAGGTATCCTCTACTATCCCAGGCTTTAAGACGTGTGTAAGTGCGAATAGCAGGGTAGCAACGTTCAAAATGTTTGGCTTCCAGAATAGAAACTATTTTTCAGACTTATTTTTATCCTCAGATTAGTGACGTCTTTCATCTTACTAACCCTTGGGACAACGGCTCATAACTACTTATTACTAGTTCGTATAAGAAAACTTCTAATTTTCTTAGCTTTCTAAAATTTTTCCAATCTCATGGATGTAACTTTTCACTATCTAAACTTTCATTATCTTATTTATATACAAAAAGTGTAAATATTAAAATTATTTTTATATTTGAAAATTTTTAAATTTTTATGGTTTTTGAAATTTTTTTTAATTTTTATAGATTTTTTTAAAAAAATGTTTTGTGCTTATGCAGATGATATGCAAATGATGCGAAAATAAGCACAAACCTCCCCCAAACTTGTTTTCAACAGTGTCCTCACTGTTGCCGAATGCTATACCTACAAAACTGTAAGCCTGGGAGGAATTATTAGTGGGGGCAAAATATTTAAGTGAAGAACCTCCCCCAAACTTATTTTTGGCTCAAAATTTTGTAAAACTTTTCTTTTCAAGAGCCAAAAAAAATGTATACCCCCCCCAAACTTGAGTTATGCAATGTTAAGCTTTGAAAATCACAAGTGGGGGTCAAAAATCATTGGTCGATGCCAAGCTTTGCAAAGACCGAATGTCAACACCAACCATTCAAAAAATTTATCAATGCAGTGCTCGGGTTGGTGGAAGAAAAAGTGGGGAAAAGGTAAGTGGTGGAATAGAATGTGTGTGCGTCTCATTTTGGAGAGACGATGCAGTGTATGTGATGGATTACTCGTATTCTTCTTACAATTCAGAAAAAGGGGTGGAGGTTCAATTTTAGTGAGTGGGACATGATTCATCTCAACACCCGTGTTATTCAGAAATGCGAGTTCATCAGCGAAGATCTCCTCAAAAGTTTCATCTATACCCCGAAGAATAATGTCATCACAAAGTGCGGGGTGATCTTCAGACTCTAAAAACAGTTCATAATCAGTGTTAATTGTTGACCCGGACATCTCGGTGGAAGCGTCCGTATGTGTATGATACATAGTTGGGTCAAACAATAACGTATGAAAAGAGTCAAGATCGGTATCAGGAGGATCATTAAATTCGCTGCTGTCGACATCCATTAAGTCGACAGAACAAACCTGAGCAGTAGGTTCAGAGGGTACACTTCCTAACTTGTAAATGTTCATCTCAATTGTCCTCTTCCCGAAGGATAGGGTCATAGAACCATTACGACAATTGATGATAGCATTGAAAGTGGCCAAAAAGGGGCGACCTAAAATCACCGGAATTTGATTCCGTGAGTTCGCTACAGGCTGTGTATCAATTACAATAAAGTCTACAGGGAAGATAAATTCCCCGATTTTTATTAACACATCCTCTAGTTCACCCCTAGGTCTGGTGATTGATCGGTCAGCCATCTGGAGAGTGCAAGGAGATGGTTTCAACTCTCCGACTCCTAACTGCTCATAAACTGATAAAGGAAGCAGGTTAACACTTGCCCCAAGATCTAGTAGAGCACGGTTAATGTGTTTCTCCCCAATAGAGATGGAAATAGTAGGATATCCAGGATCCTTACGTTTCCTCGGTAATTGCTGGGGGAAAGCTGTGTCTACTGTTTTTGCCATGAATATCTTCTTGGGCATTTGTTTCTCCCTCTTTCTAGTGCAAAAGTCTTTAAGAACTTTAGCATATGCAGGGACTTGTTGGATAGCATCTAGAAAAGGGATATTGATGTTAACTTGTTTAAACATCTCAGTGATCTTCTCCATTTGTGGACTTGGTGTGTTAGCCCTTAACCGATTAGGATAAGGTGCTTTAGCAATAAGCGCTGGGTCCATCATAGGAGAAGGAAGTGTGTGTGGAACCGATCCCAGAATAGAAGTGGGAATCGTCCGTGGAGGGGTAAAAGAGGTGGACTGTAATGGCGAGCCTTTTGGGAAATGGAGAATAGGCTCGGAAGAAGGTGGTAGGGTAGAAGAACTGGGGTCAGAAGTGGAAGTGTGTATGTGTGGAAAGGTCTCAGCCGGGGTGTTGATATGATTTTCAGTATCATCAACTTCTTCCCCAACATAATTGTCAAGCACTCGTCCAGATCTCAACGTGGTGATTGCATTCACATGATGTGAATAGCCAGGATTGGGTAAGGGTTGAGCTGGAAGTTTCCCTTTCTCTCTTGCACTAATTTCGGCTTTTAATCGTGAAATTTCTTCTTCCATCGATTTAATACTCTCGCTTTGGGACGCAGAGTTTCTCTTCATGTCATCGACGGAAGATTTCATTTCAGCCGAAACTTGCATGATATTTGTTAAGATCAAATTCATGTATTGTGCAAAAGAAGAGGATTCATCAGTCCCGGTCAACTGTAAAGGACTAGACAGTGCAGGTGTGTTGACCGGATTTTGAAAATTATGTGCTTGAAAGGGGTGCTGACTCAATTGAAGTTGTGGCTGCTGTTGTGGCGGAGGAACCCTTTGAAAATTGTTTTGGTTTGGACCCGTGTTTTGTGATTGTGATTGGTTCCAAGCAAAATTAGGGTGATTCTTCCAACCCTGATTATATGTGGAAGAAAAAGGATCGTTTCTAGGTCGTTGAAATGCGGCATTGGTATGCTCACGACCTTGAAACGGACATTCTTCCGTCAAGTGAGACGGATCAGAACAGCAGCTACATACAGTTTTGGAAAGTGACATTTGGTTTAGGGAGGCTGCTGCAAATTTGTGTTCCATAGCGTCGAGCTTCTTTTGCATTGCTGCCATTTCTGCTCGAACACCTATGGACACATCTATTTGGTGTACGCCACCCCTATTCAATGGTTGGGTTCCACTCTCCCACTGTAGTGACTTTTCAGCGAACTCTTCTAAGTATCGCCAAGCTTCCCTATCATCCTTAGTCATAAATGTACCTTGACACATGTTTTCAAGGCTCTGTTTAGTGCTAGGGTTACTGCCCTCATATATGATTCGGCAAAGCTCCCATCTCGGGATGCCGTGATGAGGACATTGAACCAATAGATCCTTGAAACGTTCAAAGTATTTAGAGAATGGTTCAGCAGGGAGCTGGGCAAATTGGTTCAGTTCGCTACGGATTTGAGCTGTCTTTTGGTGTGGGTAAAATTTCTTAAGGAATGCAGCGACGAATTCTTCCCAATTCGTAATAGAGTGTGCGGTAGTGTTGTATAGCCACTTCTCGGCTATATCGCACAAGGTAAATGGAAGAAGTCGTAGACGCATCGCATCCACTGAAAGTTGTGACGTACCCATCATTGCGCATACGTTTTCAAATTTGGTAATGAAAACGTAAGCGTACTCAGTCTCGAGTCCGTGGTATTTGGGTAAAAGATTGATATATTGGGGCTTAATCTCAAAGTTATCCCCATTGGCTGGTCGTGTGGATAAGCAGGTCGAAAGAGGACCTCGAATAGGGTAGCATCTTTCAAGGAGAGAAATGTGGGGAGGATTCTGCGCACCAACGGACGGCGGCAGATTAGGGTTAAAGAAGTTTGATGGATTCGGATCCATCGGTGTGGGTGTGGTAGTAGGTAAAGAAAAGGTAAATGGAGAAATATCGACTTCGGAGTCGATAAAGGGTACGCGGACTAAACGGGCACTAGAATCCCGTGTCCAGCCTATCTTGCACTAAAAAGGGTTAGTACAAGTGGCAGCGTTGACTTATAATTAGGGGTAATGAATGAATGCGGTGCTTGCTTTTGAAAAAGGGACGGATTTTTTTTAAAAAAATGATGCGACAAAACAAATGCAGCACACAACCCTAGAATCTAGTGGTCACCTAGGTCCGGCTCTAGACCGCTCCTAACTGCCAAAAGACAAGTCGCAGGATAGAATCCTCCATTGCCTCTTTGTCCCCCTGTGGCCGGATAAGTGCCAGGTAAGTGGGAAGGTACTCCACTACGTAAGTAGTGGGCCTAATTAAAAACCACTAGCCTTAGACACACTCGCCTTAAGCACCACAAGAAAACGCGGATAAGCAATGAATTACCCACGGCCTTCTCTTGTCCTAATTGAGCGCGACAGTCCTTAGAGTCTTCTCTAGATTTTTTTTAATTAATGAGGGTAATGCGGATGCAAGTTTTGCGATTTTCGGGGCCTAGGAAGGGTAATGAAATCCCCACCTAATTTGGATTTGGCCGTGCCCCTTAAATTTCCGTATTATAATGCAAACAACCAAGAAATCAAAATCACGCACAAATTGAATTTTTGCTTTTGCGGCGCTGCGATTATTTGCAAAGAATCCTGCAGCAAAGTGTTAGTTGGAGCTAAAAGAGGAGAGGGGAGAGAGCAAGAAGTTACCTGCAGGCAAAATTTTCCAGAGAACCCCCAACCTCACCGCGGAACCGCCGTAGGTACCACCTATATGCCGCGCTTCCGCGTCTAAATTGTGGGTTCACTTCACAAGATTTCAACAGCTGCTTGCTGTTGCTTCCCTCTGTTCTCTGGTACTCTCAAAAAAAAATTTCCACAGCACAGAATGCTCCAGATCACCTTGCAATCAATTCACAACACACGTATAAGAGTTTGTACGAATTTTGATTTCAAGAAGTAAAATGTAATAATTCTTTCACTTCAAACTAAAAATGCAAATGAATTAGCGCGATCCCCGGCAACGGCGCCATTTTGATTGATCGTTTTTCCCGTTGTGTAGTATGTAGAAAATTTGTAAAGAATAGAATTTCCGTTGTGTTTGTAGAAAATTGTAAAGAATAAAATTTTCAACTCCAATCGTTTTTCCGTTGTGTTTTTCCGTTGTGTGTGTATCAAATCAAATAGTCCCCGGCAACGGCGCCATTTTGATTGATCGTTTTTCCGGTGAAGGTTTGTTTCGTTTCCGACTTTGTTTAAAGAACTCAAATGGGTTGGTATTCGGAAAATCTATAAAGAACTTCACAATCAAAAACTTTTTTGACCGTAATCAAACTACGGTGTCAATTGTAGTTCATGAATGAGTGCGGATCGTCCACAGGGATTGCACGATTCATTTATATCTTTGATACGTTTGAAATGAAAAGTTAAGCAACAATAAAAGAAAACATGATTCAAGAATGATTTGTATTCGAGTGTCACTATTCTTTATTCAAGGATCAAGAAACTATAAACAATCAAGAATCGGTGTTTTGATAATATTTCCAATCAACAGTCAAGAATCTAAAGAGGCTCGTAGGAATCGATCGGGTCTATAGACGCGATGTAATCTAAAGATTTCGTATTCTTGTCCTTCGAAGGATTGATACTAGATCGATGATGATCGACAAGAGTTAGGGTTTTCTCGTGAAACTAGGGTTTCATCTTATCCCTTGTTCTGTTGTCGATATCATTCACATTCTAGCCTCTAGCAATTTCAAGAAACGATCCTAACTCCCCAATTTCGAGCGATATCATTCAAGAAAGCATCGTAACGAAATGGGTTGTCGGTTCTTGAATTTGCTAAGGTTTACAAAACATCGTAGGAATCAAGAATCGATTAAAGCTATGTTACATCATCATTCTATTGACCGTCTCGACTCCTCGACGAGCGGAGTTTTATTCACACATCACCACACAGAAAATATTCACGAATTGTAAAGATGTCATGATGCAGAATTTAAAGAAAACAAGATAAAAGAATATCACCTTTATTTATCTCAACAATTTTGATTACATTCGCTTCAAGAACTACAAGAAGAAGAATCTAGATTGTTGATCGGGCGTCGCTCGGCTTCATGAGTCGTGGATCGGCTCGGATCGCTTGCTCTGTTGAAGATCGGCTCCGCTCCTAAAGGTTGTAGGGCTTCTTGCTTAATGGGTACTCGGGATCTTGGCTTTTGGAGTTGGAATTAGGGTTAGGGTTTCACACAAGCCCTGTCACTAGACTTGTGGAAGAAGAAGATGAAGAGAGAGAGAGATTGGGGATAGATTCACTAATTGGATGAATAATTCCCAAGGTTGAATAATAAATGGGATAATGAGCCTAGGGTCTTATTTATAGAGCTCCCAAACCCTAGGTTTAGGTTTGAATTAGAAGTTTCCCTTCCAAAGTTTGTTGAAAGAGTTTGTTAGGAACTAGCTTAGGGTTTAAGCTAGGGTTTAGGGAATGTTCTAGAATAATAGGCTTATTTAGTGAAGCTCAAAGTGTTTGATGATCTGGTAGAAATCCCTGGAATCTTCTGGAAACTGAGATACATTTCTGAGCAGTGGGCCTTGATACAGGAGTTGTGCACCAAAATTGAGGAGATGATCCCCTTGGTCAACCGCGGATCCGCGGCCTAAGCAAGCCCATGCCGCAGATCCGCGGCTATGTAGGAGGCTTGGGCCTTGGTCTTTTAGGTGCTGTCTTGTACTGTAGTTTATAGCTTCCTTTGATATGTTGATTTGCAATTGCTCCTTTGTAATGATACCAGATTTGAAATTAGTGAGTTTACGTATCTTTCGAGCGGTGTAATGTTCGAGCAAGCTTCTTTTCCTGCACAGACTTCGAAACACGGGTTGCAAGATATAGAAAATATGCCATGTGATGAAATGCAGTCAATTTCCCTAGAAATGCCGGTTTTAAGGTCGAATACATGTAATCTGATATTTTGCGACCGATTTGCTAATATGTAGAATACTGATACCGAACACTTCTATATGTATGCAGCTGATAGGGAAATTGTCGGTTAAAATATGCAATATTTTCGACTGATCATGCTGCCAAAATTTTTAAGAAAATAAACTTACGCTTTATGATTTTTACTTGAGATTTCCAAATGTTTTAACAATGTTTTATCACTTACTTATTTTTATGGTTTAGATTTTTGGGTTTTCGGCTTACTTAAATTGTGTTACGCCTGTTGACGTCACATGGTATAAGTGTCGGACACGTTTCTAAATTGGGTCGTGACAATGTTGGTATCAGAGCGCTAGGTTTTACCTTTCGAAGTGTAGGATGACCTTGGTATGATGGAGTTGGTAGCTTAAGCAGAGTGACATAGCATGTGTATGTTCCGCGGCATACTTACGACACGTGTGTACGTTCCGCGACATACTTACGACACGATACTCCTCCTAAGTGACCTTAGGACATAATGCTTGTAATTCCTTCCTTGATTTCCATGTATCCTTATGATTCGATTTCTATGTTCCTATCGAATCCTGTTTTCATTTCCAGCTATTATGCCACCGAAGACTACGAGGGCACAGAGAGCTACAGCTAGAGCCAAGGTCAGAGCATGATCGTCAGAGTTGAGGACTGACCAGGGCGGTACGCCTACTATACAGGAGCAGATTGATCCACCTTCGCCGCATCGTATTACTAAGCTAGAGGTCGGTATGCAGGATTTGCGCCAGATGATGGGTTCATTGGTTGAGGCTAGCCGAGCGCAGAGTTAGGAGGTTGTCCCACCTGTTACGGGGACCGTGATGGTGCTTACTGTTCAGGCAGTCGTATCTGCAGCTACGAAAGTTATCACCGTATCATTATCTGAGTTCATGAGGCTGAAGCCTATGGTTTTCACCGACACCGACGCAGCTGAGGATCCGCAGTCGTTTATCGATTTGATGGCCAGGATCTGTCGTTCACTGAGATGCTCCGATGCGAGATAGGAAGAGATCGCTAGTTTTTGTCTGGAGGATCTTGCCCATACTTGGTATGAGTATTTGGAGTGAGGCCGAGCCGCAGGTCTTCCTCCTATGACCTGGGTCGAGTTCGTGACGGTTTTTCTAGCTCGTTTCCTTCCGTAGAGCGTCAGGGATGCTCGAGCGCGCGGTTTTGAATCGTTACGCCAAACTCCGGGTATGACGGTGGCAGAGTATGATTTTCAGTTTACCTAGCTATCTGTGTATGCTCTATATTTGGTGGACACTGAGGAGATGCAGATCAAGAGATTTATGCGAGGCCTGATTACCAGTTGTTCCTCGCTATCGGCGCCCAGCATTTTGACACATATGCAGCCGTAGTGGACGCAGCCCTACTGGTTGAAGAGCGTCTTTCCGAGACTTCGGTCGTTCCGGGACCGAAGAGGATGCACACTGATGTATTAGCCCGGAGACAGATGTATAGACGCCGTGACAGATTTCGTTCAGGTCGTGGGGGTAGCAGAGGCTTGGGACGAGGCCGGTTATTTAGCTCTTATCCCCAGAGGGGTCAGCAGTCGTCGTCTGGATGTTTCCGGTGCGGAAGTTTATATCATCGCGTTAAAGATTGTATTGAGGCATGTGAGGACGAGGCAGCCGTACCACATGTTACTTTACCACCTTCTCCACCTCAGAGAGCATTGCCTCTTACGCCTGTTGTTGCTCCGCGTCAGACTTATGCTCAGAGAGGTCGTGGTCGCGGGGTTTTTTTTCAGAGAGTACGGGATGGCAGAGGCGGAGGATAGCCAGTCGTTGGTAGAGGGCAGGCTCAAGTATTTGCTTTGACTCATCAGGACGCGCATGCGTCCAATGCAGTAGTTTCAGGTACTCTTTCAGTATGTTCTTTCGATGCACACATTTTATTTGATCCGGGATCTACGCACTCGTATATTTCTACACACTTCGTGCCGAGGTTAGGCTGAGAGTCGTGTTTGCTAGATCAGCTGCTTGTCATGACTACTCCCGTTGGTGAGTCTTTTATTGCGCGACATGTGTTTCGGTCGTGTGCCATTTGTATTGTGGACTGCCTTGCGAAGACAGTCAGGTTTTGTTTTCCGGGTGAGTCAGTTTTTGTTGTGCAGGGGGGACCGTGGTGTCGCCCCTCACAATTTGATTTCTCCCCTTTGCGCTAGTCGGCTCTTGAGGAGAGGATGTCGGGGATTTTTAGCTTTTATTCATGATACCAGAGCCACGGTAGATTTGTTGGACCGGGTTCCTATTGTGAGAGAGTTTCCCGACGTATTTCCTGATGAGTTACCTGGATTGCCGCCAGAGCACGATATTGAGTTTTGCATTGAATTGATCCCCGGCACGGGGCCTATTTCTATACCGTCTTACCGGATGGCCCCGGCGGAGCTTAAGGATCAGCTGCAAGAGTTGCTTGATATGGGACTTATGCGTCCGATTGTTTCGCCTTGGGGAGCTCCTGTTTTGTTCGTCAAGAAAAAGGACGACAGTTTGAGGTTGTGCATTGATTATCGTCAATTGAACCGCGTTATGGTGCGGAATAGGTATCCATTATCTCGCATTGACGATTTGTTTGATCAGCTCCAGGGTGAGGGACATTTTTCTAAGATTGATTTGAGATCGGGTTATCATCAGTTGCAGCTTCGGAATGATGACATTCCGAAGACTGCTTTTCGAACGCGCTACGGGCATTATGAGTTTTTGGTGATGTCGTTCGGACTCACCAATGCCCCAGCAGCGTTCATGGATTTTAGGAACCGTATTTTCAGGCCGTTCCTCGACCAGTTAATTATTGTGTTTATTGATGACATTCTGGTTTATTCCAGGAGTCGAGAGGAGCATGAGCAGCACTTGAGGATTGCTTCGCAGACATTGAGAGAGCACCAGCTATTTGCTAAATTCTCGAAGTGCACTTTCTGTCTTGATAGTGTTGACTTCCTGGGTCATGTGGTTATTGGAGACGGTATTCGTGTGGACCCGAGGAAGATCGAGGCCGTACAACTTTGGCCCAGACCTTTATCAGTGACAGAGATCCGTAGCTTTTTGGGCTTAGCCGGTTATTACCCCCGTTTCATGCAGGATTTCTCGAGTATCGCTGCACCGCTGACCGGACTGACCAGGAAGGGAGTTCCTTTTCTTTGGACTGCGGCATGCGAGCTGAGTTTCCAGCAGTTGAAGACTCGGTTGACGACTGCACCAGTTTTATCTTTGCCTTCTGGATCGGGCGGCTACGTCGTTTACTGTGATGCTTCTCGAGTGGGGCTCAGTTGTGTATAGATGCAGCATGATAGAGTTATCGCTTATGCTTCCCGGCAGCTGAAAAAGCACGAGCAGAATTGTCCCACTCATGATCTTGAGATGGCTGCGATAGTCTTTGCGCTTAAGATTTGGAGACACTACTTGTACTGGGAGTCGTGTCAGATTTTCACAGACCACCAGAGCTTAAAGTACATCTTCCAGCAGCGTGATCTAAATTTGAGACTGCGCCATTGGATGGAGCTCGTGAAGGATTATGATTGTGAGATCGTTTATCACCCGGGTACGGCGAATGTGGTAGCTGATGCTTTGAATCGCAGGCCCGGGGGTAGCTTGTCCCAGTTGAGCGCAGTTCAGAGACAATCTTCTGCAGATTGGCAGATCTTATGCGACAGTAGAGTACAGTTTGAGTTCACATCCACTAGGGGACAGCTTGCTCATGTCCGTGCCCGTCCACTTCTACTTGATCGTATTCGCGAGGCACAGCCTGACGATGCCCGTTTGTCTGAGATTTTTTAGCGTGTTCGGCAGAGTAGAGATGCAGAGTTCATGATTGATGACCAGGCTGTGCTACGTTTTGGGACTCGTTTGTGTGTACGTGATATCGGTGGGTTGAGACCCGAGATCCTAGAGCAGGCACATCAGTCAGCCTATAGTGTTCACCCAGGTTCCACCAAGATGTATCGTTACTTAAGAGATATCTACTGGTGGGCAGGGATGAAGAGTGATGTTTCGGATTTCGTTTCGAGGTGCCTGACTTGTCCGCAAGTCAAGGCTGAGCATCTGAAACCGCCAGAAGAGTTGCAGCCTTTACCCGTTCCGGAGTGGAAATACGAACAGATCTCCATGGATTTCATTGTGGGTCTACCCAGGTCCAGTCGAGGGTATGAATCCATTTGTGTGATTGTTGACCGGTTGACGAAAGCGTCTCACTTCCTTCCAGTGAAGACCACTTTCGGTTATGCTCGGTATGCTCAGTTGTACATTGATGAGATTGTGCATTTTCACGGCGTTCCCAAATGCATCGTATCCTATAGGGTCACCCAGTTTACCAGCAGTCTTTGGCAGAAGCTTCAGGAAGCTTTGGGTACCCGATTGAGTTTTAGCACCGCTTTCCATCCGCAGACCGATGGTCAGTCAGAGCGGACTATACAGACTCTGGAGGATATGTTTCGTGTGTGCGTGCTTGGTTTTGGTGGCATTTGGGATCATCACTTGCCATTGATAGAGTTCTCCTATAATAACAGTTATCAGGAGATGATTCAGATGGCGCCTTTTGAAGCTTTGTATGGTAGAAAGTGTCGATCGCCAGTCTGTTGGACCGAACTCAGCGAGAGTAGGATATTGGGACCCCAGCTAGTTCAAGAGACTACGGAGAAGATCCAGTTGATTCAGGATAGGATGAGAGCAGCACAATGCAGACAGAAGTTTTATTCCGACCGTCGTCGTCGCAGGCTTGAGTTCGTAGTGGGGGATCATGTATTCCTACGGATTTCTCCGATGAAGGGCGTGATGAGATTTGGGAAGAAAGGGGAGCTTAGTCCCAGATTTGTGGGTCCTTTTCAGATCCTTGAGTGAGTTGGTACTGTTGCCTATCGTTTGGCACTTCCGCCCGGTTTTCCGGATGTTCACCCCGTGTTCCATGTATCGATACTTCGCAAGTACCTTCATGACCCTTCTCACATGATTAAGCACCAGACCGTCCAGCTGGAGCTCGATCTTTCGTTCACCGAGCAGCCGGTAGTTATATTGGATCGGCAGGTGAAGAAACTTCGGTCGAAGGTCTTGCCATCTGTGAAGGTTCTTTGGCGTAGCCCGAATAGAGAAGAGGTCACATGGGAAGCCGAGAGCGGGATGCGGAAGAAATTTCCTTATCTCTTTGAAGGTATGCATAGTAAGATTTTTAAATTCGTGGACCGAATTTCTTTAAGGGGGAAAATTGTAACACCTTAGGATGCAGTTAGTGTTAATTAAGCGATAATGCTTGTTTTTAGTAAAAAGTTAAGCAAAATAGTTTTCACATATTTTATAAAAATTAATTAATATTTTATTATTATTTGTTTTGGCTTGAACATACTTGTGCATGTTAACTTGGGGGTTATGGAGGTGTTAAGCATGCTTAAGTAGCCATGGCACCCTAAACCAATTTCAAGCCATGTTAACCCATTTCACTTAATTTTTAGTAAGGGTTTATCTTTTATTAAGACATAGAGAGAGAGAGAGTTGACAATGAAGAATGATGAGGCATGGGGAAAGCATGGGAGTATTAATGAGGAGATATAAAGTGCATGGCTCATTCCTAACCTCACACCCTCATCCCTCACTCATACACTCCCTCCTTCTCACCTCACTCTCTCATTCTCATTTATTTCTCCTTCTCCTTCCCTTCTTCAACTGAAACCTATACCTTTCCATCACAAACCCAAGCCTAATCTTCACTAAACCTTACTAAAACCCTTCACAAGTCTAGCTAATCCCCATCTTGATATCTTGGAGCATGGAAAGCTAGGGTTTTTGAGCAAGTTTAGTAAGGTAGTGATCTCTAACTGTTAACTAGGCTTTTAAGAGGTTGTGTTGCTTATTAGTTGTTGTTTAGAACACTAAAGTTATATTTTTTGTGCAAATATCGTATTTTTGTAAAGTGTTGTGTCTCAGGTAAATCTGCTATCGAACCAGGTTGTTGTTTGAGAAGTTGCCATCACAGAGACCTAGTTTAGAGACCTAGAAGCTACCCTAAAAACCTGAGCCCATTCCCCTCATACTTGGCCACAAATATATAGGTTCTGGCAGCAAATTGCGGCAAGATTGGGGACTGGGGTCTCGAGTCTTGGTCGTAGGTTCTCTGGGGTTGTTTGTAGTCTCGTGGAACTTGCAACTTTCACTAATTGTTTGAGTAGCAAAATCTGGGACCACTTAGCTAGTATTTAGTGTTTCGGCAAAGTGCGATACGATTAATCCGACGTAGTTTAAGCGTTTCTGGTTGCTTGCAGTATTGGATTAATTTTGATGATGCTGCTGTACGCATTTAGCCGCTAAGTAGCTTGAGGGAACCGATTCGTTAATTGGCGTTGTCTTCGTTTATTATTGGGTAGTTTGCTAAATCCATGCGTTATTGTGTTGTGTGATAATACGATCGCAGGCGGGGACTTCGGACGCTGCAAGGAGGGGAAAACAAGTTGTTGGATTTACCTAGCTCGAGATCGTCGGTGAATAGATTTAACATCTACGGGGGAATCGCCCGTATGGCGTTAAGCGTCGAGGGCTAGATTCGGTGTTGTAGACACATGTTTATATGCATATGCGTTGATTGTGCATGAGCATCATTTGCACACCATTACTTTTTTTACATTGACTTAGTACCTATTGGACACTGCACCATAACTGATGGTTCATGTTGCACGAGCACTGAATTCTATGCCACACACACAACGTTGGTAATTACCATGACACGCACAACATATACATATATGGGGTACTGCATTCGTTATTGACATTGAGGCTGTTGTTCTTATACCACCTTACTAAGGGAATATGTATTGTACCGCCTTCATTATTATCAATAGTTAGACATTGATTCTTGTTCTATTGCGCATATGAATTGCATCATACATACATATATACATGCATACACACATACCTTGCTATAGCTACATATACACCTTTATATGATGTTGCATTTGACTTCGGGGAATTTGGGAACCGCATGATATCTTTAAAAACTCGATTCATTTAAAAGAGCGGTTTTCCCTTGATATGCTCATATTACTGTTTTATGTTGCATACATCATATTTCATGGATTTACGCATTGAGATACTGATTTCATGTGATTTATGGATTTGAGAACCGTGGTTATATTTCAAAGAAAGTATGTATTGTTTTGACAACCCGGTTTCTCTTGAAATGATATTTCGATGTGTCCACCATGAGTTTTTCGGTTTTGAGATTGGTTTTCGAAACCCGATTCGAGGAGATGGATGATCCGTTTGCGTGTTCATGGTGGACCCGGTATGGTACCCCGGGGCAAGAATGTGTAACCTTCTGAAAATTTAGAAAAAAAATTTAATTAATTAAATAATAAATTGATAATTTAAAATGTTATTAAAACCAAATAAGACATTTTCATGAAAAGTATGTAAAACAAATAAAATAAATTTTTTAATATGTAACATAAATAAATTATAAGGGTTTTAATGTGAAATTTAACTTCATTTTAATTAAAATGGTGTTATATAATAAAATAAGTTGTGTGGAGTTGTTATGTAAAATTTAGGAAAAATATGCAAACTTAGAATTGTAAGGGTGTAAGTGAAAAAGAAGTAGAAAAGGTTTTAGCTCAGAATTTTATTACAAATTAAAACAAATTGATGAGATAATGCAAGGACACCTCCTACTTGCATGCACAACACAAACCCAACACCTCCTCCTTGCATGAGGATGGCACCCTTTGGTTATTGACACCTCCTCCTACACCTCCTCCTTCCCTCTTCTCATATATATTTTAAGTTCAGATCATTTAACTAATTTATAATCTAAAAATCTAAAAGAAAGAAAAAGAAAATTAAAGCAAACAAGGAAGAACAAGAGGAAGAAGAAGAAAAGAGCTAAGTCTAAGATTTCCTCACCATCAAGCTAGGACTAGGAGCTTGTGTATCTTGGAGGGAGTTCTTACAGCAATTCCTTATAGGTAAAATCCTTACTCACCGAAGGATTTAGTTCTGTAATTAGTTTAAATTAAAAATCCAATGTTTATAATATCATATTTTAAGCAAAACTGAACTCCGTTGAAATCTGCTATAGTGTAGATAAAATTTAACTTAACAAAACTGTGCCTTAATGTTGTATGTTAGACCTAGAACCAACCATAGGAGCACGAACCCAGGGGCTCGGAATTTGGCTGGCGACTAACAATAGAATTCCAGCGTCGCCGGATTTTTGAGGAAGTTTGGTGATTTGGGTTGTTGGGTAGGTCTCTGTATAGGTGTTTGGTTATTTTGGTATTGTTTAATCAAGTTAGTTTAACTGTATATAAAATCTGGGAACTAATATCGGAAAAGAGATCAAAATTCTAAAATACGACACGGGTAAAACGCAACGTGTTCTGTTTTTTTGTCGCGATGCAGTGTTGGGTTAAATTTCAGTGAGGTTGAGTGTTAGATCGTTTGCAATAGTCGTACGTAGTGTAATTAGCACGTACAACTTGTGTTTTCTTGATTTTGCCGTATCGGAATATAGCCGTTTTCTTATACAAGTTAATTAAATGATAGATTTGAGTGCGGGAACTTCGGAGGCCGCAAGGAAAGGAAAATGATTGGTAATTCCTGAGTAGTACGACGTATTCCGGTGAGTAGACTAAACATCTACCGGGGGATTGTGTAAAGATGGAGTAATACTCCCGTATTTTGTTAAATTGAAAGATTGACTTTATATGCCAAGTTAATAACATGCATTCATATATACCTATACATCACCATGCTAATAGTTGAACACTGCACAATTATCGACGAGTTATGCCGCACATGCACATCTTTACATGTTTATTACACCTCGTCAATATTAACAAGTCACTTTTACACTAAATAATTATCTTGTTAAATATGATTCTATCATACCTTAAACATCATTAACAGTGGTACTTTACATAAATGACATCATGTTTCGTATTTAAATGTTCGAAGTTGATATAAGAGAAAATTTTATTATTGAGGATTTATGGATTTGAGCTTTCCTAAACTATTGCATAAATCCAGAGATTGTTTATGATTGATGTGATATGTCCACCATGAGATATTTTTATTCCGAACCGAGTTGGGGGTCATACGGTTGAGGATTTATAACTTATCCAGACTGAGTCAGGGGACATACAGTTGGATACATAGTGGACCCAGTCGAGACCGAGGGGCAGGATAGCCGCATGATAGGCGGGGAACCTAACGAGGATACTCGATACCGGAGATAGTTGTGAAACGCGGCGGATATCTAGATGATACCGACCGGTGTTATTTATTACAGGATCATTCGGGGAATGATGCCTGAGGGAAGGGAAGATTTGTGTAGATGATGGACACGGAAAGACAAACTTTATTTGAAAACAAATGATGATGATTTCAGTTGTTGTTTTAGGTGATTAGTAGTACAAATTCATGCTTCTCACATGCTATCATACATCATACTTATTCTTATTAAAGTTGGTTATAGTTCGTCATATTTACATTATCAACCGATATATTTTAGTTTTATTCACTGAATTGGCAACTCACCCCCGTTGTGCCACGGTTCCTTGCAGGGGTAGAGTGGACGGTTAGCAGCAGTGCATATGTACTTGTTCAGCTTTTACCATATCTTTTGATAGGTGGGTTACTGTAACGTTTTAGAAATCGTTTTACGAATTTTTCCCTTTTAGGGTAAAATTTTCGGTGTTTTCCCTTTTAACCCGATTGTGATCAAACTTCTGTAGAAATTTGCCGGCACCTAGTTTAGCTAAATTAAAGCTGGTGCGCGAGCTTTGGGGGTCAATGGGATGTTTTGGTTCACATGGATTTTTTCCCTAATAAAATATTATTTTAATATTTTATCTGTGCACTTTATTAGTGGTAATTACTTTTTTGTGGGTTAATTACTACTAATGTTGTTTTATGCTAAATTAATCTCTAGATTTTTGTTCAGAACTTTCTCTCCAGATATCTTGATATTTTATGGTTTTATTCAATTTTTAAAGAAAAGAAAAGAAAAGAAAATGTGGCATTTGCATTTATTAGCATTAATTAGTGTTTTTAGCTAGAAAATTCCACACTTCACCAAAATTCACCCCATTCATCCCTTGGCCGGCCCCTCTCTCCCCCTTACTGCCCTTGTGTTTTCTCACTCAATTTTCTTCATTTCAAGCCAAAATAAATCATGAAAAATCCAAATAAATTCATACAAACTCAAATATAATCCAAAACCTTTATTTTTCTTCACAAAACTTTCTTAGATCTTCATTCTAGTGAGGATTTTGGAGGCAAAAGTGTGGATTGTTCTTGTTTCAAGTTGTGTTCTTGGAAGGTATAAAACCTTAACCCTAATCTCTTTTGTTGCTTAATACCTTTAATTAGCTTAATTAAATGTTTAATTTAAGCTTTTAAATTAATATTTAGAAATTCAAGATATCATTTTTATAATCAAATTAGGGTTTTGATTAGTGTAATGGTTAAGTGATAAGCAAAAACAAAAGAAAACTTAATCAAGTTGCTAATTTGTTAAATGATATTTTCCTAATCGGCTAATTAAGCTAACTAACAAACTAAACTTTTGCTAATCCTAATTAGTGAAATCTAAAATTTTAGTAAAGATTTAAATGGTTTAACCTTGCTATTTTGAGATGTTGGTAAATTCTAGTTTTGATAAAACTTGTAGTTTTGTGCTAAAATGATATATACTGCTTACTAGATTTACGGATATTTTAGGCGTGGGTTTCTTTTGACGTTGCGACATTATGTATATTGATTCCATACTATATCTTGTATTGTGAATGTGCGATCGGTACGATCAGGGTCTAGACTTGGTAGTTGCGTCGCGTTGTGTTCCTAGCTAGGGTCGTGCCGATGTCGTTCGTGTCTTTGTATAGCTTTTGCTCTTGAGTTTGTTTCGTAGTATCGCTACACGCGTTAGCCACTAAACGGACACTCGAGGGTATGTTTGGAGTTGGTGCGTCGGTCAAATGTAGTTATATGTATTTTTGGTCGATTGCTTATATACACTTGCTTTATTGTTATATGTGTTCAGGATCGCAGGCGGGGACTTCGGGCGCTGCGAACAGGAGAAAGCGAGTTGTTTGATTTAGTTAGCCAGGATGGTTGGTGAGTAGATTTAATATCTACAGGGAAAATTGCCCGCATGGCTTTATGCGTCTGGGCTAGAGATGACATGATATTGTCGCATATGCTATTTCATATATAGAGTTGCGCATACACCTTATTGCCTAGTTATTTGTTGTGCTTGGACTTGTACCCTTAGGGCACTGCACTATTATTGACGACTCATGTTGCACGAGCACTGATTGTATGCCACTCACACCGTTAATAATTGCCATGACACTCACAACACCTATACATATGTGATATAGTATTACTTAAGGACATCGAGACATGATCCTTATTTTCATTGTGCATATGACATGTAGCATACCTGTATACCTACAGGCTTACACATATGCCTTGACATGCTTACATGCTAGTTACCCATATACCTATAGGGTATTGTACCATTGACGATAGGTACATACACACATAATGACATAGCTACATGTATACCTTGAGTACATACTTCACTTATACCTGGAGGGTATGTTACATCATTATTGATAGGTAGATACATATACCTTGCTATACCTTCATGTTTACACACATATCTGGTTGTAGCTACATGTCTACCTTTATTTGATGTTATATAGACTTGGAGAAATTAGGATCCGCATGATATATATATTAACTTGTTGCAGTTAAATAGAGGTTTTCCTTTATATGCTCATATTACTGTTTCATGTTGCATATATTACATTCATGGATTTCATATGATGTTCTCTGATATTTTTACTCCTAAGTATATATAATAGTGGAATGGGATGCTGTTATATATGCCTATATACATATATTAGTGGAATGGGACGCTAATATATGTGTATTGATTCATGAATTCATACTTATTCATTACTTGATGTTTTCTGGATTTGAGGACTGTGGTGGTTTCATGAAATTATGCAAGTATTCTTATTCTTACTTGATATTTGGATGCATCCACTCTGAGTTTATTTAAATACAGATACGGGATCGAGAGTGTCGGTGTTTGGCACTTAAGATTCGAAGGACGTATAATACCGATACGGGATCGAGAGTGTCGGTGTTTGGCACTTAAGATTCGATGGACGTATAATACCGATACGGGATCGAGAGTGTCGGTGTTTGGCACTGAAGATTCAAAGGACGTATAATACCGATACGGGATCGAGAGTGTCGGTGTTAGGCACTTAAGATTCCAAAGACGTATAAATATGTTTTAGATCATAAGTGTCGGTGTTTGGAACTTAGGATTCGCTGTTTTGGATCATTTAGGATTCGCTAAGACTTACAGGATATATGAAATTTACTTGATATTGGACACATAGGATATACGAGATTTACTTGATAATTGGATACAGGAAATATATGAGATTGACTTGATATTGTACATTCAGGATATACGAGATTTACTTGATATTGAACATTCAGGATTTATGAGACTTACATGATATGAGAGCCAATTTGGGGGCTGATTTGAGGAAATTGGGATTTGGATTGTCTTGATGGACTTTTGTCCTACCACGATGTCAGGATTCCATTGAAATGACATGTTTCATCTTATACTTCGCATTTATTTTATATGCATTGCTTCATGTATTAGTTGTACCTGCTAGAGTATCTTTCATGACTGTTGCATATATACATTGTCATATCATCGCTTCATGTATTAGTTGTACCTGATAGAGTACCTTACATGATTGTTGCATACAGAATGTCAAATTATTGCTTCATGTATTAAATGTACCTGCTAGAGTATCATTCATGACTATTGCACACATATGACTTTTATTGTTGTTAGCTTGCCTGTTAGATTCGCGCTGTACGTGCATGCTTACGATTTACCTGCATATGTTATTTACTATTCACGAGTTGGCAACTCACCTCCGTTGTGCCAAAGGGTTTTGCAGGTTGTTTCCCTAGAGTAGTCGAGGCAGGCTATTCATCTATCACATCATCTTTTGCAGCGGATGCGGCTTCAGCTCACAGTGTGCAGTTTTGCTTAGGTTGGTTTTGCGGGTATCCAAAGTTGTTTATTGTATATTCGTTGTATCCTGTACTCTCCATCTACCAATATCTTGTATGACTTAGAGACTTGATGTGAGGAAGATATTGTATATTTGGTGACTTGGATGTCTTTTATGCAGTTTTACTTCTATCGCCTTTTACTTCTTCGCTACGACGTCGTATATCTGTTGTGGTGGTTGTTTTCCGCCGTTGGGCGTGGATTTGCTCCCGTTGGATATGCTTTACTTATATTTATATTGTACCCATTTTTGGGGTTAGTTTTTACAAAGGAGGTGCTGCCAAAATTTTAAAGGAAATAAAGTTGGGACTTTCAAAAATTTGTGTTGAGATTTCAAAAGTTTTAACAATGTTCTTATTTCTTACTACTTTTGATGGTTTAGATTGCTGGGTTTTCGGCTTACTTAAATTGCGTTACGCCTGTAGACGTTGCGTAGTTTAAGGGCCGTCACGTGCCAATTTCGGGTCGTGACAGTTACATATGTAGTAACCTTCTCTTTTGATATTGTATTTTGGATCTAGAATATCTCCATCAGACCCTGTATTATGACTTAGAGTGAGAGATGGTTATATGTATATTATTTGACAGATGAGATCGTTTAGTTCTATAAATTGTTGCTTCTCTTACTTATGTCTGAGATTCTTATTGATGTCATATACGCTTGGATATTTATTCTACTATTGATATTGTTGATCCCAGCTAGGGATGCAACCAAACTTAACACTTTATACTTGTTTTTATTATGAATTCACCAGTGAGTTACTGTTAAGATCTTTATTACCTAAACCTATGATTTTTACTTAAAAACTAAATTTTTATAAAAATTCCGCAAAAAGGATTTTGATCTTGGTTTTTCGGCTTACTCGGGTTGTGTATATATCTTTAGATATTTTACAATCTAAGTGCCAGTCACATCCAAACTTTGGGTCGTGACAAAGTTTGTATCAGAGCCTAGAATTTATCTTACGGAATTGAGTAGTGAGTTAAGATAAGTTGATGTGAGTCCGTGCATTAGGATGATCTTTGGTTTGATGGAGTAGGTGATTTAGGATGAGTGCAGTACCGTACGTATGTTCCGCGGAATATTTACGTTACCATACTCAGCCTAACTAACCTTAGGAAGTATATCTTGATCTGTCCTTCCATTGAATCTCTGTTATTGATCGTTCCTATTCGTAAGCCTTATCAACTCTCGTTTCTTGTTCCAGTTGCTATGGCTACGCGAGTTAGGCGAGCCGCAGCCAGAGATGCAGCTAGGGAGAGTCCGCCTGTGACGGCGACTGGTACACCGGACGTTCCAGCGGTGCATGAGCATGTTGATCCTCCTCCTCCATATCGACTGACTAGGATAGTGGAGGGCATGTTAGGATTGTAGCGAGTGTTAGTGCAGCTGGATGAGGCCACTCGAGTACAGAGACAGGATTCGGCACCGACCATGGCAGAGTCTGAGGTACAGCCCACGCAGACGGTCGCACTTGTAGACAAAAGGGTGATGGAGGTATCGCTTTCAGAGTTTATGAGGTTGAGACCTCCGGTATTTACAGGGACCGATGTAGCGGAGGATCCTCAGTCGTTTCTAGATAAGAAGGCGAGGATTGGCAAATCACTGCGATGTTCTGATGCGAGGTCAGTTGAGCTGACTAGCTTTCGTTTAGAGGGACTTGCACAGGAGTGGTGTGAGTCGATGGAGAGAGGGCGAGCTACGGGTCTTCCACCAATGTCGTGGACCGAGTTTTCCGAGGTCTTTCTTGCCAGATTTCTTCCACAGAGTGTGAGGGACGCTAGAGCTAGCAGTTTTGAAGCGTTGCGGAAACCTTCATGTATGTCAGTGGCAGATTATAATTTACGATTCACCCAGCTGTCACGCTATGCTCCATATTTAGTTCCTACGGAGGAGCTTCGGGTGAAGAGGTTCATAAGAAGTCTGGACACGCAGTTGTATCTAGCTATAGGCTCCCAGCATTTTGATACGTATGCGCAGGCCATAGATGCAGTGATACGAGTGGAGAAGCGTTTAAGCGAGGCGATGGTTGTTCCGGAGCCAAAGAGGAGTAGACCGATTGGGCCAATGACTAGGAAGTTTGGCAGAGGTAGAGGCAGGTATACTCCAGCCGCAGTTTCGGACGAGGTTGGACCCAGGGACAGATGTTCAGTTCATAACCCGATGATCAGAGGACCCCATTTACCTGTTATAATTGCAGACTTCCAGGGCATATGGCAAGGGAATGTAAACGCCATAGCGGTACTGGTACTCCACATGCTGCTTTACCCCCTCCACCTTCAACGTCAATGGCTTTACTTCCTCCCCCAGCTGGCACTACACGCCAGGAAGTTGCACCATGAGGTCGAGGCTTTGCAGGACGCTCTAAGAGAGGTCGAGGAGATAGAGGTAGAGGACGACAGGATGCGGGCAGGGGCCAGGCATGAGTTTTTGCACTGACTCCACAGGATGCCAAGGTATCAAATGCAGTTGTGATAGGTACTCTTACAGTATGTTCGTTAGATGCACATATTTTATTTGATCCCGGTTCTACACATTCTTATGTATCTTCACAATTTGCCCTTTCTTTGGGGAAAGAGTCGTCGTTGTTAGAGTTACCGTTAGTGGTGATTACTCCGTTTGGAGATTCATTTATAGCTCGACACGTATTCTGATCATGTTCGGTATGTATTGGTGATAGAGATTCGCTAGTTGACCTGATTCTCCTGGATATGTTAGATTTTTATATACTTCTCGGTATGGATTGGTTGGCCGCTTGTCATGCCTATGTAGATTGTCGGGGGAAAGCGGTTAGATTTTTTTTTCCACGTAGAGCGATCTTTGTTGTGCAGGGGGACTGTAATATAACTTCTGCCAACCTGATTTCCGCTCTTTGTGCGGGACGACTCTTGAAGAAGGGTTGTTATGGGTTCTTAGCATTTGTTCAGGACTTAGGAGCCGCTGGGATTCCGTTGGACCAGGTTCCGATCGCACGAGAATTTCCGGATGTGTTTCCTGCTGAATTACCAGGATTACTGCCCGATCGCGATATTGAATTTTGCATTGACTTGATTCCAGGTGCGGGGCCTATTTCTATACCACCCTATCGGATGGCCCCGACGGAGTCGAAGGAATTCAAAAACCAGTTGCAAGAGTTGTTAGATAGAGGACTTGTTCGTCCCACTGTATCGTCGTGGGGAGCTCCTGTCTTATTTGTAAAGAAAAAGGACGGTAGTATGAGACTGTGCATCAACTACCGACAGCTGAATCGCGTCACTGTGCGAAATAGATATCCACTACCTCGTATCGATGACTTGCTCGATCAATTGCAAGGAGCTGGCTACTTCTCGAAGATTGATTTGCGGTCAGAGTATCACCAGTTGAGGGTTCGGAAAGATGATATCCCGAAGACCGCTTTTCGCACACGATATGGGCATTATGAGTTTCTCGTAATGTCGTACGGACTCACCAACGCCCCAGCAGCCTTCATGGATATGATGAACCGTATCTTCAGGCCATTCCATGATCAATTTATTTTAGTATTCATAGATGATATTCTTGTGTATTCCCGGAGCCGAGAAGAGCACGAGCAGCATTTGCGTATCACGTTACAGACCTTGATGGAGCATCAACTGTTCGCTAAATTCTCAAACTGTGCTTTCTGGTTGGATAGTGTGGATTTCCTGGGTCACGTAGTTACAAGAGATGGGATAAGTGTGGACCCAAGGAAGATCGAAGCGGTACGGCACTGGCCCAGACCTGTGTCAGTTACGGAGGTACGGAGTTTCTTAGGTCTGGCGGGTTATTACAGACGTTTTGTGCTGGATTTTTCTCGGATCGCTGCCACGTTGACTGGATTGACTAGGAAGGAAGTTCCATTTCTTTGGACAAATGCTTGTGAGCAGAGTTTCCAGCAGTTGAAGACTCGCTTAATGACTGCACCTGTCTTATCTTTACCTTCCGGGTTAGGTGGTTTTGTTGTGTATTGTGATGCATCTCGAGTGGGTTTAGGCTGTGTATTGATGCAGCACGGAAGGGTTGTAGCTTATGCTTCTCGAGAGTTGAAGAGGCACGAGCAGAACTACCCCACTCATAATTTGGAGATGGCTGTTGTAGTTTTCGCACTGAATATTTGGAGGCATTAATTGTATGGAGAGTCATGCCAAATCTTCACAGATCATAAGAGCTTAAATTATATTTTTCAGCAGATGGATCTAAATCTAAGGTAGCGTAGATGGATGGAACTCGTGAAGGATTATGATTGTAAGATCTTGTATCATCCAGGCAAAGCAAATATTGCAGCAGATGCTTTGAGTCGGAGTCCTGGAGGTAGCCTATCTCATTTGCGCACCTTGCAGAGACGGTCTTCTACGGACTGGCAGATCTTATGTGATAGTCGTATACAGTTTGAGTTCACCCCGACAGGAGGACAGTTAGCACATGTTCGCACCCGACCTCAGTTATTGGATCGTATTCGAGAGACACAGCCCGCAGATGCTCGTATGATAGAGATTATGGATCAGGTTAGGCAGGGCAGAGAGTCGGAGTTCGTGATAGATGACCGTGGAGTGTTACGTTTTGGGACTCGTCTTTGTGTGCCATATTCTGACGGATTGATACGTGAGATCTTAGAGGAGGCCCATCGATCAGCGTCTAGTATTCATCTTGGTTCCACCAAGATGTATCATGACTTGATGGATGTTTATTGGTGGGAAGGAATGAAGAGGGATGTTGCAGAGTTTGTTTCGAGATGCTTGACTTGTCAGCAAGTCAAGGCCGAGCACTAGAGGCCAGCAGGAGAGTTGCAGCCCTTGCCCATTCCAGAGTGGAAATGGGAACAGATTTCCAAGGATTTCGTTGTGGGTCCACCCAGGACTAGCAGAGGGTATGATTCTATTTGGGTGATTGTAGATAGATTGACAAAGGCAGCTCATTTTCTTTCGGTGAAGACGACGTATGGGTTTGCTCAGTATGCTCAGATTTATATCAATGAAATTGTATGATTACATGGAGTTCCGAAATGCATAGTTTCAGACAGGGGTACCCAGTTTACTAGCAGGCTATGGCAGAAACTTCAAGTAGCTCTTGGTACACGATTGAGTTTTAGTACAGCTTTTCACCCACAGACGGATGGTCAGTCAGAGCGGACCATTCAGACATTAGAGGATATGCTTCGAGCCTGCAGCCTTGATTTCGGTGGTAGTTGGGATCATCACCTAGCTTTGATCAAATTTTCGTAGAACAATGGTTTTCAGGAGACGATCCAGATCGCACCCTTTGAAGCTTTGTATGGGAGGAAATGTCGATCACCCGTTTACTGGACGGAACTGAGAGAGAGTAGCATTTAGGGACCACAGATAGTACAGGAGGCTACGGAAAAGATTCAGCTGATACGAGACAGAATGCGAGCGGCCCAATGCAGACAGAAATCTTATGCAGATCGACGACGTCGTAGACTCGAGTTTAATGTGGGAGATTATGTGTTCCTTCGTGTGTCTCCGATGAAAGGTGTGATGCGTTTCGGGAAAAAGGGGAAGCTCAGCCCCAGATATGTCGGACCTTACGAGATTCTGGAGAGAGTGGGTGTTGTAGCTTATCGTTTAGCACTTCCACAAAATTTTCCCGATGTGCATCCGGTGTTTCACGTATCGATGCTTCGCAAGTATCTTCACGATCCTTCTTACGTAATCCAGCATCATACCTTACAGCTTGAGCCGGATTTATCCTACACAGTGCAGCCTGCAGCTATTCTAGACCAGCAGGCAAAGAAACTTAGATCAAGGGTACTTCCATCTGTAAAGTTTCTTTGGCGAGGAGCGAATCACGAAGAGATTACTTCGGAGACTAAGGATGCGATGCGAAAGAAATTTCCACATCTTTTCGAAGGTACGTCTAGTTAATTTAAATTCGGGGACCGAATTTTCTTAAGGGGGGAATATTGTATCCTTCTGAAAATTTAGAAACAAATAAAAAAATTAATTAATTAAATCATAAATTGTTAATTTAAAAAGTTATTAAAACCAAATAAGAAATTTTCATGAAAAGTATGAAAAACAAATAAAATAAAAATTTTAATATGTAACATAAATAAATTATAAGGGTTTTAATGTGAAATTTAGCTTCATTTTAATTAAAATGGTGTTATATAATAAAATAAGTTCTGAGGGGTTGTTTTGTAAAATTTAGGAAAAATATGCAAACTTAGAATTGTAAGGGTGTAAGTAAAAAAGGGGTAGAAAAGGTTTTAGCTCAGAATTTTATTACAAATTAAAACAAATTGATGAGATAATGCAAAGACACCTCTTACTTGCATGCACAACACACACCCAACACCTCCTCCTTGCATGAGGATGTCACCCTTTGGTCTTTGACACCTCCTCCTACACCTCAATGTCTAACTATGGAATTTTTTCCTAATAAAATATTATTTTAATACTTTATTAGTGCACTTTATTAGTGTTAATTACTTTTTTGTGGGTTAATTACTGCTAATGTGGTTTTATGCTAAATTAATCAGTAGATTTATGTTTAGAACTTTCTCTCCAAATATCTTGATATTTTGTGGTTTTATTCAATTTTTTAAGAAAAGAAAAGAAAAGATAATTTGGCATTTGCATTTATTAGCATTAATTAGTGTTTTTAGCTAGAAAATTCCACACACTTCACCAAAATTCACCCCATTCTTCCCTTGGTCGGCCCCTCTCTCCCCCTTGCTGCCCTTGTGTTTCCTCATTCAGTTTTCTTCATTTCAAGCCAAAATAAATCATGAAAAATCAAAATAAGTAAAAAAGGGGTAGACAAGATTTTAGCTCATAATTTTATTACAAATTAAAACAAATTAATGAGATAATGTAAGGACACATCTTACTTGCATGCACAACACACACCCAACACCTCCTCCTTGCATGAGGATGGCACCCTTTGGTCTTTGACACTTTCTCCTACACCTCACCCTTCCTTCTTCTTATATATATTTTATGTTCAAATCATTTAACTAATTTACAATCTAAAAATCTAAAAGAAAGAAAAATAAAACTAAAGGTAACAAGGAAGAACAATAGAAAGAAGAAGAAAAGAGCTAAGTCTAAGATTTCCTCAACATCAAGCTAGGACTAGGAGCTTGTGTATCTTGGAGGGAGTTCTTCCTGCAACTCCTTATAGGTAAAATCCTTACTCAAAGTAGGATTTAGTTCTGTAATTCGTTTAAATTAGAAATCCAATGGTTAAAATATCGTATTTTGAGCAAAACTGAACTCTGTTGAAATCTGCTATAGTTTAGATAAAATTTAACTTAACCAAACAGTGCCTTAATGTTGTATGTTAGACCTAGAACCAACCATAGGAGCATGAACCCGGGGGCTCAGAATTTGGCCGGTGACTAACAATAGAATTCCGGCGTTGCCGGAATTTTGAGGAAGTATGGTGATTTGGGTTGTTGGGTGGGTCTCTGTGTAGGTGTTTGGTTATTTTGGTATTGATTAATAAAGTTAGTTTAACTGTATATAAAATCTGGGAACTAATATCGGAAAAGAGATCAAAATTCTAAAATACAACACGGGTAAAACGTAATGTGTTCTGTTTTCTGTCGCGATGCAGCGTTGGGTTAAATTTCAGTGAGGTTGAGTGTTAGATCATTTGCAATAGTCGTACGTAGTGTAATTAGCACGTACAGCTTGTGTTTTCTTGATTTTGCCGTATCGGAATATAACCGTTTTCTTATACAAGTTAATTAGATGATAGATTTGAGTGCGGGAACTTCGTAGGCCACAAAGAAAGGAAAATGATTGGAGATTCCTGAGTAGTACGATGTATTCCGGTGAGTAGACTAAACATCTACCGGGGGATTGTGTAAAGATGGCGTAATACACCCGTATTTTGTTAAATTGAAAAATTGACTTTATATGCGAAGTTAATAACATGCATTCATATTTACCTATACATCACCATGCTAATAGTTGTTAGAACACTGCACAATTATCGACGAGTTATTCCTCACATGCACATCTTTATATATTTCACTACACCTCGTCGATATTAACATGTCACTTTTACCCTAAATAATTATCTTGTTAAATATGATTCTATCATACCTTAAACATCATTAACAGTGGTACTTTGGATAAATGACATCATGTTTCGTATTTAAATGTTCGAAGTTGATATAAGAGAAAATTTTATTATTGAGGATTTATGGTTTTGAGCTTTCCTATACTATTGCATAAATCCAGAGATTGTTTATGATTGATGTGACATGTCTACCATGAGATATCTTTATGATTTGGTTTTTATTCCAAACCGAGTTGGGGGTCAAACGGTTGCGGATTTATAAGTTATCCAGACTGAGTCGGGGGGAATACAGTTGGATACATGGTGGACCCGGTCGAGACCGGGGGGAAGGATAGCCGCATGATAGGCGGGGAGCCTAACGAGAATACTCGATACCGGAGATAGTTGTGAAACACGGCGGATATCTAGATGATACCGACCGGTGTTATTTATTACAGGATCATTCGGGGAATGATGCCTGAGGGAACGGAAGATTTGTGTCGATGATGGACACGGAAAGACAAACTTTATTTGGAAACAAATGATGATGATTTTAGTTGTTGTTTTAGGTGATTAGTAGTACAAATTCTTGCTTCTGACATGTTATCATACATCACACTTATTCTTATTAAAGTTGGTTATAGTTCGTCATATTTACATTATCAGCCGATATATGTTAGTTTTATTCACTGAGTTAGCAACTCACCCCCGTTGTGCCATAGTTCCTTGCAGGGGTAGAGTGGACGGTTAGCAGCAATTCAGATCTACTTGTTTAGCTTTTACCACATCTTTTGATAGGTGGGTTATATATATAGTAACCTTCTCTTTTGATATTGTATTTTGGATCTTGAATATCTCCATTAGACCCTGTATTATGACTTAGAGTGAGAGATGGTTATATGTATATTACTTGATAGATGAGATCGTTTAGTTCTATAAATTGTTGTTTCTTTTACTTATGTCTGAGATTCTTATTGATGTCATATACGCTTGGATATTTATTCTACTATTGATATTGTTGATCCCAACTAGGGATGCAACCAAACTTAACACTTTATACTTGTTTTTATTATGAATTCACCAGTGAGTTACTGTTAAGATCTTAATTACCTAAAACTGTGATTTTTACTTAAAAACTAAAATTTTATAAAAATTCCGCAAAAAGGATTTTGATATTAGTTTTTCGACTTACTCGAGTTGTGTATATATCTTTAGATATTATACAATCTAAGTGCCGGTCATATCCAAACTTTGGGTCGTGACAGAAAGGTATGTTGTGTAATAGACGATGAGCCTGGCAGAGGGACTAATACCTACCGGTGATAGTTTGGACCCGGCGGTTATCCGGAGGATATGAAGTGGACAATGGGGGGGCTGCCATGGTTGAGGCCGGCCATAGTATGAGGGAGAGGGAGCAAGAGAAAAGAGTGAAGAAAAGTGTGGAAGCTTCATGAAAAGAAACATCACAAAAAGTCTTTTCATGGTTTTAACTATTTATTTATTTATTCCTTCACTATAGCAACTCAAGAAAACTCTAGAAAATAGCAAAAAATTGCAAATAATTTTTGCATGATACATACTAAATTCTAACATGCCATGGTTCATTTTTACAAATTAAAACCATTTAAATTTGTAATTTACACTAATTTAGTGTAAAAATAAAGCTTATGTTAATATTTAAAATAATAAATTTAGGAAAAATATTTTATTAAACTAAAAATTTATAAGTGGCTAAATAAACACTATTTACTAGTAATTACATAATTAAATAGGTATTTTTGAATTTATAATGAAAAACAATTGCGGTTTGATTTTACGAAATATACATTTTGCTTTACCGAAAATTATAAAATTCACTTAAACAATTTTATTCATTTAATTATTTATTTAATTATTTTTAAAACGTTACAGAAATCAAAGGTGAAGTAGGAATGGCGATGAAACACGTAGTTTGGTCGTGAATATGAATAGTCGCAATTTACTTTGCCCTCTTTCTAATTCCTTTATTTTGTCTTTAGTTATTACCTTCTGTATGTTAGTGTATATGCCCTAGAGGCAATTACTGTATCATACCAGTTTGTATATTACTTAATGGAAGCTTGAAATATTCACCTTGTATATACAATCTTGCTCAAAATAGTAGTATGCTACTTGGTTTGTTTCTACTTCAATGTGTACTTGTGTTTATTTTAGTATATCACCTATACACATTAGTGAAGCCCTTAGGATCTTTGCTTGATTACCAGCGTTGTGATGGAAGTCACACTAGTGGGGCTAGGTAATCTATAAGCACATCCTTATGCAGGTCCCTAGTCGCAGGACAATCGAGACAGGGCATCGATACTCCGGAGTAGACTAGCGCATGCGCTTCTCGTCCCAGTGTGGGAGACGGTCTGTCCCACAGCCGTTAGTACGTCGTACTGGAGATAGTATGCAGGTGCTCGTTAGGTTACGAGTACACTGGACAGGACTCGTCGGGAACTGACCGGTTGGTATTATACCTATCGTCAGTTATCAGTTCCCAGCTGACATGAGTACAGCTTAGTTCGCTGACTTGACACTGTCACTTCGCCTCGAGTGTGTTCCTACTGTACTTTGATTACTACCCTACCACGGCTGAAAGGAGTCGTGCAAACAGGTAGTAGTTGGGTGCGGTCCCGAAGCACATGGAGGCAGTGACGGTTAGACAGGATTCGTCTCTTCCGGTATTGGGGGTTGACATCGCGCTGTGTGTAGGAGAGCCATTACATGAGTAGTCCCTGGCCAGAGCAAGCGGGATATACTGGTAGGCTTCCAGTGTTATCTCAGGGTGTATTGGGCTTCACTCCGACACGACTTGTACCTCTATTACGGGACTGACGTTTACCGCCCCCTAGGCCCGCCATGCGATGTATCAGACGAACGGACCGGACTGTACGGAGATTGTCACATTCAGGCTCAGTAGGAGTTCAGATGGGTTTCACCTCGTCAGTCTTCTGGTCGGCATCTACCTAGGGACCGTTACGCACAGCTAGTGCCGCTTGCGGTCTGTGGTTAAACCCACTGCCAGCGTAGTGTCGAGTCTTTAGAGTCCCACACAGAAAGTTATTTGCCTTTAGGCAAAAGAGTAGAGGTCGCATGGTTTTGCAACAGGTCGCATGGTTTTGCGACAGGGTTTAGTCACATCCGTGCACTTGTGCACGTTTAGTGTCCGGACAGTTTACACTAGAGGGCTTTGGTTTAAGCCAGATCCTAGTGTACGTATTGGGATTGGTTTTATCCAGTATGTATTCGTGTTCCTCGGAACGCGAATGCGGGTGTGTATGCACAGTTGACGGAGAGACAGAGGCAGAGGATTCTCATTAGGGTTAGTGACCGTTGACTGTTGACTATTGACTTTTTGCTCAACCCTAATGAGAATATGATATGTAATTAACAATAATATTAATTAAGTATTGTGGTGACATGGTTGTTGAGGGGTTGACTTTGTTGACTTGTTGACTTTGTTGACCGGTTGACTAGGTTGGACTAGTTGACCATCATGATGACAATGGCTATCATTTCATGGCAAAGACTTTTTACTTGCTTGTTCTCTTGTGCAATATGAGTGCATGAAATGATATAGCCATTTTGACTTAAACCATTTACACAATACTTGATTACTATTTTTCTGATGATGGTTTTGGACTATGAGAGCCAAGTGAGAAAAGTCTTGCTCATTCTATCATTTTCATTCTCTCTCTTGTTCTTGAGCTCTCATCTCCTTCCTCTTGCTCTTCCTCTCTTTAGTCTATGGTTCACTTGTCTCATGTGTTGAGAACCAAGAACCATAGAGAAAATCCCAACACACTCTTCTCTACTCACTCTAGTTCATAAGGTTTAGCAAACTAAGTGAACTAGTTTTCTTCAAAGACCGAAGAAGAAACCAAAGGTAGAAGCTTTCAGGTGGATCGATCTTCGGCGCAAGGAGACGACGGGGTGAAGCCGATCCGGACAACCATCGAGGCTTGAAGACGAAGGAGTTCAAGAAAGAAAGGTATAACCCCCTAACCAAGTAGTTAACAACTCCTAGTTAGGTTGTTAGTTAGATGTTTAACAAAGATCCGGTTATGAGTCGATGTTACCACCTCTAGAAAATTGTTTTTCACCAAATTCCGCATGCCCGAAAGTACCGGGAGAGGTAGCATGGACTTACAGTGGTATCAGAGCCTAGTTAAACTCTACCTAACATGTTAGCATAGTAACTAGAAATTCGATCAGAGAAAAATTCGCGAAATACACCCGGATTTCAATCTTTCTGTCGATTTTCAAAGTGCTACAAAAATTATTTGAGATATACCAAAAATCGACTCAGGGATTTTAGAAGAAACTGCAAAAATTTGACCCACTGAATCGATCAACGCGCCGCGTTTCTGCGGTGGGAGCTTGCTCCCGCCGCGGAACCGCGGCCGATTTGACTCGGTCGTTGGGTTTTATTTTTGCAGTTTGTTCATAGGGGTATTTTGGGATTTTTGGAATATGGCTTTTCAGCCCAGATTTTCCAGAACGAAAATTTTATTTTTGGGGCTTTAAAAACCGTATTTTGATCGAATTTCTTATGACTTAAGCTGACGGGTTTTTATCTGTGATGTGATATTTGTATTGAACGTCTGCTAATCGCTATATGTCGATTAGTGGGGGTTATACAAATCTGTGATCTGTAATGTTATTGGAATGTGTATATGAATTCATTGGATTGTCGCGGGTGAATAGCCGGGGGTTGTGAGACGAGAGTTTTCTTTTCTCTCAATTCATGTAAATTTGTAAATTGATGTAATATTATTTGTATGACCGCACAACCGGGTCGGGGTTGTAGCCGTCATTGTATAATTTCTTTTTACTGTTTTTGCTCCTAGGATAGACCCATGGAGGGGGTGCACAAACTGCCGGGTATGCCGAAGTGCCGAGTGGCCTACTCACGGTGTTGAGGGAGGTTGCTTCGCTTCGGGTACTTGGAGGGTAGTTTGCCGCACCCGTAGGGGTCTTGGGTGGGGTATTGGCTATTCACCGCGACCGTGTAATCTGCTTTTCGTTACACGCTCGTACGAATTGCGGATTCCTAGTATATCCAATGTGTTCATCTGTGATCTGAAATGGCTATCATTGCAGTATATCTATATATGATATTATTTAGGCGTTGCTTATGTTTTATAGCCGCGCTAGCCCAGCCCCCGCTTTGTCGTTAGTTAAGTAACCTAACGGGTAATGACGGGGCCCCGTGGCGAATGCGAATGGCATAAGCGTACGTCATATTTTGGTTATTTTCTGCAATGGTAGGATTAATGATGGGACGCATTAAAAGAACTAATGCAAGAATATCACGCATTAAAAGAACTAATGCAAGAAAATAAACCAAGTTAAAATCGTTGGAACACTTTCGGAAAACCACTCGGTTCTTTTCAAAACTAATTTTTAAATGCGGAGCTTGAGCCACTCCTTTTAAAAGCTATCTCTTTCCATCGATTATATCAAGTTCACTACGTTCACGGTTTTGCCAAAACCATTCATAGCCCTCCGTCGTTTCACATGAATAGTCAATAGTATTCAAGCTGTGTATGTTGGCCAAAGTCAAGGCATAGTGATTGGTAGCTATTGGGTATTCATGTGTAGCATAGATAGATGCGTTGGTTTAGGACAGTCGTACTGCCATTTTAGCCAAAGTCAAGGGTAGGTACGGATGGATCCAAATTAACCTGGAGAATGACGGGTAGAACTTGACATGTGACTTATGATATTTTGGCCAAAGTCAAGGTCATAAGAGCATGGGGCAAAAAAATCCACATCGGGAGTTTCAAAAGAACTGAAACTTGCTAGTGTTGCATACCATTTGGAGTGTGATGATTCTGGTAGGACTCCTTCAGTTTCGTCACGCGATGATATTTGGATCCCGATCCTACTGTGAGTATATTCTACTCCTCGGGAAATTTCTCACTTAACGATCAATGCTATAAACCAAGTTGGTGTCTAGAAAGGTGTTAGCGGGGCTACGCCCCCAGGGAAAATAGGTTATTTAATTAAGGAACTTCGCGAACGCATTGGAAAACCTCCCTCGAAGTACCGACACTGGCCTGGCTGAACGGTTAAGCAAGTATTGTACGGTGAGATTGATCCCGACTAATTCTTCCTTTTTGGTTTGAGGAGGGATTCGAGAAACAGTGGGAGCCATCCTGTTTAGACAAACTAAAAACCATTCTAAACTTGCAAGAACATCATGCTGAGTGTTTCTTCTCTCTCCTAATTGCAGCGACCAATCGACATGACTGGACTTAAGTTACTCCTAGATAAAAACTTACTGACAGGGCCAAACTACAAAGATTGGCTCAGGAATGTCAAGATGGCAATCACTTACGACAAGCTGGGGTATCTTCTTACCACCAAAGCTCCCCCTGTCCGAGGTCCCAAAACCAGCGTCGCGGATAAGGAAATCCGTAAGACCTGGGAATTAGACTGCGCGAAGGCCAAGTGCCTCGTGCTTGCCTCTATGGACAACGAACATCAGAGGAGGCACGAGAATATGGATCTCGAATCCATATTTCTCCATACAAAAGAACTGTATGGAGAGCAATCTCGTATCGCAAGATACGAAGTGTCGAAGAAGTTATTTTCGGCAAGATTGGCCGTCGGATCATCGGTAGCGGAACACGTGCTTAAGATGATTGGCTACATTAAGGAGCTCGCGGACCTTGGGACCACGTTGGAGAATGAGCTCTATACGGACTTGATTCTCCAGTCCCTTCCTTCCACTTACGCCCAGTTCATACTGAACTTCAACTTACAAGAAAAGGAAGTTGAACTTTCAGAACTCCTCAACATGCTGAGGAGCGCAGAGGGCACCCTACAGAAAGGTAGGGAAACATCCACTTTGTTTGTAGGAGGATCTTCTTCTTCTAGGTCCAAGGCGAAAACCAAGGGAAAGAAGAAAAAAGCCCCCGCCAAACCAAGAGGCGGTGTTAGTAAAGTGGATACGAAGGGAAAGGCAAAAGCAACAAAGAAAGTGGGAAAGCTTGTGGATAAGGAAGAATGCTTCTATTGTCATAAGAAGGGACACTGGAAGAATGATTGCAGGGATTGGAAGGCCAGAACACAGGATCTGAAGCAGGTTGCGGGTTCAGCTTCAGGTATGTATGTTATTGAAAACTGTCTTTCAATAAACTCTACTTCCTGGGTATTAGATACCGGATCTGGATCTCATATCTGTAATTCTTTGCAGGCGTTGAGAAACCGTAGGGTTTTGAAAGAAGGTGACATGACCCTCAAAGTTGCAAACGGAGCTAGCATGGATGCTAAGGCCGTGGGGGACTATCACCTGGGGTTGTCAGATGGACACGTTTTGGTTTTGCGTAATTGCTATTTTGTACCCAACGCAACTTTTAATATCATTTCTGTATCTTTGACTTCTAAAGAAGGTTATGAATTTGCGTTTGTCAGTAATGTTGTAAACATTCACCTTAATCAAGTTCTGATTGGGTCAGGTACATTAAGCAATGGTATATACATATTAAACCAACCACAGATTTTCAATGTACAGAATACACACAAAAGAATGTCTCCGAAAATCAATCAGAATTTCTTATGGCATTGTAGACTGGGTCACATCAATGAGAGAAGGTTGACGAAGTTACATACAGAAGGATATTTGAATCCGTTCGAATATCAATCGTATGCCACTTGTCAATCCTGTCTCAAAGGAAAGATGACAAAGACTCCGTTTACTGGACACGGAGTAAGGGCGAGCGAGCTCTTGGGACTCGTACACAGTGACGTGTGCGGTCCAATGTCTACACATGCGCGAAGCGGTTATTCTTACTTCATTACTTTTACGGATGACTTTTCAAGGTACGGTTATGTCTTCTTAATGAAACATAAGTCCGAAGCCTTTGGAAAATTCCAGAAATATAAGAATGAAGTAGAAAAACAAACCGGCAAAAGTATCAAGATTCTATGATCGGATCGAGGTGGAGAATACTTAAGTGCCGAGTTCCTGGACTATTTAAAAGAGAACGGAATTCTCTCTCAGCTTACTCCTCCATACACTCCGCAACATAACGGTGTATCGGAGAGACGGAACCGAACCCTATTGGATATGGTACGGTCCATGATGAGTAACGTTGAGTTACCGCGATCATTCTGGGGGTATGCGCTAGAATCAGCTGCATACCTTTTGAACCGAGTTCCCACTAAGACTGTGCCTACTACACCATATGAGATGTGGTGTGGGAAGAGACCCTATCTTAATCACATTAAGACATGGGGAAGTCCAGCTTTTGTCAAAAAGCAGCATACGGACAAGCTCAAGGCACGCTCAGTACAATGCAAGTTCGTGGGATATCCAAAGAACTCCAAGGGATATTTCTTCTATTGCGAAGAGGAACAAAAGGTTTTTGTTTCTCGTCATGCCCATTTTCTAGAACACCAGTTCTTAGAAAAGGAAATTAGTGGGAGCGCAGTAGAACTGGAAGAAATTCCAGAACCACGAGCTATTACTGAAAGCTTAGTGGAACCAGAGGGTTCAAAAGAACAGGACATTCCTACGCCACTCCGCAGGAGTAGTAGGCTGTCTCATCCGCCCGAGAGATACTACGGTTTTCTCATAGACGGGGATAGAGAGGATTGCACCATAGATTATGATGAGCCTACTAGCTTCCAGCAGGCCGTTCAGAGCGTTGACTCGGTAAAATGGCTGGATGCAATGCGGACCGAAATGGAGTCCATGTACACCAACAAAGTATGGACGTTGGACATTGCTCCAGACGGGGTAAAACCTGTAGGATGCAAGTGGATCTTCAAAAGGAAGATTGGTGTAGATGGACAGGTTGAGACCTATAAAGCTAGACTTGTTGCAAAGGGTTTCCGTCAAAGACCTGGCTTGGACTATGACGAAACCTTTTCTCCAGTGGCTATGCTGAAATCCATTCGGATCCTTCTTGCCATTGCTGCCTTCCATGATTATGAGATCTGGCAAATGGACGTAAAGACCGCTTTTCTAAATGGAAATTTAGAGGAGTGTGTGTCTATATGGACCAACCAGAGGGTTTCATTCAGAGTGGGAGCAGCGGAAAGGTGTGCAAGTTGCTTAAGTCCATCTATGGACTAAAGCAGGCATCGCGGAGTTGGAACATCTGTTTTGATGAGACGGTCAAGGAATTTGGCTTTATCAAAAATCCAGATGAACCATGCATCTATAGTAGATTTGTAGCGAGAACTGTAGTATTCCTCGTTTTATACGTGGATGACATTCTCTTAATAGGAAATGACATTCCTATGCTACAATCTGTCAAGGGGTTCTTGTCACACATGTTCTCCATGAAAGACCTGGGTGATGCCTCTTACATCCTGGGGATCCGGATCCATCGTGAAAGATCCAAGAGGATATTAGGACTTTCACAGTCCAGGTACATCGACACCATACTGAAAAGATTCAGTATGGAAGATTCCAAGCGCGGTAACCTACCGGCTTGTCACGGGATCACCCTTTCTAAAGAGATGTCTCCCAAGACTGATTTGGAGAGGGATCGCATGTCTATTATACCTTACGCTTCTGCGGTAGTCTCTATAATGTATGCGATGTTGTGTACCAGACCGGATGTAGCTTATGCACTGAGTGTGGTAAGCCGGTATCAGTCAAACCCTGGGGAGAAACACTGGATAGCGGTAAAGAACATTCTCAAGTACCTGAGAAGGACTAAGGAGATGTTCTTGGTGTATGGCGGAAAAGACCTCCAGATCGAGGCCTTTGCTGACTCCAGCTTCCAGAGTGACAAGGATGATTCCAAGTCCATGTCGGGTTTTGTCTTTACCCTCAATGGAGGGGCGGTGTGTTGGAAGAGTTCCAAACAGGAAACCGTTGCAGACTCGACGATGGAAGCAGAATACATCGATGCATCTGATGCCGCAAAAGAAGCTGTCTGGATGAGGAAGTTCTTGAAAGAACTTCAGGTGGTTCCGTCCATTGTTGATCCAATACCTCTGTATTGCGACAACAACGGGGCTATAGCTTTAGCGAAGGAACCTAGGTCCCATCAGAGATCCAGACACATCTTGAGGCGGTATCACCTGATCAGGGAGATCGTGGATCGCCAGGAGATCGAGGTTCGGAGGGTTGCTTCAGAAGATAACACTGCAGATCCATTCACCAAGGCCTTGCCCCAGACTCAGTTCGAGCGGCTGATCGAGATGATAGGTCTTCGATACCCCAGTACATGGCCTTAGTGCAAGTGGGAGATTGTTAGTGTATATGCCCTAGAGGCCATTACTTTATCATACTAGTTTGTATATTACTTAATGGAAGCTTGGAATATTCACCTTGTATATACAATCTTGCTCAAAATAGTAGTATGCTACTTGGTTTGTTTCTACTTCAATGTGTACTTGTGTTTATTTTAGTATATCACCTATACACATTAGTGGAGCCCTTAGGATCTTTGCTTGATTACCAGCGTTGTGATGGCAGTCACACTAGTGGGGCTGGGTAATCTATAAGCACATCCTTATGCAGGTCCCTAGTCGCAGGACTATCAAGACAGGGCATCGATACTCCGGAGTAGACTAGCGCATGCGCTTCTCGTCCCAGTGTAGGAGACGGTCTGTCCCACAGCCGTTAGTACGTCGTACTGGAGATAGTATGCGGGTGCTCGTTAGGTTACGAGTACACTGGACAGGACTCGTCGGGAACTGACCGGTTGGTATTATACCTATCGTCAGTTATCAGTTCCCAGGTGACATGATTACAGCTTAGTCCGCCGACTTGACACTGTCACTTCGCCTCGAGTGTGTTCCCACTGTACTTTGATTACTACCCTACCACGGCTCAAAGGAGTCGTGCAAACAGGTAGTAGTTGGGTGCAGTCCCGAAGCACTTGGAGGCAGTGACGGTTAGACAGGATTCGTCTCTCCCGGTATTGGGGGTTGACATCGCGCTGTGTGTAGGAGAGCCATTACACGAGTAGTCCCTGGCCAGGGCAAGCGGGATATACTGGTAGGCTTCCAGTGTTATCTCAGGGTGTATTGGGCTTCACTCCGACACGACTTGTACCGCTATTAGGGGACTGACGTTTACCGCCCCCCTAGGCCCGCCATGCGATGTATCAGACGAACAGACCGGACTGTATGGAGATTGTCTCATTCAGGCTCAGTAGGAGTTCAGATGGTTTTCACCTCAACAGTCTTCTTGTCGGCATCTACCTGGGGACCGTTACGCACAGCTAGTGCCGCTTGCGGTCTGTGGTTAAACCCACTGCCAGCGTAGTGTCGAGTTTTTAGAGTCCCACACAGAAAGCTATTCGCCTTTAGGCAAAAGAGTAGAGGTCGCATGGTTTTACGACAGGGTTCAGTCATATCCGTGCACTTGTGCACGTTTAGTGTCCTGACAATTTACACTAGCGGGCTTTGGTTTAAGCCAGATCCTAGTGTACGTATTGGGATTGGTTTTATCCAGTATATATTCGTGTTCCTCGGAACGCGAATGCGGGTGTGTATGCACAGTTGACGGAGAGACAGAGGCAGAGGATTCTCATTAGGGTTGTTGACCGTTGACTGTTGACTGTTGACTTTTTGCTCAACCCAAATGAGAATATGATATGTAATTAACAATAATATTAATTAAGTATTATGGTGACATGGTTGTTGAGGGGTTGACTTTGTTGACTTGTTGACTTTGTTGACCGGTTGACTAGGTTGGACTAGTTGACCATCATGATGACAATGGCTATCATTTCATGGCAAAGACTTTTTACTTGCTTGTTCTCTTGTGCAATATGAGTGCATGAAATGATATAGCCATTTTGACTTAAACCATTTACACAATACTTGATTACTATTTTTGTGATGATGGTTTTGGATTATGGGAGCCAAGTGAGAAAAGTCTTGCTCATTCTATCATTTTCATTCTCTCTCTTGTTCTTGAGCTCTCATCTCCTTCCTCTTGCTCTCCCTCTCTTTAGTCTATGGTTTACTTGTCTCATGTGTTGAGAACCAAGAACCATAGAGAAAATCCCAACACACTCTTCTCTACTCACTCTAGTTCATAAGGTTTAGCAAACCAAGTGAACTTGTTTTCTTCAAAGACCGAAGAAGAAGCCAAAGGTAGAAGCTTTCAGGTGGATCGATCTTCGGCGCAAGGAGACGACGGGGTGAAGCCGATCCGGACAACCATCGAGGCTTCAAGACGAAGGAGTTCAAGAAAGAAAGGTATAACCCCCTAACCGAGTAGTTAACAACTCCTAGTTAGGTTGTTAGTTAGATCTTTAACAAAGATCCGGTTATGAGTCCATGTTACCACCTCTAGAAAATTGTTTTTCACCAAATTCCGCATGCCCGAAAGTACCGGGAGAGGTAGCATGGACTTACACTGTACACCCTACTTATGCTAATTGGTTTTCTTCATTCCCTACCTTTCGGCACCTGCCTATGGTTTGGAATAAGACTATCCAACAAGCGTAATAGGTGTACTCTCCTAAACCAAGGAGCCTTCGCAACCTGAGAGAAGGTGATAATGAAAGACAACTGAATAAACTAATTCTATTTCTCCTGAACCTGGATCCATCCTCGAAGAAATCCCTCCGAGTTCGTATATAACCATACGATGGATCTATCCAATGGAAGTGGATGTCCGTAGTAATACGGGTTGTTCTGAGAAAGACAAAGGTAAAAGAAGGAGCTGTAATGACTTATGCAACTATAGAAAATCCAAAAGCCAGTATTTTAAGAAGGTTCGGTCAACTTTGGTCACTGAGTTATAATCTAGGGTCAGTCAAAAGTTGCTGCCAAAGAGAGAGAGAGAAAAGAAAACACTCCGCGTGCACTCTAACCTTGATCAGAATGGTTATCATCTAATTTAGGAAACCTCCTACTGTAATCTCAAATTCTCCTCCAAAACTGAAAGAAGAATTAGTCGGGATCACCCGAAGAGTAAACCAACTCATCAGTGAGAACCGGGATCCAACTATCATCGCATGATAACTTGATGGAAGCCACTCAAGTTAACACACTCCAGAAGGTATGCGCATGTCTGGCAAGTTTCCTGTATGTTTGAAAACTCCCGATATAATTTTTATCCCATGCACTTATGACCTTGACGTAGGCCAACAAATCATAAGCCACATGTCAAGTTCTACCCGTCATTGTCCTGATTAATTTAGGTCATCGTACATGCCCTTGACGTAGGCCAACAAGGTTGTACGTCTGTCCTAAACTAATGCATCTATCTGTGCAACATATGAATACCCAACAGCTACCAAACACTACGCCTTGACGTAGGCCAACAAGCATAGCTTGAATACTACTGACCATCCATAAGAAACGACGGAGGATTACGGCTGGTTTTTGGCGAAAAACCATTAACGTAATGAACTTGATCTCGTTGAAGGAACTTGATAGAATTTTATAAAAAATATAGTAGCGAAAACCTTTTGCTAAAGAAGTCATTCCCGGTGAAGGGATCTCGGCTCTTTCCTCATGGAATGAGGTGCAGGATATTCCAACTGAATACTGCGATGCAAAGCAACTTGTAATCGAATATATAGAAGCTATTACCCTGATGCAAACATCTACCCAAGGGGTCACTCCCGGTGAAGGGATCTCGGCCCTTGCCTCGTCGAATGAGGTGCAGGATATTCTAACTGAATACCGCTATGCAAAACAAAAGAAAACGTCTTTGTAATAACTCCCTTTTAAAATTTGTTCCAACAACATAAAATATAGGTTTGTTTTATCTTGCATTGATAAGAATCAACGCAGTCCCATCAATTAATCACACCAGAAAAGAACGAAAATAAAATGTACGTATATGCTATCCGCATTCGCCACTGGGTCCCGTCATCACTCGTTAGGTTACTTAACTAACGACAGAGCGGGGGCTGGACTAGCGCGGGTGTAAAACATATAAAACATCTAATAGTATATATATACTAATATACAATAATCGCTCCACACGTGATAATATGCAACATTACAGAAAAGTAATAAGCATCACAGAACAATACAGATAATCTGGGATCCCCGGGTTTCACAGAGCCGCTGCTGAAACCTGACGTTCCCATGGTCGTGTGGATAGCCTGTGCAATGAAACCTAGAACCCTACGGGTGCGGCAAGTTACCCGGCAAAACCTGAAGCGAGGTAGTCCCCACAACATAGTGAATGGAACACCCGGCACTTCACGGAATCCGGTAAATTGAGCACCCCACCATGGGTCAACCTGTACCCCCTACGAGTGCGGCGAATAGTCTGCCAATTCTAGAGTGAGGTCCCTTTGCCTCTAAAAGCCATGAGATACGGACCCGTTGCCCTCCAGAACCCGGGTATCCGTGCACTCCTTCGCAGGATAAACCTAGTACAGAAATAAAAATATGTACAACGGGTACATCGACCTCGACCCGGTCGTGCCCCAAAAGAATATTATACAACAGGCAGTGACGGCAGTCCACATGTTGGACGCTCACCCTGCAACATCAAATGTACAAATAAATCCAAACTGCACTATCATTGCACCCTGCTATCCATCACGATAAATCCGCTGTTAGTGTTTATGCCCTAGAAGGCCATTACTGTATCATACTAGTTTGTATATTACTTAATGGAAGCTTAGGATATTCACATGTATATAACAGTCTTGCTAAACATGGTAGTATGCTACTTGGTTTTTCTATCTTAATATGTGAGTATACGTATTGATAGAGCTCTTAGGATCTTGCTTGACTACCAGCGTTGTGATGGCAGTCACACTAGTGGGGGCTGGGTAGTCTACAAGCACATTCTTATTCAGGTCCCTAGTCATTGGATTATCGAGACAGGGCATCGATACTCCGGAGTAGACTAGTGTGTACGCTTCTCATCCCAGTTAGGGAGATGGTCTGTCCCACAGCCGTCAGTACGTCGTACTGGAGATAGTATGCAGGTGCTAGTTAGGTTCGGGTACACCGGACAGGACTCACAGGGAACTGTTGGTTGGTTTTATACCAGTCGTCAGTGAACAGTTCCCAAGTGACATGAGTACAGCATAGTCCGCAGACATGACACTGCTGCTTCGCCTCGAGTGTGTCCCACTGTTATTAGATTGCTGCCCTACCACGGCTCAAAAGAGTCATGCAAACAGGTAGCAGTTGGGTGCAGTCCCGAGCACTTAGAGGCAGTGGCGGTTAGACGGGATTCGTCTCTCCCAGTATTGGGGGTTGAAATCGCGCTGTGTCAGAGAGCCATTACGCAAAGTCCCTGGCCAGGGCAAGCGAGATTTGCTGGTAGGTTCCAGTAGTTTCTCAGGGTGTAATGGGCTTCGTTCCGAAACGACTTATACCGCTATTAGGGGACTGACGCTTGCCGTCCCCCGAAGCCCGATATGCGATAGTCTTAGACGAACGGACCGGACTGTATGGAGATTGTCACATCATACTCAATAGGTGTTCGGATGGGTATCCTCATCGGCCTTCTTATCGACATCTACCTAGGGACCGTTACGTACAGCTAGTGCCGCTTGCGGTCTTTGGTTAAACCCACTGCCAGCGTAGTAGCCGAGTCTCTAGAGTCCCACACAGAGAGTTTCCCTACTCTAGGCGAAACGATATAGAGGTCGTATGGTTTTACGACAAGGGTTCGGACGCATACATGTGTTTACGCACGTACGACATCCGGACAGTTTTTAGTAGTCGGCTTTGGTTTAAGCCAGTTTCTTGTATCCGGTTATTGGATTTATACAGTCTAAAGTTTTTCTGTGTTTTCACGGATAGGAGGGGCGTTCTCGTAATTGCGCGAGAAGCTTCTAGAAGATGGTGACTTGGGGGGTTAAGGTGGCATATACATTAAATGGGATTAGTGAGTCATATGAGTGATTCATCCATGTCATTAATGCATCATAAATGCTTAATGACTCATGGAGATGAATCACCCTTAGATATTTATTAACCATGATGATTAATCATTCATTTTCTTGTGTTGATAAATCATAATGGTTGATATATATTATGATAGCTCATTTTCTCATCTTAATTCTTTGGCTCACCTTCTCTCTCCTCAAGCTTCCTCTCTTCAAACCCTAATCCTCCCCTCTCATTTGTTGAGTACAAGGATTAGTTAGACTACTTAATCCATAACCCTCACTCTATATCATCTAGGTACTTTGATTAGCACTTAAAGAAACCTAGTTTCCTCAAGTTTAGAGGCAAAGCTTGGAGTAAAGCTCTCGTGGTGGATCGTCTACTACTTGGAGAAGGCCGAGGAGGAGGTGGAGTTCGTAAAGACGAAGGACACGGTTCTTTAGGTATAATCACTTCACATAGTAGTTAAGAACTTCTATGATAGTTGTTAGTTATCGTTTAGCTTCGATTCATGCGGTTAGTCGATGTTTATGCAAAGAACAAGATCATTTTTCATATTTCCGCCTCCCCGCAAGTCGTGGGGTGTTGTACATCGACTTACAGTGGTATCAGAGCCTCGCTAAACAATAATTAACTCATTAGCAAAGTCGTAAGAATTTCGAACGCAAAAAAGAACCGGAAACATCGTCGATTATCACACTTGCTGTCGAATTTCAAACTGGCTCTAAAAATTTGTCAGGGTGCTTCAGAATTACAAGGAGGAAAAACTAGGGCTACTGAAGAAATTTGGACTCCTAACTCGGCCATCTCACCGCGGAACCGCGGCGGATCCATGCGATCCGCCGCAGATCCGCGGCCTAGTTGGGGCCGAGTCGGCCCAAATTTATTCAGTAACTCTTAGGTGTTAACAGTGATGTTTCTGGGATGTTTTATTTTCTGCTAAGATCTCAGGTTCACAGAGAAGTATTGGAGTAGAATTTAAAAGAGTTTGTTCGATCGAAATTTTACGATGTTTGCTAATATGAATATATCTGTGATTGTATAATGTGTTCGTAAACCTCCCCTAACTGCTGGTATGTCGGTTGGCAGGGGGTTGCACATTTCTGTAATGGTTTTTACTGTTTGTGGATGTGAACTGTATTGGACTATTGTGATGATTAGCCGGGGTTTGTGATGGGTTATTATTTTAATTCATTCGACGTAATTGTAATATGTTGTAATATTATTTTGCGGGGCACATCCAGGTTGCGGTTGTAGCCACCGTTGTGTTATTTCATTTTACTGTTTTTGCTCCTAGAATAGACCCAAGGTGGGGTGCACAAACTACCGGGTACTTTGAAGTGTTTAGTGGCCTACTCACTTTGTTGAGGGAGACCGCTTCACTTCGGGTATTTGACGGGTAGTTTGCTGTATCCGTTGGGGTCTAGGGTGGGGTAATGGCTTTTCATCACAACTGTGTAATCCGTCTTTTGTTGCAGGCTCTAAACAAACTCGGATTGCTTGCAAATCCAATAAAGTTCATATGAAATCTGGAATGCCTATTATTGCGTCAAACGAATGTACAATATCTACATATGATAGCTATTTAGACGTCACTTATGTTTTACACCCGCGCTAGCCCAGCCCCCGCTCTGTCGTTAGTTAAGTAACCTAACTTGTGCTTATCTGCTAGCATATGATGCGATTGGATTAGGGTATTCGTACGGCGTTGTTTGGCCTCCGTCAAGGGTCGTGCGGGTGGGTTTGATTCAATCAGGAAATGACGGGTTGAACTTGACTAGCGGACTATGGGTTGTTTGGCCTCCGTCAAGGTCATAGGACGCTAGGGACGAAAGCATTATCGGGAATTTCAAGTGTTGAAATTTGCAATGAGATTGCATACCTTCTATGAGATAGTTGGATCCCGATACCCGCTGCGAGTAAGAGTTACTCCTGGGAGAGTTTTACACATTACAATTAGCCGATCAAGTAGGTGTCTAGAAAGGTGTTAACGAGGTTACGCCTCTGGGAAAACGAGGTTTACATTAATTAGGTTCGTGCGAAAGCACGGGGGACCTCCCTCAAAGTACCGACACTGGCCTGGCTGAAAGATTGGCGAACTTGTAGTGTGTAATTAATCCCGGCTAGTCTTTCCTTTTAGGGATTGAAGGAAGATTTGATAAAAAACAGTGGGAGCCATCCTGCTTAGATAAGATAATAACCAATCTGATCTTGTACGAGCTTACGCCAAAGTGTTTTCTTCTCTCTCTCTCCAGGTAGCGACCATTTCATGCCTTAATAAAGATAATAATATGGATGTATTGACCGAACCCGCATGTTATACTATGCAGGGGAACGTTGAACCCGTTCAATCTTATAAGTGTTATAAGAATGAACAGGAAACAGGAGAATATCTGGATTCTCACACCACCCAAAAGGAGAAAATGCATGTTGATGCATCATCTTCGGGTGTGTTTGTCATTGAGAACTGTTTCTCAGTTCACCCTACATCCTGGGTATTAGATACCGGATCAGGATCCCACGTATGTAAGATGTTACATGGGCTGAGGAAAGGGAGAGAACTGGGAAAAGGTGATCATTCCGTTCAAGTAGGGAATGGGGCAAATGTTGCAGCCAAAGCAGTTGGCGAATATCACCTTGTATTACCAAGTGGTGATACACTGATTCTAAATGAATGCTATTATATACCGAACATGATGTGCAACATTATATCAGTTTCTTTATTAAATAAAGAAGGATATAATTTTGTAGTAAAGGATAATGTTATGAACATATTCCTAGATCAAAAGTTGATTGCATCAGGCCCGTTACATAATGGCATATTCATTCTAAATCAAAATACAGTCCTCAATTTACAAAACACACACAAGAGGAAGAGTTCTGAACTGAACGAATCCTTCTTGTGGCATTGTAGACTGGGTCACATCAATGCGACACGACTAGCCAAGTTGCATAAGGATGATATTTAAATCCGTTTGAATTTTCATCTTATGACACTTGCCAGTCATGTCTCAAAGGCAAGATGACCAAAACTCCGTTTACAAGACACGGAGAAAGAGTTACCGAACTCTTGGGACTAATACATAGTGATGTATGCGGTCCCATGTCTACACATGCCAGGGATGGTTCTTCATACTTCATTACATTCACTGACGATCTCTCTAGATTCGGATATGTGTTCCTGATGAAACACAAATCAGAAGCTTTTGAGAAATTTAGAGAATATAAACAAGAAGTGGAGAACCAAACGGGCAAAAGTATTAAGATCCTTCGATCTGATCGAGGAGGAGAATACTTAAGTAACGAATTCAGAAATTATCTAAAAGAGAATGGGATTCTCTCTCAGCTTACTCCTCCTTATACACCACAGCACAACGGTGTATCGGAGCGGAGAAATCGCACCCTATTAGATATGGTGCGCTCTATGATGAGTACAGCTGAGTTACCTATTTCCTTCTGGGGATATGCACTGGAGACTGCTGCATACCTACTGAATAGGGTTCCGACCAAATCAGTGCCTACCACTCCATATGAGATATGGAATGGCAAGAGACCATGTCTTAAATTTATTCAGATATGGGGTTGTCCGGCCTATGTTAAAACACAAAATCCGGACAAGCTCGAGGCAAGGTCTGTTCTATGTAAGTTTGTTGGATATCCCAAACATTCGTGAGGGTATATCTTCTACCACTCCGAGGAACAAAAAGTGTTTGTTTCTCGACATGCCACTTTCTTAGAAAAAGGTTTTCTTATGAAACAGATAAGTGGCATTGAGGTAGAACTGGAAGAGGTTCCAGCGACACAAACTATAACAGAAGACTTGGTAGAACCAAAGAATTCAGTAGAACTCGACGAACCCCAGCCTCTCCGCCGATATAGTAGGGTTTCTCGTCCACCTGAGAGATACTACGGTTTTCTCATTGACGGTGGAAGCGAGGATTGCATCATGGAGGATGATGACCCAACTAGCTTCGAGCAGGCCATCACGAGTAGGGACTCAGTGAAATGGCTGGATGCTATGCGGTCCGAGATGGATTCCATGTACACCAACAAAGTATGGACTTTGGATGTTTCTCCTGAAGGGGTAAAACCCATTGGGAGCAAGTGGATCTTCAAGAAAAAACTTGGTGTAGATGGGAAAGTGGAGACTTTCAAAGCTAGACTTGTAGCAAAGGGTTTTCGTCAAAAACCAGGTGTGGACTATGACGAGACCTTTTCTCCAGTGGCTATGCTTAAATCCATCCGGATCATGCTTGCCATCGCTGCATATCATGATTACGAAATCTGGCAAATGGATGTTAAGACCGCCTTTCTAAATGGTGATTTAGAAGAGTGCGTGTACATGACTCAGCCAGAGGGCTTCGTAGACAGTGGGAGCAGCGGGAAGGTGTGCAAGCTGCTTAAATCCATTTATGGATTAAAGCAAGCATCGCGGAGTTGGAACATCTGCTTTGACGTCGTTATCAAAGAGTTTGATTTCGTCAAAAACCCAGATGAAACTTGTATTTACAAGAAGGTAGCAGGGAGTAAGGTTGTCTTCCTCGTATTGTACGTGGACGGCATACTCTTGATAGGAAATGATATTCCTATGCTGCAATCGGTCAAGCTCTTCTTATCACAAAGATTCTGATGCCTCCTACATATTGGGAATCAGGATCTATAGACATAGATCCAAACGGATATTGGGATTGTCCTAATCCAGGTACATTGACACCATACTAAAGAGGTTTAGTATGGAAGAATCCAAGCGTGGGAACTTGCCCACGATCTCTGGACTCACTCTCTCCAAAGAGATGTCTCCCAAGACTGATTTGGAGAGAGCTCGCATGCAAGGGATACCCTATGCTTCGGCAGTAGGCTCTATCATGTATGCGATGCTATGTACCAGACCCGATGTTGCATACTCACTAAGTGTAGTGAGTCGGTATCAAGCAGATCCTGGAGAGAGTCACTGGACAGCTGTGAAGAACATTCTCAAGTACTTGCGAAGGACTAGAGATATGTTCTTGGTGTATGGTAACGGAGAACTCCAAGTGGAGTCCTTTACCGATTCGAGCTTCCAGAATGATAAGGACGACTCTAAGTCGCAGTCGGGCTTTGTCTTTACCCTTTACGGAGGGGCGGTTAGCTGGAAGAGTTCCAAGCAGGAAACCGTGGCAGACTCGACGATGGAGGCTGAATACATCGCTGCCAACGATGCTGCCAAAGAGGCTGTCTGGATCAAGAAGTTCATTACTGAACTTGGAGTGGTTCCATCCATTGAGCATCCAATACCTTTGTATTGCGATAACAATGGAGCGGTGGCTTTGGCCAAGGAACCCAGGTCCCATCAGCGATCCAGGCATATTCCGAGGCGGTATCACCTTATCCGGGAGATAGTAGATCGCCGGGAGATCGAGGTCAGGAGGGTTGACACGAAGAACAACACGGCGGATCCACTCACGAAGGCCATTCCCCAGATACAGTTTGAGAGACTCTTCGGGATGCTCGGTATGCGATACTACAGCAGCTGGCCCTAGTGCAAGTGGGAGATTGTTAGTTGTATGTATGCCCTAGAGGCCAGTATTGTACAGATGATGTATATTATATTGGATGCTTGGACATATATAGAGATGACTTTCTTGCTCGATATGATAGTATGCTATCTGGTTACTCTTTATCTTAACATGTTCACTTGTCTCTTTAAACTGTCTTATAGTTACATGTTGATAAAGCCCTTAGGATGTGTACTTGACTACCTGGACTATGATGCAGATCATACTAGTGGGGACATGGTAGTCTATAAGTACATCCGTCAAGGTCCCTAGTCGTGGGTGTATCGAGACGGGGCATCGATATACCAGAGTAGACTAGCGTATACGCTTCTCGACCCATGAGATATGCGATGGATGATCCCATATCCATTGGTGTTTGACATTAGAGATGATATACGGGTGCTCAGTGGAGACTGGGTACACTGGACGTACTCGCCGAGAACTCCCAGATGGTATTGTACATCACGTCAGATGGCAGTTCTCAGGTGACACTTTTACAGGTTAGTCTGTAGACCCGAGATCGTCATAGAGTCTTGTGTGATTCCCACTGTGCTTTGATCTCCACCTTACCACGTCCATGAGGGCATGCAAAACGGTGGTCTTTGGGTACAGTCCCGAGTCACATGGAGGCAATGAGCGATAGGAGGGGTTTCGTCTCTCCCGGTATTGGGGGTTGATGTTGCGCTGTGCTCGATTGGCCGTAACAGGGAAGTCCCTGGCCAGGGCTGATCAGAGATTTGCTGGTAAGTGTTACCAGTAGTTTCTCGACCCGTTATGATCCTCACATCGGCACGACTTATCGGTTATTGGGGTCTGACGTTTACTACCCCTAGACTTGATATGCGACGTATCAGACGAACAGACCGGACTGTACGGTAAGTGTTACTGGTTGGATTCACAGGAGTGTGAGCGGGCTAGCTCGTCGATCTTCTGATCGCTCAATACCCGGGTGGCCGTTACGTTTAGCAGACCGCTTGCGGCTTGTGGATGCTTGATATGATCATCATCTGCTACCGGCGTATTGACGAGTCTTTAGAGTCCTACACAGAGGTTTCCTGGCTCAAGCGAAACGAAATAGGAGCGCATATGAGATATGTGCAGGACCGAGAATAATGCGTGTATGTGATACCGTATTTCATTCTCGCGATAAATGTTTCGATTGGTTATATTCGATATGACCTAGTTATCGAATCATTGATTCGATAAATCGATACATTGCATACTAGTCGGTTATGTGCGACATGACCGGATCATTGAATCAAATGTTGATTTAATGATTTAATGTATAATTATATATTTGATATATTACTTTGCATTAACTAGTATTGGTTCACTTTAAATGGATTTTCTCACTTGATGTACATGTTGTATATGTGATATACTTTTGTGCACATCTTTGTATCATGTTTGATGATACTTGCTCATGTGGTTAAGTGTAAAGGTTTAAACCATGGTTAAGAGATGATTAGGGTTTTGCCTTTTCATTTATTTATTTGTTTATTTATTTGAAAAGGATTATGATGAGAATGGTGGCTTTTTTTGTTTTAAGTTGAAGCTTCATGAAGCATTGACTTTTGTAACCATCCTTATCTTCATGCTTAACAATAACCCTCTCAAGTAACCATGGTCTATTCTCTACACTTAACCTTAGTTAGTGAATGATAAGTATTGATTTATTTTTCATTTATAAAACACTTATCATTTTCTAGCTTCATCTTCTTCTTCATCAAAAGGATAGAAAGCTTGATGCCATCAATGGCAACTTGAGCAAAAGTTAGTGAAATCCAATTCTAAAGTGAACCCACCTCCTATTTCTTCACCCTCTACCTCTTGCCAAGTTGTTTTGGGTATTTTCTTCACAAGTTTCACAACTTTATGAAGTCGGAGCTTGAACTTGTGATGCCTCGACGTAGATCGTCTTTGACACGAAGCCGACGACCTAGCTGGCCCGTTTCTCCGATGAAGCCGACGATTGAGTTCGGGATTCATGATGGACAGCGAGAGGATACCCACGTGGAGCTAAGGAAGTGGAGAACCGGATCTACAAAGGTTGTAGCATCTAACTTTTAGTTAAGTAGTTAACTAGATTATCTTTTCGCCTAGAATTCTAGCCGACGATCCGTATTAGGGTTTCTCGGCACCCATAAAATTTAAAATTGGCATGGTTGATGCCTTTTGTGACCTCTATAGTGTGCCTAGGAACCCTACAGTGGTATCAGAGCCTAGCTAGAGCCTTAGGCGAAGTCTAGACGGAGTTTGAAGTCCGAACGAACCTGAAACCCCAAAACCCATGAGCTCTCTGAACTTTTTCTAAAATCTGGGATTTTTCCATATTAAAAATGCCTAAAAAATTCAGCAGGAAGATCTAAGAATTATGGTGAAACATGAGATCATGAGGCGTCCAAACAGCCGCGGAAACGCGGCAGAAGCATGGCTTCTGCCGCGGTTCCGCCGCTTACTTTTCACATTGCGCAATATTGTTTGCACAGTAATTCTTCTTTTCTGGTGCTGAGTTTTATGGGAATTTTTAATAATTATTCAAGAGTTGAATTTTCTGGGGTTGCTTTAGGGATTCGGTGTTTCGATCGGGGTATCAAATTTCGTCTTTGTGTATTTCCGGATAATTTTTAGAATATGTTAAAAAGTTCGACCGGATATAAATACCCAATTTTTCCCCTGTCGGGAAATTTCCAAGTGTTGGATTTTTCCGTAGTTTAACGACGTTCTAAGTAGTGCAAGTAACGCGATGGACCCTCTAGAAGACAACAAACCTTAACTCGATTATGTGACCGTCTTGAACTGCCCTTTGAACCTTCGGGTTTGGGGCAGTACGGCGTGCCATATGTGAGGCGTTGGCTTGACCCTTCTACGGCTGGACCGTTGGTACTGAGGCACGAACTGAATGTTGTTAGACTTATTTCATGTGTTGAGCTGTATCGGGAAAACTTGGATATTCGACTGTTCGATCGGAAAGTTTAACATTTTCTATTTATCTGGAATGTGATACAATAATTGGAATTCACAAACAGTTATGAGATAACTGAATGAATGTTATAAATCTAGCGGTTTAGTTTCACTTGATATTGAAAAGAGTTTTCGATAATGAGACTAAAATGCCGGATTTATAACTGTTAGGCATGTGATGTCTAAGTATTTCATTTGATTAGGCATGCGATGTCTAAAGAGGTTGCGGATTCCAATTGTTGTAGTTTTACACTTTCTTTTCTGTGACCGTAAGTGTAGTATGTTCATATCGCCGGTTTCGTTGCTATACGTCAACGACAATTGGGGTATGCATACTTACTTACGTTGATGACATGTGATGTTATGTGTTGCTGGATATGTTATATTGGATCGTCGTGTTCGAATAGCCGGGGGGTTTTTATGTGAGATGAGTGTTTTTCATTTTCATTCATGTAAAAAACTTGTATGTAATATTCTTTTATTTGGGGCACTTCCAGGTTGCGGAAGTTGTCACCTTTTGTATATTATTTACTTTTCCGCATTAGGATAGACCTAAGGAGGGGAGCACAAGTAACCGGGTTCTGGGGTCCAGTGGGAGACCAACTCGAGAAGTCGAGTCCGGGTCTCCTAACCCTAGAATTGGCAGGGTTGCTTGCCGCTCTCGTAGGGGTCTAGGGGTGTGGGATTGGCTATTCATCACGACCGTGGAATCCGTGTTTTATACTGGCTCGTGTTGAAAACACGGACGTCCTAGTATATCCAATATTTCATATGTTTATTCTGCTGCGATATCTGTGATGTGATCATGTGATGTTCTGTGATAGATACTTTATATAGTATAAATGATATATTATATTGACGTTACTTATGTTTTGCACCCGCACTAGCCCTGCTCTGCTCTGTCGTTAGTTACCTAACCTAACGGTGCACGAGGGGACATCGAGGCGAATGCGGATGGCATAAGTGTACGTCGTATTTATCTGTGATGTTTAGGTACTTAAATGATGGGACTTCATTAATGTGATCAATGAAAGAAAAGAATCCTAAGATGTTGTAGAATCAAATTTTAAACAAAACAGGTAGCTACAGTTCTTGCTTTGCATAGCGGTATATATGATATACCCTGCACCTTATTCGATGAGGAAAGGACCGAGATCCCTTCACCGGGAGTGACTCCTTTAGCAATAACTGACAGATGCTACACGCTCGGTTTGCTTTTGATTGTTTTTGAGTTTTGCTTTGCACAGTGATATATATGATATATCCCGCACCTCATTCGACGAGGAAAGGGCCGACGATCCCTTCACCGGGAGTGACCCCTTTAGCAAAACTAGAAAAGCCTCAAAATCACTCCATTTCAAAACTTCATTTGATTCTACAACGGTATCAAGTTCATTACGCTCATTGTTTTTATGAAAAACCTGCGTAGCCCTCCGTCATTTCAGATAAGTACTAGTTAGTATTCGTTCTGCGGTAGTTTGGCCTCCGTCAAGGCGCAGTGTACGGTAGCTAACTTGTGCTTATCTGCTAGCATATGATGCGATTGGATTAGGGTATTCGTACGGCGTTGTTTGGCCTCCGTCAAGGGTCATGCGGGTGGGTTTGATTCAATCAGGAAATGACGGGTTGAACTTGACTAGCGGACTATGGGTTGTTTGGCCTCCGTCAAGGTCATAGGACGCTAGGGGCGAAAGCATTATCGGGAATTTCAAGTGTTGAAATTTGCAATGAGATTGCATACCTTCTATGAGATAGTTGGATCCCGATACCCGCTGTGAGTAAGAGTTACTCCTGGGAGAGTTTTACACATTACAATTAGCCGATCAAGTAGGTGTCTAGAAAGGTGTTAACGAGGTTACGCCTCTGGGAAAATGAGGTTTACATTAATTAGGTTCGTGCGAAAGCACGGGGGACCTCCTTCAAAGTACCGACACAGGCCTGGCTGAAAGATTGGCGAACTTGTAGTGTGTAATTAATCCCGGCTAGTCTTTCCTTTTAGGGATTGAAGGAAGATTTGATACAAAACAGTGGGAGCCATCCTGATTAGATAAGATAATAACCAATCTGATCTTGCATGAGCTTACACTAAAGTGTTTTCTTCTCTCTCTCTCTCCAGGTAGCGACCATTTCATGCCTTAATAAAGATAATAATATGGATGTATTGACCGAACCCGCATGTTATACTGTGCAGGGGAACGTTGAACCCGTTCAATCTTATAAGTGTTATAAGAATGAACAGGAAACAGGAGAATATCTGGATTCTCACACCACCCAAAAGGAGAACATGCATGTTGATGCATCATCTTCGGGTGTGTTTGTCATTGAGAACTGTTTCTCAGTTCACCCTACATCCTGGGTATTAGATACCGGATCAGGATCCCACGTATGTAAGATGTTACATGGGCTGAGGAAAGGTAGAGAACTGGGAAAAGGTGATCATTCCGTTCAAGTAGGGAATGGGGCAAATGTTGCAGCCAAAGCAGTTGGCGAATATCACCTTGTATTACCAAGTGGTGATACACTGATTCTAAATGAATGCTATTATATACCGAACATGATGTGCAACATTATATCAGTTTCTTTATTAAGTAAAGAAGGATATAATTTTGTAGTAAAGGATAATGTTATGAACATATTCCTAGATCAAAAGTTGATTGCATCAGGCTCGTTACATAATGGCATATTCATTCTAAATCAAAATACAGTCCTCAATTTACAAAACACACACAAGAGGAAGAGTTCTGAACTGAACGAATCCTTCTTGTGGCATTGTAGACTGGGTCACATCAATGCGACACGACTAGCCAAGTTGCATAAGGATGGATATTTAAATCCGTTTGAATTTTCATCTTATGACACTTGCCAGTCATGTCTCAAAGGCAAGATGACCAAAACTCCGTTTACAAGACACGGAGAAAGAGTTACCGAACTCTTGGGACTAATACATAGTGATGTATGCGGTCCCATGTCTACACATGCCAGGGATGGTTCTTCATACTTCATTACATTCACTGACGATCTCTCTAGATTCGGATATGTGTTCCTGATGAAACACAAATCAGAAGCTTTTGAGAAATTTAGAGAATATAAACAAGAAGTGGAGAACCAAACGGGCAAAAGTATTAAGATCCTTCGATCTGATCGAGGAGGAGAATACTTAAGTAACGAATTCAGAAATTATCTAAAAGAGAATGGGATTCTCTCTCAGCTTACTCCTCCTTATACACCACAGCACAACGGTGTATCGGAGCGGAGAAATCGCACCCTATTAGATATGGTGCGCTCTATGATGAGTACAGCTGAGTTACCTATTTTCTTCTGGGGATATGCACTGGAGACTGCTGCATACCTACTGAATAGAGTTCTGACCAAATCAGTGCCTACCACTCCATATGAGATATGGAATGGAAAGAGACCATGTCTTAATTTTATTCAGATATGGGGTTGTCCGGCCTATGTTAAAACACAAAATCCGGATAAGCTCGAGGCAAGGTCTGTTCTATGTAAGTTTGTTGGATATCCCAAACATTCGCGAGGGTATATCTTCTACCACTCCGAGGAACAAAAAGTGTTTGTTTCTCGACATGCCACTTTCTTAGAAAAAGGTTTTCTTATGAAACAGATAAGTGGCATTGAGGTAGAACTGGAAGAGGTTCCAGCGACCCAAACTATAACAGAAGACTTGGTAGAACCAAAGAATTCAGTAGAACTCGACGAACCCCAGCCTCTCCGCCGATCTAGTAGGGTTTCTCGTCCACCTGAGAGATACTACGGTTTTCTCATTGACGGTGGAAGCGAGGATTGCATCATGGAGGATGATGACCCAACTAGCTTCGAGCAGGCCATCACGAGTAGGGACTCAGTGAAATGGCTGGATGCTATGCGGTCCGAGATGGATTCCATGTACACCAACAAAGTATGGACTTTGGAAGTTGCTCCTGAAGGGGTAAAACCCATTGGGAGCAAGTGGATCTTCAAGAAAAATCTTGGTGTAGATGGGAAAGTGGAGACTTTCAAAGCTAGACTTGTAGCAAAGGGTTTTCGTCAAAGACCAGGTGTAGACTATGACGAGACCTTTTCTCCAGTGGCTATGCTTAAATCCATCCGGATCATGCTTGCCATCACTGCATATCATGAATACAAAATCTGACAAATGGATGTTAAGACCGCCTTTCTAAATGGTGATTTAGAAGAGTGCGTGTACATGACTCAGCCAGAGGGCTTCGTAGACAGTGGGAGCAGCGGGAAGGTGTGCAAGCTGCTTAAATCCATTTATGGATTAAAGTAAGCATCGCGGAGTTGGAACATCTGCTTTGACGTCGTTATCAAAGAGTTTGATTTCGTCAAAAACCCAGATGAACCTTGTATTTACAAGAAGGTAGCAGGGAGTAAGGTTGTCTTCCTCGTATTATACGTGGACGGCATACTCTTGATAGGAAATGATATTCCTATGCTGCAATCGGTCAAGCTCTTCTTATCACAAAGATTCTCAATGAAAGATCTTGGTGATGCCTCCTACATATTGGGAATCAGGATCTATAGAGATAGATCCAAACGGATATTGGGATTGTCCCAATCCAGGTACATTGACACCATACTAAAGAGGTTTAGTATGGAAGAATCCAAGCGTGGGAACTTGCCCACGATCTCTGGACTCACTCTCTCCAAAGAGATGTCTCCCAAGACTGATTTGGAGAGAGCTCGCATGCAAGGGATACCCTATGCTTCGGCAGTAGGCTCTATCATGTATGCGATGCTATGTACCAGACCCGATGTTGCATACTCACTAAGTGTAGTGAGTCGGTATCAAGCAGATCCTGGAGAGAGTCACTGGACAGCTGTGAAGAACATTCTCAAGTACTTGCGAAGGACTAGAGATATGTTCTTAGTGTATGGTAACGGAGAACTCCAAGTGGAGTCCTTTACCGATTCAAGCTTCCAGAGTGATAAGGACGACTCTAAGTCGCAGTCGGGCTTTGTCTTTACCCTTTACGGAGGGGCGGTTAGTTGGAAGAGTTCCAAGAAGGAAACCGTGGCAGACTCGATGATGGAGGCTGAATACATCGCTGCCAACGATGCTGCCAAAGAGGCTGTCTGGATCAAGAAGTTCATTACTGAACTTGGAGTTGTTCCATCCATTGAGCATCCAATACCTTTGTATTGCGATAACAATGAAGCGGTGGCTTTGGCCAAGGAACCCAGGTCCCATCAGCGATCCAGGCATATTCTGAGGCGGTATCACCTGATCCGGAAGATAGTAGATCGCCGGGAGATCGAGGTCAGGAGGGTTGACACGAAGAACAACACGGCGGATCCACTCATGAAGGCCATTCCCCAGATACAGTTTGAGAGACTCTTCGGGATGCTCGGTATGCGATACTACAGCAGCTGGCCCTAGTGCAAGTGGGAGATTGTTAGTTGTATGTATGCCCTAGAGGCCAGTATTGTACAGATGATGTATATTATATTGGATGCTTGGACATATATAGAGATGACTTTCTTGCTCGATATGATAGTATGCTATCTGGTTACTCTTTATCTTAACATGTTCACTTGTCTCTTTAAACTGTCTTATAGTTACATGTTGATAAAGCCCTTAGGATGTGTACTTGACTACCTGGACTATGATGCAGATCATACTAGTGGGGACATGGTAGTCTATAAGTACATTCTTCAAGGTCCCTAGTCGTGGGTGTATCGAGACGGGGCATCGATATACCAGAGTAAACTAGCGTATACGCTTCTCGACCCATGAGATGGGCGATGGATGATCCCATATCCATTGGTGTTTGACATCAGAGATGATATACGGGTGCTCAGTGGAGACTGGGTACACTGGACGGACTCGCCGAGAACTCCCAGATGGTATTATACCTCACGTCAGATGGCAGTTCTCAGGTGACACTTGTACAGGTTAGTCTGTAGACCCGAGATCGTCATAGAGTCTTGTGTGATTCCCACTGTGCTTTGATCTCCACCTTACCACGTCCATGAGGGCGTGCAAAATGGTGGTCTTTAGGTATAGTCCCGAGTCACATGGAGGCAATGAGCGATAGGAGGGGTTTCGTCTCTCCCGGTATTGGGGGTTGATGTTGCGCTGTGCTCGATTGGCCGTAACAGGGAAGTCCCTGGCCAGGGCTGATCAGAGATTTGCTGGTAAGTGTTACCAGTAGTTTCTCGACCCGTTATGAGCCTCACATCGGCATGACTTATCGGTTATTGGGGTCTGACGTTTACCACCCCTAGACTTGATATGCGACGTATCAGACGAACAGACCGGACTGTACGGTAAGTGTTACTGGTTGGATTCACAGGAGTGTGAGCGGGCTAGCTCGTCGATCTTCTGATCGCTCAATACCCGGGTAGCCATTACGTTTAGCAGACCGCTTGGGGCTTGTGGATGCTTGATATGATCATCATCTGCTACCGGCGTATTGATGAGTCTTTAGAGTCCTACACAGCGGTTTCCTGGCTCAAGCGAAACGAAATAGGAGCGCATATGAGATATGTTCAGGACCGAGAATAATGCGTGTATGTGTTACCGTATTTCATTCTCACGATAAATGTTTCGATTGGTTATATTCGATATGACCTAGTTATCGAATCATTGATTCGATAAATCGATACATTGCATACTAGTCGGTTATATGCGACATGACTGGATCATTGAATCAAATGTTGATTTAATGATTTAATATATAATTATATATTTGATATATTACTTTGCATTAACTAGTATTGGTTCACTTTAAATGGATTTTCTCAGTTGATGTACATGTTGTATATGTGATATACTTTTGTGCACATCTTTGTATCATGTTTGATGATACTTGCTCATGTGGTTAAGTGTAAAGGATTAAACCATGGTTAAGAGATGATTAGGGTTTTGCTTTTTCATTTATTTATTTGTTTATTTATTTGAAAAGGATTATGATGAGAATGGTGGCTTTTTTTGTTTTAAGTTGAAGCTTCATGAAGCTTTGACTTTTGTAACCATCCTTATCTTCATGCTTAACCCTAACCCTCTCAAGTAACCATGGTCTATTCTCTACACTTAACCTTAGTTAGTGAATGATAAGTATTGATTTATTTTTCATTTATAAAACACTTATCATTTTCTAGCTTCATCTTCTTCTTCATCAAAAGGATAGAAAGCTTGATGCCATCAATGGCAACTTGAGCAAAAGTGAGTGAAATCCAATTCTAAAGTGAACCCACCTCCTATTTCTTCACGCTCTACCTCTTGCCAAGTTGTTTTGGGTGTTTTCTTCACAAGTTTCACAACTTTGTGAAGTCGGAGCTTGAACTTGTGATGCCTCGACGTAGATCGTCTTTGACACGAAGCCGACGACCTAGCTCGCCCGTTTCTCCGATGAAGCCGACGATTGAGTTCGGGATTCATGATGGACAGTGAGAGGACACCCACGTGGAGCTAAGGAAGTGGAGAACCGGATCTACAAAGGTTGTAGCATCTAACTTTTAGTTAAGTAGTTAACTAGATTATCTTTTCGCCTAGAATTCTAGCCGACGATCCGTATTAGGGTTTCTCGGCACCCATAAAATTTAAAATTGGCATGGTTGATGCCTTGTGTGACCTCTATAGTGTGCCTAGGAACCCTACAGTTTGCCGTATCCGTAGGGGTCTAGGGTGGGGTAATGGCTTTTCATCACAACTGTGTAATCCGTCTTTTGTTGCAGGCTCTAAACAAACTCGGATTGCTTGCAAATCCAATAAAGTTCATATGAAATCTGGAATGCCTATTATTGCGTCTAACGAATGTAAAATATCTATATATGATAGCTATTTAGACGTCACTTATGTTTTACACCCGCGCTAGCCCAGCCCCCGCTCTGTCGTTAGTTAAGTAACCTAACGGGTGATGACGGGACTCCGTGGCGAATGCGGATGGCATAAGAGGACGTTGTATTTTCGTTGTTTTCTGCAATGATAGGTTAATGATGGGACGCATTATTTATAATGCAAAGAAAATAAACCAAAAGTTTAATCGTTGGAACAATTTAAAAGAAACCACTCGGTTAATTTTAAAAACAGATATTTTTAAATACGGAGCTTTAACCACTCCTTTTAAAAGCTATCAGGTTCCTTCGGTTATATGAAGTTCACTACGTTCACGGTTTCTCCAAAACCATTCGTAGCCCTCCGTCATTTCTTATGGATGGTCAGTAGTATTCAAGCTATGTTTGTTGGCCTTCGTCAAGGCATAGTGTTTGGTAGCTGCTGGGGTATTCATTTGTTGCATAGATAGATGAGTTGGTTTGGGACAGTCGTATTACCTTGTTGGCCTTCGTCAAGGGTATGTACGGGTGGGTTCAAATTAACAAGATAATGATAGGCAGAACTTGACATGTGACTTATGATTTGTTGGCCTTCGTCAAGGTCATAAGAACATGGGGCAAAAATCCATATCGGAAATTTCTAAAGAAACTGAAATTTGAAAAGAAATGCATAACATTTGGAGTTTGATGAATGTTGGTAGGATTCCTTCAACATTATCATACGATGATATTTGGATCCCGATCCTACTGTGAGTATATGCTACTTATCAGGAGATTCGTCACTTAACGATCAATGCTATAAACCAAGTAGGTGCCGAGAAAGGTGTCAGCGGGGCTACGCCCCCAGAGAAAAGAGGTTATTTAATTATGGAACTTCGCGAAAGCGTTGGAAAACCTCCCTCGAAGTACCGACACAAGCCTGGCTGAACGGTTAAGCAAGTATTGTACAGTGAGAATAGTCCTGGATAATTCTTCTTTTATGGTTTGAGGAAGGATTCGAGAAACAGTGGGAGCCATCCAGTTTAGATAAATTAAAAACCAAATCTAAACTTGCAAGAGTATCATGCTAAAGTGTTTTCTTCTCTCTCTCTCAATACAGCGACCTTGTGACCATGACTAGGTTACATCTAGATAACAAGTTGACTGAATCTAACTTTAATGAATGGAAAAGGTCTGTCCAGATGACCATTGCCTATGACAAGCTGGACCAACCTATTACTATTCAAGATCCCGCCGTCCCAGGTCCAGTTTCCACCATCGCGGATATGGATATCCGTCAGACAAAGGAAAAGGATAAAGCGAAAGCCAAGTGCCTCGTGTTGGCTTCAGTTGATGGTGTATACCAGAAGCAGCACGAGAAGATGGACTCTGTTTCCATCTTTCTCCATAACAAAGATTTATATGGAGAGCAATCTCATATCGCAAGATATGAGGCCTCGAACGAATTAATTCAAGCGAGGTCGGCTAACGGGTCATCTGTAAGAGACGACGTCCTTACGATGACTAGCTATATTGATGAGCTCAAGGACCTGGAGACCACGTTGGGAAACAGGTCATATACTGACTTATTTCCACAGTCCCTACCCTCTACTTACACCCTGAAAGAATCCAGGGAGACACAATCTCTGCTTAATAGGGGACCTTCTTCTTATTCATCCAAGGAGAAAGCAAAGGGTGAAAAGAAGAAGACATCTACAAAGCCGATATACAGTGTCAGTAAAGTAGGAGGAAAGGGAAGAGCAAAAGTTTCGGGACTTGGTGTAGGTAAGGAGGGATGTTCCTATTGTTATGAGAACGGACATTGGCAGAAGGATTGTAGGGCTTTGGAAGCCAGTAGCCAGGATACGAAGCAAGTTATGGCTTCAGCCTCTAGTGTGTTTGTAATTGAGAATTGTTTGTCAATTAACTCTACTTCCTGGGTACTAGATACCGGAGCAGGATCTCTTATCTGTAATTCATTACATGCTTTGAGAAACCGTAGAGTTATAAGGATAGGTGATATGTCTCTCAGAGTTGCAAACGGAATGAGCGTGGACGCTGAATCCGTAGGAGAATATTGCCTAGGTTTGACAAGTGGGCAGATATTGATTCTACGTAACTGTCTGTATGTACTGTTGCGCCACGACAGCGCCCCGGCCTACTACTCGAGGCCAAAATGCGGAATCAAAATTTTTTCTTAACTTTAACCGGCGCTACCGCAGACAATATACCCGGATCGTGACCATTAACCTAATGCTAGCTATCAAGAGAAAGGGTGAGAAGCTATACCGAGCGATCCGTGTCCTCCGGTCTTCGTCTCCACTCCGATCTCCCGCGGAATCTTTGTCCGTCACCTTCTCGTCGAAAAGGGCACCACGTAGCCGGATTCTTTTACGGGCTCCCACCTCTAGACCGAGGCAACTGTAAGTCCATGCTACCTCTCCCGGTACTTTCGGGAACGCTGAATTTGGTAAAAAACGATTTTCTTAAAGATGGTAACATGGACCTAAAACCCGGATCTTGGTTAAACATCTATCTAACATCCTAACTATGAGTTTTAGCTACTCGGTTAGGGGGTTATACCTTGCTTGTCTTGAACTCCTTCGTCTTCAAAGCTCCGATGGTGGTCCGATGGCTTCTTCTCGTCGTCTCCGTACGCCGAAGATAGATCCACCTGAATGCTCCAACCTTTAGCTCCTTCTTCGTTCTTTGAAGAAACTAGTTCACTTGGTTTGCCAAACCTAGTGAACTAGAATGAGTAGAGAAGAAATAGAATGGCATTTTATCTATGGTTCTTGATTCTCAACTCATGAGACAAGAGAACCATAGATCAAGAGAGGGAGCAAGAGGTTGAGGGTGAGAGCAAGAGGAGAGCTCAAGAACAAGAGAGAGAATGAGCAAGAAAGAATGAGCAAGTATTTTGTCTCTCACCCTCTCATAATCCAAAGCAATGATAACTCATCATATTAACAAAAGTCTTATGTGATGGTTTGAAGCAACCACAACCATATCATTTCATGCACTCATTTTACACAAATGAGCAAGTAAACAAAAGTCTTTGCCATGAAATGATGGCTATGGTTATCATGATGGTCAACTAGTCAAGCCTAGTCAACCGGTCAACAAGTCAACAAAAGTCAACAAGTCAACAAAGTCAACAAGTCAACAAAAGTCAACAAGTCAACAACCATATCACCATAATACTTAATTAATATAATAGTTAATCACATATCATATTCTCATTAGGGTTGAGCATAAAGTCAAATAGTCAACGGTCAACTGTCAACAACCCTAATGAGAATCCGCTGCCTCTGCTTCCCTGTCAACTGTGCATACACACCCGCATCCGCGTTCCGAGGAACACGAATGCAAACTGGATAAATCCAATCCCATAAGGTACACTAGGATCTGGCTTAAACCAAAGCCCGCTAGTGTAAACTGTCCGGACACTGTACGCGCACAAGTGCACGGATGTGACCGAACCCTGTCGCAAAACCATGCGACCTGTCTCAATACCATGCGACCTCTACTCTTTTGCCTAAAGGCGAAAAGCTTTCTGTGTGGGACTCTAAAGACTCGACACTACGCTGGCAGTGGGTTTAACCACAGACCGCAAGCGGCACTAGCTGTGCGTAACGGTCCCCAGGTAATGCCGACAAGAAGACCGACGAGGCGAAACCCATCTGAACTCCTACTGAGCCTGAGTGTGACATTCTCCGTACAGTCCGGTCTGTTCGTCTGATACATCGCATGGCGGGCCTAGGGGGCGGTAAACGTCAGTCCCCCAATAGCGGTACAAGTCGTGCCGGAGCGAAGCCCAAAACACCCTGAGATAACACTGGAAACCTACCAGTATATCTCGTTTGCCCTGGCCAGGGACTACTCGTGTAATGGCTCTCCTAGACACAGCGCGATGTCAACCCCCAATACCGGGAGAGATGAATCTTGTCTAACCGTCACTGCCTCCAAGTGCTTCGGGACTGCACCCAACCACTACCTGTTTGCACGACTCCTTTGAGCCGTGGTAGGGTAGTGATCAAAGTACAGTGGGAACACACTCGAGGCGGAGTGACAGTGTCAAGTCAGCGGACTAAGCTGTACTCATGTCACCTGGGAACTGATAACTGACGATAGGTATAATACCAACTAGTCAGTTCCCGACGAGTCCTGTCCAGTGTACCCGTAACCTAACGAGCACCCGCAAACTATCTCAAGTACGACGTACTGACGGCTGTGGGACAGACCGTCTCCCACACTGGGATGCGAAGCGCATGCGCTGGTCTACTCCGGAGTATCGATGCCCTGTCTCGATAGTCCTGCGACCAGGGACCTGCATAAGGATGTGCTTATAGATTACCCAGCCCCACTAGTGTGACGGCCATCACATCGCTGGTAATCAAGCAAAGATCCTAAGGGCTCTACTAATGTGTATAGGCGATATACAAAAATAAACACATGAACACATTGAAGTAGAAACAAACCAAGTAGCATACTACTATTTTGAGCAAGATTGTATATACAAGGTGAATATCCCAAGCATCCATTAAGTAATATACAAACCAGTATGATACAGTAATGGCCTCTAGGGCATATACACTAACAATCTCCCACTTGCACTAAGGCCATGTACTGGCGTATCGAAGACCTATCATCTCGATCAGCCGCTCGAACTGAGTCTGGGGCAGGGCCTTGGTGAATGGATCTGCAGTGTTATCTTCTGAAGCGACTCTCCGAACCTCGATCTCCTGGCGATCTACGATCTCCCTGATCAGGTGATACCGCCTTAAGATGTGCCTGGATCTCTGATGGGACCTGGGTTCCTTCGCTAAAGCTATAGCCCCGTTGTTGTCGCAATACAGAGGTATTGGATCAACAATGGACGGAACCACCTGAAGTTCTTTCAAGAACTTCCTCATCCAGACAGCTTCTTTTGCGGCATCAGATGCAGCGATGTATTCCGCTTCCATCGTCGAGTCTGCAACGGTTTCCTGTTTGGAACTCTTCCAACACACCGCCCCTCCATTGAGGGTAAAGACAAAACCCGACATGGACTTGGAATCATCCTTGTCACTCTGGAAGCTGGAGTCAGCAAAGGCCTCGATCTGGAGGTCTTTTCCGCCATACACCAAGAACATCTCCTTAGTCCTTCTCAGGTACTTGAGAATGTTCTTTACCGCTATCCAGTGTTTCTCCCCAGGGTTTGACTGATACCGGCTTACCACACTCAGTGCATAAGCTACATCCGGTCTGGTACACAACATCGCATACATTATAGAGCCTACCGCAGAAGCGTAGGGTATAATAGACATGCGATCCCTCTCCAAATCAGTCTTGGGAGACATCTCTTTAGAGAGGGTGATCCCGTGACAAGCCGGTAGGTTACCGCGCTTGGAATCTTCCATACTGAATCTCTTCAGTATGGTGTCGATGTACCTGGACTATGAAAGTCCTAGTATCCTCTTGGATCTGTCACGGTAGATCCGGATACCTAGAATGTATGAGGCATCACCCACCTGTGTGACAAGAACCCCTTGACAGATTGTAGCATAGGAATGTCATTTCCTATTAAGAGAATGTCATCCACGTATAAAACGAGGAATACTACAGTTCTCGCTACAAATCTACTATAGATGCATGGTTCATCTGGATTTTTGATAAAGCCAAATTCTTTGACCGTCTCATCAAAGCAGATGTTCCAACTCCGCGATGCCTGCTTTAGTCCATAGATGGACTTAAGCAACTTGCACACCTTTCCGCTGTTCCCACTCTGAATGAAACCCTCTGGCTGGTCCATGTAGACACACTCCTCTAAATTTCCATTTAGAAAAGCTGTCTTTACGTCCATTTGCCAGATCTCATAATCGTGGAAGGCAGCAATGGCAAGAAGGATCCGAATGGATTTCAGCATGGCTACTGGAGAAAAGGTTTCGTCATAGTCCAAGCCAGGTCTTTGACGAAAACCCTTTGCTACCAGCCTAGCTTTATAGGTCTCAACCTGTCCATCTACACCAATCTTTCTTTTGAAGATCCACTTGCATCCTACGGGTTTTACCCCGTCTGGAGCAATGTCCAACGTCCATACCTTGTTGGTGTACATGGACTCCATTTCGGTCCGCATTGCATCCAGCCATTTCACTGAGTCAACGCTCTGAACGGCCTGCTGGAAGCTAGTAGGCTCATCATAATCTATGATGCAATCCTCTCTATCCCCGTCTATGAGAAAACCGTAGTATCTCTCGGGCGGATGAGACTGCCTACTACTCCTGCGGAGCGGCGTAGGAATGTCCTGTTCTGTTGAACCCTCTGGTTCCACTAAGCTTTCAGTAACAGTCTGTGGTTCTGGAACTTCTTCCAGTTCTATTGTGTTCCCACTTATCTGGGTTTCCAAAAACTCAGTTTCCAAGAAGCGGGCATGCTGAGAAACAAAAACCTTTTGTTCTTCAGCTGAATAGAAAAGATACCCCCTGGAGTTCCTTGGGTATCCCACAAACTTACACTGTACTGAACGTGCCTCAAGATTGTCCGCATGCTGCTTTTTTACAAAAGCTGGACATCCCCATACCTTAAGATACTTAAGACAGGGTTTCTTCCCAGTCCATATCTCATATGGGGTGGTAGGCACAGTCTTGGTGGGAGCCTTGTTCAAGAGATACGCAGCTGCTTCTAGTGCATATCCCCAGAATGATCGCGGTAACTCAGCGTTACTCATCATGGACCGAACCATATCCAATAGGGTTCGGTTCCGTCTCTCCGATACACCGTTATGTTGCGGAGTGTATGGAGGAGTAAGCTGAGAGAGAATACCATTCTCTTTTAAGTAATTCAGGAATTCGGCACTTAAGTATTCTCCACCTCGATCCGATCTTAGAATCTTAATACTTTTGCCGGTCTGTTTCTCTACTTCATTCTTATACTCCTGGAATTTTCCAAAAGCCTCGGACTTATGTTTCATTAAGAAGACATAGCCGTACCTTGAGAAGTCATCCGTAAAAGTAATGAAGTAAGAATGTCCGCTTCGGGCATGTGTAGACATTGGACCGCACACGTCACTGTGTACGAGTCCCAAGAGCTCGCTCGCTCTTACTCCTTGTCCAGTAAACGGAGTCTTTGTCATCTTTCCTTTGAGACAAGATTGACAAGTGGCATACGATTGATGTTCGAACGCATTCAAATATCCTTCTGTATGTAACTTAGTCAACCTTCTCTCATTGATGTGACCCAATCTACAATGCCATAAGAAAGTCTGATTTATTTCTGGAGACTTTCTTTTGTGTGTATTCTGGACATTAAAAATCTGTGGTTGGTTTAACACGTATATACCATTACTCAATGTACCTGACCCAATCAAAACTTGATTAAGGTGAATGTTTACAACATTACTTACAAACGCAAATTCATAACCTTCTTTAGAAACTAAAGATACAGAAATGATATTACAAGTTGCGTTGGGTACAAAAAAGCAATTACGCAAAACCAAAACATGTCCATCTGACATTCCCAGGTGATAGTCCCCCACGGCTTTAGCATCCATGCTAGCTCCGTTCGCAACTCTGAGGGTCATGTCACCTGCCTTCAAAACCCTACGGTTTCTCAACGCCTGCAAAGAATTACAGATATGAGATCCTGATCCGGTATCCAATACCCAGGAAGTAGAGTTTATTGAAAGACAGTTTTCAACAACATACACACCTGAAGCTGAAGCTGCAACCTGCTTCAATTCCTGTGTTCTGGCCTTCCAGGCCCTGCAATCATTCTTCCAGTGTCCTTTCTTATGACAATAGAAGCATTCTTCCTTATCCACAAGCTTCCCCGCTATCTTTGTTGCTTTACCTTTTCCCTTCGTATCCACTTTACTAACACCGCCCCTTGGTTTGGCGGGGGCCTTCTTCTTCTTTCCCTTGGCTTTCGCCTTGGACCTAGAAGAAGATGATCCTCCTACAAACAAAGTGGATGTTTCCCTACCTTTCTGTAGGGTGCCCTCTGCGCTCCTCAGCATGTTGAGGAGCTCTGAAAGTTCAACCTCTTTTTCTTGTAAGTTGAAGTTCAGTATAAACTGGGCGTAAGTGGAAGGAAGGGACTGGAGAACTATATCCGTATATAGCTCACTCTCCAATGTGATCCCTAGGTCAGCGAGCTCCTCAATGTAGCCGATCATCTTTAGCACGTGCTCGGCTACTGATGATCCGACGGCCATTCTTGTCGAAAATAACTTTTTCGACGCTTCGTATCTTGCGATACGTGATTGCTCTCCATATAGTTCTTTTGTATGAAGCAATATGGATTCCATGTCCATATTCTCATGCCTCCTCTGATGTTCGTTGTCCATCGAGGCAAGCAGGAGGCATTTGGCCTTCGCGCTATCAATCTCCCAAGTCTTGCGGATTTCCTTATCCGCGACGCTGGAAGTTGGACCAAGGACAGGGGGAGCTTTGGTGGTAAGAAGATACCCCAGCTTGTCATAAGTGATTGCTATCTTGACATTCCTGAGCCAATCTTTGTAGTTTGGCCCTGTCAGTTTGTTTTTATCTAGGAGTAACTTAAGTCCAGTCATGTTGATTTGGTCGCTGCAATTAGGAGAGAGAAGAAGAAACACTCAGCATGATGCTCTTGCAAGTTTAGAGTGGTTTTTAGTTTGTCTAAACAGGATGGCTCCCACTGTTTCTCGAATCCCTCCTCAAACCATAAAGGAAGAATTAGCCGGGATCAATCCCACCGCACAATACTTGCTTAACCGTTCAGCCAGGCCGGTGTCGGTACTTCGAGGGAGGTTTTCCAACGCTTTCGCGAAGTTCCTTAATTAGAGAACCTCTTTTCCCTGGGGGCGTAGCCCCGCTAACACCTTTCTAGGCACCTACTAGGTTTATAGCATTGATCGTTTAGTGAGAAATTTCCCGAGGAGTAGCATATACTCACAGTAGGATCGGGATCCAAATATCATTGTGTGACGAAACTGAAGGAATCCTACCAGAATCATCACACTCCAAATGGTATGCAAATCTAGCAAGTTTCAGTACTTATGAAACTCCCGATGTGGATTTTTGCCCCATGCTCTTATGACCTTGACGAAGGTCAACAAATCATAAGTCACATGTCAAGTTCTGCCCGTCATTATCCAGGTTAATTTGAATCCACCCGTATATACCCTTGACGAAGGTCAACAAGGTAATGCGAATGTCCCAAACCAACGCATCTATCTATGCTACATATGAATACCCAATAGCTACCAATCACTATGCCTTGACGAAGGTCAACAAACACAGCTTGAATACTATTGAATATTCATACGAAACGACGGAGGGCTACGAATGGTTTTGGCAAAACCGTGAACGTAGTGAACTTGATTTGGTCGATGGAACGAGATAGCTTTTAAAAGGAGTGGCTCAAGCTCCGCATTTAAAAGTTGTTTTTGAAAAGAACCGAGTGGTTTTTCGAAAGTGTTCCAACGACTTTAACTTGGTTTATTATCTTGCATTAGTTCTTTTAATGCGTGATATTCTTGCATTAGTTCTTTTAATGCGTCCCATCATTTAATCCTACCATTGCAGAAAACAACCAAAATATGACGTACGCTTATGCCATTCGCATTCGCCACTGGGCCCCGTCATTACCCGTTAGGTTACTTAACTAACGACAGAGCGGGGGCAGGGCTAGCGCGTCTGTAAAACATAAGCAACGCCTAAATAATATCATATATAGATATACTGCAATGATAAACATTTCAGATCACAGATAAATACATTGGATATACTAGCAATCTGTAATTTGTACGAGCCTGTAACAAAAACAGATAACACGGTCGCGGTGAATAGCCAATACCCTACCCAAGACCCCTACGGGTGCGGCAAACTACCCGCCAAGTACCCGAAGCGTAGTAACCTCTCTCATCTCCATGAGTAGGCCACTCGACACTTCGGCATACCCGGTAGTTTGTGCACACCCTCCATGGGTCTATCCTAGGAGCAAAAACAGTAAAAAGAAATTATACAATGACGGCTACAACCCCGACCCGGTTGTGCGGCCATACAAATAATTATTACATCAATTTACAAATTTACAAGAATAGCAAGAAAAGAAAACTCTTGTCTCACAACCCCCGGCTATTCACCCGCGACAATCCAACATATTTATATACACATTCCAGCACATTACAGATCACAGATTTGTATAACCCCCACTAATCGACATATAGCGATTAGTAGACGTTCAATACAAATATCACATTACAGAAAACCCGTTAGCTTAAGTCTTTTAGAAGTTCGATCAAAAATACGGATTTTCGGGACCCCAAAATGAAATTTTCGTTCTGGAAAATCTGGGTTGAAAATATATATGCTAAAAATCCCAAAATACCCCAATGACCAAACTGCAGAAAAGAAAACCGTTGAACGAGTCAACTCGGTCGCGTTTCCGCGGCGGGAGCGTGCTCCCGCCGCGGAAGCGCGGCGCTTTGATCGTTTCAGCGGCCCAAATTTTTGCAGTATCTTTAAAAAAGCCTGAGTCGATTTTTGGTGTTTTTCAAAAAAGTTTTCCAGCACTTTTAAAATCGACAGAAAGTTTAAAATTCCGGGGTACGTTTCGGGACTTTTTCGTTGATCAATCTTCTAGTTACTTGCTAACATGTTAGATAGAGTTTAATTAGGCTCTGATACCACTGTAAGTCCATGCTACCTCTCCCGGTACTTTCGGGAACGCGGAATTTGGTAAAAAACGATTTTCTTAAAGATGGTAACATGAAACTATAACCCGGATCTTGGTTAAACATCTATCTAACATCCTAACTATGAGTTTTAGCTACTCGGTTAGGGGGTTATACCTTGCTTGTCTTGAACTCCTTCGTCTTCAAAGCTCCGATGGTGGTCCGATGGCTTCTTCTCGTCGTCTCCGTACGCCGAAGATAGATCCACCTGAAAGCTCCAACCTTTAGCTCCTTCTTCGTTCTTTGAAGAAACTAGTTCACTTGGTTTGCCAAACCTAGTGAACTAGAATGAGTAGAGAAGAAATAGAATGGGATTTTATCTATGGTTCTTGATTCTCAACTCATGATACAAGAGAACCATAGATCAAGAGAGGGAGCAAGAGGTTGAGGGTGAGAGCAAGAGGAGAGCTCAAGAACAAGAGAGAGAATGAGCAAGAAAGAATGAGCAAGTATTTTGTCTCTCACCCTCTCATAATCCAAAGCAATGATAACTCATCATATTAACAAAAGTCTTATGTGATGGTTTGAAGCAACCACAACCATATCATTTCATGCACTCATTTTACACAAATGAGCAAGTAAACAAAAGTCTTTGCCATGAAATGATGGCTATGGTTATCATGATGGTCAACTAGTCAAGCCTAGTCAACAGGTCAACAAGTCAACAAAAGTCAACAAGTCAACAAAGTCAACAAGTCAACAAAAGTCAACAAGTCAACAACCATATCACCATAATACTTAATTAATATAATAGTTAATCACATATCATATTCTCATTAGGGTTGAGCATAAAGTCAAATAGTCAACGGTCAACTGTCAACAACCCTAATGAGAATCCGCTGCCTCTGCTTCCCTGTCAACTGTGCATACACACCCGCATCCGCGTTCCGAGGAACACGAATGCAAACTGGATAAATCCAATCCCATAAGGTACACTAGGATCTGGCTTAAACCAAAGCCCGCTAGTGTAAACTGTCCGGACACTGTACGCGCACAAGTGCACGGATGTGACCGAACCCTGTCGCAAAACCATGCGACCTGTCGCAATACCATGCGACCTCTACTCTTTTGCCTAAAGGCGAAAAGCTTTCTGTGTGGGACTCTAAAGACTCGACACTACGCTGGCAGTGGGTTTAACCACAGACCGCAAGCGGCACTAGCTGTGCGTAACGGTCCCCAGGTAATGCCGACAAGAAGACCGACGAGGCGAAACCCATCTGAACTCCTACTGAGCCTCAGTGTGACATTCTCCGTACAGTCCAGTCTGTTCGTCTGATACATCGCATGGCGGGCCTAGGGGGCGGTAAACGTCAGTCCCCCAATAGCGGTACAAGTCGCGCCGGAGCGAAGCCCAAAACACCCTGAGATAACACTGGAAACCTACCAGTATATCTCGTTTGCCCTGGCCAGGGACTACTCGTGTAATGGCTCTCCTAGACACAGCGCGATGTCAACCCCCAATACCGGGAGAGATGAATCCTGTCTAACCGTCACTGCCTCCAAGTGCTTCGGGACTGCACCCAACCACTACCTGTTTGCATGACTCCTTTGAGCCGTGGTAGGGTAGTGATCAAAGTACAGTGGGAACACACTCGAGGCGGAGTGACAGTGTCAAGTCAGCGGACTAAGCTGTACTCATGTCACCTGGGAACTGATAACTGACGATAGGTATAATACCAACTAGTCAGTTCCCGACGAGTCCTGTCCAGTGTACCCGTAACCTAACGAGCACCCGCATACTATCTCAAGTACGACGTACTGACGGCTGTGGGACAGACCGTCTCCCACACTGGGATGAGAAGCGCATGCGCTGGTCTACTCCGGAGTATCGATGCCCTGTCTCGATAGTCCTGCGACCAGGGACCTGCATAAGGATGTGCTTATAGATTACCCAGCCCCACTAGTGTGACGGCCATCACATCGCTGGTAATCAAGCAAAGATCCTAAAGGCTCTACTAATGTGTATAGGCGATATACAAAAATAAACACATGTACACATTGAAGTAGAAACAAACCAAGTAGCATACTACTATTTTGAGCAAGATTGTATATACAAGGTGAATATCCCAAGCATCCATTAAGTAATATACAAACCAGTATGATACAGTAATGGCCTCTAGGGCATATACACTAACAGCAACTCGGGCGCGAAGTTGGCTAGCCGACGCGTCCAAGGGTACTGTAGGTTGTAGTGTAGATCCTTGTCTCTTGGGGTTTAGTTGCCATGGAGGATGGAGGTGGAGAAGAGAATGAACAATGGAGAGAGCTTTTGACTTTTAGCAAGCAAAGAATGAATATTAGATGAATCAATCCCTCACATGAAAAATGAACTCTCTCATTTTTTCTCTCATCAAGTGGCCGGCCCCTCCCCCTTTGGAAATATGGTGGAGAAGAAAAACAAGAAGGGAGGTGAGTGTACGAGAAGAATAAAGGTGACCACACCCAAAACCATGATAACAATATCAAATCAACTTCATCTCATTTCTAATCACAAAAAGCAAGCCATCATGAAAAAGCAAAGATGCTTAACTTATCATAATGCCACAAATGCAAGAAATCGCTCCACAATAAGTTATTTGCAAACTTGCAAATAACCCCCTCCATCGGAAAGTCCGGCCGTGAAGAAACAAAGGAAAACCGGCCGGAATGGAATGCAAACTGGCAACTTCAGAAAACTGATCCCGTAATAAATTACAGGAAAACCCCACTACTGCATATACATGCCCGCATTTGTATTCCCACTGAATACAAATGCAACGAGACAAAATCTACACTGTTGAATACTAGGATCCGGCTTAAACCAAAGCCGGCCCGTAAAAACCGTCCGATCACGATCCGTGCAATACTGCACGTATCTGATCGAACCCTGCCATATCTCCATACGGCCTCTACAGCGTTTCGCCCGAAACTTGAGTAACTGAGTGTGGTGGACTCTAAAGACTCGTGAATATACTATGGCTGTGGATTTAACCACTAGCACGTCAGAGGTATTAGCCTTACGTGACGGGCCACCAGCTATTGACCAAAAGGGACGTCGATGAGCGAACTCATCCTGACACCCTACTGAGCCTGTCAGTGACAATATCCGTACAGTCCGGTCCGTTCGTCTATGAGTATCGCATGGCGGGCCTAGGGGGTTGGTAAAAGTCAGACCCCTAAAAGCGGTACAAGTCGTGTCGGAGTGAAGCCCAGAACACCCTGAGATACTACTGGAATACCTACCAGTTAATCTCCCGCCTCGGCCGAGCGCTTTGTGTAATGGATCTCCTAGACACAGCGCGACCTCACCCCCAATACCGGGAGAGACGAACCCCTGCAGATCCACTCACTGCCTCCATGTGGCTCGGGACTGTACCCAACTAAAACCTGTTTGTACGACTCCTTTGAGCCGTGGTAGGGTAGTAATCAAAGCACAGTGGGAACTCACACGAGACAAGTGACGATCTCAGGTCGATGAACTAACCTGTACACATGTCACCTGGGAACTGCTATCTGACGTCTGGTATAATCCCAACTAGCAGGTTCCCGGCGAGTCCTGTCCGGTGTACTCATAACCCAATGAGCACCTGTATACATCTTTGGTGAACAAACTGACACCAGTGGCTTGTGAGACCGGCCACCGCCCCTCGTCGGGGTCTCGACTGTGTACACTAGTCTACTAATTGAGTATCGATGCCCAGTCTCGAAGCTCCCACAACTCGGGACCTTTTAAGGATGTGCTTATTGACTACCAGCTCCCACGTATATGATCGCCCTCATACTGCTGGCAGTCAAGCAAGAATCCTAGGGGCTCTATCAACGTGTAATAGCGACCTGTCAGGCCACCTAAAGCAGTACACGAAGATAAAGATAAACCAGATAGCATACTATCATCCTGAGTAAGACTGTCCTACCGGGATAGGTCCTCCCTCAATCATTGCAATCACGTGGCTGTGATCCAATAATTGACTCTGAGGGCACTATCTCCAACAATCTCCCACTTGCACTCAAGGCTAATTATTGCGATGTCGCATACTCACAGCCCGTGTGATACCGAACACCCAACTCCTCTACTAGTCAGTCTCACAAAGCTCGTTTGCGAAACTATTGCGTTCGAGGAATAGCCTCAGTGAGTGGATCCGCTGTGATGTTTCATTCTATATCTCTCTATATCTCAAGTTCGCGGAGAAAGCCATCTCCTGAAATGAGCAATACCTGTCTTAGAATATATCTGGATGTCTGATGGGACCTAGCTCATAAATGAACTCCAAATCCAAACTTCTTAGACTGTATCGTCAACTGAACTTAATCAGTATCCTGCGCCATGCCTTCCCTCAGTATCTGCTTGGACCAGCTGTCCAAACTACTGCCCCTTGTCAGAGGGAAAACTATAACTCTGACAGCCACTCTGCCATCCAGGTCACCTTGAAAGCATGGAATGATAACCGTCTCCTAAAGGAGACTGCCGTTATCAAATCCCTAGATCATTCACTTATGTTCTAAAACTGCTTCCGATTGTTTCTCCAGGAATGAATTAATATCAGCTTATTGCATCTACTGCAAGAACAACATCGGGTGTGGTACTTGACATCTCATGATTGACTCAATTGCCTAAGCAAGTGATCTGCCAATCATGCGTATCCCTCTCCCTTTTAGTCTATAAGACATCTTTAGAGAGGGTGACTCCATTACCTGCAGGTACACTACCGTGCCAGGAGTCGTCCATTCTAAATACTCATAGAATGTTGTCAAAGTACCTAGATTGGGAAACCACCTAAATCTAGATCTAAAACCATAGATCCAGTAATCAGAATGTCTGATATAATATCCAAGTCCTATGTGGAGAAACCACTGTGTGACAACCAAAGAATAACCGATCGTAGTATAGGAATATCACTTCCTACTCTATGTATGTCATCCGAATACCAGGACATCACACCCTACTACCTTCTTAACAGATCCATCCCCTATTCTGATGAAGTCAAACCTATGACTGTCACAACAGAAATCGATGATCTTTCTCCGCTATATCTGCTTAAGTCTATAAATAGACATAAGCCTCTTGCCCACTGTGCTTCCGTTGCTCCCACTGACTATGACAACCCTCTGGCAGAGTCATATAGACGTACACTTCTAAAGCTAGTTTAGAACGACGCTATACTCATCCTCCTGCCGGGTCTCACAGTCTGGAACAACAGCAATGGCATGTCTGGGTGAACAAGAACCTCCCTGCCACCGTCCTTGAGCATACCGAAGTACCTCTCGGGTGCCTGAGGTTACCCACTTTATTTGCGGAGTGGCCAATGGAATGTCAAGTCAGATTGAATCTTTAGGTTCTTATCAAATCTTCAGTAATCGTTCGCGGTTCTGGAATCACTTCCAGTTCTTCCATACTCCCACTTCTGTTTTTCTGAAAAAATCCATTTCTTTTAAAAATGTGGCGAGTCAAGAACAATATCACTATTGATCTTCCAGATGGTAGAAAGTCAACCCTCGTCATAGCCCGGGTCAACCTACAAACAGCCATTACAGAAACGTGCCTTGAGTTATCCAGAGTCTGGTTTTAAGCATAAGCCGGACAACTCTCCGTACCTTAACATCGTTAAGATATGAACTGTTCTATATCCAACAGAGGCACTGATTTAATTGAACCAGATTCAAATCATGCAGCTGTCACCAGTGCATGTCAACTAAATGGAAGGAGGCCGATCAGCGTTACTCAACTTAGGAATGCTTCCAATTATGAGTAACCTGAAAAAGAAGCAAGTTCTCATTACTATCAACTGAATACCATACACAAGTATCTACATCTTCGATCACCTTGAAGAATCCCGATACTTGCAATACCTGGTTCTCTACTCTATTCTTATACCAATAACTCCTCAAAACTCAGACCCTGTGTTTCTACGAAACACATGTCTAAGAACTAGAGAAGTTAAAAGTAAACAGAATATAGTACGAGGACCAACCCCTCTGTCCTAATGGACACTGGACAATATACAATACTCTGTATAAGTCCCTGAGTCTAACAACTTATTCACTGTGTGTCGTAGGTTGAAAACTGTACTTATGGTTAAGAAGAATTACACCGTTGTTCAATGCTCCTTACCTAACCATCCACTGGTATAGGTAAATGTCATAGACATAATTCCAAAAAGGTATATCTCACTCTATAAAAATAGACGTACAGATATATCAATTTGAAATTGGTGCACAACAGCGGATATTCATAACTAAATATTCGCCGACCGGCAAACAACTAAGGTGACTTCCTCAAATATCACCGATTACAACGAATCCCGATATAATGAGGATGATCACCTAATTCCCAATGACTTACTCCCACTCAACATCTGTAAAACCATACAGATATGAGAATCAGACTTGGTAAATACATACCCTGGAGCAAGTGTCTAATTGGGAAATCAGTTTTCTTTTAACAGTATACAGTGAAACAGAAACATTAAAATGTTTCGATGGGGTATCCTGGTATTCCTAGTAATGCCTTTTCCAATATCCAGATTAACAACTGTAACCGTATAATTCTTTGCCACTTCTCCAAATCCCTTTTTATGTCTTTAGTCATTACCTTCTGCACACCCCTTTAGGCCAAATGGTTTTCTTCCTTCCCTACCGTTCGGCACCAGCCTATGGTTTGGAAGAAGACTATCCAATAAGCATAAAGGGTGTACCGTCCTAATCCTAGGAGCACTCGCAATGCGAGAGAAGGTGAAGATAAAAGACAACCGAATAAACCTTATTCCTATTTCTCCTGATCTAGGATCCATCCCCGAACTGGAACAAGTTCCTTTCGAGTTCGTATATAACCATACGATGGATTATCTAATAAACTTGGGATCTTCGTAGTGATACGGAGTGTCCTGGAGAAATACAAAGGTGATTTAGGATTGGCGAAGAAATATTTGGTTTGGTTGTGAATATCAGTCGCAATTTACTTTGCCCTCTCACTAATTCCTTGCTTTGTCTTAACTTAATACCTTCTGTACACCATCATTATGCTAATTGGTTTTCTTCATTCCCCACCGTTCGGCACCAGCCTAAGGTTTGGAAGAAGACTATCCAATTTGCGTAATAGGTGTACTATCTCCTAAACTAAGGAGTACTCATAACCTGAGAGAAGGTAAAAGGAAAAGACAACTGAATAGTCCTATTCTTTTTCTCCAGAACCGGAAACCATCCTCGAATAAAGTCCTTCGAGTTTGTATATAACCATACGATGGTTTTGTCCAATGGATGTGGACGTTCGTAGTAATACGGGGTGTCCTGGAGAAAAGGGTAAAAGTAGGAGTGGCAATGAGGTTTGCAACTCTGACAATCCAAAAGCCGGTCTTATAAGAAGGTTCGGTTAACTTGGTCACTGAGTCATAGTGTAGGGTCGGGTCAATGGTCGCTGCCAAAGAGAGAGAGAAAAGAAACACTCAGCGTGCACTCTAACCTAGATCAGAATGGTTATCACTTTATCTAATCAGTAAACCTCCCACTGTAACGTCAAATTCTTCCCCAAACCTGAAAGAAGAATTAGCCGGGATCACCCGAGGAGTAAACCAACTCATCAGTGGGAATCGGGATCTAACTATCATCGCATGATAACGTGACGGAATCCACTCACGTCACCACACTCCAGAAGGTATGCGCATGCCTGGCAAGTTTCAGTTTCTTTAGAAACTCCCGATGTGATTTTTACCCCTAGGACTCAAGTGACCTTGACACAGTCAACAAATCAAAAAGTCCTAGTCAAGTTCAACCCGTCATTATCCTGGATTGCATTAAACCCGCCCGTACGAGCTCCTGACACAGTCAACAAGGCCACACGACTGTCCTAACCAATCCCTTTAATATGCTACAAACAAACACTACTTAGCTACAGCACACTATGCCTTGACACAGTCAACAAACGCAGCACGAATACTAAGTAATACTTGTAAGAAATGACGAAGGGCTACGTCTAGTTTTTGGCGAAAAACTTTTAACGTAATGAACTTGATATCGTTGAAGGAACTGCATAGCCTTTTATAAAAATGTAGTGACGAAAACCTTTGCTAAAGAGGTCACACCCGGTGAAGGGATCTCGGCTCTTTCCCCGTAGAATGAGGTGCAGGATATTCCAACTGAATACCACGATGCAAAGCAAAAGGCAATCGACTATAGTGAAGTTATTGCCCTGACGCAAACTTCTGTCCAAGGGGTCACTCCCGGTGAAGGGATCTCGGCCCTTGCCTCGTCGACTGAGGAGCAGGATATTCCAACTGAATACCACGATGCAAAACAAAAAGTGAACGCCGTTGCAATAACAGCTTTTTTGAAAAATGTTCCAACAACATCAGAATAGCTTTGTTTAGCTTGCATTGATCCGAATCAACGCAGTCCCATCAATTGATCACACCACAAAAGAACGAAAATAATGACGTACGTATATGCCATCCGCATTCGCCACTGGGTCCCGTCATCACCCGTTGGGTTACTTAACTAACGACAGAGCGGGGACTGGACTAGCGCGGATGCAAAACATATACAACATCTACTAGTATATTTACAATATATAATTTTCGCTCAAGGCGTGATTAAAGTGCAACATCACAGAAATGTAACCAGCAGCACAGAACAATACAGATATTTGGGATCCCCGGGTTTCATAGAGCCCCTACTGAAACCCGACGTTCCCCTGGTCGTGTGGATAGCCTGTGCAATGAAAATCCTAGACCCCTACGGGCGCGGCAAGTCACCTGCCAAAACCTGAAGCGAGGCAGCCCCCTTCAGCAACGTGAATGGACCACCCAGCACTTCACGGAATCCGGTAACTTGGGCACCCCTCCTGGGTCAACCTGTACCCCGTACGAGTGCGGCGAATAGCCCGCCAATTCTAGAGTGAAGCCCCCTCCGTCTCAATGCCATGAGATGCGGGCCCGTTGCCCTCTAGAACCCGGCTATCCGTGCACCCCTCCGCGGGGTAAACCTAGTACAGAAAATAAAATATACATACAACGGGTACATCGACCGCAACCTGGTCGTGCCCTAAAAGAATAATACAAACAGGCAGTGACGGCAGTCCACATGTCGGACGCTCGCCCCGCAAAATCAAATGTACATAATACAACAAAAACTGTACTAGCATTGCATCCAGGCTATCCCCCACGACCGATCCGCAACAACACAGCAAAACACAGAACATCAACGTGAATGTCACGTTCGCAAATCCGTCTAAAAGGGCTATAGCAGATAGACTGGATTTACCGATCGAGTGACATTCACGGTCGCAGATATAATGTAAATACTGTGAACTAGCGTGTTTAAAATATCCGATCGAACAAATTTTACCAAGTGGGCCCTAAGCAGTACTGTAGCACTTACAGAAAATCTGGGCCCAAAAAGAATATACCAAAACCCCTATTTCCAGCCCAAAAGCCCACTGCAAAAATTTGGTGCGTTGACAAGTTAAAAGCGCGGCGGAACCGCGGCCCAAGCATGGGTTTGGCCGCGGTTCCGCGGCGGTTTGGTGAGATCTCGTGACCAAATTTTCACAGATTGCTTGTATTTCCATGCAAAGTATTCTGCAACAACCGAAAAAAATTTTGGAGCCCAAAAAATTTCGACAGAAACTGTGAATTTTGAAAACGCGGGTTTTGGAATTTTGTTCGATCGAAGATGTAAACACACTAGACAAAGCTAGACTAGATTAATGGCGTGGCTCTGATACCATGTTGCGCCACGGCAGCGCCCCGGCCTACTACTCGGGCCAAAATGCGGAATCAAAATTTTTTCTTAACTTTAACCGGCGCTACCGCGGAAAATATACCCGGATCGTGACCATTAACCTAATGCAAGCTATCAAGAGAAGGGGTGAGAAGCTATACCGAGCGATCCGTGTCCTCTGGTCTTCGTCTCCACTCCGATCTCCCGCGGAATCTTTGTCCGTCACCTCCTCGTCGAAAAGGGCACCACGTAGCCGGATTCTTTTACGGGCTCCCACCTCTGGACCGAGGCAACTCGGGCGAGAAGTTGGCTAGCCGACGCGTCCAAGGGTACTGTAGGTTGTAGTGTAGATCCTTGTCCCTTGGGGTTTAGTTGCCATGGAGGATGGAGGTGGAGAAGAGAATGAACAATGGAGAGAGCTTTTGAATTTTAGCAAGCAAAGAATGAATATTAGATGAATCAATCGCTCACATGAAAAATGAACTCTCTCATTTTTTCTCTCATCAAGTGGCCAGCCTCTCCCCCTTTGGAAATATGGTGGAGAAAAAAAACAAGAAGGGAGGTGAGTGTAGGAGAAGAATAAAGGTGACCACACCCAAAACCATGATAACAATATCAAATCAACTTCATCTCATTTCTAATCACAAAAAGCAAGCCATCATGAAAAAGCAAAGATGCTTAACTTATCATAATGCCACAAATGCAAGAAACCCCTCCACAATAAGTTATTTGCAAACTTACAAATAACCCCCTCCATCGGAAAGTCCGGCCGTGAAGAAACAAAGGAAAACCGGCCGGAACGGAATGCAAACTGGCAACTTCAGAAAACTGATCCCGTAATAAATTACAGGAAAACCCCACTACTGCATATACATGCCCGCATTTGTATTCCCACTGAATACAAATGCAACGAGACAAAATCTACACTGTTGAATGCTAGGATCCGGCTTAAACCAAAGCCGGCCAGTAAAAACCGTCCGATCACGATCCGTGCAATACCGCACGTATCTGATCGAACCCTGCCATATCTCCATACGGCCTCTACAGCGTTTCGCCCGAAACTTGAGTAACTGAGTGTGGTGGACTCTAAAGACTCGTCAATACTATGGCTGTGGATTTAACCACTAGCACGTCAGAGGTATTAGCCATACGTGACGGGCCACCAGCTATTGACCAAAAGGGACGTCGATGAGCGAACTCATCCTGACACCCTACTGAGCCTGTCAGTGACAATATCCGTACAGTCCGGACCGTTCGTCTATGAGTATCGCATGGCGGGCCTAGGGGGTTGGAAAAAGTCAGACCCCCAAAAGCGGTACAAGTCGTGTCGGAGTGAAGCCCAGAACACCCTGAGATACTACTGGAATACCTACCAGTAAATCTCCAGCCTCGGCCGAGGGCTTTGTGTAATGGCTCTCCTAGACACAGCGCGACCTCACCCCCAATACCGGGAAAGACGAACCCCTGCAGATCCGCTCATTGCCTCCATGTGGCTCGGGACTGTACCCAACTAAAACCTGTTTGCACGACTCCTTTGAGCCGTGGTAGGGTAGTAATCAAAGCACAGTGGGAACTCACACGAGACAAATGACGATCTCAGGTCGATGAACTAACCTGTACACATGTCACCTGGGAACTGCTATCTGACGTCTGGTATAATCCCAACTAGCAGGTTCCCGGCGAGTCCTGTCCGGTGTACTCATAACCCAATGAGCACCTGTATACATCTTAGGTGAACCAACTGACACCAGTGGCTTGTGAGACCGGCCACCGCCCCTCGTCGGGGTCTCGACTGTATACATTAGTCTACTAATGGAGTATCGATGCCCAGTCTCGAAGCTCCCACGACTAGAGTGTAAGTTCACGGCGGCGCCCCGGCCGTCAATCCGACGGCCAAATGCGGAAGCGGTGATAAATTATAAATTTTCTTGAACTGGCAAACCGCCGCGCACTAATACCCGGATCGAACCATTAACTAGTCCTAGCTGCCAACAAGAAAGGGAAGAGAGATATACCGACGATCCAAGTCCTCCGGTCTTCTCATCATCGTCCGGATCTCCTGCGGAATGTCCCGTTTCCTCCTCATCGCCGGAAGTGCACCACATCGCCTACTTTGTTTACGGGCTCCCACCTCAATGCCGAGGCAACTCGGGCACGAAGCCGGCTACTCGACGTGCCCAAGGTCCGTTGTAGAATATGTAGTAGAGGATTGTGTCTCATTTGGGGTTCATGGAGGTGCCATTTGGTGGAGGGATGAAACAAGAACAATGTGGAGGAACTTTGGGGATTTTGGAACATGAAATGAACCAAAAACCCCCACTCTAAATTTGGGACAGCCCCCCCTTCCTCTATGAGGCCGGCCACTATATCGTGGAAGAAGAGAGAATGAGAGTGTGTTATGATAGAAAAGAGAGAGCCATCCAATAATACAATGGGGAGAGAGAGAGAGAAGGCTATCATAATCAACCATGATCACAAAGCAATAATCCCACACTCAACCAACCTCACCCCTCACCATCATCAACCATCATGCCCACTAAAAGTCAAGCCATCATGAGAAGGAGAAGTCAATGATGGTGCACATCATGAAAACCATCATGATGCTACAATAAGCAAAGACCCCCTCCACAAAAAGCCTATTTGCAACAATGCAAATAAACCCTCCTCCACCAATCTTCGGCCAATGAACGAAACAATGGAAATCGGCCGAAACGGAAAGCAAACTGGCAACTCCAGAAAACTGGTCCCGTAATAAATTACAGGAAACCCCCGATACTGTGCATACACACCCGCATTTGTATTCCGACCGAAATACAAATCCAATGAGACAAAATCTACACTATACTATACTAGGATCCGGCTTAAACCAAAGCCGGCTAGTAATATCCGTTCGATCCTGATCTGTGCAATACCGCACGTATCTGATCGAACCCTGCCATATAACCATACGGCCTATAGTACAAACTGTCCGATCCTGATCCGTGCAATACCGCACGTATCTGATCGGACCTTGCCATATATCCATACGGCCTCTACAACCTTTCGCCCGAAAGCTGAGTAACAGAATGTGGGGGACTCTAAAGACTCGTCAACACCTTGGTTGTGGATTTAACCACTAGCACGTAAGAGGTATAAGCCAATACATAACGGGCTACCAGGTATTGACCAAAAGGGACGTCTGTGAGCGAACTCAGCCTGACTCCCTACTGAGCCTGTCAGTGACAATATCCGTACAGTCCGGTCCGTTCGTCTATGAGTATCGCATGGCGGGCCTAGGGGGTTGGTAAAAGTCAGACCCCCAAAAGCGGTACAAGTCGTGTCGGAATGTAGCCCAGAACACCCTGAGATACTACAGGAATACCTACCAGTAAATCTCCTTGCCTTGGCTAAGGACTTTGTGTAATGGCTCTCCTAGACACAGCACGACCTCACCCCCAATACCGGGAGAGACGAACCCCTGAAGATACGCTCACTGCTTCCATGTGGCTCGGGACTGTACCCAACTAAAACCTGTTTGCACGACTCCTTTGAGCCGTGGTAGGGTAGTAATCAAAGTACAGTGGGAACTCACACGAGACAAATGACAATCCCCAGGTCGATGAACTAACCTGCACACATGTCACCAGGGAACTGCCATCTGACGTCTGGTATATGACCAACTAGCATGTTCCCGGCGAGTCCTGTCCGGTGTACTCATAACTCAATGAGCACCTGTATACATCTTAGGTGATCCAACTGACACCAGTGGCTTGTGAGACCGGCCACCGCCCCTCGTCGGGGTCTCGACTGTATACACTAGTCTACTAATGGAGTATCGATGCCCAGTCTCGAAACTCCCATGACTAGGGACCTTTTAAGGATAAGCTTATAGACCCCCAGCTCCCACTTATATGATCGCCCTCATACTGCTGGTGGTCAAGCAAGAATCCTAGGGGCTCTATCAACGTGTAATAGCGACGTGTCAGGTCACCTAAAGCAGTACACGATGATAAAGGTAAACCAGATAGCATACTATCATCTCGAGCAAGACTGTCCTACCGGGATAGGTCCTCCCTCAATCATTACAATCACGTACTTGTGACCTAATAATTGACTCTGAGGGCACTATCTCCAACAATCTCTCACTTGCACTCAAGGCTAATTATTGCGATGTCGCATACTCACAGCCCGTGTGATACCGAACACCCAACTCCTCTACTAGTCAGTCTCACAAAGCTCGTTTGCGAAACTATTGCGTTCGAGGAATAGCCTCAGTGAGTGGATCCGCTTTGTTGTCTCTTTCAATGTCTCTCTATATCTCAAGTTCGCGGAGAAAGCCATCTCCCGAAAAGAGCAATACCTGTCTCAGAATATGTCTGGATGTCTGATGGGACCTAGCTCATAAATGAACTCCAAATCCAAACTTCTTAGACTGTATCGTCAACTGAACTTAATCAGTATCCTGCGCGCCATGCCTCCCTCAGTATTGCCTTGGACCAACTGTCCAAAATACTGCCCCTCATCAGAAGGAAAACTATAACTCTGACAACCTCCTTGTCGTCCATGTCACCTTGGAAGCCTGGAATGATAACTGTCTCCTGAATGAGGCCGTCGTTATCATCTCCCTAGAACATCCACTTATGTTCTAAAACTGCTTCCGACTGTTTCTCCAGGATTGGATTAATGTCAACTTATTGCATCTAGTGCAAGAACTACATCTGGTGTGGTACTTGACATCTCACGATTGACTCAATTGCCTGAGCAAGTGATCTGCCAATCATGCCCGTCCCTCTCCCCTTTAGTCTGTAAGACACCTTTGGAGAGGGTGACTCCATTATCTGCAGGTACACTACCGTGCCAGGAGTCATCCATCCTAAATACTCTTAGAATGCTGTCAAGTACCCGGATTGGGAAACCACCCAAATCTAGATCTAAGACCATAGATCTAGTAACCAGTATGTCTGATATAAAATCCATTTCCTTTGTAGAGAAACAACTGTGTGACGACCAAAGTATAACCGATTGTAGTATAGGAGTTTCCTTTCCTACTCTGTCTATGTCATCCAAATACTAGGATATCACACCTCACTACCTCCTCAACAGATCCATCCCCTATTCTGATGAAGTCAAACCCATGACTGTCACGTCAGAAATAGATGATCTATCTCCGCTACATCTGCTTTAGTCTATAAATAGACATAAGCTACCTGTCCACCAATGCTTCCGCTGCTCCCACTGACTACGACAACCCTCTGGCAGAGTCATATAGACGTACACTTCTAAAGAAAGTTTAGAACGACGCTATACTCATCCTCCCACCGGGTCTCGCAGCCTGGAACAACAGCAATGGTAATTGTGGGTAAACAAGAACTTCCCTGTCACCGTCCTTGAGGCTACCGTAGTACCTCTCGGGTGCCTGAAGTTACCCACCATATCTGCGGAGTGGCCAATGGAATGTCAAACCAGATTGAATCTTTAGGTTCCTTATCAATTCTTCAGTAATCGTTTGTGGTTCTGGAATCACTTCCAGTTCTACCATACTCCCACTACTGTTTTCTGAAAAAATCCATTTTTAATAAAACTGTGGTGAGTCTACAACAATATTGCTATTGTTCATCCAGATGGTAGAAAGTCAACCCTCGTCATAGGCTGGGTCAACCCACAAACAGCCATTACAGAAACATGCCTTTGAGTTATCCAGAGTCTGGTTTTAAGCATAAGCCGGACAACTCCCCGTACCTTAACATCGTTAAGATACGAACTATTCTATATCCAATATAGGAACAGAGGCACTGATCTAATTGAACCAGATTCAAATCATGCAGCTGTCCCCAGTGCATATGAACTAAATGGAAGGAGGCCGATCAGCGTTACTCAACTTAGAAATGCTTCCAATTATGAGTAACCTGAAAGAGAAGCAAGATCTCTTTATCATTACTATCAACTGAATACCATACACAAGTACCTACATCTTCGATCTCTTTGAAGAATCCCGATACTTGCTATACCTGGTTCTCTACTCTATTCAAATACCTATAACTTCTCAAAATTCGGACCCTGTGTTTCCTACGAAACACCTGTCTAAAAACTAGAGAAGTCATAAGTAAACCGAATATAGTACGAGGACCAACCCCTCTGTCCTGATGGACCCTGGACAACATACAATACTCTGTATAAGTCCCTTGAGTCTGATAACTCATTCACTGTGTGTCGTAGGTTGAAAACTGTACTTATGGTTATGAAGAATTACACCGCTGTTTAATGCTCCTTACCTAACCATCCACTGATATAGGTAAATGTCACAGACATAATTTCAGAAAGATATATCTCACTTTATGAAAATAGACGTACAGATATATCAATTTGAAATTGGTGCATAACAGCGGATATTCAAAACCAAATATTTGCCGACCGGCAAACAGCCCAGGTGATTTCCTCAAATATCACCGATTACAACGAATCCCGATATAATGAGGATAATCACCCAATTCCCAACAACTTACTCCCACTCATCATCTGTAAAACCATACAGATGTGAGAATCGTACCTGGTAAATACATACCCTGGAGTAAGTATCTAATCGGAAAATATGTTTTCTTTTAACATTACACAGTGAAACTGAAACATTGAAATGTTCCGATGGGGTATTCTGGTATTCCTAGTAATGCCTCTTCCAGATTCACGACTGTAACCGTAAAGTTCTTTGCCACCTCTCCAAATCCCTTCATATGTCTTTAGTCTTTACCTTCTGCACACCCTTTTAGGCCAAATGGTTTTCTTCCTTCCCTACCGTTCGGCACCAGCCTATGGTTTGGAAGAAGACTATCCAATAAGCATAATGGGTGTACTGTCCCAATCCTAGGAACACTCGCAATGAGAGAATGTGAAGATAAAAGACAACCGAATAAACCTTATTCCCATTTCTCCTGAACCAGAATCCATCCCCGAACTGGAACAAGTTCCATTCGAGTTCGTATATAACCATACGATGGAGTATCCAAATAAACTGTGGATCTTCGTAGTGATACGGAGTGTCCTGGAGAAATACAAAGGTGATGTGGGAGTGGTAACGAAATATTTGGTTTGGTCGTGAATATCTGTTGCAATTTACTTTGCCCTCTTACTAATCCCTTGCTTTGTCTGAACTTAATACCTTCTGCACACCATCGTTATGCTAATTGGTTTTCTTCATTCCCTACCGGTCGGCACCAGCCTAAGGTTTGGAAGAAGACAATCCAATTTGCGTAATAGGTGTACTACCCCTAAACCAAGGAGTACTCGTAACCTGAGAGAGGGTAAAAGGAAAAGACAACTGAATAATCCTATCCGTTTTCTCCAGAACCTGAAACCATCCTCGAATAAATTCCTTCGAGTTCGTATCTAACCATACGATGGTTTTGTCCAATGGAAGTGGACGTTCGTAGTAAAACGGGGTGTCCTGGAGAAAAGGGTAAAAGTAGGAGTGGCAATGAGGTTCGCAACTCTGACAATCCAAAAGCCAGTGTTAAGAAGGTTCGGTCAACTTGGTCACTGAGTCATAGTCTTAGGGTCGGGTCAATGGTCGCTGCCAAAGAGAGAGAGAAAAGAAACACTCAGCGTGCACTCTAACCTAGATCAGAATGGTTACCAATTTATCTAATCTGGAATCCTCCCACTGTACCTCAAATTCTCCTCCAAACCTGAAAGAAGAATTAGTCGGGATACCCGAGGAGTAAACTAACTCATCAGTGGGAATCGGGATCCAACTCTCATCGCATGACAACGTGACGGAATCCGCTCACGGTATCACACTCCAGAAGGTATGCGCATATCTGGCAAGTTTCAGTTCTTTTGAAACTCCCGATGAGATTTCTGCCCCATGCTCTTATGACCTTGACTTTGGCCAACATATCATAAGTCACATGTCAAGTTCTACCCGTCATTCTCCAGGTTAATTTGAATCCACCCGTACATACCCTTGACTTTGGCCAACATGGCAGTACGACTGTTCCAAACCAACGCATCTATCTATGCTGCATATGAATAACCAACAGCTACCAAACACTGTGCCTTGACTTTGGCCAACATACACAGCTTGAATACTATTGACTATCCATATGAAACGACGGAGGGCTACGAATGGTTTCTGGCGAAAACCTTTAACGTAATGAACTTGATATCGTTGAAGGAACGGATAGCTTTTTAAAATATAGTGACGAAAACCGTTGCTAAAGAGGTCACTCCCGGTGAAGGGATCTCGGCTCTTTCCCCGTAGAATGGGGTGCAGGATATTCCAAATGAATACCGCGATGCAAAGCAAAAGTAATCGGCTATAGTGAAGTTAATGCCCTGACGCAAACTTCTGTCCAAGGGGTCACTCCCGGTGAAGGGATCTCGGCCCTTGCCTCGTCGACTGAGGAGCAGGATATTCCAATGAATACCACGATGCAAAACAAAAGTAAACGTCCTTGCAATAACAGCTTTTTGAAAAGTGTTCCAACAACATCAGATTAGGTTTGTTTTAACTTGCATTGATCCGAATCAATGCAGTCCCATCAATTGATCACACCAAAAAGAACGAAAATATACTGATGTACGTATATGCCATCCGCATTCGCCACTGGGTCCCGTCATTACCCGTTAGGTTAGCTAACTAACGACAGAGCGGGGACTGGACTAGCGCGGATGCAAAACATATACAACATCTACTAATATATATACCAATATATAGTATTTCGCTCAAGGCGTGAATAAAATGCAACATCACAGAAATGTACAGCATCACAGAAACAATACAGATATCTGGGATCCCCGGGTTTCACAGAGCCACTACTGAAACCCGACGTTCCCCTGGTCGTGTGGATAGCCTGTGCAATGAAATCCTAGACCCCTACGGGCGCGGCAAGTTACCCGCCAAAACCTGAAGCGAGGCAGCCCCCTTCAGCGCCGTGAATGGACCACCCAGCACTTCACGGAATCCGGCAACTTGGGCACCCCTCCTGGGTCAACCTGTACCCCCTACGAGTGCGGCGAATAGCCCGCCAATCCTAGAGTGAAGCCCCCTCCGTCTCAATGCCATGAGATGCGGGCTTGTAGCCCTCCAGAATCCGGCTATCCGTGCACCCCTCCGCGGGGTAATCCTAGTACAGAAAGTAAAATATACATACACCGGGTACAACGACCGCAACCTGGTCGTGCCCCAAAATAATAATACAATCAGGCAGTGACGGCAGTCCACATGTCGGACGCTCGCCCCGCAATATCAAAAGTACATAATACAACCACAACTGTACTATCATTGCATCCAGGCTATCCCTCACGACCGATCCGCAACATCAAAGCAAAAACAAAACATCAACGTGAAAGTCACGTTCGCAAATCCGTCTAACCGGGCTATAGCAGTTAGACCGGATTTACCGATCAAGTGACATTCACGGTCGCAGATATAATGTAAATACTGTGAAAAATGTGTTTAAAATATCCGATCGATCAAAAATTAACAAGTGGGCCCCCAATCAAAACTGTAGCACTCACAGAAAACCTGGGCCCAATTTTAATATTCCAAAACCCATAGTTTAAGCCCAGAAAGCCTCTGAAAAAAATTGGTGAAGTGATCTCCACAGTGTGCGGCGGAAGAGCGGCGGAATGGGGGTATATGCGGCGGTTCCGCGCTCCCACTGTGGATTCACTTCATCGAAATTTTACAGAGTTCTTAGATTTTCCAGTACATCAATATTTTACAACCTGAAAAATTTTTCGACACCAAAAATTTCCAACAGAAAACTGATGCTAACAAAAATGTAGTTTTGGAACATTCGATCGATCGAAACAGAAAAACACACTACACCAAGCTAGACTAAGTTAATGGCGAGGCTCTGATACCACTATAAGTTCACGGCGGCGCCCCGGCCGTCAATCCGACGGCCAAATGCGGAAGCGGTGATAAACTATAAATTTTCTTGAACTGGCAAACCGCCGCGCACTAATACCCGGATCGAACCATTAACTAGTCCTAGCTGCCAACAAGAAAGGGAAGAGAGATATACCGACGATCCAGGTCCTCCGGTCTTCTCATCATCGTCCGGATCTCCTGCGGAATGTCCCGTCTCCTCCTCGTCGCCGGAAGTGCACCACATCGCCTACTTTGTTTACGGGCTCCCACCTCAATGCCGAGGCAACTCGGGCACGAAGCCGGCTACTCGACGTGCCCAAGGTCCGTTGTAGAATATGTAGTAGAGGATTGTGTCTCATTTGGGGTTCATGGAGGTGCCATTTGGTGGAGGGATGAAACAAGAACAATGTGGAGGAACTTTGGGGATTTTGGAACATGAAATGAACCAAAAACCCCCACTCTAAATTTGGGACAGCCCCCCCTTCCTCTATGAGGCCGGCCACTATATCGTGGAAGAAGAGAGAATGAGAGTGTGTTATGATAGAAAAGAGAGAGCCATCCAATAATACAATGGGGAGAGAGAGAGAGAAGGCTATCATAATCAACCATGATCACAAAGCAATAATCCCACACTCAACCAACCTCACCCCTCACCATCATCAACCATCATGCCCACTAAAAGTCAAGCCATCATGAGAAGGAGAAGTCAATGATGGTGCACATCATGAAAACCATCATGATGCTACAATAAGCAAAGACCCCCTCCACAAAAAGCCTATTTGCAACAATGCAAATAAACCCTCCTCCACCAATCTTCGGCCAATGAACGGAACAATGGAAATCGGCCGAAACGGAAAGCAAACTGCCAACTCCAGAAAACTGGTCCCGTAATAAATTACAGGAAACCCCCGATACTGTGCATACACACCCGCATTTGTATTCCGACCGAAATACAAATGCAATGAGACAAAATCTACACTGTACTATACTAGGATCCGGCTTAAACCAAAGCCGGCTAGTAATATCCGTTCGATCCTGATCTGTGCAATTACCGCACGTATCTGATCGAACCCTGCCATATAACCATACGGCCTATAGTACAAACTGTCCGATCCTGATCCGTGCACGACCTCACCCCCCAATACCGGGAGAGACGAACCCCTGAAGATACGCTCCACTGCCCTCCATGTGGCTCGGGACTGTACCCAACTAAAACCTGTTTGCACGACCTCCTTTGAGCCGTGGTAGGGTAGTAATCAAAGTACAGTGGGAAACTCACACGAGACAAATGACGATCCCCAGGTCGATGAACTAACCTGCACACATGTCACCAGGGAACTGCCATCTGACGTCTGGTATATGACCAACTAGCATGTTCCCGGCGAGTCCTGTCCGGTGTACTCATAACCCAATGAGCACCTGTATACATCTTAGGTGATCCAACTGACACCAGTGGCTTGTGAGACCGGCCACCGCCCCTCGTCGGGGTCTCGACTGTATACACTAGTCTACTAATGGAGTATCGATGCCCAGTCTCGAAACTCCCACGACTAGGGGACCTTTTAAGGATAAGCTTATAGAACCCCCAGCTCCCACTTATATGATCGCCCTCATACTGCTGGTGGTCAACCAAGAATCCTAGGGGCTCTATCAACGTGTAATAGCGACGTGTCAGGTCACCTAAAGCAGTACACGATGATAAAGGTAAACCAGATAGCATACTATCATCTCGAGCAAGGACTGTCCTAACCGGGATAGGTCCCCTCCCTCAATCATTACAATCACGTACTTGTGACCTAATAATTGACTCTGAGGGCACTATCTCCAACATAGAGACCTTTTAAGGATGTGCTTATAGACTACCAGCTCCCACGTATATGATCGCCCTCATACTGCTGGCAGTCAAGAAAGAATCCTAGGGGCTCTATCAACGTGTAATAGCGACCTGTCAGGCCACCTAAAGCAGTATACGAAGATAAAGATAAACCAGATAGCATACTATCATCTTGAGTAAGACTGTCCTACCGGGATAGGTCCTCCCTCAATCATTGCAATCACGTGCATGTGATCCAATAATTGACTCTGAGGGCACTATCTCCAACATGTACCTAGTTTGACTTGTAATATCATATCAGTGTCCTCACTTTCGAGAGTGGGATATGACTTTACATTCGTAAGCGATGTAGTTCACATCCACCTAAATCAAGTTCTGATTGGGTCCGGTATATTAGATGACAGTATATACGTATTGAGTCAAGCTCAGGTTTTCAATGTCCAGAACACACTTAAAAGAAAGTCTCCAAAAATAAATCAGGCTTTCTTATGGCATTGTAGAGTAGGTCACGTCAATGAAACACGATTAACAAAGTTACATAGAGAAGGATATTTGAATCCGTTCTAATATCAATCTTATGCCACTTGTGAATCTTGTCTCATGGGAAAGATGACAAAGACACCGTTTACTGGACACGGAGTAAGAGCGAGCGAGCTCTTAGGACTCGTACACAGTGACGTGTGCGGTCCAATGTCTACACATGCGCGAGGTGGTTATTCCTACTTCATTACTTTTACGGATGATTTCTCTAGGTATGGACATATCTTCTTGATGAAGCATAAATCCGAGGCCTTTGAGAAATTCCAGGAATACAAGAATGAAGTGGAAAACCAAACAGGCAAAAGTATTAAGACACTGAGATCTGATCGAGGTAGTGAATACTTAAGTGCCGAGTTCCTGGGTTACTTAAAAGAGAAAGGAATTCTCTCTCAGCTTACTCCTCCATACACACCACAACACAACAGTGTATCGGAAAGGAGGAATCGAACCCTATTGGATATGGTTCGTTCCATGATGAGTAAGGCTGAGTTACCGCGATAATTCTGGGGTTATGCGCTAGAATCAGCGGCATATCTTTTGAACAAGGTTCCAACCAAGACTGTGCCTACCACACCATATCAGATGTGGAGTGGGAAGAAACCCTATCTTCAGTACCTGAAGACATGGGGATGTCCAGCTTTTGTAAAAAAGCAGCATCCGGACAAGCTCGAGGCACGCTCAGTACAGTGTAAGTTTGTTGGATATCCAAAGAAGTCTAAGGGATATTGTTTGGAACAAAAGGTTTTTGTTTCTCTTCATGTCCACTTCTTAGAAGCTGAATTTTTAGAAAATCAGAAGAGTGGGAGCGCAGTAGAACTGGAAGAAATTCCAGAACCACAAGCTGTTACTGAAAGTTTGGTAGAACAAGAAGTTTCAGAAGAAAGGGACATACCAGCGCCTATCCGCAGAACTAGTAGGCAGTCTCATCCGCCCGAGAGATACTACGGTTTTCTCATATACGGAGATAGAGAAGATTGCGTCATTGATAATGACGACCCTACTAGCTTCCAGCAAGCCATTCAGAGCGGCGACTCGGTAAAATGGCTGGATGCAATGCGGACCGAAATGAAGTCCATGTACACTAACAAAGTGTGGACTTTGGACACTGCTCCAAATGGGGTAACCTACTTTAGATCAAAGAGGATGTTGGGACTTTCAAAGTCCAGGTACATAGACACCATATTGAAAAGATTCAGTATGGAAGATTCTAAGCGCGGTAACCTACTGGCTTGTCACGGAATCACCCTCTCTAAAGAGATGTCTCCCAAGACTGATTTGGAAAGGGAACGCATGTCGATTATACCCTACGCTTCTGCGGTAGGATCTATAATGTATGCGATGTTATGAACCAGACCAGATGTAGCATACGCATTGAGCGTTGTAAGCCGGTATCAGGCAAACCCAGGGGAGAATCACTGGATAGCAGTAAAGAATATTCTCAAGTACCTGAGGAGAACTAAGGAGATATTCTTGGTTTACGGCGGAAAATACCTCAGGATGGAGGCCTATGCTGATTCCGGCTTCCAGAGTGATAAGGATGACTCCAAGTCCATGTCGTGTTATGTCTTTACCCTCAATGGAGGGGCGGTCTGTTGGAAGTGTTCCAAGCAGGACACCGTTGCTGACTGGACGATGGAAGCGGAGTACATAGCTGCTTGCGATGCCGCAAAAGAAACTGTCTGGATGAAGAAGTTCCTCACAGAACTTCAGGTGGTTCCTACTAGTGTTGGTCCAATACCTCTGTATTGAGACAACAACGGCGCTATAGCTTTAGCGAAGGAACCCAGGTCCCATCAGAAGTCCAGACAAATCATAAGGCGGTATCACCTGATCAGGGAGATCGTAGATCGCCAGGAGATCGAGGTAAAGAGAGTAAATACAGAGGATAACATTTCTGATCCATTCACTAAGGCCCTACCTCAGATTCAGTTCAAGAGGCTACTCGAGATCAACGGTCTTCGATACGCCAGTACATGGCCCTAGTGCAAGTGGGAGATTGTTAGTGTTTATGCCCTAGAAAGCCATTACTGTATCATACTAGTTTGTATATTACTTAATGGAAGCTTGGGATATTCACATGTATATAACAGTCTTGCTAAACATGGTAGTATGCTACTTGGTTTTTCTATCTTAATATGTGAGGATACGTATTGACAGAGCTCTTAGGATCTTGCTTGACTACCAGCGTTGTGATGGCAGTCACACTAGTGGGGGCTGGGTAGTCTACAAGCACATCCTTATTCAGGTCCCTAGTCGTTGGATTATCGAGATAGGGCATCGATACTCCGGAGTAGACTAGTGTGTACGCTTCTCATCCCAGTTGGGGAGATGGTCTGTCCCACAGCTGTCAGTACGTCGTACTGGAGATAGTATGCAGGTGCTCGTTAAGTTACGGGTACACCGGACATGACTCACAGGGAACTGTTGGTTGGTTTTATACCAGTCGTCAGTGAACAGTTCCCAGCTGACATGAGTACATCATTGTCCGCAGACTTGACACTGCTGCTTCGCCTCGAGTGTGTCCTACTGTTCTTATATTGCTACCCTACCATGGCTCAAACGAGTCGTGCAAACAGGTAGCAGTTGGGTGCAGTCCCGAGCACTTGGAGGCAGTGGCGGTTAGACAGGATTCGTCTCTCCCGGTATTGGGGGTTGATATCGCTCTGTGTCAGAGAGCCATTACGTAATGTCCCTGGCCAGGGCAAGCGAGATTTGCTGGTAGGTTCCTGTAGTTTCTCAGGGTGTAATGGACTTCGCTCCGACATGACTTATACTGCTATTAGGGGACTGACGCTTGCCGCCCCCCTAGGCCCGATATGCGATAGTCTTAGACGAACGGACCGGACTGTATGGAGATTGTCACATCAGACTCAGTAGGAGTTCGGATGGGTATCCTCATCGGCCTTCTTATCGACATCTACTTGGGGACCGTTACGTACAGCTAGTGCCGCTTGCGGTCTTTGGTTAAACCCACTGCCAGCGTAGTAGTCGAGTCTCTAGAGTCCCACACAGAGAGTTTCCCTACTCCAGGCTAAACGATATAGAGGTCGTATGGTTTTACGACAAGGATTCGGACGCATACGTGTGTTTACGCACGTACGACATCCGGACAGTTTTTAGTAGTCAGCTTTGGTTTAAGCCAGTTTCTAGTATCCGGTTATTGGATTTATACAGTCTAAAGTTTTTCCGTGTTTTCACGGATAGGAGGGGCGTTCTCGTAATTGAGCGAGAAGCTTCTAGAAGATGGTGACTTGGGGGGTTAAGGTGGCATATGTATTAAACGGGATTAATGAGTCATATGAGTGATTCATCCATGTCATTAATGCATCATAAATTCTTAATGACTCATGTAGATGAATCACCCTTAGATATTTATTAACCATGATGATTAATCATTCATTTTCTTTTGTTGATAAATCATAATGGTTGATATATATTATGATAGCTCATTTTCTCATCTTAATTCTTTGGCTCACCTTCTCTCTCCTCAAGCTTCCTCTCTTCAAACCCTAATCCTCCCCTCAAATGTGTTGAGTACAAGGATTAGTTAGACTACTTAATCCATAACCCTCACTCTATATCATCTAGGTACTTTGATTAGCACTTAAAGAAACCTAGTTGCCTCAAGTTTAGAGGTAAAGCTTGGAGTAAAGCTCTCCTGGTGGATCGTCTACTACTTGGAGAAGGCCGAGGAGGAGGTGGAGTTCGTAAAGACGAAGGACACGGTTCTTTAGGTATAATCACTTCACATAGTAGTTTAGAACTTCTATGATAGTTGTTAGTTATCGTTTAGCTTCGATTCATGCGGTTAGTCGATGTTTATGCAAAGAACAAGATCGTTTTTCATATTTCCGCCTCCTCGCAAGTCGTGGGGTGTTGTACATCGACATACATCCGCAACATCACAGCACAACACAGAACATCAACGCGAATGTCACGTTCGCAAACCCGTCTAAAAGAACTATAGCAATCAGACGCGGTTTACCGATCAAATGACATTCCCGGTCGGTGATATAAAGTAAGAACTGAAAACTAACACGTTTAAAATTTCGATCGACAAAATTTCCCGAAGTGGGCCCCACGAAAATCTGCTATACAGTAACAGATACTGGGCCCAAAAGAACAATACTAGTGTTAGAGATAGTGCCCTCAGAGTCAATTATTGGATCACAGGCACGTGATTGCAATGATTGAGGGAGGACCTATCCCGGTACGACAGTCTTACTCGAGATGATAGTTTGCTATCTGGTTTACCTTTATCATCGTGTACTGCTTTAGGTGACATGACATGTCGCTATTGCACGTTGATAGAGCCCCTAGGATTCTTGCTTGACTGCCGGCAGTATGAGGGCGATCATATAAGTGAGAGCTGGAGTCTATTAGCACATCCTTAAAAGGTCCCTAGTCGTGGGAGTTTCGAGACTGGGCATCGATTCTCCAGAGTAGACTAGTGTATACAGTCGAGACCCCGACGAGGGGCGGTGGCCGGTCTCACAGGCCACTGGTGTCAGTTGGTTCACCTAAGATGTATACAGGTGCTCATTGGGTTATGAGTACACCGGACAGGACTCGCCGGGAACATGCTAGTTGGTCTTATACCTGACGTCAGATAGCAGTTCCCAGGTGACATGTGTACAGGTTAGTTCATCGACCTGAGGATCGTCATTTGTCTCGTGTGAGTTCCCACTGTGCTTTGATTACTACCCTACCACGGCTCAAAGGAGTCGTGCAAACAGGTTTTAGTTGGGTACAGTCCCGAGCCACATGGAGGCAGTGAGCGGATCTTCAGGGGTTCGTCTCTCCCGGTATTGGGGGTGAGGTCGCGCTGTGTCTAGGAGAGCCATTACACGAAGTCCTTGGCCAAGGCAGGAGATTTACTGGTAGGTATTCCGGTAGTATCTCAGGGTGTTCTGGGCTACACTCCGACACGACTTGTACCGCTTTTGGGGGTCTGACTTTTACCAACCCCCTAGGCCCGCCATGCGATACTCATAGACGAACGGACCGGACTGTACGGATATTGTCACTGACAGGCTCAGTAGGGTGTCAGGATGAGTTCGCTCATCGACATCCCTTTTAGTCAATAGCTGGTGGCCCGTTACGTATTGGCTTATACCTCTGACGGGCTAGTGGTTAAATCCATAGCCATAGTATTGACGAGTCTTTAGAGTCCACCACACATTCAGTTACTCAAGCTTTCGGGCGAAACGCTGTAGAGGCCGTATGGAGATATGGCAGGGTTCGATCAGATACGTGCGGTATTGCACGGATGGTGATCGGACGGTTTTTACTAGCCGGCTTTGGCTTAAGCCGGATCTTAGTATTTGATTGTGTAGTTTTGTCTCTTTACATTTGTATTTCGGTCGAGATACAAATGCGGGTGTGTATGCACAGTATCGGGGTTTTCCTGTAATTTATTATGGGACCAGTTTTCTGGGGTTGCCAGTTTGCATTCCGTTCCGGCCGGTTTTTCTTTATTCTTTCCCGGCCGGACTTTTCGTTGGAGGGTGTTATTTGCAGTTTGCAAATAACATTTTGTGGAGGGGGTTTATTGTGATTGTGACCTCTTCATTAAAAGAATTCTTTTTCCCCACTTGTCCATTGATGTGATGTGGTATTGGAAATGTGGCCGGCCACTGTTCAGGGTATGGGAGGGATTATTTTTTGTGTATGGTTTAATTCCCTTCATGGAATTTTCCTATCTTGTTTTTTCGTGGGCCCCTCCCTTGTATATGTGCTGTGAGGTGTATAATTGATTGAGCATGGTTTGATTAATTCCCTTCAACCATTTTTGTTATTCACAGTGAGCACTAGAATGATTATTAAAATGTGTGTGTGCTGGAATTGAAAATGAGGAGTGGATGAATTAATATTCATTCATTTTTTTTGGTTGCATTCTCCAGAGAGCTTGCTTCATTCATTTCTTAAGAGAGCTCATTCTTGTTTTCAAGTGGCCGAGCCCATTTTTGAGGGGATGCTCATTCCTTTTGAGAGCTTGCTCAATTCTTCATCAAGCTTTCATCCTTGATTGTTCTTGCACAAATCCCTCCAAATTGGCAACCTCCTAAACCCCAGAGAGACAGCTATTCTACGCTATTCTACAGCAAATCTTGGACGCGTCGGCTAGCCCACTTCGCGCCCGAGTTGCCTCGGTATTGAGGCGGGAGCCCGTAAAAGAATCCGGCTACGTGGTGCCCTTCCGGCGAGGAGGCGACCACCGGAGTTTCCGCGGGAGATCGGGACGGCGGCGAGAAGACCGGAGGACTCGGATCACTCGGTACATCTCTTCCCTTCATGTTAGTAGCTTAGACTTGTTAATGGTTACGATCCGGGTGTTTAGTGCGCGGGGGTGCCGGTTTGCAAAGTCCGCAAAAATTAAAGTTTATCACCGCTTCCGCATTCCGGCGTCGGTTTGACGGCCGGGGCGCCGCCGTGCACTTACAGTGGTATCAGAGCCTTGCCATTAACAAAGTCTAGCTTTGTGTAATGTGTTTTTCAGTTCCGATCGATCGAAATGTTCAAAAACCCGTATTTTGTCACGACAGTTTTCTGTTGAATTTTTTTTTTTTTTTTTAGTCTCTAAAATTTTTTTCAGGGTGTATAAAAGTACTGTACAGGGTGACATAAGACTACTGGGAAAATACGAGACATTGATCTCTCAGGTAGACCGCGCAACCGCGGCCAAATCCCACTTGGGGCCGCGGTTCCGCCGCCGAAGAAGAGGATCAATGCTTTATCTTTTTACAGTCGGCTTCTGGGCTTAAAATAGGGGTTTTGGGATATTAAAGTTGGGCCAATTATTTCTGTGAGTGCTACAGTTTTCTTTGGGGCCCACTTGTTAATTTTTTGATCGATCGGATATTTTAAACACATTTTTCACAGTATTTACATTATATCTGCGACCGTGAATGTCACTCGATCGGTAAATCCTGTCTAACTGCTATAGCCCGGTTAGACGGATTTGCGAACGTGACTTTCACGTTGATGTTCTATGTATTTGCTGTGATGTTCCGGATCGGTCGTGGGGGATAGCCTGGATGCAGTGCCAGTACAGTTTCTGTTGCATTATGTACATTTGATATTGCGGGGCGAGCGTCCGACATGTGGACTACCGTCACTGCCTGTTTGTATTATTCTTTTGGGGCACGACCTGGTTGCGGTCGATGTACCCGGTGTATGTATATTTTACTTTCTGTACTAGGTTTATCCCGCGGAGGAGTGCACGGATAGCCGGGTTCTGGAGGGCAACAAGCCCGCATCTCATGGCATTGGGACGGAGGGGGCTTCACTCCAGGATTGGCTGGCTATTCGCCGCACTCGTAGGGGGTATAGGATTTCTTTGCACAGGCTATCCACACGACCAGGGGAACGTCGGGTTTCAGTAGTGGCTCTATGAAACCCGGGGATCCCAGATATCTGTATTGTTCTGTGATGCTGTACATTTCTGTGATGTTGCATTTTATTCACGCCTTGAGCGAAATACTATATATTGGTATATATATTAGTAGATGTTATATATGTTTTTCATCCGCGCTAGTCCAGTCCCCGCTCTGCCGTTAGTTAGCTAACCTAACGGGTGATGACGGGACCCAGTGGCGAATGCAGATGGCATATACGTACGTCAGTATATTTTCGTTCTTTGTGGTGTGATCAATTGATGGGACTGCGTTGATTCGGATCAATGCATGTTAAACAAACCTAATCTGATGTTGTTGGAACACTTTTCAAAAAGCTGTTATTGCAAGTACGTTCATTTCTGTTTTGCATCGTGGTATTCATTTGGAATATCCTGCTCCTCAGTCGACGAGGCAAGGGCCGAGATCCCTTCACCGGGAGTGACCCCTTGGACAGAAGTTTGCGTTAGGGCATTAACTTCACTATAGCCGATTACTTTTGCTTTGCATCGTGGTATTCAGTTGGAATATCCTGCACCTCATTCTACGGGGAAAGAGCCGAGATCCCTTCACCGGGAGTGACCTCTTTAGTAATGGTTTTCGTCACTATATTTTCTAAAAAGCTATCCGTTCCTTCAACGATATCAAGTTCATTACGTTAAAGGTTTTCGCCAGAAACCATTCGTAGCCCTCCGTCGTTTCATATGGGTAGTCAATAGTATTCAAGCTGTGTTTGTTGGCCAAAGTCAAGGCACAGTGTTTGGTAGCTGTTGGGTATTCATATACAGCATAAATAGATGCGTTGGTTTGGAACAGTCGTACTGCCTTGTTGGCCAAAGTCAAGGGTATGTAAGGGTGGATTCAAATTAACCTGGAGAATGACGGGTAGAACTTGACATGTGACTTATGATTTGTTGGTCAAAGTCAAGGTCATAAGAGCATGGGGTAGAAATCACATCGGGAGTTTCAAAAGTACTGAAACTTGCCAGATATGCGCATACCTTCTGGAGTGTGATACCGTGAGCGGATTCCGTCACGTTATCATACGATGAGAGTTGGATCCCGATTCCCACTGATGAGTTGGTTTACTCCTCGGGTGACCCCGACTAATTCTTCTTTCAGGTTTGGAGGAGAATTTGAGGTACAGTGGGAGGTTTCCAGATTAGATAAATTGGTAACCATTCTGATCTAGGTTAGAGTGCACGCTGAGTGTTTCTTTTCTCTCTCTCTTGGCAGCGACCATTGACCCGACCCTATGACTATGACTCAGTGACCAAGTTGACCGAACCTACTTAACACTGGCTTTTGGATTGTCAGAGTTGCAGACCTCATTGCCACTCCTACTTTTACCCTATTCTCCAGGACACCCCGTATTACTACGAACGTCCACTTCCATTGGACAAAACCATCGTATGGTTATATACGAACTCGAAGGACTTCGAGGATGGTTTCTGGTTCTGGAGAAAACGGATAGGATTATTCAGTTGTCTTTTCTTTTCACCCTCTCTCAGGTTGCGAGTACTCCTTGGTTTAGGAGTAGTACACCTATTATGCAAATTGGATAGTCTTCTTCCAAACCATAGGCTGGTGCCGACCGGTAGGGAATGAAGAAAACCAGTTAGCCTAAACGGTGTACAGAAGGTATTAAGTTCAGACAAAGCAAGGGATTAGTAAGAGGGCAAAGTAAATTGCGACTGCTATTCACGACCAAACCAAGTATTTCTTAGCCAATCCTAAATCACCTTTGTATTTCTCCAGGACACTCCGTATCACTACGAAGATCCCATTTTATTGGATAATCCATCGTATGGTTATATACGAACTCGAAAGGAACTTGTTCCAGTTCGGGGATGGATCCTGGTTCAGGAGAAATAGGAATAAAGTACATTCAGGTGTCTTTTATCTTCACCTTCTCTCGCGTTGCGAGTGCTCCTAGGATTAGGACAGTACACCCTTTATGCTTTTTGGATAGTCTTCTTCCAAACCATAGGCTGGTGCCGAACGGTAGGGAAGGAAGAAAACCATTTGGCTTAAAGGGGTGTACAGAAGGTAATGACTAAAGACATATAAAGGGATTTGGAGAGGTGGCAAAGAATTATACGGTTATAGTTGTGAATCTGGATAATGGAAGAGGCATTACTAGGAATACCAGGATACCCCATTGAAATATTTCAATGTTTCAGTTCAACTGTGTACTGTTAAAAGAAAACTGATTTCCTGATTTGACACTTGCTCCAGGGTATGTATCTACCAGTTTTGATTCTCACATCTGTATGGCTTTGCAGATGATGAGTGGGAGTAAGTCATTGGGAATTGGGTGATCATCCTCATTATATCGGGATTCGTTGTAATCGGTGATATTTGAGGAGATCACCTGGGCTGTTTGCCAGTCGGCAAATATTTGGTTTTGAATATCCGCTGTTGTGCACCAATTTCAAATTGATATATCTGTACGTATATTTTCATAGAGTGAGATATACCTTTTGATATTATGTCGATGACATTTACCTATATCAGTGGATGGTTAGGTAAGGAGCATTAAACAGCGGTGTAATTCTTCTTAACCATAAGTACAGTTTTCAACCTATGACACACAGTGAAAGAGTTGTTAGACTCAGCGGATTTATACAGAGTATTGTATGTTGTCCAGAGTCCATTAGGACAGAGGGGTTGGTCCTCATACTATATTCTGTTTACTTTTAACTTCTCTAGTTCTTAGACATGTGTTTCGTGGAAACACAGGGTCTGAGTTTTGAGGAGTTATAGGTATTTGAATAGAGTAGAGAACCAGGTGTAGCAAGTATCGGGATTCTTCAAAGTGATCGAAGATGTAGATACTTGTGTATGGTATTCAGTTGATAGTAATGATAAAGAGAAATTGCTTCTCTTTCAGGTTACTCATAATTGGAAGAATTCCTAAGTTGAGTAACGCTGATCGGCCTCTCTCCATTTAGTTGACATGCGCTGGAGACAGCTGCATGATTTGAATCTGGTTAAATTAAATCAGTGCCTCTGGTTCTATGTTGGATATAGAACAGTTCATATCTTAACGTTGTTAAGGTACGGGGAGTTGTCTGGCTTATGATTAAAACCAGACTCCGGATAACTCATAGGCACGTTTCAGTAGTGGCTGTTTGTGGGTTGACCCAGGCTATGACGAGGGTTGACTTTCTACCATCTGGAAGATCAATAGTGATATTGTTCTTGACTCGCCACAGTTTTATTAAAAATGGATTTTTTCAGAAAACATTAGTGGGAGTATGGTAGAACTGGAAGTGATTCCAGAACCGCAAACGATTACTGATGATTTGATAAGGAACCTAAAGATTCAATCTGATTTGATATTCCATTGGCCACTCCGCAGATAAGGTGGGTAACTTCAGGCACCCGAGAGGTACTCCGCTAGCCTCAAGGACGGTGACAGGGAAGTTCTTGTTTACCCACACTTGCCATTGTTGTTGTTCCAGGATGCGAGACCCGGCAGGAGGATGAGTATAGCGTCGTTCTAAACTAGCTTTAGAAGTGCACGTCTATATGACTCTGCCAGAGGGTTGTCGTAGTCAGTGGGAGCAGCGGAAGCATTGGTGGACATCGGGCTTATGTCTATTTATAAACTAAAGCAGATATAGTGGAGATAGATCATCTATTTCTGATGAGACAGTCATGGGTTTGACGTTATCAGAATAAGGGATGGATCAGTTGAGAAGGTAGTAGGGTGTGATATCCGGGTTTTGGATGACATACACAAGGTAGGAAGTGACATTCCTATACTACGATCGGTTATACTTTGGTCGTCACACAGTGGTTTCTCCACAAGGGACTTGGACGTTATATCAGACATACTGGTTACTAGATCTATGGTTTTAGATCTAGATTTGGGTGGTTTCCCAATCAGGGTACTTAGACAGCATTCTATGAATATTTAGAATGGTTGACTCCTGGCACGGTAGTATACCTGCAGGTGATGGAGTCACCCTCTCTAAAGGTGTCTTATAGACTAAAGTAGAGAGGGATGTGCATGATTGGCAGATCACTTGCTTAGGCAATTGAGTCAATCATGAGATGTCAAGTACCACACCAGATGTTGTTCTTGCACTAGATGCAATAAGTTGACATTGATCCAATCCTGGAGAAACAGTCGGAAGCAGTTTTAGAACATAAGTGAATGTTCTAGGGATATGATAACGACAGCCCTATTCGGGAGACAGTTATCATTCCAGGATTCCAAGGTGACATAGACGACAAGGAGATCGTCAGAGTTATATTTTTCCTTCTGATGAGGGACAGTGTTTTGGACAGGTGATCCAAGGCAATACTGAGGGAGGCATGGCGCAGGATACTGATTAAGTTCAGTTGACGATACAGTCTAAGAAGTTTGGATTTGGAGTTCATTTTTGAGCTCGGTCCCATCAGACATCCAGACATTCTAAGACAGGTATTGCTCATTTCGGGAGATGGCTTTCTCCGCGAACTTGAGATATAGAGAGACATAGAAAGAAACACCAGAGCGGATCCACTCACTGAGGCTATTCCTCGAACGCGATAGTTTCGCAAACGAGCTTTGTGAGACTGACAAGTAGAGGAGTTGGGTGTTCGGTATCACACGGGCTGTGAGTATGCAACATTGCAATAATTAGCCTTGAGTGCAAGTGGGAGATTGTTGGAGATAGTACCCTCAGAGTCAATTATTGGATCACAGGCACGTGATTGCAATGATTGAGGGAGGACCTATCCCGGTACGACAGTCTTACTCGAGATGATAGTTTGCTATCTGGTTTACCTTTATCATCGTGTACTGCTTTAGGTGACATGACATGTCGCTATTGCACGTTGATAGAGCCCCTAGGATTCTTGCTTGACTGCCGGCAGTATGAGGGCGATCATATAAGTGAGAGCTGGAGTCTATTAGCACATCCTTAAAAGGTCCCTAGTCGTGGGAGTTTCGAGACTGGGCATCGATTCTCCAGAGTAGACTAGTGTATACAGTCGAGACCCCGACGAGGGGCGGTGGCCGGTCTCACAGGCCACTGGTGTCAGTTGGTTCACCTAAGATGTATACAGGTGCTCATTGGGTTATGAGTACACCGGACAGGACTCGCCGGGAACATGCTAGTTGGTCTTATACCTGACGTCAGATAGCAGTTCCCAGGTGACATGTGTACAGGTTAGTTTATCGACCTGAGGATCGTCATTTGTCTCGTGTGAGTTCCCACTGTGCTTTGATTACTACCCTACCACGGCTCAAAGGAGTCGTGCAAACAGGTTTTAGTTGGGTACAGTCCCGAGCCACATGGAGGCAGTGAGCGGATCTTCAGTGGTTCGTCTCTCCCGGTATTGGGGGTGAGGTCGCGCTGTGTCTAGGAGAGCCATTACACGAAGTCCTTGGCCAAGGCAGGAGATTTACTGGTAGGTATTCCGGTAGTATCTCAGGGTGTTCTGAGCTACACTCCGACACGACTTGTACCGCTTTTGGGGGTCTGACTTTTACCAACCCCCTAGGCCCGCCATGCGATACTCATAGACGAACGGACCGGACTGTACGGATATTGTCACTGACAGGCTCAGTAGGGTGTCAGGATGAGTTCGCTCATCGACATCCCTTTTAGTCAATAGCTGGTGGCCCGTTACGTATTGGCTTATACCTCTGACGGGCTAGTGGTTAAATCCATAGCCATAGTATTGACGAGTCTTTAGAGTCCACCACACATTCAGTTACTCAAGCTTTCGGGCGAAACGCTGTAGAGGCCGTATGGAGATATGGCAGGGTTCGATCAGATACGTGCGGTATTGCACGGATGGTGATCGGACGGTTTTTACTAGCCGGCTTTGGCTTAAGCCGGATCTTAGTATTTGATTGTGTAGTTTTGTCTCTTTACATTTGTATTTCGGTCGAGATACAAATGCGGGTGTGTATGCACAGTATCGGGGTTTTCCTGTAATTTATTATGGGACCAGTTTTCTGGGGTTGCCAGTTTGCATTCCGTTCCGGCCGGTTTTTCTTTATTCTTTCCCGGCCGGACTTTTCGTTGGAGGGTGTTATTTGCAGTTTGCAAATAACATTTTGTGGAGGGGGTTTATTGTGATTGTGACCTCTTCATTAAAAGAATTCTTTTTCCCCACTTGTCCATTGATGTGATGTGGTATTGGAAATGTGGCCGGCCACTGTTCAGGGTATGGGAGGGATTATTTTTTGTGTATGGTTTAATTCCCTTCATGGAATTTTCCTATCTTGTTTTTTCGTGGGCCCCTCCCTTGTATATGTGCTGTGAGGTGTATAATTGATTGAGCATGGTTTGATTAATTCCCTTCAACCATTTTTGTTATTCACAGTGAGCACTAGAATGATTATTAAAATGTGTGTGTGCTGGAATTGAAAATGAGGAGTGGATGAATTAATATTCATCCATTTTTTTTGGTTGCATTCTCCAGAGAGCTTGCTTCATTCATTTCTTAAGAGAGCTCATTCTTGTTTTCAAGTGGCCGAGCCCATTTTTGAGGGGATGCTCATTCCTTTTGAGAGCTTGCTCAATTCTTCATCAAGCTTTCATCCTTGATTGTTCTTGCACAAATCCCTCCAAATTGGCAACCTCCTAAACCCCAGAGAGACAGCTATTCTACGCTATTCTACAGCAAATCTTGGACGCGTCGGCTAGCCCACTTCGCGCCCGAGTTGCCTCGGTATTGAGGCGGGAGCCCGTAAAAGAATCCGGCTACGTGGTGCCCTTCCGGCGAGGAGACGACCACCGGAGTTTCCGCGGGAGATCGGGACGGCGGCGAGAAGACCGGAGGACTCGGATCATTCGGTACATCTCTTCCCTTCATGTTAGTAGCTTAGACTTGTTAATGGTTACGATCCGGGTGTTTAGTGCGCGGGGGTGCCGGTTTGCAAAGTCCGCAAAAATTAAAGTTTATCACCGCTTCCGCATTCCGGCGTCGGTTTGACGGCCGGGGCGCCGCCGTGCACTTACAACTAGAAACCATAATTCCCTGCAAAGAAACTCCTGTACAAATTTGGAGCACTGTTCCCACTAAACGGCCGCGGAAGCGCGGTCAAACCCTAGGTTTGACCGTGGTTCTGCGGTCGTTCTATGGAATCACGTGACCAATTTTGTACGGAATGCTTAAAAAAGCCTGCTTGTTTTTCTGTGACATGCAAAAGAATTTTTAGAACAGTTTAAAAATCAACAGAAACTTTTTGTACAGAAAAATGTAGTTTCGGAAATGTAGTTTGATCGATCTTTTTAACGCGTTAGCACAAGTTAGTATAGCTTAATGGTGAGGCTCTGATACCACTGTAAGTCCACGGCAGCGCCCCGGCCGTCTAACAGACGCCAATATGCGGAACAAAACTTTTACGATTAGCGCTATCGCGTACTATAACCCGGATCTGCCATTAAAGCTAAACTAACAAAATGTAATGTGGGTAGAAATGTTATACCGAACGGTCCAAGTCCTTCGGTCTTCAACCATCATCCCATGCTTTGTTGCGGCGGCTTCGATCTTCTGAAACTCCAGTCTCGTCATCCAGGTGGCATCACATCGACGGATCTTTAAACGGGCTCCCGCCTCTTAACCGAGGCAACTCGGTCGTCAAGTTTGCCAAAAGAGACGGCCAAGTTGAAGTAGAGAATGAGTAGAACACTTTGTCTCGTTACGTCCAGGGCTATGGATGAACGGTTAAAAGAAGTTGCCATTCGGAATCGAGTGAATGGAAGTTGAACTATATGAAATTTCCATACACTAAAGTATCATAATCTTTTGCAAAAATGAATCAATCATCTTGGCCACAAGAGGGGGCCGGCCACAATTATAGAAGGAGGGGGTGAGTGTAGGAGTTTAATGGTGACCATAACAATATCATACTTATCATCACAATTAAAGAGAGAATGAATCATCAACTAACATTAAATGCAACCAATGAAGATAAACCTAGTCACCTTAACAACTCATCACACCATTAATGCTCACAAATGAATCATGAATCTAGTCACTATTTCTAGAATCTTCTAGAACCTGACTCACCAAATGAAGAAAAGATAAATCCGTCTTTAACCGAATGTTAAAGACGGGTGATAGAAAATTGGAAACTGGCAACTTCCAAAAGTGATCCTGAAACGAATTTCAGGATAACCCCGTAACAGTATAAACATACCCGCATTTGTATTACGACTGAATACAAATGCAACTGAGACAAAGATATTATATCTACACAGTATAATACTGGGATCCGGCTTAAACCAAAGCCTACCAGTATTATCTGCCCGAAAAATGACACGTGCGAAAACGCACGTGCTTTTTCCGAACCTTGCCATAATACCATACGGCATCTACAACGTTTCGCCCGAACATGGGAAAGTATCTGTGGGGGACTCTAATGACTCATCAATACACTAGCACTTGGTATAACCACTAGCACGTCAGAGGTAGAATCTGTACGTAACGGTTTTCCTATGTATTGATTAGAAGGGAAGCTGACGAGCGAACTCATCTATAAACCTTACTGAGCCTGACAGTGACAATTTCCGTACAGTCCGGAACATTCGTCTATGAGTATCGCATATTAGACCTAGGGGGTCGGTAAATGTCAGACCCCCAATAGCTGCATAAGTCGTGTCAGAGAGCAGCCCAGAACACCCTGAGATACTTCTGGTATACCTACCAGTATATCTCGATTACCCTGGCCAGGGATTTAGCGTAATAGCTCTCCTAAACACAGCGCGATCTCACCCCCAATACCGGGAGAGACGAATCCCCGAAGATCCGCTCACTTGCCTCCAATGTGGCTCGGGACAGTACCCAAAATATACCTGTTTGCACGACTCCTTTGACCCGTGGTAGGGTATAAATCAAAGCACAGTGGGAACTCACACGAGACAAATGACGACCTCAGGTTGATGAACTAACCTGTACACATGTCACCAGGGAACTGCTATCTGACGATATGTATAATACCAACTAGCATGTTCCCGGCGAGTCCTGTCCGGTGTACTCATAACCTAATGAGCACCTGTATACTTCTTAGGTGATCCAACTGACACCAGTGGCTTGTGAGACCGGCCACCGCCCCTCGTCGGGGTCTCGACTGTATACACTAGTCTACTCTGGAGTATCGATGCCCTGTCTCGAAACTCCCACGACTAGGGACACTTTAAGGATGTGCTTATAGACCCCAGCTCCCACATATATGATCGCCATCATACTGCTGGTAGTCAAGCTAGAATCCTATGGACTTTATCAACATATAAATGATGATAAAGACAAACCAGATAGTATACTATCATCTCAAGTAAGACTGTTTATCGGTATAGGTCCTCCCTCAATCATTGCAATCACGTACCTGCGATTCAATAATTGACTTAGAGGGCATTATATCCAATAGAAACCATAGAAGAGTTAACTACTATGATAAGTGATTATACCTAAAGAACCGAGTCCTTCGTCTTGTCGTTCTCCACGTCCTCTCCGGCCTTCTCAATGTAGTAGAAGATCCACCCGAGAGATTTACTACAAGCTTCACCTCTAACTTGAGGTAACTAAGTTTCTTAAATCGCTAATCTAAGTAACCTAGATGATATAGAGAATGGTTGAAGATTAAGTAGTCTACTCTAATTCTTGGTCTCAACACATGAGAGGGGAGGATTAGGGTTTGAAGAGGGAGAGCTTGAGGAGAGAAAGTGAGCAAGAGAATGAGATGAGATAATAAGCTATCAAAATATATATCAAGCATTATGATTTATCCAACAAAATAAAATGAAGGACTAATCATCGTGCTTAATAAATACAAGTGGGTGATTCATCTCCATGAGTCATTAAGCATTTATGATGCATTAATGACATGGATGAATCACTCAAATGACTCACTAATCTCATTTAATGCATATGCCACCTTAACCCCCAAGTCACCATCTTCTAGAAGCTTCTCGCGCAATTACGAGAACGCCCCTCCTATCCGTGAAAACACGGAAAAACTTTAGACTATATTAATCCAATAACCGGATACTGGAAACTGGATAAACCAAAGCCGACTAGTAAAAACTGTCCGGATGTCGTACGTTCGTAAACACACGTATGCGTCCGAACCCTTGTCGTAAAACCATACGACCTCTATATCGTTTCGCCTGGAGTAGGAAAACTCTCTGTGTGGGACTCTAGAGGCTCGACTACTACGCTGGCAGTGGGTTTAACCACAGACTGCAAGCGGCACTAGCTGTACGTAACGGTCCCCAGGTTGATGTCGATAAGAAGGCCGATGAGGAAACCCATCCGAACTCCTACTGTGTCTGATGTGACAATCTCCGTATCGTCCGGTCTGTTCGTCTAAGACTATCACATATCGGGCCTAGGGGGGCGGCAAGCGTCAGTCCCCTAATAGCGGTATAAGTCGTGTCGGAGCGAAGCCCATTACACCCTAAGAAACTACTGGAACCTACCAGCAAATCTCGCTTGCCCTGGCCAGGGACTTTGCTTAATTGCTCTCTGACACAGCGTGATATCAACCCCCAATACCGGGAGAGACGAATCCTGTCTAACCGCCACTGCCTCCAAGTGCTCAGGACTGCACCCAACTGCTACCTGTTTGCACGACTCCTTCGAGCCATGGTAGGGTAGCAATCTAAGAACAGTGGGGCACACTCGAGGTGAAGTAGCAGTGTCAAGTCTGCGGACTATGCTGTACTCATGTCACCTGTGAACTGTTCACTGACGACTGGTATAAAACCAACCAACAGTTCCCTGTGAGTCCTGTCCGGTGTACCCATAACCTAACGAGCAACTGCATACTATCTCCAGTACGACGTACTGACGGCTGTGGGACAGACCATCTCCCCAACTGGGATGAGAAGCGTACACACTAGTCTACTCCGGTGTATCGATACCCTGTCTCGATAATCCTACGACTAGGGACCTGAATAAGGATGTGCTTGTAGACTACCCAGCCCCCATTAGTGTGACTGCCATCACAACGCTGGTAGTCAAGCAAGATCCTCAGAGCTCTATCAATACGTATACTCACATATTAAGATAGAAAAACCAAATAGCATACTTCCATGTTTAGCAAGACTATTATATACATGTGAATATCCCAAGCTTCCATTAAGTAATATACAAACTAGTATGATACAATAATGGCCCCTAGGGCATATACACTAACACTTGGGGACTTTGCCGTGGCTCCGTGGTTGATGTCGCGTCCGAATTCTGCTGGAATGAGGAGGAACGCCATTGTTGTTCTTCTAGGATATAGATGTTGCTATCAAGATCTAACCTTCTCTTTTGACAGAGTTTGTTTGGGATATGTGATTCCCTTTCGTTTATGCCCATGGATTGTATACAGGGGTCGGTATGGACTTACCTGCAGGGAAAAAGTTTTATTCTTTCATTTTTTTTATTTCCGCGATGCTCTATCATTTCAGCTTTTATATCGCGGAGTTCGCGATTGCCCAATCATTTCGGCTATTTTTCGCGGTGCCCAATCATTTCGGCTATTTTTTTCTTTTTACTCGCTGCTTTTTATTGCGAGTTGCCTAACCATTTTGGCTATTTTGTATTTATATATTTTTACTTGCTGATTTTGTTGCAAGTTTCCCCATCATTTCGGCTATTTCATATGCATTTTTTGCTCGCTAACTTTTTTATCGCGAGTGTGGAACATGGAATCTAGTGCCAATCTCAGCATCAGCATCGCTACGACTGGAATATTGCCAGGAGCGAATCATCATTTGCCGTGAAAGGGCTTGGAATTTGATACCGATTTAGGCATCAGCATCGCTACGACTGGGATATTTCCAGGAGCGAATCATTATTTTCCTTTGTCGGTTCGAACAAAGGTGGCTTAGCAAACAGGGTTAAAATCCTGTCGACTAAGGCTTTTGACTTCATGAGCCGTAAGGGTCTCATAAAGGTGTTTCTCCCTACGAGTCGTGAGGATCTCGTAGGTGCGTTTTCTCCTTAGGAATCATGAGGATTCCTAAGTGTGTTCTCTTATAAGTCGTAAGGATCTTACAAGGGTGTTTTCTCCTTGCATGTTGAGAGGACCTACAAGTGTTTGTTCACCGTGTGAGCATATCCCTAGTCGCTGGTGGGACTCTGTTAGGGAAGTGTTTATCCGTGCCCGTGGATTGTATACAAGGGTCAATATTGAACCGCTTGTAGGGAAGCATTAGAGATTGTGATGGCTTAAGAACAGGTTCAGATACCTGTAGCTTAAAGCTTTTGAACCCTATGAGCCGTGAGGGTCTCAAAGGGGAATTCTCCTCACGAGTCGTGAGGATCTCGTAAGTGTAATTTCTCCTTAGGAATCATGGAGATCCGTAAGTGTGTTTCTCCTTTGTGAGTCATAAGGATCTCACTCAGGTGGTTTCTCCTTACAGGGTCGAGAGGACCTTGCAAGTGTCTTTTGACGAGATTGCGCCCTTTCGGTTTCATCCGTGCCCATCTTGCTTGTGGACGCACCGTTTTTTTTTACGAGTCTGTGCCCTTTCCGGTTTTCAAAAACAACGCCGGTAGTCCTGCTGTTTTTACTCACGGCGCCATTTCGGGTTTTCATCCGTGCCCATTTTTCTTATGGACATACCTTTTTTTTATACACCACGTCATCCTGGGGATGCCGCGGCCCGTAATAGTTTATAGACGTCTCGGTCAGTTGCAAGTTTCAGGACATTGTGGTCCATCATTAGTTTAGGGACATTTCGGTCCGTAGTAGCTTTGAGGAGAAGTTTCGCCAGATGCTTTATGAACAAGTAGGTTTCTCTTTATAGACCTTGTCACATAATCCAAGGGTTTTGGCACTGCTCCTGTCCCCAGCTCCTCTACGTTATCTCCTAACGTCGAGTGAGCTGCTTTGTTTCCTAGCGACAAATGAGCGATCATGTTGAAACTTGCCACATAATCTTCGGATTCTTCTGACAAGCCGTCTCCCTCATCATTGTCGTTATCTTCATTCTCAAAGATGTGATTGAGGAACTATTGAAGCGTGACTGGGGTTCGCGCCCTCTGGTTGTTTTCTTTCAGCGTGTCAATATGCTTTTGCAGATCCATGCGCTTGTCGTTAGACTGCACGGGCTTTTTGATCTTCTTCTTTTTCTTCGAAGACTTTGACAGCTGGGCCCGAGCGTTTTGACCATTGCTATTAATTCCCGATGTTGGGCGTGGTTTCAGCATCCCTTCGATGATCTCCGGCTCTAGCGGGCTTTTCCACCTGATCGCCGGGCATGTTTGAAGATCTTTCAGCATTTTTTTAGTTTTTGCCGAAAGAAAAACTTCCCATGGAGCTTCCTCTATGAATGAGCACGATGCCCCCGGCATGTCCATCTTTTTCTGAGAATGTGGTTGTGGCGGGTTCACCTTCCAATTTTTAGACAACGCGAATTTGCCTTGTTGGTATTGGTCTTCAACCCAATTTTCGAAGACGTAGCAAACTTCGAGTGGATGGCCCAGTACTCGATGGTAGGGGCAGTAATTGGGATCGTTGACGTTGTTCGGTTGCGGTGGGTGTCTCGACTCCGGTAGAGTAATGAGCCCATTACGCACTGCCAGTTCAAACAGTTTCCTTGTTTTATCTCGGGGAAACGAGTAAGGACGTCTCAACTTCTCATCAAGGGATTGCCGCTTGTTTCTTTGGCAAACAACCGCTCTCGGGTCACTCGGTTGTTGTTCAGCATTGGCGGCGAAGGTTGCTTTCCCATTGCCCTTTTCCTTCGAAGGCTCCGTCTTTGAAGGGGAAGGCCTATGACCCCTCTGGTCCATTTGGGCTAGCTTTTCAATCAAGGCCTGAAAGGTTGTCGGCTTGAAGAACATCATGAATTGGGATATGGTCGCCTGAGGATTAAGGGTTTCCACAAACATGCCTACTGCAGGAGCTTCTTCTATGTGCTGTTCGCACTTCGACCATAGATTCCACCACCGTACTGCATACTGAGCCCATGTTTCGCCTGGTTTCACCCTGGCATTGATCAGTGCTGTGATTGGGGTATGTTCACCAGCGCTCGCAAAACGTTGGGTGAACAGTAATTCCATCTCTGTAAAAGTTTTGACGGATTCATTGGGCAACTCTGAATGCCACTCAAATGGCATTTCTGCCAAGCTGCCAACGAATTGGCGAAGCAATAACTTATCATCCCCTCCGGTGTTGCCGCACAAGGCTCTGAGTTGAGCGACATGCTGATGCGGATTTCCCGTCCCCTTATATACGTAGAATTTGGGGATCGTGTATCCCGGCGGGTACTTTATTTGGTCATACCAACCCGGATAGGGTCGTCCAGTCTTAACAATCTGACCGGCCGCCTCGTTCGCCTGGTGAGCGATGTAATCATCCAGGGCGGCTTTGGAGATTGTCTCTTCCTTGGATGTTGACAGAGCCGACAGAGGCTTTGATGTCTCTCCTCTATCATCTTCAATTATTACTGGAGGATCTTCGGCTGGAGGGTCCGACTGAATCATCATGCCCACCATATCATGGAACAGAAGGGCCATTTGTTTTATATTGGCCGCTTGTTCCGCGGCCTCTTTGTCCTTCTTCTCAAGCATTCTCCAAAGGAATTCGGCATCAGTTTCCTGCTCACGGCGCTGCTCCGAAGATGTTTCCGGGCTTGCATTCGGTCCCGTAAGTGTGGCCATAGCTGTTAACATCTCTTGGAGCTTTTTTTGTTGTTGCTCCTGAGCCTTAGTCACTGATCGCGTAAGCGGTCGATGACCTGTGGAGATAAGGCTATCCTCTTTTCCGGATGCCATAAAAACAGTTTGCACCACCATGCCCCCAGACTTGGGGCGTTTAGATTCAGTGTCTTTGCGATTTTCCAAAGACGCAGGGATCTTCTCCAACCTCCTTCTTTTGTGGGCAGTCGAAACTGAGGGAGCCGTTGCAGTGGGCACCCAAATCGCTGTTGCATTTTATGGCTTGACAGGATGGTCCTCTTCTCGTTGAACTTTCACCTTTTTCTGTCGGCGAGAGTAATCTTGATCAATCATCGAGTCCTGAACCTATCTCTAAACTTTGTAAATTTTAGAGGACAGCCGCTGAGGGGGCTGCTCTAGCTTCACCTTAGAAGCGTTCTCCATGGGTGGAGAAGATATTTTCAACACGGCAGTCGGAGAGTTTTTGCGCACTCTCTTTAGCGGTTTAAAGCTGTTCCCAGTTGGAACAGCTGCATCGATTTCCACCGTTGGAGCCGGTGGAGTCAGTCTAGAAGGAGAGTTGCCCCTAGCCTTCCTTATTTGGCGCTAGTGGCGACGTCGAGCGTGTCGAGCCATTAGGATTATCTCAGCTGTAGCAGTGACTTCCTCATGCCCCCTATTTTGGCGAAGGGTTGTTATTGGTGCTAGCCTGTCGAAGACTGACGTCCGTTGAGAGGGGCTAGTCAGTCTTGCGAAGGCCAACTTTCGAACAGAAACACCCTTCATGTCTTCACCTCGAGTGAGAGTTGGAATGGTCAGTCTTGCGAAGACTGACTCGTTAGCAGGGGAAGCCGCTTTGATGACTTCAGGGGCGGGAATAGCTATCCGCTTCGGGATAACCTCTTCAGGAATTGTGGGCTTCTTCAAGGGCTCATCTAAGCTTTGGCCCAGTCTGTTGAAAACGGAGGCAATGGACTTAGACGACCTGTTGAGAGGGGCCGCAGTAGTTGCAAGCCGATCAAAATCCGACTTCTTAGGAGCCTCTTGTGTTGGTAATGGGGCGTTGAAGCTCATTAGCAGGAGCATGGACCCGAAGAACAATCCAGTGGTGGCCTGAGTCACCTGTTCCACCGGCATAGCGAAGATGGAGGCCGCTCGGGGCCCGTAAGTCACTCCTCCGGACGGGACGGAGCGAGAGTTGCAGTTGCAGTTAGTGCAGTTTGAAGCCATTGATATTCTGTTTTCTGCACGGAGCAAGGCACCAAATCTCAGTACCTCAAATCCACAGGCAACCATAGCAAACAACGATTCGTTCGCGAACACAACACATGAAGTGTGGAGTGGAAAGAGGAAACGGTCCAACCGGGCGTGCCAGAATCTGTTCCCCGCCGGAAGACGTGGCAGAGACGCGGCGAACGTCTAGCCAGAATTTCGGGGCAGATGCTAATTGGTGCTATCCGTCCACTTCTCCGAAGATGCCAAATTGATTTATGGTACCATGTATCGAAGGTTTAAACGGATGCGGCCGATGTAGCAGACTTCGTTAGATTCCCGCTCGTCTGAGGGGCTTTTGATTGTGGGGACGCTCTTCCCTGCAGGCGCAAGCCCCTGCAGTTAATTACGTTACCGTGTTGCGGTAACAACTTTATCCTTCTCCAGATGGTCACTTTGTGTCGTGTATGTTTGTTTTATTTTTGGTTGACCATGGATTGTATACGGAGACTAATTTATGTTGTCGCCCGTAGGGCGTGGATTAGTCCAAATCCGTATTTTCTTAGATTTGGGTTTGGGTGTTTAGGTTTAAGGATACGTTAGTCTCATTTGAGACTAAGATCAACTTAAACGTTCGTTAAGCATACGTCAGTCTAATTTAAGACTAAGATCAACTCAACGTTTGTTAAGGACACGTTAGTCTCATTTTACACTAAGATCAACTTAACAGGATCATTTAGATTTAACAAAAGAGCATTTGAACTCTATTGTTTAGTTTATGGACATTGCGGTCGATTACCAGTTTAAGGATATAGTGCTCCATTGTTAGTTTAAAGACATCACGGTCGAGGTTAAGGACATCATAGTTCATGGGTTTAAGGACCCCACAGTCCAATGTTAGTTTAAAGACATTACGGTCGAGGTTAAGGACATCATAGTCCATGGGTTTAAAGACCCCACAGTCCAGGTTAAGGACATCATAGTCTGTGAGTTTGAAGTCCTCACAGTCAAGGTTAAGGATGTCATAGTCCGTGATTTTAAAGAACTCACAGTCAAGGTTAAGGACCTCATAGTCCGTGAGTTTAAAGACCTCACAGTCAAGGTTAAGGACATCATAGTCCATGAGTTTAAGGACCCTACAGTCTATGGAATGATTGTTTATCGGGACCAGTCACCTCTCTGAAGACGTTGAAGGATTACAATGACAAATATCAGAGAAGTTCAGAGTTGTACCCTTGAACCAAAGTTGATTGGGAGATCTGTAGTCCAAATTGGAACTAAGACCAATTAATTAGATTATGAGCGCATTGGCTCAGTTAAATCTGAATTGAGGTCTTATGGCTAACTTGGGCTAAGTCCAATTAGATTTGAAATGTTGGCCCTTTGTCGGATTGTTGAACATTTGACTGGGTTCAGCCCCTCATTATTTAGCAATGCAAAACAAGACTTTGAAGGCTCTGATGACATTTTGTCTTTGGCCGAGCACTTAAACATTATAGTTCTTGATTTTAAGGCTCATTTGAGGGGGATATTTTCCTTTGGAAAACTTAGCCAATATGGGCTAAGCTGATTTGAAAAAATAGTGTTAAACACTAGAGGACATCTGGCGGTCACGTGTCCTCATGTGATGTATTTAAACCGGTGTTAAACACTAGAGACAAAATACTCAAAATAGTGTTAAACACTACAAAGGAAGGGGTCACGTGGGGTCACGTGAGGCGCCTGAAGATGGGGCCAGACCTTTTTGTTCTATTCTCAAGTCTGCAAATAAGTGTTAAACACTTTTAATTTTTAGCCATCATGTGTGGGCACGTGATAGGCACTCATGCGCTGATTTGTTAAGGCATTTATTAGGGGTCACGTGGTAACACGTGAGAGCGCCCAAAGCCCACATTTCCTTTGCTTTTATTCTCTTTGTTTTGGAGGTCACGTGGGGACACGTGAGGCGTTGCCTCAGGGATTTTTCCTTTTCATTTTTGGGGATCTTTTCAGGGGTCACGTGGGGGCACGTGACCTTAATTCTTGCATGCATGGAGATCTTTTAAGTCTCCTTATTTTTTAAGAATTAAATTCTTTGTAGGGTTAAACCCTAATTATGTTTTTAGAGGAATTAAATTCCTATTGTGAAAGAATTAAATTCTTATGTAGGGTTAATTCATAATTTCATTTTAAGAGGAATTAAATTCCTGTGAATTTTAGAGAATTAAATTCTCAATTAGGGTTAAACCCTAGTTCTGTCCATTTTGAAGGAATTAAATTCCTGTAATTTTAGGAGAATTGAATTCTCATATAGGGTTAAACCCTAGTTTTGTTTTGGGAGAATTAAATTCTCTAAACTCAATTCCCCCTCTATGTTTTGGATCTGCATGGCAGGATCTCAACCCGATGAGAATTAAATTCTCAACCTATGGGGAGATGTGCTTCTGCAGATTTTCAACTAGAGGAAAAACTATGTTCTTTTGCAGAAGAGTTAAACTCTTAGATTTTGAGAATTAAATTCTCTATTTTAAGTTTTGATCTCTTTCCTTTTCTCTAGGGTTTTCTCTCTTGAGAATTAAATTCTCCTCTCTTTTTTCTCTCTGTTGTTGTTAACTCCCCAAAAAAGTAGATCCCTTCTCTTCTTTTTTTGGCTCCTATTTATAGAAGAAAGAAAAGAATCAATTTATTTTGTGAATCTTTCATTGAAAGATTTTAATTGATTTTGTAACCAACATAATCTTTTGGATCACTCAGTGAATTTTATTCACCATTGGATTTTTAATCCAAAAGATATTCTGTTTGTTATTTTTGGTGAATTTCAGGGAAATCTTTCCATAAATTGGTGATTTTTAATCACTATTGGATTTTTAATCCAACGGTGCTCCTCTTTACAGAGCGCAATCTTTTTGTTTGGAAAGATCTAAATAAATATTAGGGTTTTTGATTTCCCTTAATTTAGAATTTAATTCTATTAGCTCAGAAGGTTTAGATGCCTATCACGTGTGAGCACGTGACCCCACTGTTTAACCTTTTTAATTCTTTTGTTTTAAAGAACTAAGGAATCATCAGTGTCAGCACGTGACCCTTGGTCACGTGTAGACACGTGATGCCCTATTGGGATCTTTCCTTGCTGTTCTATTACGCTTTTAATTCTCTTCGATAGATTTTTAAAGGCTCACCACGTGTTGCCTCGTGATCCCATTGTTAGAATTTAATTCTTATTAGCCAGAGAACTTGGGAACCCATCACCTGTCTGCACGTGACCTGTGGGCACGTGTGGGCACGTGATGCCCCATTGGGGTATTCCCAGCTGTTTTGTTATACCCTTTAATCCCTTTTAGTGAGTTTAAGAGGCTTATCACGTGTGGGCACGTGACACCATTTGAAGTTGTGTGTCTCAGCACCTATAACTTTGCCCATAGAAGGTCAAGTGTCCCCACGTGATGCCCGATCACGTGTGGGCACGTGATGCCTCATAACTTTTGATCACGGATGAATTATGAAGTCCATAATATATCAAATCGAAGGGTTTTTCGAGTCGCTTTCAATACCATCAGAATTTATCTTTTTCTCATTCGGTAGTTTGTCAAAATATAGCCCAAAAAATACTGGTTCGCATTTTCTTAAGTGTATCACTGCCATTTGATACCTTAGGCTCTTTTGCGCAGAAATTTTTGACGGGAACAATGCTTATGTTTTGCCTCCGCGCTTGTTCTTCCCCCGCTCTGCCGTTAGTTAAGTAACCTAACGGTGCATGACGGGGCCCCATGGTGAATGCGGATGGCATAAGTGTACCTTCTATTTTCGTTTCTTTTATGTGATGTTTAGGGAAACATAAATGATGGGACTTCATTAATGAGATTAGTGGAACGAAAAGAAACCTAAACATGTTGTAGAATCGAAAATTTAAAAGGTAGCTCTAGTTCTTGCTTTGCATAGTGGTATTCCTTGATGAATATCCTGCACCTCATTCGATGAGGAAAGAGCCGAGATCCCATCAACGTGAGTGACCACTTTAGCAAAACTTGCAAATTCTACAACCCACTCAGTTTTGTTATAATAGCTTCTCTAGTTCTTGGTTTGCATAGTGCTATTCCTTGATGAATATCCAGTACCTCATTCGATGAGGAAAGAGCCGAGATCCCTTCAACGGGAGTGACCTCTTTTGCAAAACAAGAAAAAGCTACAAAAAACACTCCTTTTCAAATCACTAGATTCTACAACGATATCAAGTTCATTACGTTAAAGGTTTTCTTCAAAACCAGTCGTAGCCTTCCGTAATTTCAGATAATTACTATTTATTATTCGTGCTATATTTGTTGGCCTCCGTCAATGCGTAGTGTGCGGTAGCCGATTAGTGCTTATCTGCCGCATATGATGCGATTGGATTAGGGTAGTCCTGCGACTTTGTTGGCCTTCGTCAATGGTCGTGCGGGTGGGTTTAATTCAATCAAGAAATGAACGAGTTGAACTTGACTAGCGGCCTATGATTTGTTGGCCTTCGTCAAGGTCGTAGGACGTTAGGGGTAAAAACAATTATTGGGAATTTCAAGTGTTGAAATTTGCAATGAGATTGCATACCTTTTATGAGATAGTTGGATCCCGATACCTATTGCGAGTAAGTGTTACTTCTAGGAGAGTTTTCCACTACAAAATTAGCCTATCCATTAGGTGTCTAAGAAAGGTGTTAACGGGGTTATGCCCCTGTGGAAATGATGTTATTTAATTAGTTCCATGCGAAAGAATCGGGAGACTCCCTCGGAGTATCAATACCTACCTGGCCGAACGATTGACAAACTTGTAGGGTGTAATTAATCCCGGCTAATCTTACATTTTAGGGTTTGAAGAAAGATTTGATAAAAACATAAGGAGACATCATGATTACATAAGATAATAACCAATCTAATCTTGCAAAGAGCGCACGCAAAAGTGATTATCCTTCTCACTCTCTTGGTAGCGACCAATGACACGCCTTAATCAAGATAATAATATGGATGTATTGATCGAACCCACATATTATACTAGGCTTGGTTCCTCTCTATCTTATGACTGTCATATGTCTGAGCAAGAAATAGTAAAATACTCGAATTCCCATTCCACCTAAAACGAAGAAGGAGCATGCTGATGCATCTTCTTCGGGTGTGTTCGTTACCAAGAACTGTTTCTCAGTTTTCTCTACGTCCTGTGTATTGGATACCGGATCAGGATCCCACGTATGTAATTTGTTACATGGGTTAAGTAGAGGTAAGGAACTGGGAAAAGGTGATATGTCCCTCAGAAAAGGGAATGGTGCAATTGTTGCAGCCAAAGCAGTTGGCGAATATCACCTTGTATTACCAAGTGGTAACACAATGATTCTAAGCGACTGTTATTTTGTACCAAAAATATTGTGAATGTTTTCTTATATCAAGTGTTGATTGGGTATGGTACGTTGTATAACGGTATATACGTTCTAAATCACAAAACAGTTCTATGTATACAGAACACATACAAGAGGAACAATTCAGAAATGAATGAAGCCTTCTTATGGCATTGTAGACTAGGTCATATCAAAGAGACAAGACTGGTTAAGTTGCAGAAGGATGGATATTTGAATCCATCAGAATTTTCATCTTATGAAACTTGCCAGTCATGTCTCAAAGGCAAGATGACCAAAACTCCGTTTTCTGGACATGGAGAAAGAGTTACAGAACTCTTAGGACTGATACATACTGATGTATACGGTCCTATGTCGACACATGCCAGGAATGGTTCCTCGTACATTATTACATTCACCGATGATTTCTCAAGATACAGACATGTGTTCCTGATGAAACACAAATCTGAATCTTTTGAGAAATTCAAGGAATATAAGTACAAAGTTGAGAACTAGTCGGGTAAAAGTTTTAAAATCCTTCGATCTGAACGGGGAGGAGAATACTTGAGCACGTAATTCAGATTCTACTTAAAAGAGAATGGGATTCCCTCTCATCTTACTCCTCCGTATACACCACATCACAATGGAGTTTCGGAGCGGAGGAATCGCACTTTATTAAATATGGTGTGCTCTATGAAGAGTAATACTGAGTTTCCTATTTCCTTTTTGGGTTATGCACTTGAGATAGCTGCATACCTATTGAATAAAGTTCCGACCAAATCCATGCCTACCACTCCATATGAGATATGGAATGGGAAAAGACCATCTCTTAAACGAGTTAAGATATGGGGTTGTCCGCGAAAGTCTACCCTAGCACCACCATATGGTCCAAGTGACATCAAGCATGCCAAATTCAAATTTTTATAGGTGCTAAGCTAGACTAAACAAGATCTTTAACTAGTTGATTAGGGTTTGAGGTTTGATATCTTAAAACTATGAGAACTGAAAGAAGGTTATACCTTTGTAGATCGAGTCCTTCTCTTCTCTAGCTCTGGGTTGTGGTCCACGCGACTCCACTAGGCTCCTCTTCAAGATGAAAGAACCTCCATCGTGATCTTCACGCCAAAGACGATCCACTCGAAGTCCACTAGCTCAAGCTAACCCTTCACTAATCTCATTAGTGAAGGCAACACTCCACATCAAATTGCTAATCTAATGTAAGATGATGAAGTAGGGGTTTGATTTGCTCACTAGGGTTCTCACAAGTTCAATGATTCACATCACATGTGAGGGTGTGAACTTGGAGGTGAGGTGAAGAAAAATATGGAGAGCAAGAGGGAGAAAGAGCTCAACTCAAGAGAGCAACTCAAGAAAAATATCACAATTGAAGAATGAAGTGAAGTGGATGCCTAGCCTTGACCCCCACTCATTCAAACATGCAATTAGTGCAATATAAAATTGCAACCATGCTTGAATAGTGAGTCAAGATGAATAAAATAACATAAAGCCCATGCCTTCAACCAAGCTCCCAAAGTCTCCTCATTTTCCACCTCATTTCTATTTTTCACAAAAATAGAGATCATATGCCATGCTTCATATAATATATATACATACATACATACATACATATATATATATATATATATATATATATTAAATATACATTAATATATATATATATCACATTACAATATATATCATATTATTAAATCACATATAATATATATCACATTATTAAATCAACACTTGATCTAATAATCCGGTTATATCATATATGACCGACTAATATCATTTATATGTTTATCACATTATCAAATCAACACTAGATTTGATAATCTGGTTATATCACAGATAACCTAACCGATAACAGATAACTGCCAGATTACAATACGGTATCACATACTCGTATTTAATTAGGCCCACACACAAATCACATATGTGTCCTACTTCGTTTCGCTTGAACCAGGAAACTTCTGTGTGGGACTCTAAAGACTCCTCAATAGGCCAGCAGTAGGTGATAATCAAATCAATCACCTGCAAGCCGTCAGCGGTACTAGCTGGACGTAACGGCTACCCGGGTATTGAGCGATATGAAGATCAACAAGCAAGCTCGTCCGTACTCTCCATGAAGCCTATCAGTAACACTACCGTACAGTCCGGTCTCTTCGTCTGATATGTCGCATATCATATCTATGGGTGGTAAACATCAGACCCCAGTAACGTGATAAGTCATGCCGATACCTAGCCTATAACGGTTCGAGAAACTACTGATAACTCTTATCAGTAAATCTCAGCAGCATCCCTAGCCAGGAACTTCCAGTTATAGCCAATCGAGCATAGCGCAACATCAACCCCCAATACCGGGAGAGACGAAACCCCTCCTATCGCTCATTGCCTCCATGTGACTCGGGACTGTACCCAAAATCCACATGTTTGCACGACTCCTTTGAGCCGTAGTGGGGAGGAAATCAAAGCACAGTGGGAGCCATACAAGACTCTATGACGATCTCGGGTCTACAGACTAACATGTACCAGTGTCACCAGAGGACTGCTATCTGACGATAGGTATACTACCAACTAGGAGTCCTCGGCGAGTCCTGTTCGGTGTACCCATTCTCCAATGAGCACCTGTGTACAATCTTTGATGTCACACACCAATTGTTGTGGGATCAACCATCGCTCTCTAAGGGACAAGAAACATACACACTAGTCTACCCTGGAATATCGAATATGGATGCTCTGGTCTCGATATTCCCACGACTAGGAACTGATTAAAGGATGTACTTTTGGACCACCCTGGCCCCACTAGTATGATCTCATCATAATCCTGGCAGTCAAGTACATATCCTAAGCGCTTTATCAACATGTGAGAGCAATACAATAAAGAATACCGGTCAATATGTTAAGATAAAGAGTAACCAGATAGCATACTATCATGTCGAGCAAGAAAGTCCTCTATGTATATATCCAAGCATCCACTATAATATACATCACATGTACAATAATGGCCTCCAGGGCATACATATTCCTAACAATCTCCTACTTGCACTAAGGCCATGTGTTGTAGTATCTCATAACCAACATCCCAAAAAGTATCTCAAACTATATCTGGTGGAGGGCCTTCGTGAGTGGATCCGCTATGTTTTCCTTCGTGTCAACTCTCCTGACCTCGATATCCCGGCGATCTACTATCTCCCTGATAAGGTGATACCGCCTCCGAATATGTCTGGATCTCTGATGGGACCTGGGTTCCTTGGCCAAAGCCACAGCTCCATTGTTATCACAATATGCAGGTATTGGATGCTCAATGTATGGAACCACACCAAGATCAGCTATGAACTTCTTGTTGGACCACGGTAGTGCCCCGGCCGTCTATCCGAGGCCAAAATGCGGAAACAAAAACTTTTCTTTACTCATCAACCGGCGCTACCACGGACTATAAACCCGGATCGGACCATTAACCTACTACTAGCTAACTAGAGAGGGTAGAGAGCTATACCGAGCGATCTGTGTCCTTCGGTCTTCGGCCACCATCCCGATCTCCTCGCGGAATCTCCGGTCTCGATCTCCTCATCGGAAAGGGCACAACATCACCGATTCTTTTTACGGGCTCCCACCCCTGAACTGAGGCAACTCGGACACGAAGTTGGCAAGCCGACGTGTCCAAGATTGCTGTAGACTGAGTGTAGAGAACTATGTGGCCGGCCATTAGATCAAATTTTTTACCCTCACACAAAGAAAAATGGGGCTCCCCATTATGTGGCCGGCCATCATCAAAGAAGAGGAGGGAGTGAGTGAATAATCCAAGAAAGAGAATAAGTGATCATCATGAAACATGTCACACTAAAATCCTTTTCAATCCTATCTCCATAAAGCAAGTAATGATGAACAAATGAAGTCAAATGATGCTAGAACCATCATGAACCCTCCACCACAAAAACACCCTCCTTTTTGCTAATTTGCACATTTGCAAATAACCCCCTCCACACCAATTTTCTGCTAAAGAAAGATAGAAAGGAAAATGGCTGAAATGAAGTACAAACTGGCAACTTCAAAAAGACGATCCCGTAATAAATTACAGGAAAACCCGCGACTGTATATATACCAGAATTTGTATTCCGACCGAATACAAATGCAAAAGGACAAAATCTACACTGTACAATACTAGGATCCGGCTTAAACCAAAGCCCGCTAGTATTATCCGTCCGATCATGATCCGTGCAATACCGCACGTACATGATCGAACCCTGCCATATATCCATACGGCCTCTACAGTGTTTCGCCCGAAACTTGAGAAACTGTCTGTGCGGGACTCTAAAGACTCGTCAATATTTTGGCTGTAGATTTAACCACTAGCACGTCAGAGGTATTAGTCGTACGTAACGGGCTAACAGGTATTGACCAAAAAGGACGTCGATGAGCGAACTCATCCTGACACCCTACTGAGCTTGTCAGTGACAATATCCGTACAGTCCGGTCCTTTCGTCTATGAGCATCGCATGGCGGGCCTAGGGGGTTGGTAAAAGTCAGACCCCCAAAAGCGATACAAGTCGTGTCGGAATGTAGCCCAGAACACCCTGAGATACTACTGGAATACCTACCAGTAAATCTCCTGCCTTGGCCAAGGACTCCGTGTAATGGCTCTCCTAGACAAAGCGCGACCTCAACCCCAATACCGGGAGAGACGAACCCCTGCAGATCTGCTCACTGCCTCTATGTGGTTCGGGACTGTACCCAACTAAAACCTATTTGCACGACTTCTTTGAGCCGTGGTAGGATAGTAATCAAAGTACAGTAGGAACTCACACGAGACAAATGACGATCTCAGGTCGATGAACTAACCTGTACACATGTCACCAGGGAACTGCTATCTGACATCTGGTATAATCCTAACTAGCATGTTCCCGGCGAGTCCTGTTCGGTGTACTCATAACCCAATGAGCACCTGTATACATCTTAGGTGAACCAACTGACACCAGTGGCTTGTGAGACCGGCCACCGCCCCTAGTCGGGGTCTCGACTTTATACACTAGTCTTTTCTGGAGTATCGATGCCCTGTCTCGAAAACTCCCATGACTAGGGACCATTTAAGGATGTGCTTATAGACCCCAGCTCCCACGTATATGATCGCCATCATACTGCTGGCCATCAAGCAAGAATCCTAAGGGCTCTATCAACGTGCAATAGTGACCTGTAAGGTCACCTATGGCAGTACACGATGATAAAGATAAACCAGATAGTATACTATTATCTTGAGTAAGACTGTCCTACCGGCATAGGTCCTCCCTCAATCATTGCAATCATATGCCTGTGATCCAATAATTGACTCTGAGGGCACTATCTCCAACAATCTCCCACTTGCACTCAAGGCTAATTATTGCGATGTCGCAACTCACAGCCCGTGTGATACCGAACACCCAACTCCTCTACTAATCAGTCTCACAAAACCCATTTGCGAAACTAATGAGTTCGAGGAATAGCCTCAGTGAGTGGATCCTCCCTAATTTTTCTTTCTATGTCTCTCTTTATCTCAAGTTCACGGAGAAAGCCATCTCCCGAAATGAGCAATACCTGTCTTAGAATATGTCTGGATATCTGATGGGACCTAGATCATAAATGAACTCCAAATCCAAACTTCTTAGACTGTATCGTCAACTGAACTTAATCAGTATCCTGCGTAATGCCTCCCTCAGTGTCTGCTTGGATCACCAGTCCAAAACACTGCCCCTCGTTAGAGGCAAAAACTATAACTCTGACAGTCACTCTGTCATCCAGGTCACCTTGGAAACCTGGAATGATAACTGTCTCCTAAAGGAGGATGTCGTTATCATTTCCCCAGAACATCTTATGTTCTAAAACCGCTTCCGAATGCTTCTCCAGGATTGGATCAATATCAACTTATTGCATCTAGTGCAAAAACATCTGGTGTGGTAATTGACATCTCATGATTGACTCAATTGCCTAAGCAAGTGATCTGCCAATCATGCATATCCCTCTCCCCTTTAGTCTGTAAGACACCTTTAGAGAGGGTGACTCCATCACCTGCAGGTACACTACCATGCCAGGAGTCGTCCATCCTAAAACACCTTTAGAATGCTATCTAAGTACCCAGATTGGGATACTACCCAAATCTAGATCTAAAATCATAGATCCAGTAACCAGAATGTCTGATATAATATTCAAGTCCCATGTGGAGAAACCACTGTGTGACAACCAAAGTATAACCGATCGTAGTATAGGAACTTCACTTCCTACTCTGTGTATGTCATCCACAAATCAGGACATCATACCCTACTACATTCCTAACAGATCCACCCCCCATTCTGATGAAGTCAAACCTATGACTGTCATATCAGAAATAGATGATCTATCTCCGCTACATCTGCTTTAGTCTCTAAATAGACACAAGCTACTTGTCCACTACGCTTCCGCCGCTCCCACTGATTACGACAACCCTCTGGCAGAGTCATATACACGTGCGCTTCTAAAGCCAGTTCAGAACGACGCTATACTCATCCTCCTGCCGGGTCTCATAGTCTGGAACAACTGTAGCATCAAGTCTGGGTAAACAAGAACCTCCCTGTCACCGTCTTTGAGCATACTGAAGTATCTCTCGAGTGCCTGAGGTTACCTACCTTATCTGTGGAGTGACCAATGGAATGTCAAACCAGATTGAATCTTTAGGTTCTTATCAAATTTTCAGTAATCGTTTGCGGTTCTGGAATCTCTTCCAGTTCTACCATACTCCCACTTCTGTTTTCTGAAAAAATCCATTTTACTTAAAACTGTGGAGAGTCTAGAACAATATCACTATTGAACTTCTATATGGTAGAAAGTCAACCCTCGTCATAGCCCGGGTCAACCCACAAATAGCCATTACAGAAACGTGCCTTGAGTTGTCCAGAGTCTAGTTTTAAGCATAAGCCGGACAACTCCCCGTACCTTAACAATGTTAAGATATGAACTATTCTATATTCAATATAGTGTAAGTCCGCGGCGGCGCCCCGGCCGTCGATCCGACGCAGGAAACGCGGAAACAAAAACTTTGCAAACTAGAAAACCGGCACAACCGTGCACTTTTAACCCGGATCGGGCCATTAACCTAGCTACTAGCAAACTAAAATAAGAGTAAAGAAGTATACCAAGCGATCCGTGTCCTTCGGTCTTCGTCTCCACTCCGATCTCCCGCGGAAACTCCGTTCATCACCTCCTCGTCGGAAAGGCACCACGTAGCCGGGTTCGTTTACGGGCTCCCACCTCTATACCGAGGCAACTCGGGCGCAAAGTTGGCTAGCCGACGCGTCCAAGATTTGCTGTAGACTAGTGTAGTGGGTTGTTTCTTTAGGGTTAGAAGTTGCCATGGTATGTAGAGGAATAATATGACATGAAGATGAGCAAAGGAATTTTGAAGCAAGCTCAAGCCAAAATGAGAATGAATCATTTTCCTTACTAAAATGAAACCTCTCTCTCCCTCTTGCAAAATGTGGCCGGCCCCTAAGATAGAAAGGTGGAGGAGATTAAAAGGAATCTTAATCAAGAGAAGAAAAAGAGAATAAACAATATAGAAACGGTCACACCAAAATCACACTCATTTCCCTTTTCAATCCTTTCACCAAAACCATCACAATAAATCAAAGGATGAGACAAGAAAAGAATCTCATGATGAAGAGGCCAAAAATATGCAAGAAACTTCTCCACAAATGTTATTTGCAAATGTGCAAATAACCCCCTCCAACGGAAAGTCCGGCCGTGAAGGAAAAAAGGAAAAACAGGCCGGAACGGAATGCAAACTGGCAACTTCAGAAAACTGATCCCGTAATAAATTACAGAAAAACCCCGCTACTGCAAATACATGCCCGCATTTGTATTCTCACTGAACACAAATGCAAAGAGACAAAACTACACTATCTAATACTAGGATCCGGCTTAAGCCAAAGCCGGCTAGTAAAATCCGTCCGATCACGATCCGTGCAATACCGCACGCATCTGATCGAACCCTGCCATATCTCCATACGGCCTCTACAGCGTTTCGCCCGAAACCTGAGTAACTGAGTGTGGTGGACTCTAAAGACTCGTCAATACTATGGCTGTGGATTTAACCACTAGCACGTCAGAGGTATCAGCCAATACATAACGGGCCACCAGCTATTGACCAAAAGGGACGACGATGAGCGAACTCATCCTGACACCCTACTGAGCCTGTCAGTGACAATATCCGTACAGTCCGGTCCGTTCGTCTATGAGCATCGCATGGCGGGCCTAGGGGGTTGGTAAAAGTCAGACCCCCAATAGCGGTACAAGTCGTGTCGGAGTGTAGCCCAGAACACCCTGAGATACTACTGGAATACCTACCAGTAAATCTCCTGTCTTGGCCAAGGACTTTTCATGTTCTGGCTCTCCTAGACACAGCGCGACCTCACCGCCAATACCGGGAGAGACGAACCCCTGCAGATCCGCTCACTGCCTCCATGTGGCTCGGGACTGTACCCAACTAAAACCTGTTTGCACGTCTCCTTTGAGCGTGGTAGGGTAGTAATCAAAGCACAGTGGGAACTCACACCAGGCAAATGACGATCTCAGGTCGATGAACTAACCTGTACACATGTCACCAGGGAACTGCTATCTGACATCAAGTATAATCCCAACTAGCAGGTTCCCGACGAGTCCTGTCCGGTGTACTCATAACCCAATGAACACCTGTATACATCTTAGGTGGACCAACTGACACCAGCCGCTTGTGAGACCGGCCACCGCCCCTCATCGGGGTCTTGACTGTATACACTAGTCTACTCCGGAGTATCGATGCCTTGTCTCGAAACTCCCACGACTAGGGACCTTTAAAGGATGTGCTTATAGACTCCAGCTCGCACTTATATGATCGCCCTCATACTGCTGGTAGTCAAGCAAGAATCCTAGGGGCTCTATCAACGTGTTATAGCGACTCGTAAGGTCACCTAAAGCAGTACACGATGATAAAGATAAACCTGATAGCATACTATCATCTCGAGTAAGACTGTTGTAATACCCCAGGTATTATCTGGTATACCCATTATACCAGATAAGCATGGGGACCCACTGTAGAACATGGGGAATCTTCGGAATATATTCCAAAAGTGGTCAAGACTTGTACCATAAATGGAATGATACCCCTCTTCAATACAGAGGCGCCTTTTGGATGAATCGGAACTCCGGAGTTTGAAGAACTCCGTAGTTAAGCGTGCTCGGGCCAGGGAAGTCCTGGGATGGGTGACCTCCTGGGAAGTGGCCCCTGGTCAAGTCCGGTTCGCTCCAAAGGAAAAAACCGTGCGGTTTCGGCCAGAGCGGACAATACTCTCTGTATTGGGGGTGGGTCGTGACAGAATGGTATCAAAGATGGTTCCTCAATAGTAGGTCTGTGGTTCGAGGACGAACCATTGTTCTAAGTGGGGGAGAATGTAATACCCCAGGTATTATCTGGTATACCCATTTATACCAGATAAGCATGGGGACCCACTGTAGAACATGGGGAATCTTCGGAAAACATTCCGAAAGAGGTCAAGACCTGTACCATAAATGGAATGATACCCCTCTTCAATACAGAGGCGCCTTTTGGATGAATCGGAACTCAGGAGTTTGAAGAACTCCGTAGTTAAGCGTGCTCGGGCCAGGGAAGTCCTGGGATGGGTGACCTCCTGGGAAGTGGCCCCTGGTCGAGTCCGGTTCGCTCCAAAGGACAAAACCGTGCGGCTTCGGCCAGAGCGGACAATACTCTCTGTATTGGCGGTGGGTCGTGACAACTGTCCTACCGGCATGGGTCCTCCCTCAATCATTGCAATCATGTGCCTGTGATCCAATAATTGACTCTGAGGGCACTATATCCAACAATCTCCCACTTGCACTCAAGGCTAATTATTGCGATGTCGCGTACTCACAGCCCGTGTGATACCGAACACCCAACTTCTCTACTAGTCAGTCTCACAAAGCTCGTTTACGAAACTATTGCGTTCGAGGAATGGCCTCAGTGAGTGGATCCGCTAAGGTGTTTCTTTCTATGTCTCTCTTTATCTCAAGTTCGCGGAGAAAGCCATCTCCCGAAATGAGCAATACCTGTCTTAGAATGTCTGGATGTCTGATGGGACCTAGCTCATAAATGAACTCCAAATCCAAACTTCTTAGACTGTATCGTCAACTGAACTTAATCAGTATCCTGCGCCATGCCTTCCCTCAGTAGCCACCTGGACCATCTGTCCATAATACTGCCCCTCGTCAGAGGGAAAACTATAACTCTGACAGCCACTCTGCCATCCAGGTCACCTTGGAAGCTTGGAATGATAACCGTCTCCTAAAAGAGGCTGCCGTTATCAAATCTCTAGAACATCTACTTATGTTCTAAAAATGCTTCCGACTGTTTCTCTAGGATTGGATTAATATCAACTTATTGCATCTACTGCAAGAACAACATCTGGTGTGGTACTTGACATCTCATGATCAACTCAATTGCCTAAGCAAGTGATCTGCCAATCATGATTATCCCTCTCCCCTTTAGTCTGTAAGACACCTTTAGAGTGGGTGACTCTATCACCTGCAGGTATACTACCGTGCCAGGAGTCGTCCATTCTAAATACTCTTAGAATGCGGTCAAAGTACCCAGATTGGGAAACCACCCAAATCTAGATCTAAAACTATATATCTAGTAACCAGAACGTTTGATATAATATCCAAGTCCTATATGGAGAAACCACTGTGTGACGACCAAAGTTTAACCGACCGTAGTATAGGAATATCACTTCCTACTCTGTGCATGTCATCAAATACCAGGACATCACACCCTACTACCTTCTCAACAGATCCATCCCCTATTCTGATGAAGTCAAACCTATGACTGCCACATCAGAAATAGATGATCTATCTCCGCTATATCTGCTTTAGTCTATAAATAGACATAAGCCTGATGTCCACCAATGCTTCCGCTACTCCCACTGACTACGACAACCCTCTGGCAGAGTCATATAGACGTACACTTCTAAAGCTAGTTCAGAACGACGCTATACTCATCCTCCTTCTGGGTCTCACAGTCTGGAACAACAGCAATGGCAAGTCTGGGTAAACAAGAACCTCCCTGCCGCCGTCCCTGAGCATACCGAAGTACCTCTCGGGTGCCTGAGGTTACCCACCATATCTGCGGAGTGGCCAATGGAATGTCAAACCAGATTGAATCTTTAGGTTCTTATCAAATCTTCAGTAATCGTTTGCGGTTCTAGAATCACTTCCAGTTCTACCATACTCCCACTACTGTTTTCCGAAAAAAATATATCCATTTTTGTTAAAACTATGGCGAGTCTAGAACAATATCACTATTGATCTTCCAGATGGTAGAAAGTCAACCCTCGTCTTAGCCCGGGTCAACCCACAAACAGACATTACAGAAACGTGCCTTGAGTTATCCGGAGTCTGGTTTTAAGCATATAAGCCGGACAGCTCCCCGTATCTTAACAATGTCAAGATATGAACTGTTCTATATCCAATACAGAAACAGAGGCACTGATTTAATTGAACTAGATTCTGTTAGTTATATGTATGGCCTAGAGGCCATTACTGTACATTGGATGTATATTGTAGTGGATGCTGGGACATATATAGGGAGGACTTTCTTGCTCGACATGATAGAATGCTATCTGGTTGAACTTTACCTTAACGTGTACACTGATTGTCTCTCTGTTACATGTTGGTAAAGCCCTTAGGATGTGTACTTGACTACCTGGACTATGATGCGGATCATACTAGTAGGGACATGGTAGTCCATAAGTACATCCTTCACAGCCCCTAGTCGTGGGTATATCGAGACGGGGCATCGATATACCAGAGTAGACTAGTGTATACCTTCTCGACCCATACAGATGGGCGATGGATGATCCCATATCCATTGGTGTTTGACATCAGAGATGATATACGGGTGCTCAGTAGAGACTGGGTACACTGGACGGACTCGCCGAGAACTCCCAGATGGTATTATACCTTACGTCAGATGGCAGTTCTCTGGTAACACTGGTACAGAGTAGTCTGTTGACCCGAGATCGTCATAGAGTCTTGTGTGGTTCCCACTGTGCTTTGATTTCCATCTTACCACGTCCAAGAGAGCATGCAAAACGGTGGTTTTTGGGTACAGTCCCGAGTCACATGGAGGCAATGAGCGATAGGAGGGGATTCGTCTCTCCCGGTATAGGGGGTTGATGTTGCGCTGTGTTCGATTGGCTATAACAGGAAATCCCTGGCCAGGGTTGCTGAGATTTACTGGTAAGTGTTACCAGTAGTTTCTCGAATTGTTATAGACCTCATATCGACATGACTTATCGAGCTATTAGGGTCTGACGTTTACCACCCCTAGGCGAGATATGCGACATATCAGACGATCAGACCGGACTGTACGGTAGTGTTACTGGTTGGATTCACTGGAGTGTGAGCGGGCTTGCTCATCGATCTTCTGATCGCTCAATACCCGGGTGGCCGTTACGTTTAGCAGGCCGCTTGCGGCTTGTGGATGTTTGATATGATCATCATCCGCTGCCGGCGTATTGACAAGTCTTTAGAGTCCTACACACAGGTTTCCTGGCTCAAGCGAAACGAAATAGGAGCGCATATGAGATATGTGCGGGACCGGGAATGATACCAGTATGTGATACTGTATTCGATTCTCACGATATGTGACATTGATCGGTTATATGCATTATAGCCGGGTTATCGGATCAAGTGTTGATTCGATAAGTTGTTACTATTGATATTAGTCGGTTATATGCGATATGACCGGGTCGTTAAATCAAGTGTTGATTTAATGATTTAATGTATAATTATATATTTGATATATTACTTTGTGTTAACTAGTATCGGTTCACTTTAAGATGGATTTTCTCACTCGGATGTGCGCATTGTATATGCGATATATTTTTGTGCACTTGATTGTATCATGTTTGATGATGCATGCAACATTGGTTAGTGTAAAGAATTAAACCTAGGTTAAGTAAATGGTTAAGGTTTCTATTTATTTGTCCATTCATTTATCTTTTTATTTGGATTAAAATGAAATGACAAATGAAAACAAAATGGTTATCATTCTTTCTTTCTTTCATGAAGCTTGATGAAGCTTCATGAAGCTTTGACCATATGACCATTTTGTCTTCAAGCTTAACCCTAACCATTCTTTTAACCTTAGTCATTTCTCTACACTTTACCATGGTTAAAGTTATGATAAGAATTCATTTTCTTTTCTATTTTGATTATTCTTATCATAACTTATCATATCATTATCCTCATCTTCTTCATCTTCAACCTTGAAGAAAGCTTTCTACCAACAATGGTGGAATGTGAAAATGAGTGAGAAATCTAATTCTAAAGTGAACCCACTTCCTATTTCTTCATCCTCTACCTCTTGCCAAGTAGTAGAGTGTGTTTTCTTCACAAGTTTCTAGACTTGGTGAAGTTGGAGCTTGATCTAACGATGCCTCGACGTAGATCATCTTCGGCACGTCGTCGATGACCTAGCCCGCTCTTTCTCCGATGAAGCCGACGCTAGAGCCCGGGGTTCGACTTGGACAGCGAGGAGACTTCATTGCGGAGCTATGGAGGTGGAGCACCGGATCTACAAAGGTTGTATTTCCGTATTCTAGTAGTTAAGTGTTAACTAGTTCGCTTTGTCGCCTAAAATTCTAGCCAACGATCTTGTTAGTGTTTCTCGGCACCGTTAAAATTGTAAATTCGCATGGTTGATGCCTTGTGAGACCTAATTTGTGTGCCTAGGAACCCTACAGTGGTATCAGAGCCTAGCTAGAGCCTTAGGCGAAGTCTAGACGGAGTTTGAAGTCCGATCGAACCCGAAACCCCATTTTTTCCACGCTCTCTGGACTTTTTCTGAAAACGTGGATTTTTCCAAATTAAAAATGCTTAAAAAATTCAGCAGGGAATTATAAGAATTACGGTGTAAAATTTGACTCATGAACAGTACAAACCGCGGCGGAACCGCGGCAGAAGCCTGGCTTCTGCGGCGGTTCCACGGCAGGTTGATGACGTCATCCTTCCCTGTTTGCACAGTAACTCCTATTTTATTATGTTGGATTTTATGGGAATTTTTAATATTTATTCAAGAGTTGAATTTTCTGGGGTTGTTTTGGGAATTCGGTGTTTCGATCGGAGTATCAGATTTTGTCTATGTGGCTTTCCGGATAAATTTTAGAATATGTTAAAAAGTTCGACCGGATAGAAATACCCAATTTTTCCCCTGTCGGGAAATTTCCAAGTGTTGGATTTTTCCGTAGTTTAACGACGTTCTAAGTAGTGCAAGTAACGCGATGGACCCTCTAGAAGACAACAAACCTTAACTCGATTATGTGACCGTCTTGAACTGCCCTTTGAACCTTAGGGTTTGCGGCAGTACGGCGTGCCACATGTGAGGCGTTGGCTTGACCCTTCTACGGATGGACCGTTGGTACTGAGGCACTAACTGAATGTTGTTAGACTTGTTTCATGTGTTGATCTGTATCGGGAAAACTTGGGTGTTCGATTGTTCGATCGGAAAGTTTAACATATTCTATTTATCCGGAATGTGATACAACAATTGGAATTCACAAAAAGTTAAGTGATAACTGAATGAATGTTATAAACATAGCACTTTAGTCTCACTTGATCGGTTGCCACGGAATTTTGATGTGATCAAAAGTCCATCGCAATCACGTAGTGTACGCGGATACTCGCCGGGTAAACTTAATAGACAGCCTCACTCCATAGCCCCGACCAAGTGACTGTAGGAGAACCCCGTCGCCGAAAGCATCCGTTCGGGTGCTCCCGGTAGCGGTGTTCCGCCTTGGTGCACTTCGTCGACGGTGTCGGGGGTGCGGCCGTCTACTAAAGTTTGCGACGAGCATTCGATCAGGATGTCGGGAATCTTGTTGAATTGCCCGACTTGATATTGAAAAGTGTTTTCGATAATGAGACTAAAATGCGGGGTTTATAATTGTTAGGCATGTGATGTCTAAGAAATTCATTTGGTCAGGCATGTGATGTCTGAGGAGGTTGCGGATTCCAACTGTTGTAGTTTTACACTTTCTTTTCTGTGACCGTAAGTGTAATATGTGATATCGCCGGTTTCGTTGCTATATGTCAACGACAATTGGGATGCGCATATTTACTTACGTTGATGACATGTGAAGTTTTGTGTTGCTGGATATGTTGTATTGGATCGTCGTGTTTGAATAGCCGGGGGTTTTTATGTGAGATGAGTGTTTTTCATTTTCATTCATGTAAAAACTTGTATGTAATATTCTTTTATTGGGGCACTTCCAGGTTGCGGAAGATGTCACCCTTTGTATATTATTTACTTTTCCGCACTAGGATAGACCCAAGGAGGGGAGCACAAGTAACCGGGTTCTGGGGTCCAGTGGGAGACCAACTCGAGGAGTCGATTCCGAGTCTCCTAACTCCAGAATTGGTAGGGTTGCTTGCCGCTCTCGTAGGGGTCTAGGGGTGTGGGATTGGCTATTCATCACGACCGTGGAATCCGTGTTTTATACTGGCTCGTATTGAAAACACGGACGTCCTAGTATATCCAATATTTCATATGTTTCTTCTGCTGCGATATCTGTGATGTGATCATGTGATGTTCTGTGATAGATACAGTATATAGTATATATGATATATTATATAGGCGTTACTTATGTTTTACACCCGCGCTAGCCCTGCCCCGCTCTGCCGTTAGTTACCTAACCTAACGGTGCACGAGGGGACATTGAGGCGAATGCGGATGGCATAAGTGTACGTCGTATTTATCTGTGATGTTTAGGTACTTAAATGATGGGACTTCATTAATGTGATTAATGAAATAAAAGAAACCTAAGATGTTGTAGAATCGAATTTCAAAATAAAAACAGGTAGCTACAGTTCTTGCTTTGCACAGCGGTATATATGATATATCCTGCACCTTATTCGATGAGGAAAGGATCGAGATCCCTTCACCGGGAGTGACTCCTTTAGCAATAACTGGCAGATGCTACACACTCGGTTTGTCTTTTGATTGCTTTTAAGAGTTTTTGCTTTGCACAGTGATATATATGATTTATCCCGCACCTCATTCGACGAGGAAAGGACCGACGATCCCTTCACCGGGAGTGACTCCTTTAGCAAAACTAGAAAAGCCTAAAAAACACTCCATTTTAAATTCATTCGATCCTACAACGATATCAAGTTCATTACGCAATAGGTTTTCAGAAAAACCTGTCGTAGCCTTCCGTCATTTCAGATAAGTACTAGTTAGTATTCGTGCTACGTTTGTTGACTATGTTAAAGCGTAGTGTGCGGTAGCTAATTAGTGCTTATCTGCATAAGCATATGATGCGATTGGATTAGGGTAGTCGTGCGACTTTGTTGACTATGTTAAGGGTCGTGCAGGTGGGTTTAATTCAATCGGGAAATGACGGGTTGAACTTGACTAGCACTTATGATTTGTTGACTATGTTAAGGTCATATAGCTGCTAGGGGTAAAATATTATCGGGAATTTCAAGTGTTGAAATTTGCAATGAGATTGCATACCTTCTATGAGATAGTTGGATCCCGATACCCGCTGCGAGTAAGAGTTACTCCTGGGAGAGTTTTACACATTACAATTAGCCGATCAAGTAGGTGTCTAGAAAGGTGTCAACGGGGTTACGCCTCTGGGAAAACAAGGTTTACATTAATTAGGTTCGTGCGAAAGCACGGGGGACCTCCCTCAAAGTACCGACACTGGCATGGCTGAAAGATTGGCGAACTTGTAGTGTGTAATTAATCCCAGCTAGTCTTTCCTTTTAGGGTTTGAAGGAAGATTTGATAAAAAGCAGTGGGAGTCATCCTGATTAGATAAAATAATAACCAATCTATTCTTGCAAGAGCGCACGCTGAGTGTTTTCTTCTCTCTCTCTCTCCAGGTAGCGACCATATCACGCCTTAATCAAGATAATAATACGGAATATTGACTGAACCCTCTTGTTATACTGAGCTGGGGAACGTTGGTCCCGCTCCAACTTATAATTGTTATAGGACAGAGCAGGAAATTGGGGATTACCAGATTTCCCGTGCCGCCCAAACGAAGAGAGTGCATGCTGATGCATCATCTTCGGGTGTGTTCATTACAAAGAACTGTTTCTCAGTATCCTCTGCGTCCTGGGTATTTGATACCGGATCAGGATCCCAGATATGTAATCTGTTACATAGGGCTACAGATAGGTAGAGAACTGAGAATGGGTGATAAGTTTCATGAGACAGAAAACGGGGCAAGTGTTGCAGCCAAGTCTGTTGGTCACTGTCACCCTGTATTACCAATACATTGATTCTGAACGAATGTTATTAGATACCGAACCTGTTATGCAAAATCATATTTGTCTCTTTATTAGAAAAGAAACGATAAAATTTTGTATTGTTGGATAATGTTTTGAACATTTCCTGTATCAAAAGTTGATCTGTTCAGGCACGTTATCTAAAAGCGTTGATGTTCAAAATCAAACTACAGTTCTTTAGTATACGGAACACACACAAGAGGAAGAGTTCAGAAATGAACGAATCCTTCTTGAGGTATTGTAGACTAGGTCATATCAATGCGATCCGACTGGCTGAAGTTACATATTAGATGCATATTTAAATCAGTTTGAATTTACATCTTATGAAACTCGCCAGTCATGTCACAGAGATAAGATGACCATATCTCCATTTACTGGAAACAGAGAAAGAGTTAGTGAACTCTTGGGATGATACATGTTGATGTATGTAGGTCCCCTGTCTACACTTGCCAAGACCGGTTCTTTATACTTCATTACATTCTATGATGATCTTTCAAGATTCAGACCTATGTTCCTGTTGAAACTCAAGTCCGAACCTTTTGAGATATTCACAGAATATGATTTAGAAGTAGAGAACCAAAATGGGTATAAGTATTATGTCCTTTGATGAGATCAAGGAGGAGAATACTTGAGCACGGAAATCCTGGATTATTCTAAAGGAGAATGAGATTCTCTCTCAGAATTACTCCTCCGTATACAACATAGCACGATGGTATATCGGAGCGGAGCAGATGCACCCTATATGATATGGTGTGCTCTGTGATGAGTACTACTGAGTTACCTATTTCCTTTTGGGAGTTATGCACTTGAGAAGCTGCATACCTATTGAATAGGGTTCGAATCAAATCAGTTGCCTACCACTTCATATGTGATATGGAAAGGGAAGAGCCCATATCTTAAGTTGATTAAGATTTGTGGTTGTCCGGGCTATGTCTGAAAAGCAAAATCCGGACAAGCTCGAGGCAAGGCCTGTAATGTACAACTGGAAAGGTTCCAGCCATACAAACTGCAGATAATGATTTGATAGAACCAAAGGATTCAATAGTAACCAACGAACCTCAGCCTCTCCGACGATCTAGTAGGGTTCCTCACCCACCTGAGAGATACTTCGGTTTCTCGATGACAGTGGGAGCGAGGATTGCATCATGAGATGATGACCCAACTAGTTTCGAACTGGCCATCAGGAGTGTGACTCTGTAAGAATGGCTGGATGCTTATCGATCTGAGATGGAATCTTTATACACCAACAAAGTATGGACTTTAGTTGCTATATCTGAAGGGTTAAATCCCCATCAGGAGCAAGTATATCTTGAGAAGATTACTTGGTGTAGATGGAAAAGTTGAGACTTTCAAAGCTAGACTTGTTAAAAGTTTGCATCATTGACCAGGTGTGGATAATGATGAAACCTTTTCAAGTAGCTATGCTTAAGTCCATCCAGATCCTACTTGTCACGGCTACATACCATGACTACGATATCTGGTGGTTGGGTGCCATGACTGCTTTTCTAAATGATGTTTTAGAAGAGAACGTCTATAAGTACACAGCCAAAGGGCTTCGTAGACAGTGGGAGCAGCGGAAACGTGTGCAAGATGCTTTATAGGATAAAGCAGACATCGCGGAGTTGGAACATCTGTTTTGATGTGTTAGTCAAACAGTTTGACATCATCAAAATGGTAGATGAACCCTGTATATACAAAAAGGTGGTAGGGAGTATGGTGATGATCCTCGTAGAGTACGTGGATGACATACTCTTGATAGGGAAGGAGTTTCCTATGCTACGCTCGGTCAATCTCCGCTTATCACAATGATTCTCCATATAGGATCAAATTGATACCTCCTAAATCCTGGATTTTGGATCTATGAGATGATCTAATTGGATGTTAGGATACTCACTAGTTGTAGTGAGAAGGTATCAATCGATCCTGAGGAGAATCACTGGAAGGGTTCCAGGGTGATAAAGACGACTGAGAGTCAGTCACAGGCATTGTCTTTTCCCTCAGTAAAGGGACGGTATGTTGGAAGAGTTCCAAGCTAGATACCGTGGCATACTAGACGATAAAGGCAGGATACATCGCTACTAAAGATGCTACCAAAGAGGCAGTCTGGGTGTATATTGGTTCATGAGATGAACTACGTTCCAACCATTGTGAGACAATGGAGTTGTGGCTTATGCCAAGGAACGCCGGTCCCATCAGTGATCCAGATATATTCTAAGGCAGTGTCACCTGATCATGGAGATGTTTGATCTCAAAGGGATCGAGGTTAGGAGAGTAGACTCAGAGGACAACACAGCGGATCCACTCACAAAGGCCTGTTCCCAGAGAGAGATTTTTATGGGATGGTTGAGTATGAGATACTACAACCACTGCTATCAGATGGCCCTAGTGCAAGTGGGAGATTGTTAGTTATATGTATGCCCTAGAAGCCATTACTGTACATTAGATGTATATTGTAGTGGATGCTGGGACATATATAGGGAGGACTTTCTTGCTCGACATGATAGTATGCTATCTGGTTGAACTTTACCTTAACGTGCACACTGATTGTCTCTCTGTTACATGTTGGTAAAGCCCTTAGGATGTGTACTTGACTACCTGGACTATGATGCGGATCATACTAGTGGGGACATGGTAGTCCATAAGTACATCCTTCACAGTCCCTAGTCGTGGGTATATCGAGACGGGGCATCGATATACCAGAGTAGACTAGCGTATACCTTCTCGACCCATACAGATGGGCGATGGATGATCCCATATCCATTGGTGTTTGACATCAGAGATGATATACGGGTGCTCAGTAGAGACTGGGTACACTGGACGGACTCGCCGAGAACTCCCAGATGGTATTATACCTTACGTCAGATGGCAGTTCTCTGGTGACACTGGTACAGAGTAGTCTGTTGACCCGAGATCGTCATAGAGTCTTGTGTGGTTCCCACTGTGCTTTGATTTCCATCTTACCACGTCCAAGAGGGCGTGCAAAACGGTGGTTTTTGGGTACAGTCCCGAGTCACATGGAGGCAATGAGCGATAGGAGGGGATTCGTCTCTCCCGGTATAGGGGGTTGATGTTGCGCTGTGTTCGATTGGCTATAACAGGAAATCCCTGGCCAGGATTGCTGAGATTTACTGGTAAGTGTTACCAGTAGTTTCTCGAATTGTTATAGACCTCATATCGATACGACTTATCGAGCTATTGGGGTCTGACGTTTACCATCCCTAGGCGAGATATGCGACATATCAGACGATCAGACCGGACTGTACGGTAGTGTTACTGGTTGGATTCACTGGAGTGTGAGTGGGCTTGCTCGTCGATCTTCTGATCGCTCAATACCCGGGTGGCCGTTACGTTTAGCAGACCGCTTGTGGCTTGTGGATGTTTGATATGATCATCATCCGCTGCCGGCGTATTGACGAGTCTTTAGAGTCCTACACAGAGGTTTCCTGGCTCAAGCGAAACGAAATAGGAGCGCATATGAGATATGTGCGGGACCGGGAATGATACCAGTATGTGATACTGTATTCGATTCTCGCGATATGTGACATTGATCGGTTATATGCATTATAGCCGGGTTATCGGATCAAGTGTTGATTCGATAAGTTGTTACTATTGATATTAGTCGGTTATATGCGATATGACCGGGTCGTTAAATCAAGTGTTGATTTAATGATTTAATGTATAATTATATATTTGATATATTACTTTGCGTTAACTAGTATCGGTTCACTTTAAGATGGATTTTCTCACTCGGATGTGCGCATTGTATATGCGATATATTTTTGTGCACTTGATTGTATCATGTTTGATGATGCATGCAACATTGGTTAGTGTAAAGAATTAAACCTAGGTTAAGTAAATGGTTAAGGTTTCTATTTATTTGTCCATTCATTTATCTTTTTATTTGGATTAAAATGAAATGACAAATGAAAACAAAATGGTTATCATTCTTTCTTTCTTTCATGAAGCTTGATGAAGCTTCATGAAGCTTTGACCATATGACCATTTTGTCTTCAAGCTTAACCCTAACCATTCTTTTAACCTTAGTCATTTCTCTACACTTTACCATGGTTAAAGTTATGATAAGAATTCATTTTCTTTTCTATTTTGATTATTCTTATCATAACTTATCATATCATTATCTTCATCTTCTTCATCTTCAACCTTGAAGAAAGCTTTCTACCAACAATGGTGGAATGTGAAAATGAGTGAGAAATCCAATTGTAAAGTGAACCCACTTCCTATTTCTTCATCCTCTACCTCTTGACAAGTAGTAGAGTGTGTTTTCTTCACAAGTTTCTAGACTTGGTGAAGTTGGAGCTTGATCTAGCGATGCCTCGACGTAGATCATCTTCGGCACGTCGTCGATGACCTAGCCCGCTCTTTCTCCGATGAAGCCGACGCTAGAGCCCGGGGTTCGACTTGGCCAGCGAGGAGACTTCATTGCGGAGCTATGGAGGTGGAGCATCGGATCTACAAAGGTTGTATTTCCGTATTCTAGTAGTTAAGTGTTAACTAGTTTGCTTTGTCACCTAAAATTCTAGCCAACGATCTTGTTAGGGTTTCTCGGCACCGTTAAAATTGTAAATTGGCATGGTTGATGCCTTGTGAGACCTCATTTGTGTGCCTAGGAACCCTACAGATTCAAATCATGCAGCTGTCTCCAGTGCATGTCAACTAAATGGAAGGAGAGGCCGATCAGCGTTACTCAACTTAGGAGCACTTCCAATTATGAGTAACCTGAAAGAGAAGCAAATTTTCTTAATCATTACTATCAACTGAATACCACACACAAGTATCTACATCTTCGATCACCTTGAAGAATCCCGATACTTGCAAGACCTGTAAGTGCACGGCGGCGCCCCGGCCGTCAATCCGACGCCGGAATGCGGAAGCGGTGAAAAACTTTAAATTTTGCGGACTTAGCAAACCGGCACCACCGCGCACTAAACACCCGGATCGTAACCATTAACAAGTCTAAGCTAACTAGAAGATGGGTTAGAGATATACCGACGATCCAAGTCCTCCGGTCTTCTCGTCATGGTCCCGATCTCCTGCGGAAAAGTCCCGTCTCCTCCTCGTCGCCGGAAGTGCACCACATCGCCTTCTTCTTTTACGGGCTCCCACCTCAATGCCGAGGCAACTCGGGCACGAAACCGGCTACTCGACGTGCCCAAGATCTGCTGTAGAATGTAGTAAGCAAGTCTCATTCGGGGTATGTGGAATTGCCTTTTGTGGTGGAGGGATGATACAAACTCATGGAGGTGGAACTTGTGGGATTTTTCCTAAAGCAAAAGAGAAAAAATCCCACATGAACAAATTTGGACAGCCCCCTTTGGGAAGTGGCCGACCATGCATATGAGGGAGAGTGAGAATGAGGAGGTTCTATCAAAAGAATATAAGAGAGGCCAATAAAAAATACCCATACAAGAGAGAGAGAGAGGAAAGGTTATCATCCTAAAAGGAAATGATCACAAGTGTAAACTAACACTCCACCAACCTCACCCCTCATCATCATCAACCATCATGTCCCTCCATCATCATACATAAGTCAAGCCATGATGAGGTTATGAAGTCAAGCCATCATGAAGATATCAAGTCAAAAGATGGTGCTATCATGATACAACAAAATGCAAAGACCCCCTTCCACAAATGCCTATTTGCAACAATGCAAATAAGCCCTCCACCACCAAACTTCGGCCAATGAACGGAACAATGGAAATCGGCCGAAACGGAAAGCAAACTGGCAACTCCATAAAAACTGGTCCCGTAATAAATTACAGGAAAAACCCAATACTGTGCATACACACCCGCATCTGTATTTCGACCGAAATACAGATGCAATGAGACAAAATCTACACTGTACTATACTAGGATCCGGCTTAAACCAAAGCCGGCTAGTAAAATCTGTTCGATCCTGATCCGTGCAATACCGCACGTATCTGATCGAACCCTGCCATATAACCATACGGCCTATAGTACAAACTGTCCGATCCTGATCCATGCAATACCGCACGTATCTGATCGAACCTTGCCATATCTCCATACGGCCTCTACAACCTTTCGCCCGAAAGCTGAGTAACTGAATGTGGGGGACTCTAAAGACTCGTCAACATCTTGGTTGTGGATTTAACCACTAGCACGTCAGAGGTATAAGCCAATACGTGACGGGCTACCAGGTACTGACTAAAAGGGACGTCTGTGAGCGAACTTAGCCCGACAACCCTACTGAGCCTGTCAGTGACAATATCCGTGCAGTCCGGTCCGTTCGTCTATGAGTATCGCATGGCGGGCCTAGGGGGTTGGTAAAAGTCAGACCCCCAAAAGCGGTACAAGTCGTGTCGGAGTGTAGCCCAGAACACCCTGAGATACTACTGGAATACCTACCAGTAAATCTCCTTGCCTTGGCCAAGGACTTTGTGTAATGGCTCTCCTAGACACAGCACGACCTCACCCCCAATACCGGGAGAGACGAACCCCTGAAGATACGCTCACTGCCTCCATGTGGCTCGGGACTGTACCCAACTAAAACCTGTTTGCACGACTCCTTTGAGCCGTGGTAGGGTAGTAATCAAAGTACAGTGGGAACTCACACAAGACAAATGACGATCCCCAGGTCGATGAACTAACCTGCACACATGTCACCAGGGAACTGCCATCTGACGTCTGGTATATGACCAACTAGCATTTTCCCGGCGAGTCCTGTCCGGTGTACCCATAACCCAATGAGCACCTGTATACATCTTAGGTGATCCAACTGACACCAGTGGCTTGTGAGACCGGCCACCGCCCCTCGTCGGGGTCTCGACTGTATACACTAGTCTACTATGGAGTATCGATGCCCTGTCTCGAAACTCACACGACTAGGGACCATTTAAGGATATGCTTATAGACCCCCAGCTCCCACTTATATGATCGCCCTCATACTGCTGGTGGTCAAGCAAGAATCCTAGGGGCTCTATCAACGTGTAATAGCGACGTGTCAAGTCACCTAAAACAGTACACGATGATAAAGGTAAACCAGATAGCATACTATCATCTCGAGTAAGACTGTCCTACCGGGATAGGTCCTCCCTCAATCATTACAATCACGTACCTGTGACCTAATAATTGACTCTGAGGGCACTATCTCCAACAATCTCCCACTTGCACTCAAGGCTAATTATTGCGATGTCGCATACTCACAGCCCGTGTGATACCGAACACCCAACTCCTCTACTAGTCAGTCTCACAAAGCTCGTTTGCGAAACTATTGCGTTCGAGGAATAGCCTCTGTGAGTGGATCCGCTTAGTTGTTTCTCCCTTTGTCTCTCTATATCTCAAGTTCGCGGAGAAAACCATCTCCCGAAAAGAGTAATACCTGTCTCAGAATATGTCTGGATGTCTGATGGGACCTAGCTCATAAATGAACTCCAAATCCAAACTTCTTAGACTGTATCGTCAACTAAACCTAATCAGTATCCTGCGCGCCATGCCTCCCTCAGTATTGCCTTGGACCACCTGTCCAAAATACTGCCTCTCATCAGAAGGAAAAACTATAACTCTGACAACCTCCTTGTCGTCCATGTCACCTTAGAAGCCTGGAATGATAACTGTCTCCCGAATGAGGCTGTCGTTATCATATCCCTAGAACATCCATTTATGTTCTAAAACTGCTTCCTACTGTTTCTCCAGGATTGGATTAATGTCAACTTATTGCATCTAGTGCAAGAACAACATCTGGTGTGGTACTTGACATCTCACGATTGACTCAATTGCCTGAGCAAGTGATCTGCCAATCATGCACGTCCCTCTCCCCTTTAGTCTGTAAGACACCTTTGGAGAGGGTGACTCCATTACCTGCAGGTACACTACCGTGCCAGGAGTCGTCCATCCTAAATACTCTTAGAATGCTGTCAAGTACCCTGATTGGGAAACCACCCAAATCTAGATCTAAGACCATAGATCTAGTAACCAGTATGTCTGATATAAAATCCATTTCCTTTGTGGAGAAACAACTGTGTGACGACCAAAGTATAACCGATCGTAGTGTAGGAGTTTCTTTTCCTACTCTGTGTATATCATCCAAATACCAGGATATCACACCCTACTACCTTCTCAACAGATCCATCCCCTATTCTGATGAAGTCAAACCCATGACTGTCACGTCAGAAATAGATGATCTATCTCCGCTACATCTGCTCTAGTCTATAAATAGACATAAGCAACCTGTCCACCAATGCTTCCGCTGCTCCCACTGACTACGACAACCCTCTGGCAGAGTCATATAGACGTATACTTCTAAAACTGGTTTAGAACGACGCTATACTCATCCTCCCGCCGGGTCTCGTAACCTGGAACAACAGCAATGGCAATTGTGGGTAAACAAGAACTTCCCTGTCACCGTCCTTGAGGCTACCGTAGTGCCTCTCGGGTGCCTGAAGTTACCCACCTAATCTGCGGAGTGGCCAATGGAATGTCAATCCAGATTGAATCTTTAGGTTCCTTATCAAATCTTCAGTAATCGTTTGTGGTTCTGGAATCACTTCCAGTTCTACCATACTCCCACTACTGTTTTCTGAAAAAATCCATTTTTAATAAAACTGTGGCGAGTCTAGAACAATATCGCTATTGTTCATCCAGATGGTAGAAAGTCAACCCTCGTCATAGCCTGGGTCAACCCACAAACAGCCATTACAGAAACGTGCCTTGAGTTGTCCAGTGTCTGGTTTTAATCATAAACCGGACAACTCCCCGTACCTTAACATCGTTAAGATATGAACTGTTCTATATCCAATATAGAAACAGAGGCACTGATTTAATTGAACCAGATCCAAATCATGCAACTGTCTCCAGTGCATGTCAACTAAATGGAAGGAGGCGGATCAGCGTTACTCAACTTAGGAATGCTTCCAATTATGAGTAACCTGAAAGAGAAGCAAGATCTCTTAATCATTACTATCAACTGAATACCAAATACAAGTATCTACATCTTCGATCACTTTGAAGAATCCCGATACTTGCTACACCTGGTTCTCTACTCCATTCAAATACCTATAACTTCTCAAAATTCGGACCCTGTGTTACCTACGAAACACCTGTCTAAAAACTAGAGAAGTCATAAGTAAACCGAATATAGTACGAGGACCAACCCCTCTGTCCTGATGGACCCTGGACAACATACAATACTCTGCATAAGTCCCTTGAGTCTGATAACTCATTCACTGTGTGTTGTAGGTTGAAATCTGTACTTATGGTTAAGAAGAATTACACCGCTGTTTAATGCTCCTTACCTAACCATCCACTGATATAGGTAAATGTCGTAGACATAATTTCAAAAAGGTATATCTCACTCTATGAAAATAGACGTACAGATATATCAATTTGAAATTGGTGCATAACATCGGATATTCAAAACCAAATATTTGCCGACCGGCAAACAGCCCAGGTGATTTCCTCAAATATCACCGATTACAACGAATCCTGATATAATGAGGATGATCACCCAATTCCCAATAACCTACTCCCACTCATCATCTGTAAAACCATACAGATGTGAGAATCATACCTGGTAAATACATACCCTGGAGCAAGTGTCTAATCGGGAAATCAGTTTTCTTTTAACATTGCACAGTGAAACTGAAACATCGAAACGTTTCGATAGGGTATCCTGGTATTCCTAGTAATGCCTCTTCCATTATCCAGATTCACATCTATAACCGTATAATTCTTTGCCACTTCTCCAAATCCCTTTATATGTCTTTAGTCATTACCTTCTGTACACCCCTTTAAGCTAAATGGTTTTCTTCCTTCCCTACCGTTCGGCACCAGCCTATGGTTTGGAAGAAGACTATCCAATAAGCATAAAGGGTGTACTGTCCTAATCCTAGGAGCACTCGCAACGCGAGAGAAGGTGAAGATAAAAGACACCTGAATGTACTTTATTCATATTTCTCCTGAACCAGGATCCATCCCCGAACTGGAACAAGTTCCTTTCGAGTTCGTATATAACCATACGATGGAATATCCAATAAACTGTGGATCTTCGTAGTGATACGGAGTGTCCTGGAGAAATACAAAGGTGATTTTAGGATTGGCGAAGAAATACCTGGTTTGGTCGTGAATATCTGTTGCAATTTACTTTGCCCTCTTACTAATCCCTTGCTTTGTCTGAACTTAATACCTTCTGCACACCATCGTTATGCTAATTGGTTTTCTTCATTCCCTACCGGTCGGCACCAGCCTAAGATTTGGAAGAAGACAATCCAATTTGCGTAATAGGTGTACTACCCCTAAACCAAGGAGTACTCGTAACCTGAGAGAGGGTAAAAGGAAAAGACAACTGAATAATTCTATCCGTTTTCTCCAGAACCTGAAACCATCCTCGAATAAATTCTTTCAAGTTCGTATCTAACCATACGATGGTTTTGTCCAATGGAAGTGGACTTTCGTAGTAAAACGGGGTGTCCTGGAGAAAAGGGTAAAAGTAGGAGTGGCAATGAGGTTTGCAACTCTGACAATCCAAAAGCCGGTGTCAAGAAGGTTCGGTTAATTTGGTCACTGAGTCAAAGTCTTAGGGTCGGGTCAAATGGTCGCCGCCAGAGAGAGAGAGAAAAGAAACACTCAGCGTGCACTCTAACCTAGATCAGAATGGTTACCAATTTATCTAATCTGGAAACCTCCCACTGTACCTCAAATTCTCCTCCAAACCTGAAAGAAGAATTAGTCGGGATCACCCGAGGAGTATACCAACTCATCAGTGGGAATCGGGATCCAACTATCATCGCATGATAACGTGACGGAATCCGCTCACGCTATCACACTCCAGAAGGTATGCGCATATCTGGCAAGTTTCAGTTCTTTTGAAACTCCCGATGAAATTTCTGCCCCATGCTCTTATGACCTTGACTTTGGCCAACATATCATAAGTCAAATGTCAAGTTCTACCCGTCATTCTCCAGGTTAATTTGAATCCACCCGTACATACCCTTGACTTTGGCCAACATGGCAGTACGACTGTTCCAAACCAACGCTTCTATCTATGCTGCATATGAATAACCAACAGCTACCAAACACTGTGCCTTGACTTTGGCCAACATAAACAGCTTGAATACTATTGACTATCCATATGAAACGACGGAGGGCTACGAATGGTTTCTGGCGAAAACCTTTAACGTAATGAACTTGATATCGTTGAAGGAACGGATAGCTTTTTTTAAAAATATAGTGACGAAAACCTTTGCTAAAGAGGTCACTCCCGGTGAAGGGATCTCGGCTCTTTCCCCGTAGGATGGGGTGCAGGATATTCCAAATGAATACCGCAATGCAAAGCAAAAGTAATCGGCTATAGTGAAGTTAATGCCCTGACGCAAACTTCTGTCCAAGGGGTCACTCCCGGTGAAGAGATCTCGGCCCTTGCCTCGTCGACTGAGGAGCAGGATATTCCAATGAATACCACGATGCAAAACAAAAGTAAACGTCCTTGCAATAACAGCTTTTTGAAAAGTGTTCCAACAACATCAGATTAGGTTTGTTTTTAACTTGCATTGATCCGAATCAATGCAGTCCCATCAATTGATCACACCAAAAAGAACGAAAATATACTGATGTACGTATATGCCATCCGCATTCGCCACTGGGTCCCGTCATTACCCGTTAGGTTAGCTTACTAACGACAGAGCGGGGACTGGACTAGCGCGGATGCAAAACATAAACAACATCTACTAATATATATACCAATATATTATATTTCGCTCAAGGCGTGAAAGAAATGCAACATCACAGAGAATGAACAGCATCACAGAAACAATACAGATATCTGGGATCCCCGGGTTTCACAGAGCCGCTGAAACCCGACGTTCCCCTGGTCGTGTGGATAGCCTGTGCAATGAAATCCTAGACCCCTACGGGCGCGGCAAGTCACCCGCCAAAACCTGAAGCGAGGCAGCCCCCTTCAGCACCGTGAATGGACCACCCAGCACTTCACGGAATCTGGTAACTTGGGCACCCCTCCTGGGTCAACCTGTACCCCCTACGAGTGCGGCGAATAGCCCGCCAATCCTAGAGTGAAGCTCCCTCCGTCTCAATGCCATGAGATGCGGGCTTGTTGTCCTCCAGAACCCGGCTATCCGTGCACCCCTCCGCGGGGTAATCCTAGTACAGAAAGTAAAATATACATACACCGGGTACATCGACCGCAACCAGGTCGTGCCCCAAAAAAAAAAATAATACAATCAGGCAGTGACGGCAGTCCACATGTCGGACGCTCGCCCCGCAATATCAAATGTACATAATACCACCACAACTGAACTAGCATTGCATCCAGGCTATCCCCCACGACCGATCCGCAACATCACAGCAAAAACAGAACATCAACGTGAAAGTCACGTTCGCAAATCCGTCTAACCGGGCTATAGCAGTTAGACAGGATTTACCGATCGAGTGACATTCACGGTCGCAGATATAATGTAAATACTGTGAAAAATGTGTTTAAAATATCCGATCGATCAAAAATTAAAAAGTGGGCCCCCAATCAAAACTGTAGCACTCACAGAAATCCTGGGCCCAATTTTAATATTCCAAAACCCATATTTTAAGCCCAGAAAGCCTCTGAAAAAAAATGGTGCAGTGATGTCTACAGTGTGCGGCGGAAGGGCGGCGTAATGGGGGGTTGTACGGCGCTTCCGCGCTCGGACTGTGGAATCACTTCATCGAAATTTTACAGAGTTCTTAGATTTTCTAGTACATCAATATTTTATAACCTGAAAAAATTTTCGAGACCAAAAATTTTCAACAGAAAACTGATGCGAAGTAAAATGTAGATTTTGGAATTTTGGTCGATCGGAAATGCAAAACACATTACACAAAGCTAGACTAAGTTAATGGCGAGGCTCTGATACCACTGTAAGTGCACGGCGGCGCCCCGGCCGTCAATCCGACGCCGGAATGCGGAAGCGGTGAAAAACTTTAAATTTTGCGGACTTAGCAAACCGGCACCACCGCGCACTAAACACCCGGATCGTAACCATTAACAAGTCTAAGCTAACTAGAAGATGGGTTAGAGATATACCGACGATCCAAGTCCTCCGGTCTTCTCATCATGGTCCCGATCTCCTGCGGAAAAGTCCCGTCTCCTCCTCGTCGCCGGAAGTGCACCACATCGCCTTCTTCTTTTACGGGCTCCCACCTCAATGCCGAGGCAACTCGGGCACGAAGCCGGCTACTTGACGTGCCCAAGATCTGCTGTAGAATGTAGTAAGCAAGTCTCATTCGGGGTATGTGGAATTGCCTTTTGTGGTGGAGGGATGATACAAACTCATGGAGGTGGAACTTGTGGGATTTTTCCTAAAGCAAAAGAGAAAAAATCCCACATGAACAAATTTGGACAGCCCCCTTTGGGAAGTGGCCGACCATGCATATGAGGGAGAGTGAGAATGAGGAGGTTCTATCAAAAGAATATAAGAGAGGCCAATAAAAAATACCCATACAAGAGAGAGAGAGGAAAGGTTATCATCCAAAAAGGAAATGATCACAAGTGTAAACTAACACTCCACCAACCTCACCCCTCATCATCATCAACCATCATGTCCCTCCATCATCATACATAAGTCAAGCCATGATGAGGTTATGAAGTCAAGCCATCATGAAGATATCAAGTCAAAAGATGGTGCTATCATGATACAACAATATGCAAAGACCCCCTTCCACAAATGCCTATTTGCAACAATGCAAATAAGCCCTCCTCCACCAAACTTCGGCCAATGAACGGAACAATGGAAATCGGCCGAAACGGAAAGCAAACTGGCAACTCCATAAAAACTGGTCCCGTAATAAATTACAGCAAAACCCCAATACTGTGCATACACACCCGCATCTGTATTTCGACCGAAATACAGATGCAATGAGACAAAATCTACACTGTACTATACTAGGATCCGGCTTAAACTAAAGCCGGCTAGTAAAATCTGTTCGATCCTGATCCGTGCAATACCGCACGTATCTGATCGAACCCTGCCATATAACCATACGGCCTATAGTACAAACTGTCCGATCCTGATCCGTGCAATACCGCACGTATCTGATCGGACCTTGCCATATCTCCATACGGCCTCTACAACCTTTCGCCCGAAAGCTGAGTAACTGAATGTGGGGGACTCTAAAGACTCGTCAACACCTTGGTTGTGGATTTAACCACTAGCACGTCAGAGGTATAAGCCAATACGTGACGGGCTACCAGGTACTGACTAAAAGGGACGTCTGTGAGCGAACTTAGCCCGACAACCCTACTGAGCCTGTCAGTGACAATATCCGTGCAGTCCGGTCCGTTCGTCTATGAGTATCGCATGGCTGGCCTAGGGGGTTGGTAAAAGTCAGACCCCTAAAAGCGGTACAAGTCGTGTCGGAGTGTAGCCCAGAACACCCTGAGATACTACTGGAATACCTACCAGTAAATCTCCTTGCCTTGGCCAAGGACTTTGTATAATGGCTCTCCTAGACACAGCACGACCTCACCCCCAATACCGGGAGAGACGAACCCCTGAAGATACGCTCACTGCCTTCATGTGGCTCGGGACTGTACCCAACTAAAACCTGTTTGCACGACTCCTTTGAGCCGTGGTAGGGTAGTAATCAAAGTACAGTGGGAACTCACACAAGACAAATGACGATCCCCAGGTCGATGAACTAACCTGCACACATGTCACCAGGGAACTGCCATCTGACGTCTGGTATATGACCAACTAGCATGTTCCCGGCGAGTCCTGTCCGGTGTACCCATAACCCAATGAGCACCTGTATACATCTTAGGTGATCCAACTGACACCAGTGGCTTGTGAGACCGGCCACCGCCCCTCGTCGGGGTCTCGACTGTATACACTAGTCTACTATGGAGTATCGATGCCCTGTCTCGAAACTCACACGACTAGGGACCATTTAAGGATATGCTTATAGACCCCCAGCTCCCACTTATATGATCGCCCTCATACTGCTGGTGGTCAAGCAAGAATCCTAGGGGCTCTATCAACGTGTAATAGCGACGTGTCAAGTCACCTAAAACAGTACACGATGATAAAGGTAAACCAGATAGCATACTATCATCTCGAGTAAGACTGTCCTACCGGGATAGGTCCTCCCTCAATCATTACAATCACGTACCTGTGACCTAATAATTGACTCTGAGGGCACTATCTCCAACAATACCTGGTTCTCTACTGTATTCTTATACCTATAACTTCTCAAAACTTCGACCTTGTGTTTCTACGAAACACCTGTCTAAGAACTAGAGAAATTATAAGTAAACCGAATATAGTACGAGGACCAACCCCTCTGTCCTAATGGACACTTGATAATATACAATACTCTGTATAAGTCTGCTGAGTCTAATAACTCATTCACTGTGTGTCGTAGGTTGAAAACTGTACTTATGGTTAAGAAGAATTACACCGATGTTCAATGCTCCTTACCTAACCATCCACTGATATAGGTAAATATCATAGACATAATTTCAAAAGGTATATCTCACTCTATAAAAATAGACGTACAGATATATCAATTTGAAATTGGTGCATAACAACGGATATTCAAAACCAAATATTTGCCGTCCGGCACACAACCCAGGTGACTTCCTCAAATATCACCAATTACAACGAATTCTGATATAATGAGGATGATCACTTAATTCCCAATAACTTACTCCCACTCATCATCTGTAAAACCATACAGATGAGAGAATCAAACCTGGTAAATACATACCCTGGAGCAAGTGTCTAACTGGGAAATCAGTTTTCATTTAACAGTACACAGTGAAACTGAAACATTGAAATGTTTCGATGGGGTATCCTGGTATTCCTAGTAATGCCTCATCCATTATCCAGACTCACAACTGTTACCGTATAATTCTTTGCCATCTCTCCAAATCCCTTTATATGTTTTTAGTCATTACCTTCTGCACACCCCTTTAGGCCAAATGGTTTTCTTCCTTCCCTACCGTTCGGCACCAGCCTATGGTTTGGAAGAAGACTATCCAATAAGCATAATGGGTATACTGTCCTAATCCTAGGAGCACTCGCAATGCGAGAGAAGGTGAAGATAAAAGACACCTGAATGAACTTTATTCCTATTTCTCCTGAACCAGAATCCATCTCCAAACTGGAACAAGTTCCTTTCGAGTTCGTATATAACCATACGATGGATTATCCAATAAACCTGGGATCTTCATAGTGATACGGAGTGTCCTGGAGAAATACAAAGGTGATTTAGGATTGGCGAAGAAATACTTGGTTTGGTCGTGAATAGCAGTCGCAATTTACTTTGCCCTCTTACTAATCCCTTGCTTTGTCTTAACTTAATACCTTCTGTACACCGTTTAGGCTAATTTGTTTTCTTCATTCCCCACCGTTCGACACCTGCCTATGGTTTGGAAGAAGACTATCCAATTTGCGTAATAGGTGTACTACCTCCTAAACCAAGGAGTACTCGCAACATGAGAGAAGGTGAAAGGAAAAGACAACTGAATAGTCCTATTCGTTTTCTCCAGAACCGGAAATCATCCTCGAATTCCTTCGAGTTCGTATCTAACCATACGATGGTTTTGTCCAATGGAAGTGGACGTTCGTAGTAATAAGGGGTGTCCTGGAGAAAAGGGTAAAAGCAGGAGTGGCAATGAAGTTTGCAACTCTGACAATCCAAAAGCCAGTGTTAAGAAGGTTCGGTCAACTTGGTCACTGAGTCATAGTCTAGGGTCGGGTCAATGGTCGCTGCTGATTTGTAAGAAAATTTATATTTACCGCAATCAGAAACGGCGTCGCTTTGCAGGTACCCGGTGAGTACGGGTCGATCCACAGAGATGGGTAATTTTCTTATTTGTGTTTTTACGAGTTGATTCAAATTGTTGTTGGATTGATTAAATATAAAACCTAGATTTATTAATCACTAAGTTAATCTAATATAAAGTTTCGCTAGGGTTAGGTTTAGGGGAAGTTTCGAGATTTACGGTTTCCTCACCGCTTTCAATGCCTTATTATTGATCTATTAGATGTTACGGTAATTATCCATAAAGTGGATAAGAACCTTTTGGGAAGATGTTTCTTCCTCTAGATTCGTATCCTTCCTTTATCGATAATTACCATAACCCCCATGGAAAACGCGCGGAACCGGCCCTTTATACTACGGTTCATCGTTACCTCATGGGGTAGGATGCCGTAGGGAGCGGTTGTGCGTGCATGCATGGAGTTCTAACTCTTAGGTGTGGAAGGCAAGAAAGGGGTGAGAGATCTCATCTCTCAAACCTTTCCCTAAAACTAACCCTAACGAGCGAGGAGATTACTCGCTCATTAGGGGATGAAAAGACATACTAATTAAAAGAATTAAAACAAAGTATTAAAATTAACTTACTAGTTCGATGGCTCCCTCCAAGCGATATAGAACAGATCTGAATAAACTCCCAGCAATTCTGAATTTTATTGATTGAAAAGAGGCATAGCATTTTACAATTTTCGATTAAAATTTATAAGTAAACAGGAGAATTTAGGGTTTCAGTGTCTCGCGCATGTGCAATTACAGATATGCCCACGAAAAATCCCAACCCCTGCACCGACGCACCGACACGGGAAAATTGCACCGTCACGGGCACTAAGCGGCCGCGGAACCGCGACATTGGTTGGCTTGGGCTGCGGTTCCGCGGCCCTTTGGTGAGCTTGGCTCACCATATTTTCTGGGATGCATCAAGGTCTTTTGGGGCTTCTGATTCTTTGGTTCTTTTTCCATTTGGGCTTCTACATTGATTCCAGATCTTCAGTGAACACTTTGCAATGGATCTTTTAACCGTTTGCCTTGACAATTTGGATCTTGTGTTGCCTTATTGACTATGAACTGTTCTTCGTTTAGGCTTGACTAAGATCCTCCTAATAATTGGTCAGAAGTCCTTCTTTTATGTCGTCTTTTGTGTTTTTCACTGTTTTTGCTCCAAGAACCTATAACCTGTAACATGTAGCAGACATGCGTCAAAAGTACCTGTTTATTTATAAAACGGATAAGAAAAGGGGAATGAAAAATGCATAATTATGGTCTGAACAAATAACCCCAAACTTATCTTTTGCTCGTCCTCGAGCAACCTTATTATTTATTTTATTCACTAAAATCCTAACCGCACTTTCGCAGTGAAACGCGATTGCACTGAGCATGTGCAACAAGCCGTTAAACCTCTAGGTGTCCCTAGTAGGAGGAGTGTTGTCTCCTGAGGGTTTTCAGCGGATTGCACCCACAAAATCCTATCAATTTGGCTTTTTCGACTTTTGTTTTCCAATTAGGTTTTCTAACAAGGAATTCTATTATCTTATACTTGTAAATTATCCACCCACATTCTTCACACTTCCTCATTATTTAACTTAAGATTATATATGTTATGTAAACCTACTCAGCTTTCGGCATCTCTTAAGTTTTCCTTCTAGGGTTCCATCTCCACTTAGGAATTTCTATCAACTCTATTAAAGATACAAGTTTTATTCTTCATTCCTTTCTCTTATCTAAACTCTAATCACATATCCCCACGTGTGTGTAAATATCACCCCTAGACTTGGAAATTCAAATCAAGCAATCGTACTCTCCCCCATTGTCCAAAGCACTTATTAATTAGTGAATTTTTTAAATGAAATTTGCTTACACATCCTTCATGCGACCGTTAATACTTCTTGAGGTACCAACAACCGATTACAAAACGCGTTAGCACTTTAAAGCGTACTTCCTAGTTTTTGCAATACCCAAGGCTTTTAGCAGTGACTCCCAAACCAGTTGGTCTAAGGCACTAGGTGATGAAGCACCCTCGCTAAACATTTTTCTATTTTTACAGCCTTAAGTAATCACAAAAACCAGTGTCCATTTTTTTTTTATTCACTCTTTTTTTTTCATTGTACTAAGCACTTTTAGACAAGAGCATTTCAAGGTCTCTTCTACTATTCCAAGTTTCAAGATGCGTGACAGTGCAAGTTGTAGGGTATACATTTTCAGAATCTAGACTTAAGCTAGGAACTATTTTTCAAACTTATACTCTAATGAGAACATCAATACTCTTCCCTCATTTTGACTTAACCCAAGAAGTGAACCCAAAATTTGCCTATTTCTAAATAAACTACAAGGCATATACTTTCTACCGTTAAACTTTAAGGAATGTTATTTTTAGGGTTTTTAATTCACTAAATCTAAGATCTAGTTGTTCCTAACCAGTTAACCTATCTGTCAAACTCAAATCAAATATGGCCAAAATTGAATACACTATTTTTATAATTTTTGAAATTTTTCAAATTTTTATGGGTTTTCAAATAAATATGCAAATGCAAAAATATGTACAAATGAATGCGAAGGAAGAAAACGTACCGAGCATACCCCCAAACTTGAACTTGACAGTGTCCTCACTGTCATACTAAACAAAGAGGGTCAAAATACCGGCACTTCCCTGTTTATTTATTTATAATTTTTTTTATTGTTAAGAAAAACAAGTATATACAGAAAGGCCCTCCCCCAAACTTCATTTAAACTATGTTAGACATTACTGCCAAACTTTGCATAGACCAAAAGTCAACACCAACCAGTTGAAAAATTTATCAGTAAAGAGTATTGGTTGGTGGAAGAATAAGTTGTGGCGGTCCAAAAAGAATTGGGGAAGATAGAAGTGGTGGTATGGAAGGTATGGAGGTGAATAGACAGGAGGTGGTGATGAATCAAAACGAGAATGCGAATGATCAGCAATCAGTGGAATATTGGTATTCTCGTAGCTTATTAAAAGAAATGGGGGTGGTTCAACTTCTAGAAGAGGAGGTTGACTAACCACAATATTCCCAAAATGTTCCTATGGGTCTTCTATTGACGTGGCATCATCCATCAATTTCATATGATATTCAATTATAAGGGAACTGATCTCCTCGATGTCCGCCCTAGTCCAACCGAAAACTTGCCGCCTATCTTGTAAGACTTTTAAAATAGCGTTCTCTTGCTCGAAGGCTAGAGAGGCTGATATTTTAATGGGAAAAGTCTCATTCTCACCTATGTCAGCATATTTAAGGTGAGGTGGTAAGGACATGAGTTCGAGTTTCGGAGGCGAAAGAATCATTGCGGAATCTAACTCGAACTCAAAGGACTCCAACACAGGTTCGAAATCACTGCAAACAACCGAATCGGATGGCTCAACTATCTCATCCACAAATTCAAAACACTCATATTCGGGCTGTGAGTCGTCATCATCCGAAAAAGTGAAACATTCATAATCCATATCGGTTGTGTCAACTGTGGTGGGCACAAGGAGGGACGCACTAGTGGCGTCAAAACTGTGTTTATCAAACAAGAATCTTTCAAGCTCGCAGTCCTCCTGCGTGATTTCGTGAATAGAGCAAACTTCTCGTGTACTAGTTTTAGGCATGGGGGACAGACTTCCCATCTTATAAATATTGAACTCACTAGACATCTTCCCAAAGGATTGAGTCATGGAGCCATTACGACAGTTTATTACAGCATTGGAAGTGGCCAAAAATGGTTGACCTAGGATCACCGGAATTTGGTTTCTTGGGTTAGCAACAGCTTGTGTATCCATAACAATAAAATCAACGGGGAATATGAACTCCCCCACTTTGATCAACACATCCTCTAGCTGACCCCTTGGATGGGTGATTGATCGATCAGCCATTTGGAGAGTACAACGTGTGGGTTTCAACTCTCCAACCCCTAATTGTTCGTACATGGAGTAGGGAATCTGGTTAACACTAGACCCAAGATCTAAAAGTGCTCGATTAATTTTCTTATCCCCAATTGTGATTGAAATCGTAGGACAGCCGGGGTCCTTTCGTTGTTGGGGTAAGGTTTGATGGTGGTTAATAGCATTGCTCACTGCACTAGCCACTAGCACTTTCTTGGGTACTTGAGATGCCTTTCTCTTCGAGGTGCATAAGCCCTTTAAGATTTTCGCGTATGAAGGGACTTGTTGGATTGCATCCAAGAGAGGTAAATTTATGCTAACCTGCTTAAATATCTCCACAATCTTCTCCACTTGTGCAGTTGGTTTATTGGGACTCAACCTGTTTGGAAATGGAGCATTTTGAAAATTCATTGAGTCAAATGTCTGTGGAGTAGAATGTGGAGTAGGAATGGATCCCGGTGTAAATGTGTTCATGTTGTGAGAAATGGGTCCGTTCGAGCTAGAAGAAGTAGAGCCATGTGAAGGGTGGAGAATAGGCTCTAAAGAAAAAGGTGAAGAAGAAAGTGAAGAAAATGAAGAAGGGGAAGATGACGATGGAGAAGAAGAAGAAGAAGAACCACTGGCGGGGATGTCATCATTAGTTCCCACATTATTTTGCAACTCTCTTCCGGATCTCAACGTGGTCACCGCATTTACATTGTGATTGTGATATGCGTTTTGTGTGTGACCGGGATTTGGCAATGGTTGAGATGGAAGCTTTCCCTTTTCTCTCTCGCTCAACGCAGCATTTAATTGTGCAATTTGTGCCTCAATAGATTTGATACTTTGATCGTGTGAAGCATTGTTATTCATCAAAGACTGAACATAATTTTCAAATCTTGCTGCGGATTCAGTAGATTGCTTGAGAAATGCATCTAGACTTTTTTCTAGCGAGATAACCTTATCATCATTTGGTTGAACCAAATTGGTCGTTTGATTTGTATAAGGTTGTTGTTGGAAAGGTTGCTAGTTTTGAGTTTGTGGAGGTGCTTGTTGTTGTTGTGGAGGAGGAGGTCTTTGAAAATTATTATTCTCTTGGAATTGTTGATTTAAGTGACTCCTCCATCCCGGATTGTATGTCGAAGAGTACGGATCGTTTCGTTGTCGTTGCTGAAATGCAGCATTGACTTGATCCTGTCCTTGAGTAGATGCATTATAAAGACACTCTTCGGTTAAATGCGATGGATTCGAACAACAAGCACAAACAGTTCGTGTGGGTAAAGCAGGGGCAGGAGAAGACCATGAGATTTTGGTCTCAATGGCTTCTAGCTTTTTCATAAGTGCGGCCATCTCGGCCTTCATAGCAATCGACATATCTACTTGATGTATTCCTGCCCTAGATTGACCAACAGAAGAAGATGATGTGGTCTTGGTACTCTCCCACTGAATTGTTTGCTCACTAAGATCCTCAAGAAACTGCCAAGCTTCGTCGCTAGACTTGGAAAGGAAATGACCTTGACATATAGTTTCTAGCAACTGCTTCGTTGCCGAGTTCAATCCCTCGTATAATGTTTGGCAGTGTTGCCAACTTTCGATCCCATGATGAGGGCATTGAACAAGTAGGTCTTTAAATCTCTCGAAGCACTTCCAAAATGTTTCGGAAGGAAGCTGTGAAAATTGTATAATCTCGTTACGGATTCTAGCAGTTTTGTGATGAGGATAGAACTTTTTCAGAAAAGCTCTCACAAACTCGTCCCAATTTCTAATGGAATGTGATGCGGTGCTATATAGCCACTTCTCGGCTAGGTCACATAAGGTAAAAGGAATGACCCTTAGCCTTATAGCGTCATCACTTAATTGGGTCGTTTTCATCATAGCGCAAACGTTTTGGAATTTATTGATAAAGATATATGCATCTTCAGATTCCAAACCATGAAATTTTGGCAGCATATTGATGAAATGTGGTTTTATTTCAAAGTTGTCCCCATTTGCCGGTGGGGGTGAAAGACAAGTAGGTAAAGAAGTGCGGATGGGGTAAAAGAGATCCTGGAGCGCAACTCGTGCGGGCGCTACAACAGGCGGAAGATTCGGGTTATTCACACCTAACGCAGGTGGAATCATTCCCGTCGGTAAGGTATCGTTGGGGTCGTGTCCCGACATACCTTCGAAAGAAGAATTTAAAGGTGGAGGTAAGGAAATGGAGGGAATTTCGACGAAGGGTTCGTCGAAGGGTTCGTCGGTCGGTACAAACGAAACATGGACTAATCGGGCGTTAGTATTCCTAGTCCAAAGTGACATACACTAAAGGAGTAGTGTAGTCAGAAAAAATAGAAAAACAGAATGTGGGGGTAAGATAACGTCAGTGAAGGGAAGTGAGTGGAAGTGAGTTGCAAGTTTTCTTAGCGACAAGTTGCAAGTTTTGAAAAGATTTTTTTTCTCTTTTTTTTCATTTATTTATGTGAGAGTTTTGCAAAAAGGTTTTTGGAAAGGGACTCGTGACACAAATGTATCAATCCACACATGCACAATCAGGCTTATATCTAGGGTCACCTAGGTCTGCTAGACAGCTCCTAACTAGGGCTAGAAATAGGACCTCAAACCGCCTCTTCACCGACAAGTACGGCCAGGTAAGTGGGAAGGAACCACCACTACAGTGGGCCTAATTAATAACCACTAGCCTAGACAACGCAATGTCAGTTAGGATAAACGGTCGATGCCTATACTAGTCCTTTTCCTATTGAGCTCGATGTCCTTAGGTCTGAGTCTAATATTTTTTTAATTAATTGTGGTCAATACACATGCTTTAGGTGTTTTCTGGGGTCCTGGGAAGGGTGATGAAATCCCCACCCAATCTGAGTTTGGTCAATTAGCCCCTTAAAGTCCGATTAAATTATGCAAAACAGTAAAATTCACTTGCAATTAATTTTTTAGCGCGGCGCAAAGAAACCTGCAGAAAATCTGTTATTTAGAAGGGGAGAGAAGATTTTTAGCGCAAAGAATTCCTGCAGAAAATTTTTACAGTGGATATAGTGTAGGTTACAGAGGGAAGAAGGAGGAAACAAACCGAGCAAATTTCGCGCAGAGAGGAGGCTAAACCGCCGCGGTTCCACGGTCTGGGGCCTACTTTTGCCGCGGTTTCGCGGTTAGGTGGTGGGATTGTGGCTCCAAAAAATTTCTATGCCTCTTTTGTGCTATTTCTCCTCTATTTTAATGTTCACTTTTCTGATTTGCCCTCTGTAAAATTCCAGATCTGAGAATCTTCGCTATTCCTGCAAAATTCAAAAGATAACCCTTCAAACAGATCAAAATTGATAATTTTTTTATTTCTCTTTTTTTTTTATTTTCAGATTTTTATAATTTTTATAATTTATATCAACCCGAAATTACACAGAAAGAAATTTACGCCATCCCCGGCAGCGGCGCCATTTGATTTGTATGAAAATTTGTATTTACCGCAATCAGAAACGGCGTCGCTTTGCAGCTAGCCGGTGAGTAGGGTCGATCCACAGAGATGGGTAATTTTCTTATTTGTGTTTTTACGAGTTGATTCAAATTGTTGTTGGATTGATTAAATCTAAAACCTAGATTTATTACTCACTAAGTTAATCAAATTTAAAGTCTCGCTAGGGTTAGGTTTAGGGGAAGTTTGGAGATTTACGGTTTCCTCACCGCTTTCAATGCCTTATTATTAATCTATTAGATGTTACGGTAATTATCCATAAAGTGGATAAGAATCTTTTGGGAAGATGTTTCTTCCTCTAGATTCGTATCCTTCCTTTATCGATAATTACCCTAACCCCCATGAAAAACGCGCGGAACCGGCCCTTTATACTACGGTTCATCGTTACCTCGTGGGGTAGGATGCCGTAGGGAGCGGTTGGGCGTGCATGCATGGAGTTCTAACTCAAACCTTTCCCTAAAGCTAACCCTAACGAGCGAGGAGATTACTCGCTCAATAGGGGATGAAAAGACATACTAATTAAAAGAATTAAAACAATGTATTAAAATTAACTTACTAGTTCGATGGCTCCCTTCAAGCGATATAGAACAGATCTGAATAAACTCCCAGCAATTCTGAATTTTATTGATTGTAAAGAGGCATAGCATTTTACAATTTTCGATTACAATTTATAAGTAAACAGGAGAATTTAGGGTTTCAGAGTCTCGCGCATGTCCAATTACAGATATGCCCACGAAAAATCCCAACCCCTGCACCGACGCACCGACACGGGAAAATTGCACCGACACGGGCACTAAACGGCCGCGGAACCGCGGCATTGGTTGTCTTGGGCCGCGGTTCCGCGGCCCTTTGGTGAGCTTGGCTCACCATATTTTCTGGGATGCATCAAGGTCTTTTGGGGCTTCTGATTCTTTGGTTCTTTTTCCATTTGGGCTTCTACATTGATTCCAGATCTTCAGTGAACAGTTTGCAATGGATCTTTTAACCGTTTGCCTTGATAATTTGGATCTTGTGTTGCCTTATTGACTGTGAACTGTTCTTCGTTTAGGCTTGACTAAGATCCTCCTAATTGTTGGTCAAAAGTCCTTCTTTTATGTCTTCTTTTGTGTTTTTCACTGTTTTTGCTCCAAAAACCTGTAACCTGTAACATGTAGCAGACATGCGTCAAAAGTACCTGTTTATTTATAAAACGGATAAGAATAGGGGAATGAAAAATGCATAATTATGGTCTGAACAGCTGCCAAAAAGAGAGAGAGAAAAGAAACACTCAGCGTGCACTCTAACCTAGATCAGAATGGTTATCACTTTATCTAATCTGGAAACCTCCCACTGTAACGTCAAATTCTTCCCCAAACCTGAAAGAAGAATTAGCCGGGATCACCCGAGGAGTAAACCAACTCATCGGTGGGAATCGGGATCCAACTATCATCGCATGATAACGTGACGGAATCCACTCACGCTATCACACTCCGGAAGGTATGCGCATATCTGGCAAGTTTCAGTTCTTTTGAAACTCCCGATGTGGATTTTTGTCCCATGCTCTTATGTCCTTGACGAAGGCCAACAAATCATAAGTCACATATCAAGTTCTACCCGTCATTGTCCAGGTTGATTTGAACCCACCCGTACAAGCCCTTGACGAAGGCCAACAAGGCTATACGACTGTCCCAAACCAACACATCTATCTATGCAGCAGAAAGGTAACAAGCAGCTACCATACACTATGCCTTGACGAAGGCCAATGAACATAGCATGAATACTACGTGCTACCCGTCTGAAACTACGGAGGGCTACGAATGGTTTCTGGCGAAAACCTTTAACGTAATGAACTTGATATCGTTGAAGGAACTGATAGCTTTAAAAATATAGTAATGAAAACCTTTGCTAAAGAGGTCACTCCCGGTGAAGGGATCTCGGCTCTTTCCCCGTAGGATGAGGTGCTGGATATTCCAACTGAATACCACGATGCAAAGCAAAAGTAAACGGCTATAGTGAAGTTATTGCCCTGACGCAAACTTTTGTCCAAGGGGTCACTCCCGGTGAAGGGATCTCGGCCCTTGCCTCGTCGACTGAGGAGCAGGATATTCCAACTGAATACCACTGTGCAAAACAAAAGAGAACGCCCTTGCAATAACAGCTTTTTGAAAAGTGTTCCAACAACATCAGAATAGGTTTGTATATCTTGCATTGATCCGAATCAACGCAGTCCCATCAATTGATCACACCACAAAAGAACGAAAAAATAATGATGTAGGTATATGCCATCCGCATTTGCCACTGGGTCCCGTCATCACCCGTTAGGTTAGCTAACTAATGACAGAGCGGGGACTGGACTAGCGTGGATGCAAAACATATACAACATTTACTAGTATATATATCAATATATAATTTTCGCTCAAGGCGTGATAAAATGCAACATCACAGAAATGTACAGCATCACAGATCAATACAGATATCTGGGATCCCTGGGTTTCATAGAGCCGCTACTGAAACCCGACGTTCCCCTGGTCGTGTGGATAGCCTGTGCAATGAAATCCTAGACCCCTACGGGCGCGGCAAGTTACACGCCAAAACCTGAAGCGAGGCAGCCCCCTTCAGCAACGTGAATAGACCACCCAGCACTTCACGGAATCCGGTAACTTGGGCACCCCTCCTTGGGCCAACCTGTACCCTCTACGAGTGCGGCGAATAACCCGCCAATTCTAGAGTAAAGCCCCCTCAGTCTCAACGCCATGAGATGCGGGCTCGTCGCCCTCTAGAACCCGGCTGTCCGTGCACCCCTCCTTGGGGTAATCCTAGTACAGAAAGTAAAATATACATACAACGGGAACATCGACCGCAACCTGGTCGTGCCCCAAAAGAATAATACATACAGGTAGTGACGGCAGTCCACATGTCGGACGCTCGCCCTGCAATATCAAATGTACATATAAAAAAAACTGTACTAGCATTGCATCCAAGCTATCCCCCACGACCGATCCGCAACATCACAGCACAACACAGAACATCAACGTAAATGTCACGTTCGCAAATCCGTCTAAAAGGGCTATAGCAGATAGACTGGATTTACCGATCGAGTGGCATTCACGGTCGCAGATATAATGTAAATACTGTGAACTAGCATGTTTAAAATATCCGATCAAACAAATTTACCGAAGTGGGCCCCAAGCATTACTGTAGCACATAAAGAAATTCTGGGCCCAAAAAGAATATACCAAAACCCCTATTTTCAGCCCAAAAGCACACTGCAAAAAATTGGTGAAGTGAAGACTCAATACTGCGGCGGAACCGCAGCCAAATAGGGGTTATGGCCGCGGTTCCACGGTCGTATGGAGGGATCACACTACCAAATTTTCACAGTGTTCTTATAATTCCACGTACATCATTCTGCAACAACCTGAAAAATTTTTAGAGCAGAAAAAATTTCGACAGAAAACACATGCACTGAAAATACGGTTTTTGCGATTTTTGTTCGATCGGGTTTTAAACATACTAGAGCAAGCTAGGCATGGTTAATGGCGTGGCTCTGATACCAATGTAAGTCCGCGGCGGCGGCCCGGTCGTCGATCCGACGCCGGAAACGCGGAAACAAAAACTTTGCAAACTAGCAAACCGGCACCACCACGCACTTTTAACCCGGATCGGGCCATTAACCTAGCAACTAGCAAACTAAAATAAGAGTAGAGAAGTATACCAAGCGATCCGTGTCCTTTGGTCTTCGTCTCCACTCCGATCTCCCGCGGAAACTCCGTTCATCACCTCCTCGTCGGAAAGGCACCACGTAGCCGGGTTCGTTTACGGGCTCCCACCTCTATACCGAGGTAACTCGGGCGCGAAGTTGGCTAGCCGACGCGTCCAAGATTTGCTGTAGACTAGTGTAGTGGGTTGTTTCTTTAGGGTTAGAAGTTGCCATGGTATGTGCAGGAATAATATGACATGAAGATGAGCAAAGGAATTTTGAAGCAAGCTCAAGCCAAAATGAGAATGACTCATTTTCCTCACTAAAATGAAACCTCTCTCTCCCTCTTGCAAAATGTGGCCGACCCCTAAGATAGAAAGGTGGAGGAGATTAAAAGGAATCTTAATCAAGAGAAGAAAAAGAGAATAAACAATATAGAAATGGTCACACCAAAATCACACTCATTTCCCTTTTCAATCCTTTCACCAAAACCATCACAATAAATCAAAGGATGAGACAAGAAAAGAATCTCAAGAATAAGAGGCCACAAATATGCAAGAAACTCCTCCACAAATGTTATTTTCAAATGTGCAAATAACCCCCTCCAACGGAAAGTCCGGCCGTGAAGGAACAAAGGAAAACCGGCCGGAACGGAATGCAAACTGGCAACTTCAGAAAACTGATCCCGTAATAAATTACAGAAAAACCCCGCTACTGCAAATACATGCCCGCATTTGTATTACCACTGAACACAAATGCAAAGAGACAAAACTACACTATCTAATACTAGGATCCGGCTTAAGCCAAAGCCGGCTAGTAAAATCCGTCCGATCACGATCCGTGCAATACCGCACGCATCTGATCAAACCTTGCCATATCTCCATACGGCCTCTACAGAGTTTCGCCCGAAACCTGAGTAACTTAGTGTGGTGGACTCTAAAGACTCGTCAATACTATGGCTGTGCATTTAACCACTAGCACGTCAGAGGTATCAGCCAATACATAACGGGCCCCCAGCTATTGACCAAAAGGGACGTCGATGAGCGAACTCATCCTGACACCCTACTGAGCCTGTCAGTGACAATATCCGTACAGTCCGGTCCGTTCATCTATGAGCATCGCATGGCGGGCCTAGGGGGTTGGTAAAAGTCAGCCCCCAATAGCAGTACAAGTCGTGTCGGAATGTAGCCCAGAACACCCTGAGATACTACTGGAATACCTACCAGTAAATCTCCTGCCTTGGCCAAGGACTTTTCATGTTCTGGCTCTCCTAGACACAGCGGGACCTCACCCCCAATACCGGGAGAGAAGAACCCCTGCAGATCCACTCACTGCCTCCATGTGGCTTGGGACTGTACCCAACTAAAACCTGTTTGCACGTCTCCTTTGAGCGTGGTAGGGTAGTAATCAAAGCACAGTGGGAACTCACACGAGACAAATGACGATCTCAGGTCGATGAACTAACCTGTACACATGTCACCAGGGAACTGCTATCTGACATCAGGTATAATCCCAACTAGCAGGTTCTCGACGAGTCCTGTCCGGTGTACTCATAACCCAATGAGCACCTGTATAAATCTTAGGTGAACCAACTGACACCAGCGGCTTGTGAGACCGGCCACCGCCCCTCGTCGGGGTCTCGACTGTATACACTAGTCTACTCCGGAGTATCGATGCCCTGTCTCGAAACTCCCACGACTAGGGACCTTTTAAGGATGTGCTTATAGACTCCAGCTCTCACTTATATGATCGCCCTCATACTGCTGGTAGTCAAGCAAGAATCCTATGGGCGCTATCAACGTGTAATAGCGACTCGTAAGGTCACCTAAAGCAGTACACGATGATAAACCAGATAGCATACTATCATCTCGAGTAAGACTGTCCTACCGGCATTGGTCCTCCATCAATCATTGCAATCACGTGCCTGTGATCCAATAATTGACTCTGAGGGCACTATATCCAACATATAGAAATAGAGGCACAGATTTAATTGAAACCAGATTCAAATCATGCATCTGTCTCCAGTGCATGTCAACTAAAATGGAAGGAGGCCGATCAGCATTACTCAACTTAGGAGTACATCCAGATATGAGCAACCTAATAGGGAAGCAAGTTCTCTTAATCATTACTATCAACTGAATACTAAACACAAGTATCTACATCCTCGATCACCTTGAAGAATCCCAATACTTGCAACACCTAGTTCTTTACTTTATTCATATACCTATAACTTCTTAAAACATAGACCTTGCATTTCTACGAAACGCATGTCTAAGAACTAAAGAAGTCACAAGTAAACAAAACATAATACGAGTACCAACCCCTCTGTCCTCATGGACACTGGACAACATACAATACTCTGTATAAGTCCTCTGAGTCTAATAACACATTCCCTGTGTGTCGTAGGCTGAAAACTGTACTTATGGTTAAGAAGAATTACACCGCTGTTTAATGCTCCTTACCTAACCATCCACTGATATTGGTAAATGTCATAGACATAATTTCAAAAAGTTATATCTCACTCTATAAAATTAGACGTACAGACATATCAATTTGAAATTGGTGCATAACAACGGATATTCAAAACCAAATATTTACCGTCCGGCAAACAACCCAGGTGATTTCCTCAAATATCACCAATTACAACGAATTCCGATATAATGAGGATGATCACCTAATTCCCAATAATTTACTCCCACTCATCATCTGTAAAACCATTCAGATGTGAGAATCATACCTGGTAAATACATACCCTGGAGCAAGTGTCTAATTGGGAAATCAGTTTTCTATTAACAGTACACAGTGAAACTGAAACATAGAAATGTTTCGTAGGGGTATCCGGGTATTCCTAGTAATGCCTCTTTCATTTTCCAGATTCACAACTGTAACCGTATATTTCTTTGCCATCTCTCCAAATCCCTTCATATGTCTTTAGTCGTTACCTTCTGTACACCCTCTTAGGCTAAATGGTTTTCTTCCTTCCCTACCTTTCGGCACCAGCCTATGGTTTGGAAGAAGACTATCCAATAAGCATAATGGGTGTACTGTCCTAATCCTAGGAGCACTCGCAACCCGAGAGAAGGTAAAGATAAAAGACACCTGAATAAACCTTATTCCTATTTCTCCTGAACCAGAATCCATCCCCGAACTGGAACAAGTTCCTTTCGAGTTCGTATAAAACCATACGATGGAATATCCAAATAACTGTGGATCTTCGTAGTGATACGGAGTGTTCTGGAGAAATACAAAGGTGATGTAGGATTGGCGAAGAAATACTTGGTTTCGTCGTGAATAGCAGTCGCAATTTACTTTGCCCTCTTACTAATCCCTTTACTTGTCTTTACTTATTACCTTATGTACACCACACTTAGGCTAATCGGCTTTCTTCATTCCCTACCGTTCAGCACTAGCCTATGGTTTGGAAGAAGACTATCCAATAGGCGTAACGGGTGTACTATCCCCTAATCCAAGGAGCACTCGCAACCTGAGAGAAGGTAAATGGAAAAGACAACTGAATAGTCCTATTCGTTTTCTCCAGAACCGGAAACCATCCTCGAATCTGGAACAAATTCCTTCGAGTTCGTATATAACCATACGATGGTTTTATCCAATGGAAGTGGACGTTCGTAGTAATACGGGGTGTTCTGGAGAAAAGGATAAAAGAAGGAGTGGCAATGAGGTATGCAACTCTGACAATCCAAAAGCCAGTGTTTAAGAAAGTTCGGTTAATTTTGGTCACCGAGTCATAGTCAAGGGTCGGGCCATGGTCGCTGCCAAAGAGAGAGAGAAAAGAAACACTCAGCGTGCACTCTAACCTAGATCAGAATGGTTATCACTTTATCTAATCAGGAAACCTCCCATTCTAACCTCAAATTCTCCTCCAAACCTGAAAGAAGAATTAGTCGGGATCACCCGTGCAGTAAACCAACTCATCAGTGGGAATCGTGATCCAACTATCATCTCATGATAATGTGATGGAATCCACTCATGTTATCACACTCCAGAAGGTATGCGCATGCTTGGCAAGTTTCAGTTTCTTTAGAAACTCCCGATGTGTGTTTTTACCCCTAGGACCCAAGTGATCTTGACTGAGCCAACATATTAAAGGATCCTAGCCAAGTTCAACCCGTCATTATCTTGATTGCATTAGACCCACCCGCATGAGTCCTTGACTGAGCCAAAATGACCGTACGACTGTCCTAACCAATCACATATCCATAAGACAGAAAAGCATTACAGAGCTACCGCACACTAGGCCTCGGCTGAGCACGACATACGTGGCACGAATACTAAGCAAAACTAATCTGAAATGACGGAGGGCTACGGTTGGTTTTTGGCGAAAAACATTTAACGTAATGAACTTGGTGTCGTTGAAGGAACCGGATTGCTTTTTATAAATATAGTGGCGAAAACCTTTGCTAAAGTGGTCACTCCCGGTGAAGGGATCTCAGCTCTTTCCCCGTAGAATGAGGTGCAGGATATTCCAACTGAATACCACGATGCAAAGCAAAAAGTAATCGAATATAGTGAATTTATTACCTTGACGTAAACTTCTGTCCAAGGGGTCACTCCCGGTGAAGGGATCTCGGCCCTTGCCTCGTGGACTGAGGTGCTGGATATTCATAACCGAATACCACTGTGCAAAACAAAAGAGAACGTCCTTGCAATAACAGCTTTTTGAAAAAATTTCCAACAACATCAGAATAGGTTTGTTTAGCTTGCATTGATCTGAATCAACGCCGTCCCATCAATTGATCACACCAATAAAGAACGAAAATAATGATGTATGTATATGCCATCCACATTCGCCACTGGGTCCCGTCATTACCCGTTAGGTTACTTAACTAACGACAGAGCGGGGACTGGACAAGCGCGGATGCAAAACATATACAACATCGACTAGTATATATATCAATATATAAAATTTGCTCATGGCGTGATAAAATGCAACATCACAGAAATGTAATAAGCATCACAGAACAATACAGATATCTGGGATCCCCGGGTTTTATAGAGCCGCTACTGAAACCCGACGTTCCCCTGGTCGTGTGGATAGCCTGTGCAATGAAATCCTAGACCCCTACGGGCGCGGCAAGTTACCCGCCTAAACCTGAAGCGAGGCATCCCCTTTCAGCAACGTGAATGGACCACACAGCACTTCACGGAATCCGGTAACTTGGGCACCCCTCCTTGGGTCAACCTGTACCCTCTACGAGTGCGGCGAATAGCCCGCAAATTCTAGAGTGAAGCCCCCTCCGTCTCAAAGCCATGAGATGCGGGCCCGTTGCCCTCTAGAACCCGTCTTCCCGTGCACCCCTCCATGGGGTAATCCTAGTACAGAAAGTAAAATATAGAACGGGTACATTGACCTCAGCCCGGTCGTGCCCCAAAAGAATAATATACAAACAGGCTGTAACGGCAGTCCACATGTCGGACGCTCGCCCCGCAATATCAAATGTAGATATACAACCAAACTGTACTACCATTGCATCCAGGCTATCCACCGCGACAAATCCGCAACATCACAGAACAACACAGAATATCAACGTGAATGTCACATTCCCAAATCCGTCTAAAAGGGCTATAGCAGTTAGACAGGATTTACCGATCAAATGACATTCACGGTCACAGATATAATGTAAATACTGTGAACTAACATGTTTAAAATTCGATCGACTAAATTTTCCGAAGTGGGCCCCAAGCATAACTGTAGCACTCAAAATAAATCTTGGCCCAAACTGAATATACCAAAAACCCCATTTTCAAGTCATGAACCCCTGTAGAGAAAATAGCAAACTGTTGCAACATTTCGGCCGCGGAACCGCGGCCAAAAGGGGGGTACGGTCGCGGTTCTGCCGCGCTACAATAACAACAGAATACCAAATTTTCACAGATTTCATAGAAAACCCTGCCTGAATTTATGCAATGCACCAAATAATTTTTTTGACAACAAACAAAATTCGACAGAAACTGTTACTTTTGAAAATGCGGTTTCGGAATTTTTGTTCGATCGAAGTTCTAAACACCTTAGAGCAAGCTAGAAAAGGTTAATGGCATGTCTCTGATACCATGTAGGACTACGGTAGTGCCCCGGCCGTCTGTCCGAGGCCAAAATGCGGAAACAAAAACTTTTCTTTACTCAGAAACCGGCGCTACCGCGGACTATAAACCCGGATCGGACCATTAACCTACTACTAGCTAACTAGAGAAAGGGTAGAGAGCTATACCGAGCGATCTGTGTCCTTCGGTCTTCGGCCACCATCCCGATCTCCTCGCGGAATCTCCGATCTCAATCTCCTCATCGGAAAGGGCACCACATCACCGAGTCTTTTTACGGGCTCCCACCTCTGAACCGAGGCAACTCGGACATGAAGTTGGCAAGCCGACGTGTCCAAGATTGCTGTAGACTGAGTGTAGATAACTATGTCTCGAGGGTTAATGAAGTTGCCATTTTTGGATGGAGGAAGGAGATGAACTTTGAAATGGAGTTCTATGCAATTTTTGTGTGAATAAAAAATGAGATCAAATATTTTACCCTCACACAAAGAAAAATGGGGCTCCCCATTATGTGGCCGGCCATCATCAAAGAAGAGAAGGGAGTGAGTGAATAATTCAAGAAAGAGAATAAGTGATCATCATGAAACATGTCACACAAAAATCCTTTTCAATCCCATCTCCAAAAAGCAAGTAATGATGAACAAATGAAGTCAAAGGATGCTAGAACCATCATGAACCCTCCATCACAAAAACACCCTCCTTTTTTCTAATTTGCACATTTGCAAATAACCCCCTCCGCACCAATTTTCAGCCAAAGAAAGATAGAAAGGAAAATGGCCGAAACGAAGTACAAACTGGCAACTTCAAAAAGACGATCCCGTAATAAATTACAGGAAAACTCCGCGACTGTATATACATACCCGCATTTGTATTCCGACCGAATACAAATGCAAAGAGACAAAATCTACACTGTACAATACTAGGATCCGGCTTAAACCAAAGCCCGCCAGTATTATCCGTCCGATCATGATCCGTGCAATACCGCACGTACATGATCGAACCCTGCCATATATCCTTACAGCCACTACAGCGTTTCGCCCGAAACTTGAGAAACTGTTTATGGGGGACTCTAAAGACTCGTCAATACTTTGGCTGTGGATTTAACCACTAGCACGTCAGAGGTATTAGACGTATGTAACGGGCTACCAGCTATTCACCAAAAGGGACGTCGATGAGCGAACTCATCCTGACACCTTACTGAGCCTGTCAGTGGCAATATCCGTACAGTCCGGTCCGTTTGTCTATGAGCATCGCATGGCGGGCCTAGCGGGTTGGTAAAAGTCAGACTCCCAAAAGCGGTACAAGTCGTGTCGGAGTGTAGCCCAGAACACCCTGAGATACTACTGGAATACCTACCAGTAAATCTACTGGCTTGGCCAAGGACTTCGTGTAATGGCTCTCCTAGATACAGCGCGACCTCACCCGCAATACCTGGAGAGACGAACCCCTGCAGATCCGCTCACTGCCTCCATGTGGCTCGGGACTGTACCCAACTAAAACCTGTTTGCACGACTCCTTTAAGCCGTGGTAGGGTAGTAATCAAAGTACAGTAGGAACTCACACGAGACAAATGACGATCTCAGGTCGATGAACTAACCTGTACACATGTCACCAGGGAACTGCTATCTGACGTCTGCTATAATCCCAACTAGCATGTTCCCGACGAGTCCTATCCGGTGTACTCATAACCCATTGAGCACCTGTATACATCTTATGTGAACCAACTGACACCAGTGGCTTGTGAGACCGGCCACCGCCCCTCGTCAGGGTCTCGACTGTATACAGTAGTCTACTCTGGAGTATCGATGCCCTGTATCGAAAACTCACACGACTAGGGACCTTTTAAGGATGTGCTTATAGACCCCAGCTCCCACGTATATGATCGCCATCATATTGCTGGCCGTCAAGAAAGAATCCTAAGGGCTCTATCAATGCGCAATAGTGACCTGTAAGGTCACCTAAACAAGTATATGATGATAAAGATAAACCAGATAGCATACTATTATCTTGAGTAAGACTGTCCTGCCGGCATAGGTCCTCCTTCAATCATTGCAATCATGTGCCTGTGATCCAATAATTGACTCTGAAGGCACTATCTCCAACACTTCTTCATCCATACAGCTTCTTTTGCAGCATCATTGGCAGCGATGTATTCAGCCTCCATCGTCGAGTCTGATACGTTGTATTTCTTGGAACTCTTCCAACACACCGCCACTCCGACAAAACCCGAGACCGACTTACTATCGTCCTTATCACTCTAGAAGATCGAATCGGTAGAGGACTCCACCTGGTGTTCACCGTTACCACACACCAAGAACATTTTTTAGTCCTTCTCAAGTACTTAAGAATGTTCTCCACAGCTGTCCAGTGGTTTTCCCCAAGATCTGATTGATACCTGCTCACTACAACTAGTGAGTAAGCTACATCTGGTCTGGTACATAACATCGCATACATGATAGAGCCTACTGCCGAAGCATAGGGTATCCCTTGCATGCGAGCTCTCTTCAAATCAGTCTTGGGAGACATCGCTTTGGAGAGAGTGATTCCTGAACAAGCGGGTAAATTACCTCGCTTGGAATCTTCCATACTAAACCTCTTTAGTATGGTGTCAATGTACCTGGATTGGGACAATCCCAAAATCCGTTTAGATCTATCTATAAATATCTTTTTCCCAGGATGTAGGAGGCATCACCAAGATCTTTCATGGAGAACTTGTGTGATAAGAAGAGCTTGACCGAGTGTAGCGTAGGAACATCATTTCCTATCAAGAGTATGTCATCTACGTACAATACGAGGAAGACCACCTTACTCTCTACAGCCTTCTTATATATACAAGCTTCATCTACATTTTTGATGAAGTCAAACTCTTTGATAGCGTCATCAAAAAGGATGTTCCAACTCCGCGACGCGTGCTTTAATCCGTAGACGGATTTAAGCAGTTTGCACACCTTTCCGCTGCTCCCACTGTCTACGAAGCCCTCTGCCTGTGTCATGTACACGCTCTCTTCTAAATCACCATTTAGAAAAGCAGTCTTTACGTCCATCTGCCAGATTTCATAGTCATGGTATGCAACAATGGCAAGTAGGATCCTGATGGACATAAGCATAGAGACAGGAGAAAAGGTTTCATCATAGTCAACGCCAGGTCGTTGAAGAAAACCTTTTGCCACAAGTCTACCTATGAAAGTCTCAACTTTTCCATCTACACCATTCTTCTTTTTAAAGATTCACTTGCTCCCAATGGGTTTTACCCCTTCAGGAGCAACATCCAAAGTCCATACTTTGTTGGTGTACATGGATTCCATCTTATATCGCATAGTATCCAGCCATTTCATAGAGTCTCCACTTGTGATGGCCTGCTCGAAACTGGTACGGTCATCATCTTCCATGATGTAATCCTCGCTCCTACCGTCTATGAGAAAACCGTAGTATCTCTCAGGTGGATGAAGAACCCTACTAGATCTGCGGAGTGGCTGGGGTTCGTTGGGTACTATTGGATCCTCTGGTTCCACCAAATCGTCAGTTGTAGTTTGTTCTGTTGGAACTTCTTCCAGTTCTACCTCATTGCTACTAATTTCTTTTGCATGAAATTCCTTTTCTAAAAAGGTAGCATGTCATGAAACAAACACCTTTTGTTCCTCTCTGTAGTAGAATAGATATCCTTATGAATTCTTTGGATATCCCACAGTGCCTCAAGATTTTCTGGATTTTGCTTTTTGACATAGGCCGGACAACCCCATATCTTAACTCGTTTAAGATATGGCCTCTTTCCAGTCCATATCTCATATGGTGTTTTAGGCACAGATTTTTATGGAACTTGATTCAATAGGTAAGCGGTTGTCTCAAGCGCATAACCCCAACAAGAAATAACCAACTCAGCAGTACTCATCATAGAGCGCACCATATCTAATAGGGTGCGATTTCTCCGCTCCGACACACCGTTGTACTGTGGTGTATACGGAGGAGTAAGCTGTGATAGAATCCCATTCTCTTTTAAATAGTCTCGGAATTCCCCGCTCTAGTATTCACCTCCCCGATCTGATCGTAGGATTTTTATACTTTTGCCCGTCTAGTTTTCAACTTCACACTTATATTCCTTTAATTTCTCAAAAGCTTCAGACTCGTGTTTCAACAAGAACACATGTCCGAACAATGAGAGATCATCGGTGATTGTATAAATAGTCTCAAAGAACCATACCTGGCATGTGTAGACATAGGACCGCATACATCACTATGTATCAGTCCCAAGAGTTTAGTAGCTCTTTCTTCGTGTCCAGTAAACAGAGTTTTGGTCATCTTGCCTTTGAGACATGACTGGAAAGTTTCATAAGATGAAAACTCGAACGGATTCAAATATCCATCTTTATGCAACTTAGCCAGTCTTGTCGCATTATTATGACCTAGTCTACAGTGCCACAAGAAGGCTTCGTTCATTTCTGAACTTTTCCTCTTGTTTGTGTTCTGTATGTTAAGAACTGTACTTTGATTAAGAACGTATATACCGTTACATAATGTACCAAATCCAATCAATACTTGATTTTGGAAAATGTTAATAACTTTATCCTCTAATGTGAGATTATATCCTTCTTTAATTAGCAAAGAAACCAATATAATGTTGCATATCATCTTTGGTACGTAGTAACAGTAGTTCAGAATCAATGTATTACGAGTTGGTAATACAAGGTGTTAATCGCCAACTGACTTGGCTGCAACAATTGCACCATTCCCTACTGTTAGGGATTTATTGTAGGGTTCCTAAGCACACTCATGAGGTTCTACAACTAATCAACCATACCAAAATCAAGTTTTTACATGTGCCGAGAAACCCTAATGCAAGATCGTTACTAGAGGTAAGGCGATATACATACAAGTTAACAACTTTATCTACAAGTGAAAGGGACTACAACCTTTGTAGATCCGATCCTCCACTCCTTTAGCTCTGTGTTGACATCCCTCCGCTGCGATCATCGGGATCCCGGACTCTAGCATTGGTTTCGTCGGAGTAATGAGCGGGCTAGGTCGTTGACTTCGATGCCGAAGATGATCTACGTCGAGGCGACTCAAACTCAAGCTCCATCTTCACTTGGTCATGAACCTTGTGAATAAAAGACCCTATACAACATGGCAAGTGGTAGAGGATGAAGAAATAGGAAGTGGGTTTACTTTGGATTTGGATTTCTCACTTGATTTCAACACTTGAAATTTTCTAGCAAAGGTTTTTCTTCTTCATGAAGAAGAAGAAGAAGAAGGAAAATGAATAATGAATTATCTCAAAAAGAAAATTCAAGTGAAGTCTATCATTTACCAACCATGGGTGAGTAAACTCATGTAGAGAGCAAAGTAGGGTTTAGGCTAATGGTTAGGTTAATGAACAAAACAAAATGGCTAGACTTTTCAAAGATGCAATGAAGCTTCATGAAGCTTCAAGCCAAAAGAAGAAAAGCCACCATTTAGTTTTCCAAAATTAATAAAGAAAATAAAACCTTAACCATTAACCTAAACTTGGTGTAAGTCATACACACACCCAAGTTTGCATGTATCATCAAACATGATACAAACTAGTGCACAAACATATATCATATATACAACTTGTGCACACCAAGTGAGAAAATCAATCTTAAGTGCACTAATACTAGTTAATGTAAAGAAATATATCAAATATATAATTATACATTAAATCATTAAATCAACACTTGATTTAACGATCTGGTCATATTGCATATAACCGACTAGTATCAAGTGTATCAATATATCGAATCAACATTTGATTCGGTATCCCGGCTATATCACATATAACCGTCCGATGATACAAATCGCGAGAATAGAATGCAGTATCACATACTGGTATTATTCTCGGTCCCGCACATATCTCATATGCGCTCCTATTTTGTTTCGCTTGAGCCAGGAAACCCCTGTGTAGTACTCTAAAGACTCGTCAATACGCCGGTAGTAGGTGATGATCATATCAAACACACACAAGCCGCAAGCGGTCTGCTAAACGTAACGGCCACCCGGGTATTGAGCGATCAGAAGATCAATGAGCAAGCCCGCTCACACTCCTGTGAATCCAACCAGTAACACTTACCGCACAGTCCGGTCTGTTCGTCTGATATGTCGCATATCTCGCCTAGGGTGGTAAACGTCAGATCCCAGTAGCCTGATAAGTCATGCCGATGTAAGGTCCATAACAAGCGTGAAACTACTGATAACTCTTACCAGTATATCACTGCAACCCTGGCCAAGGATTTCCAGTTATGGCCAGTCGAGCATAGCGCAACATCAACCCCCAATACCGGGAGAGACGAATCCCCTCCTATCGCTCATTGCCTCCATGTGAATCGGGACTGTACCAAAAAACCACCTGTTTGCATGACTCGGTAGACCCGTGGTAGGGTGGAATTCAAAGCAAAGTGGGAGACACACAAGACTCTATGACGATCTCGGGTCAACAGACTAAGCTGTACCAGTGTCACCATAGAACTGCCATCTGACGTGATGTATAATACCATCTGGGAGTTCTCGGCGAGTCCATTCCGTGTACCCAGTCTCCACTGAGCACCCGCATACCGTCTCTGATGTCAAACACCAATGGATATGGGATCATCCATCGCCCATCACATGGGTCGAGAAGATATACGCTAGTCTACACTGGAATATCGATGCCCCGTCTCGATATTCCCACTACAAGGAACAATGAAGGATGTACTCATGGACTACCCAGGCCCCACTAGTATGATCTCCATCATAGTCCTGGAAGTCGAGGACACATCCTAAGGGCTTTATCAACATGTAATAGAGAGACAGCAAGTATACATGTTAAGATAAAGAGCAACCAGATAGCATACTATCATGTCGAGCAAGAAAGTCCTACCTATATATGTCCCAGCATCCACTACAATATACATCCTATGTACAGTAATGGCCTCTAGGGCATACATATAACTAACAATCTCCCACTTGCACTAGGGCCATCTGTAGCAGTGGTTGTAGTATCTCATGCTCAACCATCCCATAAAAGTCTATCTCTGGGAAAAGGCCTTTGTGAGTGGATCCGCCGTGTTTTCCTCTGAGTCTACTCTCCTAACCTCGATCTCCCTGGAGATCAACTATCTGTTAGTGTATATGCCCTAGGGGCCATTATTGTATCATACTAGATTGTATATTACTTAATGGAAGCTTGGGATATTCACAGTTATATATACAGTCTTGCTAAAAATGGTAGTATGCTACTTGGTTTGTGTCTACTTTAATATGTGTATATGTCTCTTGTAACGTATCACTTATACATATTAGTAGAGCCCATAGGATCTTTGCTTGATTACCAGCGTCGTGATGGCTATCACACTAGTGGGGGCTGGGTAGTCTGTAAGCAACATCCTATACAGGTCCCTGGTCGATGGATTATCGAGATAGGGCATCGATATTCCGGAGTAGACTAAGTGTATACGCTTCTCATCCCAGTTGGGGAAATGGTCTGTCCCACAGCCATCAGTACGCCGTACTGGAGATAGTATACAGGTGCTCGTTAGGTTACGGGTACACCGGACAGGACTCGCCGAGGAACTGATTGGTTGGTATTATACCCATCGTCAGTTGTCAGTTCCCAGGTGACATGAGTACAGCATAGTCCGCAGACTTGACACTGCTGCTTCGCCTCGAGTGTGTCCCACTGTTCTTAGATTGCTACCCTACCACGGCTCAAAGGAGTCGTGCAAACAGGTAGCAGTTGGGTGCAGTCCCGAGCACTTGGAGGCAGTGGCGGTTAGATAGGATTCGTCTCTCCCGGTATTGGGAGATGATATCGCGATGTGTCAGAGAGCCATTACACAATGTCCCTGGCCAGGGCAAACGAGATATACTGGTAGGTTCCAGTAGCTTCTCAGGGTGTAATGGGTTTCGCTCCAACACGACTTATACAGCTATTAGGGGACTGACGCTTGCCGCCCCCTAGGCTTGATATGCGATAGTCTTAGACGAACAGACCGGACTATACGAAGATTGTCACATCAGGCTCAGTGGGAGTTCGGATGATTTTCCTCATCGGCCTTCTTATCGACATCTACCTGGGGACCGTTACGTACAGCTAGTGCCGCTTGCGGTCTGTGGTTAAACCCACTGCCAGCGTAGTGTCGCGTCTTTAGAGTCCCACACAGAGAGTTTCCCTGCTCCAGGCGAAACGATATAGACGTCGTATGGTTTTACGACAAAGGTTCGGATGCATACGTGTGTTTACGCACGTACGACTTTTCGGACAGTTTTCACTAGCTGGCTTTGGTTTAAGCCAGATTCTAGTATCAGGTTATTGGATTTATACAGTCTAAAGTTTTTCCGTGTTTTCACGGATTGGAGGGGCGTTCTCGTAATTTGTCGAGAAGGTTCTAGAAGAGTGGTGACATGAGGGGTTGAGGTGGCTTTTTCATGATTACTTTGTGTGACTCATTTATATGATTCATCATATCATTAATGCTTCATTAATGATCTAATGACTCACATGATGAATCACTCTCCTTGATTAAATGAAACATGGTGAATAATCAATTAATTGATATTATTTGATAATTCATTATGTATCATATATTCAAGTGAGAAGGTTTTTTGTTTTTCACTCTCATCTTCTCCTTCTCTCTCCTCAAGCTCACTCTCTCTTGAAACCCTAACCCTAACCTCTCATGTGTTGAGATCAAGGGTTAGATAGACTAAAACATTCATAACCTCACTCTATATCCTCTAGGTAGCTTAGATTAGCACTTTAAGCAACCTAGTTATCTCAAGTTTGAGATTAAGCTTGGCGTAGAAGCTTTCGGGTGGATCGTCTTTGATTCGAGGAGGCCGTGAAGTTGCCGATGTTCCAAGGAGCCTACGAGGAGTGGAGGACAGCGATGAAGACCCGAAGGACATGTAACGTGAGGTATAACTCCGGTACCGAGTAGTTAAACCTCTAGTATATCGTTAGCAATGGTTTAGATTACGATTCATGCGCTCAAGTCCGTGTTACGAAGCTTTGACAATCGTTTATCATATATTCCGCCTCCCCGCGAGTTAGTGGGGTGCGTGACATGGACTTACAGTGGTATCAGAGCCAACTAAACCATTACTAGCTTGTTAGCAACTGATTAGAAGTTCGATCGACGGAAAAACACAGAAAACAAAACCCTAATCCTTGACAATTTCTGTAAATTTTAAAAGTGTCGCAAAATTTTTTTGACATACCTTAAAATTCACAGCAGGGAATTGTAAGAAATCTAGGAAAATTCGAGGATGCAACTCGACTAAACGACCGCGTTTCCGCGGCAATAGAGAGCTATTGCCGCGGAACCGCCGCCGAGTCAACGCCGAGTTGACTCGGAGTTTCACTGTAATTCATATTTTTGGGTTTTGTATTTTCCTGTATATACTGTTTCTGTCCAGGTTGCCTCTGTGATGATTTTCTTTTGGGGGTAGACACGGATATAGGTAATCGATCGATGTTCTAATCAATTTGCTAATTGGATCTTTATCTGTAATGTTTAATGTGTTCGTAAACCTCCCCTAACTGCTAGTATGTCGGTTGGCAGGGGGTTGCACGTTTCTGTAATGGATTTTATCTGTTTGTGTATATGAACTGTGTTGGAATGTTGTGATGATTAGCCGGGGTTTGGGATGTATTTAATATTCATTCATTCAATGTAAATGTAATTTGATGTAATATTATTTTGCGGGGCACATCCAGGTTGCGGTTGTAGCCACCGTTGTATTATTTCTTTTTACTGTTTTTGCTCCTAGGATAGACCCAAGGTGGGGTGCACAAACTACCGGGTATTTTGAAGTGTTGAGGCGGACCGCTTCACTTCTGGTACTTGGCGGGTAGTTTGCCGTACCCGTAGGGGTCTGGGGTGGGGTAATGGCTATTCATCACAACTGTGTAATCCGTCTTTCATTGCAGGCTCAAAAGAAACGCGGATTACTTGCATATCCAATAAAGTTCATCTGTGATCTGGAATGCTTATTATTGCGTCTGACGAATGTACAATATCTATATATGATAGCTATTAGACGTCACTTATGTTTTACACCCGCGCTAGCCCAGCCCCCGCTCTGTCGTTAGTTAAGTAACCTAACGGGTGATGATGGGACCCCGTGGCGAATGCGGATGGCATAAGAGGACGTGGTATTTTTCGTTGTTTTCTGCAATGATAAGATTAATTGATGGGATGCATTATTATAATGCAAAGAAAATAAACCAAAGTTTAATCGTTGGAACAAATTTAAAAGAAACCACTCGGTTATTTTAAAAGATCGGATTTTTTAAAAAATTGCGGAGCTTTAACCACTCCTTTTAAAAGGTATCAGGTTCCTTCGATTATATCAAGTTCACTACGTTCACGGTTTTGCCAAAACCATTCGTAGCCCTCCGTCATTTCATTTGGGTATTCAGTAGTATTCAAGCTATGTATATTTGGCCCTTAGTCAAAACATAGTGCTTGGTAGCTGCTAGGGTATTCATTTGTTGCATAGATAGATGCGTTGTTTTGGAAGAGTCGTATTGCTTTTCTTGACCCTTAGTCAAGAGTATGTACGGGTGGGTTCAAATTAACCTGGATAATGATGGGTAGAACTTGACATGTGACTTATGACATATTTGGCCCTTAGTCAAAGTCATAAGAGCATGGGGTAAAAATCCACATCGGGAATTTCTAAAGAAACTGAAATTTGCAGAGAGGAGCATACCATTTTGGAGTTTGATGAATGTTGGTAGGATTCCTTCAACATTATCATACGATGATATCTTGGATCCCGATCCTACTGTGAGTATATACTACTTATCAGGAGATTCGTCACTTAACGATCAATGCTATAAACCAAGTAAGTGCCAAGAAAGGTGTCAGCGGGGTTACGCCCCCAGAGAAAAGAGGTTATTTAATTAAGGAACTTCGCGAAAGCGTTGGAAAACCTCCCTCGAAGTATCGACACTGGCCTGGCTGAACGGTTAAGCAAGTATTATACGGTGAGAATTGTCCTGGCTAATTCTTCTTTTATGGTTTGAGGAGGGATTCGAGAAACAGTGGGAGCCATCCTGTTTAGATAAATTAAACCGCTCTAAACTTACAAGAGCATCATGCTAATAGTATCTTCTTCTCTCTCTTAAATTGCAGCGACCCTGTGACCACACATAGGTTACATCTAGATAATAATTTGACTGAATCTGACTTATATGACTGGCAAAAGTCTGTCCAGATATCCATTGCCTATGACAAGCTGGACCACCCTATTGAGGGACATTCCTATTGCTATGGGATTGGGCATTGGCAGAGTGATTGCAGGGCTTTAGAAGCCAGCAGCCAGGATACGAAGCATGTTGTGGCTTCAGCCTCAAGTGTATTTGTAATTGAAGACTGTATGTCAATAAACTCTACTTCCTGGGTACTAGATACCGGAGCAGGATCTCATATCTGTAATTCATTACATGCTTTGAGAAACAGTAGAGTTATAAAGGTAGGTGATTGGTCTTTCAGAGTTGCAAACGGAATAACAGTTAACGCTGAATCCGTGGGAGAATATCGCCTAGGTTTGACAAGTGGGCATATATTGATTTTACATAACTGTTTATATGTACCTAGTATGACTTGTAATATCATATCAGTGTCCTCACTTTCGAGAGAGGGATATGATTTTACATTCATAAGTGATGTAGTTAACATCCACCTAAATCAAGTTCTGATTGGGTCCGGTACATTAGATAACGGTATATACGTATTAAGTCAAGCTCAGGTTTTCAATGTTCAGAACACTCTTAAAAGAAAGTCTCCAGAAATAAATCAGGCTTTCTTATGGCATTGTAGACTAGGTCACATCAATGAGAGAAGGTTGAATAAGTTACATAAAGAAGGATATTTGAATCCGTTCGAATATCAATCTTATGCTACTTGTGAATCTTGTCTCAAAGGAAAGATGACAAAAACTCCGTTCACTGGACACGGAGTAAGAGCAAGCGAGCTCTTAGGACTCGTACACAGTGATGTGTGCGGTCCAATGTCTACACATGCGCGAGGTGGTTATTCCTACTTCATTACTTTTACGGATGATTTCTCTAGGTATGGATATGTCTTCTTAATGAAGCATAAATCCGAGGCCTTTGAGAAATTCCAAGAATACAAAAATGAAGTGGAAAAACAAACAGGCAAAAGTATAAAGACACTGAGATCTGATCGAGGTGGTGAATACTTAAGTGCCGAGTTCCTGGGTTACTTAAAAGAGAATGGAATTCTTTCTCAGCTTACTCCTCCATACACACCACAACATAAAGGTGTATCAGAAAGGAGGAATCGAACCCTATTGGATATGGTTCGTTCCATGATGAGTAACGCTGAGTTACCGCGATCATTCTGGGGATATGCATTAGAATCAGCTGCATATCTTTTGAACCAGGTTCCCACCAAGACTGTGCCTACCACACCATATCAGATGTGGAGTGGGAAGAAACCCTATCTTCAGTATCTAAAGATTTGGGGATGTCCGGCTTATGTTAAAAAGCAGCATGCGGACAAACTCGAGGCACGATCAGTACTATGTAAGTTTGTGGGATATCCAAAGAACTCCAGGGGATATCTATTCTATTACGCAGAGGAACAAAAGGTTTTTGTTTCTCGTAATACCCATTTTCTAGAATATCAGTTTTTAGAAAAAGAAACTAGTGGGAGCGAAATAGAACTGGAAGAAATTCCAGAAACACAAACTACTACTGAAAGTTTGGTAGAACCAGAAGTTCAAGAAGAACAGGACATCCCAACGCCACTCCGCAGGAGTAGTAGGCAATCTCATCCGCCCGAGAGATACTACGGTTTTCTCATAGACGGGGATAGAGAGGATTGCACTATTGATTACGATGAGCCTACTAGCTTCCAGCAAGCCATTCAGAGCGGTGACTCAGTAAAATGGCTGGATGCAATGCGGACCGAAATGGAGTCCATGTACACCAACAAAGTATGGACTTTGGACATTACTCCAGATGGGGTAAAACCCGTAGGATGCAAATGGATCTTCAAAAAGAAGATTGGTGTAGATAGACAGGTTGAAACCTATAAGGCTAGACTTGTTGCAAAGGGTTTCCGTCAAAGACCTGGTTTGGACTACGACGAAACCTTTTCTCCAGTGGCTATGCTTAAATCTATTCGGATCCTTCTTGCTATTGCTGCCTTCCACGATTATGAAATCTGGCAGATGGACGTAAAGACGGCCTTTCTAAATGGTAATTTGGAAGAAAGCGTCTATATGGATCAGCCAGAAGGATTCATTCAGAGTGGGAGCAGCGGTAAAGTATGCAAGCTGCTTAAGTCCATTTATGGACTAAAGCAGGCATCGCGGAGTTGGAACATCTGTTTTGATGATGCTGTCAAAAAATTTGACTTTATCAAAAATCCAGATGAACCATGCATATACAGTAAGATTGAAGGGAGAGCTGTAGTATTCCTCGTCTTGTACGTGGATGACATTCTCCTAATAGGAAATGATATTCCTATATTACAGTCAGTCAAAAGATTCTTGTCACATAAATTCTCCATGAAAGACTTGGGTGATGCTACCTACATTCTGGGGATCCGGATCTATCGTGATAGATCAAAGAGGATATTGGGACTTTCACAGTCCAGGTACATAGACACCATAGTGAAGAGATTCAGTATGGAAGATTCTAAGCGTGGTAACCTACCGGCTTGTCACGGAATCACCCTCTCCAAAGAGATGTCTCCTAAGACTGATTTGGAAAGGGATCGCATGTCAATTATACCCTACGCTTCTGCGGTAGGCTCTATAATATATGCGATGTTATGTACCAGACCAGATGTAGCATACGCATTGAGCGTAGTAAGCCGGTATCAAGCAAACCCAGGGGAGAAGCACTGGATAGCAGTAAAGAACATTCTCAAGTACCTGAGAAGGACTAAGGAGATGTTCTTGGTATATGGCGGAAAAGACCTTCAGATGGAGGCCTTTGCCGACTCCGGCTTCCAGAGTGACAAAGATGACTCCAAGTCCATGTCGGGTTATGTCTTTACCCTCAATGGAGGGGCGGTCTGTCGGAAGAGTTCCAAGCAGGAGACCGTTGCAGACTCAACGATGGAAGCAGAGTACATAGCTGCTTGCGATGCCGCAAAAGAAGCAGTCTGGATGAACAAGTTCCTCACAGAACTTCAGGTGGTTCCTACCAGTGTTGATCCAATACCTCTGTATTGTGATAACAACGGCGCTATAGCTTTAGCGAAGGAACCCAGGTCCCATCAGAAGTCCACACACATCTTAAGGCGGTATCACCTGATCAGGGAGATCATAGATCGCCGGGAGATCGAGGTGAAGAGAGTAAAGACGGAGGATAACATTGCTGATCCATTCACAAAGGCCATTCCTCAGACGCAGTTCGAGAGGCTATTCGAGATGATTGGTCTATGATATGCCAGCTCATGGCCCTAGTGCAAGTGGGAGATTGTTAGTGTATATGCCCTAGGGGCCATTATTGTATCATACTTGATTGTATATTACTTAATGGAAGCTTGGGATATTCACAGTTATATATACAGTCTTGCTAAAAATGGTAGTATGCTACTTGGTTTGTGTCTACTTTAATATGTGTATATGTCTCTTGTAACGTATCACTTATACATATTAGTAGAGCCCATAGGATCTTTGCTTGATTACCAGCATCGTGATGGCTATCACACTAGTGGGGGCTGGGTAGTCTGTAAGCAACATCCTATACAGGTCCTTGGTCGATGGATTATCGAGATAGGGCATCGATATTCCGGAGTAGACTAAGTGTATACGCTTCTCATCCCAGTTGGGGAAATGGTCTGTCCCACAGCCATCAGTACGCCGTACTGGAGATAGTATACATGTGCTCGTTAGGTTACGGGTACACCGGACAGGACTCGCCGAGGAACTAATTGGTTGGTATTATACCCATCGTCAGTTGTCAGTTCCCAGGTGACATGAGTACAGCATAGTCCGCAGACTTGATACTGCTGCTTCGCCTTGAGTGTGTCCCACTGTTCTTAGATTGCTACCCTACCACGGCTTAAAGGAGTCGTGCAAACAGGTAGCAGTTGGGTGCAGTCCCGAGCACTTGGAGGCAGTGGCGGTTAGATAGGATTCGTCTCTCCCGGTATTGGGAGATGATATCGCGATGTGTCAGAGAGCCATTACACAAAGTCCCTGGCCAGGGCAAACGAGATATACTGGTAGGTTCCAGTAGCTTCTCAGGGTGTAATGGGCTTCGCTCCAACACGACTTATACAGCTATTAGGGGACTGACACTTGCCGCCCCCTAGGCTTGATATGCGATAGTCTTAGACGAACAGACCGGACTGTATGAAGATTGTCACATCAGGCTCAGTGGGAGTTCGGATGATTTTCCTCATCGGCCTTCTTATCGACATCTACCTGGGGACCGTTACGTACAGCTAGTGCCGCTTGCGGTCTGTGGTTAAACCCACTGCCAGCGTAGTGTCGGGTCTTTAGAGTCCCACACAGAGAGTTTCCCTGCTCCAGGAGAAACGATATAGACGTCGTATGGTTTTACGACAAAGGTTCGGATGCATACGTGTGTTTACGCACGTACGACTTTTCGGACAGTTTTCACTAGCTGGCTTTGGTTTAAGCCAGATTCTAGTATCAGGTTACTGGATTTATACAGTCTAAAGTTTTTCCGTGTTTTCACGGATTGGAGGGGCGTTCTCGTAATTTGTCGAGAAGCTTCTAGAAGAGTGGTGACATGAGGGGTTGAGGTGGCTTTTTCATGATTACTTTGTGTGACTCATTTATATGATTCATCATATCATTAATGCTTCATTAATGATCTAATGACTCACATGATGAATCACTCTCCTTGATTAAATGAAACATGGTGAATAATCAATTAATTGATATTATTTGATAATTCATTATGTATCATATATTCAAGTGAGAAGGTTTTTTGTTTTTCACTCTCATCTTCTCCTTCTCTCTCCTCAAGCTCACTCTCTCTTGAAACCCTAACCCTAACCTCCCATGTGTTGAGATCAAGGGTTAGATAGACTAAAACATTCATAACCTCACTCTATATCCTCTAGGTAGCTTAGATTAGCACTTTAAGCAACCTAGTTATCTCAAGTTTGAGATTAAGCTTGGCGTAGAAGCTTTCGGGTGGATCGTCTTTGATTCGAGGAGGCCGTGAAGTTGCCGATGTTCCAAGGAGCCTACGAGGAGTGAAGGACAGCGATGAAGACCCGAAGGACATGTAACGTGAGGTATAACTCCGGTACCGAGTAGTTAAACCTCTAGTATATCGTTAGCAATGGTTTAGATTACGATTCATGCGCTCAAGTCCGTGTTACGATGCTTTGACAATCGTTTATCATATATTCCTCCTCCCCACGAGTTAATGGGGTGCGTGACATGGACTTACACTATCTCCATGATCAGGTGATACTGCCTTAGAATATGTCTGGGTCACTGATGGGATCGGGGTTCCTGGGCCAAAGCCACACTTCCATTGTCATACAATGGTAGGAACCTAGTTCATCTCATGAACTAATATATATACCCAAACTGCCTCTTCGGTAGTATCTTTGATAGCGATGTCACCAGCCTTTATCGTCTAGTCTGCCATGGTATCTAGCTTAGAACACTTCCAACATACCGTCCCTTCACCGAGGGTAAAGACAATGCCTGCGACTGACATTCAGTCGTCCTTATCACCCTGGAACCTTTCCAGTGATTCTCCCCAGGATCAACTGATACCATCTCACTACAACTGGTATGAATCCTAACATCCATTTAGATCTATCTTATAGATCCAAAACCCAGGATTTAGGAGGTATCACTTTGATCCTATATGGAGAATCCATGTGATAAGAGGAGATTGACCGTGTGTAGCATAGGAAACTCTTTTCCTATCAAGAGTATGTTGTCCACGTACAATACGAGGATGACCACCTTACTCTCTACTACCCTTTTGTATGTACAAGGTTCATCTACCATTTTGATGAAGTCAAACTCTTTGACTACCACATCAAAATGGACGTTCCAACTCCGCGATGCCTTCTTTATCCTGTAAAGCAACTTGCTCACGTTTTCGCTGCTCCCACTGTCTACGAAGCCCTCTGGCTGTGTACTTATAGACGCTCTCTTATAAATCAATATTTAGAAAAGCAGTCATGGTACCCAACCACCAGATATCATAATCATGGTATGTAGCAATAGCAAGTAGGATCCGGATGGACTTAAGCATAGGCACTGGAAAAGGTTTCATCACTATCCACGTCTGGTCGATGACGAAAACCTTTAACATGTCTATCTTTGAAAATCTCAACTTTTCCATCTACACCAAGTAATCTTCTTAAGATATACTTGCTCCTGATGGGGATTTAACCCTTCAGATATAGCAACCAAAGTCCATACTTTGTTGGTGTACATAGATTCCATCTCAAATCGCTAAGCATCCAGCCATTCTTACATAGTCCCTACTCTTGATGGCCTGCTCGAAACTAGTTGGGTCATCATCTCATGATGCAATCCTCTCTCCCACTGTCATCGAGAAACCGAAGTATCTCTCAGGCGGATGAGGAACTCTACCGGATCGGCGGAGAGGCTGAGGTTCGTCGGAGACTATTGAATCATTTGGTTCTATCAAATCATCAGTTGTAGATTGTATAGCTGGAACTCCTTCCAGTTCTACAGAACTGACCTTGCCTCGATTTTGTCCGGATTTTGCTTTTGACATAGGCCGGACAACCCCAAATCTTAACTTGCTTAAGAGATGGGTTCTTCCCACACCATATCTTATATGAAGTGGTAGCCACTGATTTGATTCGTACCTAATTCAATAGGTATGCAGCTTCTTAAGTGCATAACCCCCAAAAGGAAACAGGTAACTCAGCAGTACTCATCATAGAGCACACCATATCATATAGGGTGTTATTGCTCCTCCCCTATACACCGATGTGCTGTGGTGTATACAGAGGAGTAACACTGAGAGAGAATCTCATTCTCCTTTAGAATAGTCCAAGAATTCCATGCACAAGTATTCTCCTCCCTGATCTCATCATAGGACATAATACTTATACCTATATTGGTTCTCTACTTCTGACTTATATTCTTTGAATTTCTCAAAAGCTTCAGACATGTGTTTCAACAGGAACATGTGTTCGAATCTTGAGAGATCATCAGTGAATGTAAGGAAGTACAGAGAACCAGTCTTGGCATATGTAGACTGGGGACCTTTATACATCACTATGTATCAGTCCCAAGAGTTCACTAACTCTTTCTCTGTTTCAGGTAAACAGAGCTATGGTCATCTTATCTTTGTGACATGAATGGCAAGTTTCACAAGATGTAAATTCAAACTGATTTAAATATGCATCTAAATGTAACTTTAGCTAGTCGGGTCACATTGATATGACCTAGTCTACAATGCCTCAAGAAGAATTCGTTCATTTCTGAACTCGTCCTCTTATGTGTGTTCTATATACTAAGAATTGTAGTTTGATTTAGAACGTCAATGCTTTTAAATAACGTGCCTGAACCGATCAACTATTGATATAGAAAATGTTCAAAACATTATCCAACAATACAAAATTATATCCTTCTTTAGTAAATAAACTGATATGATGTTGTATATCAGGTTTGGTATCTAATAACATTTGTTCAGAATCAATGTATTTGGAAATACAGGGTGATAGTGACAAACAGACTTGGCTTCAACACTTGTCCCGTTTTCTGTCTCAAGAAACTTATCACCCGTTCTCAGTTCTCTACCTTTCTGTAGCCCTATGTAACAGATTACATATCTGGGATCCTGATTCGGTATCAAATACCCAGGACGCAGAGGATACTGAGAAACAGTTCTTTGTAATGAACACACCCGAAGAAGATGCATCATAATGCACTTTCTTCGTTTGGACGGCACGGGAATTCTGGTAATCCCCAATTTCCTGCTCGGTCTTATAACAATTATAAGTTGGAGCGGGACCAACGTTCCCCAGCTCAGTATAACAAGAGAGTTCGGTCAATACATCCATATTATTATCTTGATTAAGGCGTGATATGGTCGCTACCTGGAGAGAGAGAGAAGAAAACACTCTGCGTGCGCTCCTGCAAGATTAGATTGGTTATTTATTTTATCTAATCAGGATGGCTCCCACTGTTTTTATCAAATCTTCTTTCAAACCCTAAAAGGAAAGACTAGCCGGGATTAATTACACTCTACAAGTTCGCCAATCTTTCAGTCAGGCCAGTGCCAGTACTTTGAGGGAGGTTCCCCGTGCTTTCGCACGGACCTAATTAAAGTAAACCTTGTTTTCCCAGGGGCGTAACCCCGTTGACACCTTTGTAGACACCTACTTGATCGGCTAATTGTAAAGTGCAAAAGTCTCCCAGGAGTAACAATTACTCGCAGTGGGTATCAGGATCCGACTATCATATAGAAGGTATGCAATCTCATTGCAAATTTCAACACTTGAAACTCCCGATAATGGTTTTTACCCCTAGCACCTATGACCTTGACTAAGGTCAACAAATCATAAGCACTAGTCAAGTTCTACCCGTCATTTCGTGATTAATTAGACCCACCCACATGACCCTTGGTTAAGGTCAACAAAGCCACAAGACTGTCCTAACTAATCGCATCATATGCGGTGTAGGAAGACATCACTTAGCTACCGTACACTGTGCCTTGACTATGGTCAACAAACACAGCACGAATACTAAGTACTCTACTTCCTAAAATGACGGAGGGTTGCAAATGGTTTTTAAGAAAACCTTTAACGCTTTGAACCTGATCTCGTTGCGGAATCAAATGGTTTTTCAATGGAGTGTTTTTGAGGCTTTTCTAGTTTTGCTAAAGGGGTCACTCCCGGTGAAGGGATCGTCGGCCCTTTCCTCATCGAATAAGGTGCAGGATATATCATATATACCGCTGTGCAAAGCAAAAACTATAGAAGCAATCAAAAGACAAACCGAGGGTTGTAGCATCTGCCAGTTATTGCTAAAGGGGTCACTCCCGGTGAAGGGATCTCGGCCTTTTCCTTATCGAATAAGGTGCAGGATGTTCTACAAGGAACACCGCGATGCAAAGCAAGAACTGTAGCTACCTATTTTATTTTTGAAATTCGATTCCACCACATCTTTTAGGTTTATTTTCTTTCATTAATCTCATTAATGAATGTCACATCATTTAAGTCCACCTAAACATCACAGATAAATACAACGTACGCTTATGCCATCCGCATTCGCCACGATGTCCCGTCTGCACCGTTAGGTTAGGTAACTAACGGCAGAGCGGGGCAGGGATAGCGTGGGTGTAAAACATAAGCAACGTCTATATAATATATCATATATAGTATATACAGTATCCATCTGAACAAATCACATGATCACATCACAGATAACGCAGCAGAAAATATCATATGAAATATTGGATATACTAGGACGTCCGTGTTTTATTTTGAGCCTGTATAAAACACGGATTTCACGGTCGTGATGAATAGCCAATCCCACACCCCTAGACCCCTACGAGAGCGGCAAGCAACCCTACCAATTCTAGAGTTAGAAGACCCGAACTCGACTCCTCGAGATAGTCTCCCACTGGACCCTAGAACCCGGTTACTTGTGCTCTCCTCCTTGGGTCTATCCTAATGCGGAAAAGTAAATAATATACATCAACGGTGACATCTTCCACAACCTGGAAGTGCCCCAATAAAAGAATATTACATACAAATTTTTTACATGAATGAAAATGAAAAACACTCATTCCACATAAAAAAAACCCGGCTATTCAAACATGACGATCCAATATAACATATCCAGCAATACATAACATCACATGTCATCAACGTAAGTAAACATGCGTATCGCAATTTTCGTTGACATATAGCAACGAAACCGGCGATATCACATATTACACTTACGGTCACAGAAAAGAAAGTGTAAAACTACAACAGTTGGAATCCGCAACCTGCATAGACATCGCATGCCTAACCAAATGAATTTCTTTAGACATCGCGTGCCTAACCATTATAAACCCCGCATTTTAGTCTCATTATCGAAAACACTTTTCAATATCAGGTCGGACAATTCAACAAGATTCCTGACATCCTGAACGAATTCTCGTCGCAAACTTTAGTAGACGGCCGCACCCCCGATACCGTCGACGAAGTGCACTAAGGCAGAACACCGCTGCCGCGAGCACCCAAACGGATGCTTTTTGGCGACGGGGTTCTCCTACAGTCACTTGGTCGGGGCTATGGGGTGTAGCTGTCTATTAAGTTTACCGGCGAGTATCCGCGTACGCAACGTGATTGCGACGGACTTTTGATCGCATCAAAATCCCGTGGCAACCGATCAAGTGAGACTAAACTGCTAGATTTATAACATTCAAATCAGTTATCTCATAACTATTTATGGATTCCAAATATTGTATCACATTACAGATAAAAAGACAATGTTAAACTTTCCGATCGAACAATCAAACACCCAAGTTTTCCCGAAAAGCTCAACACATGAAATAAGTTTAAAAACATTCACTTCATGCCTCAGTACCAACGGTCCAGCCGTAGAAAGGTCAAGCCAACGCCTCACATGTGGCACGCCGTACTGCCCCAAACCCTAAGGTTCAAAGGGCAGTTCAAGACGGTCACATAATCGAGTTAAGGTTTGTTGTCTTCTAGAGGGTCCATCGCGTTACTTTCACTACTTAGAACGTTTTTAAACTACGGAAAAATCCAACACTTGGAAATTTCCCGGCAGGGGAAAAAGTGGGTATTTATATCCGGTCGAACTTTTTAACATGTTCTAAAATTACCCGGAAAAACACAATAAACAAAGTTAAATAATCCGATCAAAACATCGAGTCCCCAAAACAACCCAGAAAACTCAACTGTTGAGTAGAAGTTAAAAATTCCCACAAAACACAGCACTTACAGAAAGAAATTACCGTGCAAACCACGTGGCAAGATTCGCCATTATGGCCGCGGAACCGCCGCGCAAGCCAGGGTGGGGCCGCGGTTCCGCGGCGCATTGTTCGAGTTGGGGTCATGTGCTGAACAGTAACTCCTACAAAACCCTGCTGAATTTTTTGGCAATGTTTAATTCACAAAAATCTACAATCGGAGAAAATGTACAGAAAGGGGTCAAGTTTAGGGTTTCGGGGTTCGATCGGATTTCTAACATCGTCTACACTTTGCCTAATGCTCTAGCTAGGCTCTGATACCACTGTAGGGTTCCTAAGCACACTCATGAGGTTCTACAACTGATCAACCATGCCAAAATCAAGTTTTTACATGTGCCGAGAAACCCTAATGCAAGATCGTTACTAGAGGTAAGGCGATATACATACAAGTTAACAACTTTATCTACAAGTGAAAGGGACTACAACCTTTGTAGATCCGATCCTCCACTCCTTTAGCTCCATGTTAACGTCCTTCCGCTGCGATCATCGGGATCCCAGACTCTAGCGTTGGTTTCATCGGAGAAATAAGCGGGCTAGGTCGTTGACTTCGATACCGAAGATGATCTACGTCGAGGCGACTCAAACTCAAGCTCCATCTTCACTTGGACATGAACCTTGTGAATAAAACACCCTATACAACATGGCAAGTGGTAGAGGATAAAGAAATAGGAAGTAGGTTCACTTTGGATTTGGATTTCTCACTTGATTTCAACACTTGAAATTTTCTAGCAAAGGTTTTTCTTCTTCATGAAGAAGAAGAAGAAGAAGGAAAATGAATAATGAATTATCTCAAAAAGAAAATTCAAGTGAAGTTTATCATTTAGCAACCATGGATGAGTAAACTCATGTAAAGAGCAAACTAGGGTTTAGGCTAATGGTTAGGTTAATGAACAAAACAAAATGGCTAGACTTTTCAAAGATGTTATGAAGCTTAAAGCCAAAAGAAGAAAAGCCACCATTTAGTTTTTCCAAAATTAATAAAGAAAATAAAACCCTAACCATTAACCTAAACTTGGTGTAAGTCATACACACACCCAAGTTTGCATGTATCATCAAACAAGATACAAACTAGTGCACAAACATATATCATATATACAACTTGTGCACACCAAGTGAGAAAATCAATCTTAAGTGAACTAATACTAGTTAATGTAAAGTAATATATCAAATATATAATTATACATTAAATCATTAAATCAACACTTGATTTAACGATCCGGTTATATTGAATATAACCGACTAGCATCAAGTGTATCAATATATCGAATCAACATTTGATTCGGTATCCCGGCTATATCACATATAACTGTCCGATGATACAAATCACGAGAATAGAACGCAATATCACATACTGGTATTATTCTCAGTACCGCACATATCTCATATGCGCTCCTATTTCGTTTCGCTTGAGCCAGGAAACCCCTGTGTAGGACTCTAAAAACTCGTCAATACGCCGGCAGTAGGTGATGATCATATCAAACACCCACAAGCCGCAAGCGGTCTGCTAAACGTAACGGCCACCCCGGTATTGAGTGATCAGAAGATCAACGAGCAAGCCCGCTCACACTCCTGTGAATCCAACCAGTAAAACTTACCGCACAGTCCGGTCTGTTCGTCTGATATGTCGCATATCTCGCCTAGGGGTGGTAAACGTCAGACCCCAGTAGCTTGATAAGTCATGCCGATGTAAGGTCCATAACAAGTGTGAAACTACTGATAACTCTTACCAGTATATCACTGCAACCCTGGCCAGGGATTTCCAGTTATTGCCAGTCGAGCATAGCGCAACATCAACCCCCAATACCGGGAGAGACGAATACCCTCCTATCGCTCATTGCCTCCATGTGAATCGGGACTGTACCCAAAAACCACCTGTTTGCACGACTCAGTAGAGCCGTGGTAGGGTGGAAATCAAAGCACAGTGGGAGACACACAAGACTCTATGACAATCTCGGGTCAACAGACTAAGCTGTACCAGTGTCACCAGAGAATTGCCATCTGACGTGAGGTATAATACTATCTGGGAGTTCTCGGCGAGTCCGTTCTGTGTACCCAGTCTCCACTGAGCACCCGCATACCGTCTTTGATGTGAAACACCAATGGATATGGGATCATCCATCGCCCATCACATGGGTCGAGAAGATATACGCTAGTCTACACTGGAATATCGATGCCCCGTCTCGATATTCCTACGACTAGGATCATTGAAGGATATACTCATGGACTACCCAGGCCCCACTAGTATTATCTCCATCATAGTCCTGGAAGTCGAGCACACATCCTAAGGGCTTTATCAACATGTAATAGACAGAAAGCAAGTATACATGTTAAGATAAAGAGCAACCAGATAGCGTACTATCATGTCGAGCAAGAAAGTCCTACCTATATATGTCCCAACATCCACTACAATATACATCCTATGTACAGTAATGGCCTCTAGGGCATACATATAACTAACATTTATCACCCTTTCCCAGTTCTCTACCTTTCTTTAGCCCATGTAACAAATTACATACGTGGGATCCTGATCCGGTATCCAATACCCAGGATGTTAAACAAACTGAGAAATTGTTCTCGGTAACGAACACACCCGAAGAAGATACATCAACATGCTGTTTCTTCGCACGGGTGGCATGGGAATCCTGATATTCCCTATCCTTTGCTCAGACTTATGACAGTCATAAGATAGAGCAGGACCAACGTTCCCTAGCCCTATATAAAAGGAGGGTTCGGTCAATTAATCAATGTTATTATCTTGATTAAGGCGTGACATTGGTTGCTGCCTGGAGAGAGAGAGAAGGAAACGCGTTAGCGTGCGCTCTTTGCAAGATTAGATTGGTTATTATCTTATCTAATCAGGATGGCTCCCACTATTTTTATCAAATCTTCCTTCAAACCATAAAAGGTAAGATTACCCGGGATTAATTACACCCTACAGGTTCGGCAATCGTCTGGCCAGGCTGGTATCGGTACTCCGAGGGAGATTCCCCGTGCTTTCGCATGGACCTAATTAAAATAAATCTCGTTTTCCTATAGGCATAACCCCATTGACACCTTTCTAGACACCTACTGGATTAGCTAATTGTAAAGTGCAAAATTCTCCTAGGAGTAACTCTACTCGCAGTGGGTATCGGGATCCAACTATCATATAGAAGGTATGCAATCTCATTGCAAATTTCAACACTTGAAATTCCCAATAATAATTTTTCTCCTAACGTCCTATGATCTTGACAAAGGCCAACAAATCATAGGGCGCTAGTCAAGTTCAACCTGTCATTTCCTGATGGAATTAAACCCACCCGCACGACCCTTGAAAAAGGACAACAAAGTCGTACGAGTACCTTAATCCAATCGCATCATATGGTTACAGATAAGCATTAATCAGCTACCGCACACTACGCCTTGACAAAGGCCAACAAACGCAGCACAAATACTAAATAGCACGACATAGGCCTACGCAGGTTTTTAAGAAAACCATGAGCGTAATGAACTTGATATCGTTGTAGAATATAATGATTTTGAAAAGGAGTGTTTTTTAGGCTTTTGCTAGTCTCGCTAAAAAGGTCACTCCTGATGAAGGGATCTCGGCTCTTTCCTCATCAAATGAGGTGCAGGATATTCAAGAATACCACTATGCAAAGTAAGAACTAGAGAAGCTATCAACAAAGTAAGAACTAGAGAAGCTATCAAAAACAAAACCGAGTGGGTCATAGCATTTTCTAGTTTCGCTAAAGAGGTCACTCTCGGTGAAGGGATCTCGGCTCTTTCCTCATCGAATGAGGTGCTGGATATTCATCAAGGAATACCACTATGCAAAGCAAAAACTAGAGCTACCCTTTTTGAAAATTTGATTCTACAACATCTTTTGGTTTCTTTTATTTCATTAATCTCATTAATGAAGTACAATCAATTAATGTTTCTTAAACATTACAGAAAAACGAAACGAAAATAGAACGTACGCTTATACCATCAGCATTCGCCATGGGGCTCCGTCATGCACCGTTAGGTTACTTAACTACCAGCAGAGCGGCGGCTGGACTAGCGCGGGTGCAAAACATAAGCAACGTTTATTATATATCATATATATAATATTACATTCGTCTCACGCAGTTACATGATCAACATTACATAATCAAGCAGCAGAAGCGACATATGAAATATTGGATATACTAGGATGTCCGTATTTTAAATTTAGCCAGTAATGTAAAACACGGATTCCACGGTCGTGGTGAATAGCCAAACCCACATCCTTAGACCCCTACGAGAGCGGCAAGTAACCCTGCTAATTCTAGAGTTAGGAGACACAGTCTTAACTCCTTGAGATGGTCTCCCACTGGACTCTAGAACCCGGTTACTTATGCTCCCCGCCCTAGGTCTATCCTAATGCGGAAAAGTAAATAATATACAACAGTGGTGACATCATGCTCAACTCGGAAATGCCCCAATAAAAGAATATTATATACAGATTTTACATGAATGAAAATAAAAACTCTCATCTCACACAAAAAAACCCGGCTATTCTTTCATGACGATCCAATAAATCATATCAGCAGCAACACATGATATCACATATCATCAACGTAAGAAAATATGCGTATCCCTAAAACTCGTTGACATATAGCAACGAGCTTGGGATACCCTACATATTACACTTACGGTCGCAGAAAAGAAAACGGAAAACTACAATAATTAGAATTCGTAATATCCTTAGACAACATAAACCCGCAATATCTCAAATTCCGAATTTCATGCCTAACTTATAAACCTTGCATTTTAGTCTCAAATTGAAAACTCTTTTCAAAAAACTGTGGGGTAATTCAACAAGATTCCCGAGTATGTGATCGCGTACTATACGCAATTGCGACGGAGTTTTGATCCGAATCAAAATTCTATGGCAATCGATCAATGAGACTAAACGGCTAGATTTACAATACTAACTAGTTTTCACAAAACTAATTAAATGTGGATTCCAACTACTACCTCAATTTCAAACTAAACCCGAAAAGACGTAACAATTACGACTGCGAAACACTCTGTATTAGCCCCAATAGAACTATTAACATCACATGCAAAATGGGCTAATCAAACAATACCTAAGACCCCAAAATCTAAAGACCAAAACACCTAAGAAAATCGAGGGAATTCGGAGTAGGGGGGACCGGCCATGCCGGCCAAAATTGGGTTTTCACTAGGTCAAAATCGGCGGAACAGCCTCGAATTTCTCCAGTGTTCTTAGTACATAAAATACAAGTTTCTGCAGTTGTTTAAAAAAATTTCAGAAGCCATTTAAAATTTGAGAGGAACTGGTGATCTTGGGTATCGTTGTTTCGGACTTTTTCGGTTTTGTGATTCTAATTACATCTTTTAATCTTCTAGCTTAGGCTCTGATACCATGAAAGTATACTGTAACATTTCATAAAATATAAAATATTATTTTTGGAATTTAATATTAAAATAATATTTTTCCCGAAAACTGCCCGATTTGCGAATTTGGGGTTTTCGAAAAATGGTATAAATATATACCAATAATTGTGAAATAAATGGAAATTAAAATGATTTATTCGTTTAAAAATTTGGCATTTTTAAAATTTATTATATGCAGTTTTAATAAAAACCGATTAGTACACTGCTAATCGCGATTAGGCCAAATTCGTGTTTCTACAGTTTTCATGGTTAGTGCACCATGACATGTTACATGTTATTTCATTTGTGTTGTGTTGTGTTATCGTTTTATTGAGGTGAGAAGTGAAAAGAAAGGAAAAAGGGTGTCATGATGACTTGAGGAGAGAGAGAGGGGACATCATGATGAGATTGAGCATGCTAGGAGAGAGAATGAGAGTGAGAAAGAGAAAGAGAGGGAGAGTGCTGCCCGATATCCATTCTCCCACCATTTATTTCATCGCCTTCTTCATCCTCAAGCTCCTCATTCTACCCTCATGACCCATCTCCAAAATCTCATCAAAACCCCATACCCCCTTCACAAAAGACGATCACCTCCTCACCCTCATCGCAATGGACCAAGCAAGGTTAGATTTTGAAGACTTGGGACTTCTACGGTTTTGCTTGGGTGTAACCATGAGGTATATCTCTTTTCATTTAGGGTAATTTTGATTTCCTAGCATTTTGTTTAAGTTTAGAAGTCGTTTAGTGATGGATTAGTGAACTTTGAAATTCTAGGGAAGGGTTTGGGAAATTGATGATGTTTAGTGGCTGGCAATAGGACTTTAGAGGTGATTCTTGACCCAGACCATAGCATAGAAACCAGAATACGCATTTAAGAATTTACCCACGTCGGTTTTGTGACTTTTAGTGTTCCTACAGTGAATCAGGGATGACCCGGGGAATTTCTGAGCTTAGCAAACAACTCCAGGGACCAAATTAGGGTACTAGGAGACCACCCTGACCATACGAACCCCAACAGAGGCACCATGGCCGAGGTGGCCGGATTTTATAGGGATGTGGTCGGCCACTTGGTGGCATTTGGGTTCCAAGTCGGTCCATTAGCTCAAATACCCTATATACAACACCCTATACTTGTTTGTTCATCCAAATTTTACCTGAGTCAAAATCTGGGAGTATTTTGGTGTGATTTTGGCTATGTTTTCCGTATTTTGAAATGCTAATTTTTGATATTTGGATTTGTATTTTGTTGTTGGATGTTTGTAAATCAACGACTAGGGTTGTTTGATTGTTTTTGTACGCGTAAGCTAAAGGTTCTAACCTATGAGCAATGCGCGTGCCATATTGGATTTCAGAACTTGATTTTAATAGCGTTGTGATATGTGTTGTTATTGTAGGTACCTTCGTGTGGATTCCGACGCGACGGAGCATGGCATCATCAACTTCGGCAAGCGAAGACCACGGTGAGTAGATTTATATCTATAGGGGAAGTCGGGTGGATGGTGTATAGCACCCCCACAAATTTTGATGGAAACAGATTTATATATATAGATTACGGTTAATGAAACCTTTAATAGAAAATTAGATAGAGTTAAAAGGTAGTAAGAGAACCATAATTGAAACTAAAGGATAGTTAAAAGCAATATGATACGACTAGTATATGATGACGGGATTTGAGGATGTTATTTGATGATATTGCCGTTTAGGGTACTATAGGACTAGATAGCCGACGTTGACGTGTCATCCGAACCATACCTATTTCCAAACTGAAGAATCGTATGAATCTTTTAAGCAGATACCTTGAGGTACCTTACGGATTTTCAAATGATATATTTTCCTTAAAAACACCATAACCCCTACATTCAAAACTACGATTCGTATCTTTTAAAAACTGATCGTATGGTTTGGGTTTGTATGTTAGATTAGATGCGTATGCTTAGTAATAGTAGATTGTAATGGTATATTGACCTTTTGTGAGATAAATGCGATGAAAAGAGAATACGATTGACATGTGATATGATGATATGTTCGTATACGGATGCGAGTCGATTGAAATGATTGATACCTTGCCGGTCACCTGATATGAGATTGTTATGGATGTGACCTAGGACATAGGTACATAGATATATATATTTATATATGTGGTGAATCATGTGTGATTGCCGTACGAGACGTTAGATCCGTACCCCTCATTGTCATATAGGATGATAGGATCACTTTTGGTTTAGTGCCGCCGTACGATGATTTTCCGTACGTGATGAGTTTGACTTGTTGATAGATCCATACCCTTGACTAGAGGATGCCGTATGATGGATTATATAGTATGTGATGTTGTGAGACTGGATGCCGATTGATAGATTCACCGACTCGGTCAAATTAGTTACGTATACCTATCAGCATTTGCATATGATTTACCTTATGCTGCTTCCATGTTATTCTCATTGCATTGCATATACATGTGCTAGTACACTTACACCATTATCGATGATGTGTATGTTACACATACACAGATTTGCCGGCTCACACACATCATGTAACGTTTTGAAAATCGTTTCGGTGAAATTTCGGAAAATCGGTAAAATAAGGGGGTTTTCTGTAAAAGTCAAAATATAAATATCTTTATTATAAATTTAAATATATATATTATAGCTATGTAATTGCTAGTGTTTGGTGTTTATTGAGCTACTGGTAAAATTTCTAATTTTCTGAAAAATTTTCCGAAATTAATTATTTTAATATTATTTTAAGTCGTCACTAATACATTTAATTAGGGAAAATTATAAATTGGAATGGGTTGAAACAAATTTTGTGCATCATAACACATTAAACAAAATTTTAGCATGTTGTTTTTGAAATAAAATGAAGCTGTCAAACGGTTTTAGAAAATATCGAAGAAAAAGGCTTAAATAGTGAAATTAGTGTAAATGGTTATTGGGGTATAATATTTATCATTTTTCCCTCACCCACACTCGCCTACACCCTCTCTCCCTTCTCTAAATCAGCAGCCCCAAGTGCCCCTCATTTTCCCCACTTGTATTGCTAAAGAAAAGAAAAGAAAACAAAGGAAATTAATAAAGAAAAGAGTATGGGCTTTGACTTGACCTTATTTCCCCACCTCACTCTCTCTCCTCTCTTTCCTACACCATGTGGCCGAGCCCTCCCCTTCCCCAATCAGCAGCAGCTCCTCCCAAATCCCCTCTCATTTCTCATCAAAAAATTTACCAAAAATGCTTCAATTCCATCAAAAATCAAGCTAAAATCCAAATCAACCTCCTACCCATTTTTCCTTGGCTAATTTAGCATGGATCTAGGGATCAAGATTTCAATTTTGGAGGCTAAGTCTGCTTGAGAGATCTTCAAATTAATTGGGTATAATTCTAACCTTTTTTCTTAATTTGTTGTTAATTGCTTTAAGTTAGCTATTAAGTGTTTAATTAGGTTTTAATTGGTTCTAATTGCATGTTTTAAATTTAAAGAGAGGGGTTTGAATTCAAATTGGGGTTTTGTGTTGTGAGATTATGGTTGTGTGATGTATTTGACATATTAATATTATGCTAAATCAAATCTAGTTGCTAGTTTGCATCTTTGTTAGTTTAAATTTGTGATAATTATATAAATTGCAAACTAGGTTTTAAAAATATATATATTTTGGTGAGATAAAATTCTAATTAGGGTTTCATGACATTATTAACATTATAAATTATGGTTTAATACTTTAGTATATGCAAAACCAAGCTTAATTGTAAAATTGTGAATTTTACTTTAAAATGAGTTAAAATCGGTATTTTTGCAAACTAGGAATTTGGAATTTATACGAAACGATGAGATTAATTTATGAAAGTGATTTGTATGACCTAATTATGTTATTTAGTGAGCATTTTGGCCATTTGAATCGTTAAAATTTGTAGATTGGTTAAAACATCAAGTTTTGAACCGAAATGGGAATTTGTGCTAACTAGGTTTTTGGAAAATAAAACGATTGGTTTAATTTTATGGTTTTGACGAATTAAATCGTATTTCTTATACAGTTAGCGAGTTTTGAAACCATGATTGGTACGTTTGGTGTTTTTCTTGATCAATCGACGTTTGTACGCCGATGTGGAGGGTTTTTTGGGTTGATTTGTGAAAGCAAACCATAGGTTTTTGTTGGATATAGTGCCCTCAAAGTCAATTATTGGATCGCAGGTACGTGATTGCAATGATTGCGGAGGACCTATACCGGAAGGACAGTCTTACTCGAGATGATAGTATGCTATCTGGTTTGCCTTTATCAGTCGTGTACATGTTCAGGTGACTGATTACATGTTACACGTTGATAGAGCCCTTAGGATCTTGCTTGAGTACCAATAGTATGAGGGCGATCATATAAGTGAGAGTTGGGTGGTCAATAAGCATATCCTTAATTGTGGCCCCTAGTCGTGGGAGTTTCCAGACAGGGCATCGATACTCCGGAGTAGACTAGTGTATACAGTCGAGACCTCGACGAGGGGCGGTGTCCGATCTCACAAACCACTGGTGTCAGTTGGATCACCTAAGATGTATACAGGTACTCATTGGGTTATGAGTACACCGGACAGGACTCGCCGGGAACCTTCTATTTGGTATTATACATATCGTCAGATAGCAGTTCCCTGGGGACATGTGTACAGGTTAGTAAATAGACCTGAGGTAGTCATTTGTCTCGTGTGAGTTCCCACTGTGCTTTGATTTCTACCCTACCACGGCTCAAAGGAGTCGTGCAAACAGGTAGTTTTTGGGTACAGTCCCGAGCCACATGGAGGCACGTGAGCGGATCGACAGGGGATTCGTCTCTCCCGGTATTGGGGGTGGAGGTCGCGCTGTGTATAGGAAAGCCATTACACCAAGTCCTTGGCCAAGGCAGGTGAGATTTACTGGTAGGTACTCCAGTAGTATCTCAGGGTGTTCAGGGCTTGTCTCCGACACGACTTATACAGCTATTGGGGGTCTGACGTTACTAGCCCCCTAGGCCAGATATGCGATACTCATAGACGAACGGACCGGACTGTATATACATTGTCACTGTTAGGCTCAGTAGGGTTTCCGGATGAGTTCTCTCATCGGCCTCCCTTGAGGTCAGTCCATGGGCAGCCGTTACGCATAGCTAGTGCCGCTGACGGCTTGTGGTTAAACCCACTTCCAGGGTACTGACGAGTCATTAGAGTCGCCCACAGACAGTTTCCCAAGTTCGGGCGAAACGTTGTAGAGGCCGTATGGTTTTATGGTAGGGTTCGGAAAATGCACGTGCGTTTACGCACGTGTCATTTTTCGGGCAGATAATACTGGTGGGCTTTTGTTTAAGCCGGATCCATGTATTACAGAGAGTAGATATAATATCTTTGTCTCAGTTGCATTTGTATTTGGTCGTAATACAAATGCGGGTATATTTATACAGTTACGGGGTTGTCCGGAAATTCGTTTCGGGATCACTTTTGGAAGTTGCCAGTTTCCAGTTTTCTATCAGCCGTCTTTTAACATTCAGTTAAAGACGGATTTATCTTTTCTTGAGATGAGTGTGGAAGGTTCTAGAAGTTTCTAGAAGAGGTGACTAGGTTAGAATGGTGTTGAGTTTTCATTGGTTGTTTTCTTTGTTTTCACACTTTGTGTTCACACTATGTGTTCACACTTTGTGTTCACACATGATATTTTCTTATTGTCACCTCTCCCTCTCCTACACTCACCCCTCCACCTCTATATATGTGGCCGGCCCTCCTCCTCTCTCATTCACTCTCACTTTTTAGAGAAAGAAATGGTTGTTGGTTAAAAGATTATGATAGTTTTCGGTGTATGGAATTTCACAGCTCATTTCATTCCATCACCCGATTCCCACGGCAACTTCATTAACCGTTCGTCCATGGTTTTGGACCAAGCGAGACAAAGTATTCCACTCATTCTCTACATCAATCTTGGTCGTCTCTTTTAACAAACTTGACGACCGAGTTACCTCGAGTCAGAGGCGGGAGCCTGTTTAAAGATCCGATGACGTGGTGCCACCTGGACGAGGAGATCGGAGATCGACGAGATCGGAGCAGCCGCAACGGAGCGTGGGATGATGGTTAAAGAACGAAGGACTCGGATCGTTCGGTATAACCTTTCTTCCCCTCTTTGTAGATTCTTAGTTTAGCGTTAATGGCAGATCCGGGTTATAGTTTGCGATAGCGCCAGTTATAAAAGTTTTTGTTCCGCATTTTGGCGTCTGAAAGACGGCCGGGGCGGTATCGTAGACTTACATGGTATCAGAGCCATGCCATTAAGCTTTACTAAGTTGTGCTAACTTGTTTAAAACATCGATCGAACGGATTTTTCGAAAATCGCAATTTCTAGTATTAAAGTTTCTGTTAATTTTCAAACTGGTCCAAATGTCATTTTGACCATACCAGAAAATCAAGCAGGGTTTGTGAGGAATACTGTAGAAATTCGAGGAAGTGATTCCACTGTTCCGCCGCGGATCCGCGGCCCAAGCTAGGGTTTGGCCGTGGATCCGCCGCAGGAAAGTGAGATCACTTACTCAATTTTCTACAGTGGATTCTAAGTTGGAAATTGTGGTTTCTGGAACAGTTTTTCTCGGCCCAGGGTTTTTTACTGTACAGCAGATTTGCGTGGGGCCTACTTCGGGAAATTTAGTCGATCGAAATTTAAATGTGTTAGTTTACAGTGCTTACATTATATCTCCGACCGGGAATGTCATTTGATCGGTAAACTGCGTCTGATTGCTATAGTTCTTTTAGACGGGTTTGCGAACGTGACATTCGCGTTGATGTTCTGTGTTGTGCTGTGATGTTGCGGATTTGTCGTGGTGGATAGCAGTGTGCAATGGTAGTGCAGTTTGGATTTATTTGTACATTTGATATTGCGGGACGAGCGTCCAACTTGTGGACTGCCGTCACTGCCTGTTGTATAATATTCTTTTGGGGCACGACCAGGTTGCGGTCGATGTACCTGTTGTACTATTTTTCATTTCTGTACTAGGTTCTGCCCCACGACGGAGTACACAGATAGCCGGGTTATGGGGGCAACGGGTCCGCATTTCATGGCTTTGAGAGGCGGAGGGGCCTCACTCTAGAATTGGCAGACTATTCGCCGCACTCGTAGGGGGTACAGGTTGACCCAAGGAGGGGTGCTCAAGTTACCGGATTCCGTGAAGTGCAGGGTGGTCCATTCACTTTGCTGTAGGGGGCTGCCTCGCTTCAGGTTTTGGCGGGTAACTTGCCGCACCCGTAGGGGTCTAGGTTTCATTGCACAGGCTATCCACACGACAGGGGAACGTCGGGTTTCAGCAGCGGCTCTGTGAAACTCGAGGATCCCGGATTATCTGTATTGTTCTGTGATGCTTATTACTTTTCTGTAATGTTGCATATTATCACGCCTGGAGCTATTATTGTATATTGGTTTATATATTAGATGTTGTATATGTTTTACACCCGCGCTAGTCCAGTCCCCGCTCTGTCGTTAGTTAAGTAACCTAACGGGTGATGACGGGACCCAATGACGAATGCGGATGGCATATACGTACATTTTATTTTCGTTCTTTTTTGGTGTGATTATTTGATGGGACTGCGTTGATTCTGATCAATGCAAAGTAAAACAAACCTGTTTGGATGTTGTTGGAACAATTTAAAAAGTGTTATTGCAAAGATGTTTCCTTTTGTTTTGCACAGTAGTATTCGAGTGGAATATCCAGCACCTCATTCGACAGGGCAAGGGCCGATATCCCTTCACCCGGACTGACCCCTTGGGCAGAAGTTTGCGTCAGTGTAATAACTTCACTATAGTCGATTACATGTTGCTTTGCATCGCGGTATTCAGTGGAATATCCTGCACCTCATTCCACGAGGAAAGAGACGAGATCCCTTCACCGGGAGTGACCTCTTTAGCAAAGGTTTTCGCCACTATATTTTAGAAAAAGCTATCAGGTTTCTTCAACGAGATCAAGTTCATTATGTTAAAGGTTTTTCGCCAAAAACCAGCCGTAGCCCTCCATCGTTTCTTATGGATGGTCAGTAATATTCAAGCTATGTTTGTTGGCTTTCGTCAAGGCATAGTGTTTGGTAGCTGCTGGGGTATTCATTTGTTGCATGGATAGATGAGTTGGTTTGGGAAAGTCGTATTACCTTGTTGGCTTTCGTCAAGGGTATGTACGGGTGGGTTCGAATTAACAAGATAATGACGGGCAGAACTTGACATGTGACTTATGATTTGTTGGCTTTCGTCAAGGTCATAAGAATATGGGGTAAAAATCACATCGGGAGTTTCTAAAGAAACTGAAACTTGCCAGGCATGCGCATACCTTCTGGAGTGTGATAACGCGAGTGGATTCCGTCACGTTATCATGCGATGAGAGTTGGATACCGATTCCTACTGATGAGTTGGTTTACTCATCGGGTGATCCCGATTGATTCTTCTTTTAGGTTTGGAGGAGAATTTGACAGTACAGTGGGAGGTTTCCGGATTAGATAAAATGATAACCATTCAGATCTAGGTTAGAGTGCACGCAGAGTGTTTCTTTTCACTCTCTCTTTGGCAGCGACCTTTGACCGACCCTAGACTATGACTCAGTGACCAAGTTGACCGAACCTTCTTAAAATACTGGCTTTTGGATTGTCTATGTTGCATAAGTCATTGCCACTCCTTCTTTTACCCTTTGCATTTCTCAGAACACCCGTATTACTACGGACATCCACTTCTGTTGGATAGATCCATCGTATGGTTATATACGAACTCGAAGGGACTCCTTCGAGGATGGATCAAGGTTCAGGAGAAAAAGAATTGGTTTATTCAGTTGTCTTTTATTATCACCTTCTCTCAGGTTGCAAGGGCTCCTTGGTTTAGGAGAGTACACCTATTACACTTATTGGATAGTCTTCTTCCAAAACATAGACAGGTGCCGAAAGGTAGGGAATGAAGAAAACCAATTAGCCTAAGTAGGGTGTACAGAAGGTAATATGTAAAGACAAAATAAAGGGATTAGAAAGAGGGCAAAGTAAGTTGCGACTGTTATCATTCACGACCAAACCGCGTACTTCATCGCCACTCCTATTTCACCTTTAAAAGAATAAGGTATTATTCAGTTGTCTTTTATCATCACCTTCTCTCAGTTGCGAGTACTCCTTGGTTTAGGAGGGTACACCTATTATGCTTACTGGATATTCTTCTTCCAAACCATAGGCTGGTACCAAACGGTAGGGAAGGAAGAAAACCATTTAGCCTAACGATGGTGTACAGAAGGTAACGACTAAAAACAAATAAAGGGATTTGGAGAGATGGCAAAGAAATATACGGTTAGAGTCATGAATTGGATTATGGAAGAGGCATTACTATGTATACCAGGAAACCCCTACGAAACATTTTTCATGTTTCAGTGCATTGTTAATGAAAAACTGTTTTCTCGATTAGATACTTACTCCAGGGTGTGTATTCACCAGGTTTCATTCTCATATCTGTATGGTTTTACAGATGATGAGTGGGAGCATGTTATTGGGAATTAGGTGATCATCTTCATTATATCGGAATTCGTTGTAATTGGTGATATTTGAGGAAATCTCCAGGGTACAGTTTTCAACCTACGACGCACAGGTTTTGAGTTATTCAACTCAGCGGACTTATACAGAGTATTGTATATTGTCCAGTGTCCATCAGGACAAAGGGGTAGGTCCTCGTACTATGTTCTGTTTACTTATAACTTCTCTAGTTTTTAGACAAGTGTTTCGTAGAAATACAAGGTCTAAGTTTTGAGAAGTTGTGGGTATAAGAATAAAGTAGAGAACCAGATGTCGCAAGTATCAGGATTCTTCAAAGAGATCGAAGATGCAGATACTTGTGATTGGTATTCAGATGATAGTAAAAGTTTTGAGAAACTTGTTTCTCTTTTAGGTTACTCATAATTGGATGGATTCCTAAGTTGAGTAATACTGATTAGCCTCTCTCCATTAAAGTTGATATGCACTGGAGACAGCTGCATGATTAGAATCTGGTTCCAATTAAATAAAGTGCCAAAGTTTCTATATTGGATATAGAATGGTTCGTATCTTAACGATGTTAAGGTACGGGGAGTTTTCTGGCTTATGCTTAAAACCAGACTCTGGATAACTCAGGGCACGTTTCTGTAATGGCAGTTTGTGGGTTGGCCCAGGTTATGACGAGGGTTGACTTTCTAACATCTGGAAGATCAATAGTGATATTGTTCTTGACTCGTCACAGTTTTAGTAAAATGGATTTTTCAGAAAACAGTAGTGTGAGTATGGTAGAACTGGAAGTGATTCTAGAACCACAAACGATTACGGAAAATTTAATAGGACCTATAGATTCAATCAGGTTTGACATTCCATTAGCCACTCCGCAAATTTGGTGGGTAACCTCAGACACCCGAGAGGTACTCCGGTATCCTCAAGTACGGTGACAGGGAGGTTCTTATATACCCAGACTTGACACTACTGTTGTTCCAGGCTATGAGACCCGGTAGGTGGGTTGTTGTGGTCAGTGGGAGCAGCAGAAGCATAGTGGGCAAGTAGCTTAGGTCTATTCATAGACTAGAGCAGTTATAGCGGAGATTGATCATCTAATTTTGATGTGACAGTCATGGGTTTGACTTCATCAGAATTGGGGATGGATCTGTTAAGAAGGTAGTAGGGTGTGTTGTCCTGGTATTTGGATGACATACACAGAGTAGGAAGTAAAATTCCTATACTAAAATCGGTTGTACTGTGGTCGTCACACAGTTGTTTCTCCAGACAGGATATGGATGTAATATTTGACATTCTGGTTTCTAGATCTATGGTTTTAGATCTGGATTTGGGTAGTTTCCCAATGTGGGTACTTTGACAGTATTCTAATGGTTTTTAGAATAGATGACTCCTGGCATGGTGGTGTACCTGCAGGTGATGGAGTCACCCTCTCTAAAGGTGTCTTACAGACTAAAGGGGAGAGGGATGTTCATGATTGGCAGATCACTTGCTTAGGCAATTGAGTCAATCATGAGATGTCAAGTACCACACCAAATGTTGTTTTTGCACTAGATGCAATAAGTTTGTATTAATCCAATCCTGGAGAAACATAAGGAAGCAGTTTTAGAACATAAGTGCATGTTCTACGGATTTGATGACGGCAGCCTCCTTCGGGAGACGATTATCATTCCAGGCTTCAAAGGTGACATGGATGACAGAGTGATTGTCAGAGTTATAGTTTTCCCTCTGACGAAGGGGACAGTATTATAGACAGGTGGTCCAAGAGGATACTGTGGGAGGCATGGTGTAGGATACTGATTAGGTTCAGTTATCGATACAATCTAAGAAGTTTGGATTTGGAGTTCATTTATGAACTAGGTCCCATCAGATATCCAGACATATTCTAAGACAGGTATTACTCAATTTGGGAGATGGCTTTCTCCGCGAACTTGAGATTAAGAGAGACATAGAAAGAAACATCAGGGCGGATCCACTCACTGAGGCTATTTCTCGAACACAATAGTTTTACAAACGGGCTTTGTGAAACTGATTATTAGGGGAGTTAGGTGTTGGTTTCACACGGGCTGTGAGTACGCGACATCGCAATAATTAGCCTTAAGTGCAAGTGGGAGATTGTTGGATATAGTGCCCTCAAAGTCAATTATTGGATCGCAGGTATGTGATTGCAATGATTGCGGAGGACCTATACCGGAAGGACAGTCTTACTCGAGATGATAGTATACTATCTGGTTTGCCTTTATCAGTCGTGTACATGTTCAGGTGACTGATTACATGTTACACGTTGATAGAGCCCTTAGGATCTTGCTTGACTACCAACAGTATGAAGGCGATCATATAAGTGAGAGTTGGGTGGTCTATAAGCATATCCTTAATTGTGGTCCCTAGTCGTGGGAGTTTCGAGACAGGGCATCGATACTCCGGAGTAGACTAGTGTATACAGTCGAGACCCCGACGAGGGGCGGTGGCCGGTCTCACAAGCCACTAGTGTCAGTTGGATCACCTAAGATGTATACAGGTGCTCATTGGGTTATGAATACACCGGACAGGACTCGCCGCGAACCTGCTAGTTGGTATTTATATCTATCATCAGATAGCAGTTCCCTGGTGACAAGTGTACAGGTTAGTTCATCGACCTAAGGTCGTCATTTGTCTCGTGTGAGTTCCCACTGTGCTTTGATTTCTACCCTACTCTAAAAGGAGTCATGCAAACAGGTTTTTTTTGGTACAGTCCCGAGCCACATGGAGGCAAGTGAGCGGATCGGCAGGGGATTCGTCTCTCCCGGTATTGGGGGTGGAGGTCACGCTGTGTCTAGGAAAGCCATTACACCAAGTCCTTGGCCAAGGCAGGTGAGATTTACTGGTAGATACTCCAGTAGTATCTCAGGGTGTTCATGGCTTGTCTCCGACACGACTTATACAGCTATTGAGGGTCAGACGTTACTAGCCCCTAGGCCGGATATGCGATACTCATAGACGAACGGACCGGACTGTATATACATTGTCACTGTTAGGCTCAGTGGGGTTTCCGGATGAGTTCGCTCATCGGCCTCCCTTGAGGTCAGTCCATGGGCAGCCGTTACGCATAGCTAGTGCCGCTGACGGCTTGTGGTTAAACCCACTGCCAGGGTACTGACGAGTCATTAGAGTCCCCCACAGACAATTTCCCAAGTTCAGGCAAAACGTTGTAGAGGCCGTATGGTTTTATGGTAGGGTTCGGAAAATGCACGTGCGTTTACGCACGTGTCATTTTTCGGGCAGATAATACTGGTGGGCTTTGGTTTAAGCCGGATCCATGTATTACACAGAGTAGATATAATATCTTTGTCTCAGTTGCATTTGTATTCGGTTGTAATACAAATGCGGGTATATTTATACAGTTACGGGGTTGTCCTGAAATTCGTTTCGGGATAACTTTTGGAAGTTGCCAGTTTTCAGTTTTCTATCAGTCGTCTTTAACATTCAGTTAAAAACGGATTTATCTTTTCTTGAGATGAGTGTGGAAGGTTCTAGAAGTTTCTAGAAGAGGTGACTAGGTTAGAAGGTGTTGAGTTTTCATTGGTTATTTTCTTTGTGTTCACACTTTGTGTTCATACTATGTGTTCATACTATGTGTTCACACATGATATTTTCTTATTGTCACCTCGCCCTCTCCTGCACTCACCCCCCACCTCTATATATGTGGCCGGCCCTCCTCCTCTCTCATTCACTCTCACTTTTTAGTGAAAGAAATGGTTGTTGGTTAAAAGATTATGATAGTTTTCGGTGTATGGAATTTCACAGCTCATTTCATTCCATCACCCGATTCCCACGGCAACTTCATTAACCGTTCGTCCATGGTTTTGGACGAAGCGAGACAAAGTATTCCACTCATTCTCTACATCAATCTTGGTCGTCTCTTTTAGCAAACATGACGACCGAGTTGCCTCGAGTCAGAAGCGGGAGCCCGTTTAAAGATCCGATGACGTAGTGCCACCTGGACGAGGAGATCGGAGATCGACGAGATCGGAGCAGACGCAACAGAGCGTGGGATGATGGTTAAAGAACGAAGGACTCGGATAGTTCGGTATAACCTTTCTTCCCTCTTTGTAGATTGTTAGTTTAGCGTTAATGGCAGATCCGGGTTATAGTTTGCGATAGCGCCAGTTATAAAAGTTTTTGTTCCGCATTTTGGCGTCTGAAAGACGGCCGGGGCGCTACCGTAGACTTACAGTTTTGACCTATGTGGGATTCGTGTGTCGTTTTGGTCATGAGTCGAATTTCAATGCGATACGGTGCGTTATGATATGTTGGTACCGCATGTAGACTTCGAGACGACAAGCAAGCGCGTGGCGACGTCGGCACCGGCGAGCGAAGATCAGGTGAGTAGATTTATATCTACGGGGAGAAGTCGGTTGGATGGCGTATAGCACTCCCACAAAATTATGAGGAATGAGGTGATGCGGTAACAAAATACTTTTATATGTTAATAGGAGATATGAACACCGAATAGAGAAGCCTTAGGAGTTTATAGATTTAGGATTAGCGAAAATTGAAGAAAGGTCTTTAGCGAATTTCTTAGTCACGAAACCTAGAGTAAGGATTTGCATACACGCACACATATATACTTGCATATATCATCTTCTTGTGCGTATATGGGAATGTGTATATATGTATATATGCATGGGTATGGGACTATGCATTTATACATTCATATACACATGGATGAATGTTGAGGATATTGTATGATATTTGGAGATGAGTCGATGAGATTGGGCTTGAGGCCGTGAGATCGGTGATGTGATATGGTCCGTATTTGAGATACGACATGATATTTTAGCGGGTTCTTTTGGCGTGGTGTTTTCATACACCTGCATGCATTTCATGGATGGTATCAATATTGTACTAAACGTAGATCAGTATCCCGATCATGATATTTGATAACGAGGATACCAGATGATTAATGTGATAGATGTGACATTTGACCCGTACCCAGATTTGGGAGGTCGTACGACGGATTTACCGTACGAGCTATATATTGATGATAGATCCGCACTCTTGATTCGAGAATGTCATATGATATGCTGTATCGTACATGATATTATTGAGGCGGGATCACCGACTATTATAATGTGTGTGTGTGTGTGTGTCTATATATATATATATATATATATCGACTCAGATGTAGGTGGTTTTCGTACCCCTTTTTATTAGTTGTTAGTTAGACCTGTAGTTGACCTAGTAGATGTCAGACTGGACCCGAGTCATACCTATTTCCAAAACTGACGAAATGTGAGAATTTTAAAGACATACCAAGGGATACTACGGATATTTTAAAAGACGTATCTTTTCTTAAAAAGACCGTAGTCCTTATTTTCAAACACCACGATTCGTACTATTTCAAACGGCAAAACAGTATAACGCATGTATAGTAAGGTAGATTCCTTGTTGTTACATTGTTATTCATGTTCCGCATATTATTGTTGTATTTACTATTCATTTTCCATATTTTGTTGTTATCGCCTCATTGCATGCCATTATGTACGTAGTAATTATAAAACCATGCTGTTAGGACACCAGCACTATTACCGATGACGCGTATGCTCCACGTACACTCGCTTACCGGCTCACACACATCTACATCGGTAATTTCCATGTCACGTACACTTTAGAAAATACATTTTCATTGACATAGCTTGATAACTGATAGTGGCAATATGTTATCGCTTCCATATGCTAGTTTAAATATTGCATTCATTGCATGATATTAGGTGCATTCATATATTCATAGGTTATGCAATATTATGGAGATTTATGCCCGTATTCACCGTTTATTGGTATCATGATTTTGATGATTTCGGATCTACATGAGATTTCTGGATTTGGGGGAAAACCGCAAGAATTTAATAAAAGCTTAGTATCATCAATTTAAAAATGAAAATTGCGGTTTTCTCATGATGTATGAGTCGTCCACCATGAGTTTTCATGATTGCTGTTGGATTTCGAGACCCGATTCGAGGAGTTGGATGAACCGTCTCGGGTACATGATGGGCCCGGTATGGTACCCCGGGGCAAGAAGCCCGAGTTGTATTAGATGAGCCTGGCAGGGGAGAACTACCTACCGGTGATATTATTTGGACTCGTCGGTTATCCGGAGGATACCGGCCGGAGCCATGAGATGGTTATAGGCTGATTCGTTCTGCCGGAGCCCGCGGGCCGATCCCGCAAATGATACGGATGCCTGAGATATTGATATTGAGATTTGGTACTGAGACTTATGTTTTGTGTCGATGCTTGACACCGATTTCTCTGTTGCATTCATTGATGATACGTGATTGACATACATATAGAAATCTCATTGATTAAAGAAAACAGTTGTCACACTCATGATATATTCTGTTTCCATTCGTAATGCATTAATACATCATATATCTGATATGTTGCTATCTTGGGAACGGACACGAGCAGGTAGTATTACACTATACATAGCTGGACCAGGATTTTTATTTGAGGATATTACCTGATATGACCTAGGATAGCGTTATGCATGCGATTTCTGCTCGTAGATGTTTTCTACTCACGAGTTGGCAACTCACCCCTGTTGTGCCACGGTTCCTTGCAGGTTTGGCCGTATAGGTTCTTTGCTGCTTTGCTGGCACACTGTTCTTTCCGGGTGATTGCTTTCGCAGGTGGGTTCTTTGCATCAGGACCACCATTGTTTATTATTAGTTCAGTTGTATCTAGAATCTCCATCACCCAGATTGTATATTTGAATGAGTTAGAAGACCAGTTTGTTATTCTTTCGACCTTAGAGTCGCGCGTTGTATTATTATATTTTTCATGTTGTTTTGAGTTTCTTTTGAGTTTTGATCCTCGCCCTTGGCGTTGTATATTATATTGCTTGCGTGGTTGTGACCGTCGATTGACGAAGAGCCAGCTCCTGCTTGGGGATGCCTTTTTATTGATTTCGTATACTATTCATGTTGTATCCCGTTTGGGGCCTGTATTTACAAAGGAGACTCTGCCAAAATTTTCAGAAAATACTTGATGTTTTTAAAACGCAAAATTCGGCTTATGCTATTAAAACTACTTGCTTTAAGTTGGTTTTTCCTTCACTCTACTGCTTCTTTGGTTTTGATTTCTGGGTTTTGGCTTACTTAGATTACGTACGCCTCGAGACTTCCGTAATTTAAGTGCCGGTCATGTTCCGTACTTTTCGGGTCGTGACAAAGTTGGCATCAGAGTGTTAGGTTTTACCATCGGAGTGTAGGATGACCCTTGGTTGATGGATTAGGTAGCTTCAGTAGACTGACGTACCGTACGTCTGTTCCGCGGCATATTTACGATACGCTACTCCGTTTAAGAAGCCTTAGGATGTACATTTCCTTGCACAATATTGTATTCCTTCCTATGATCTAGCCTCATCCGTACCAGTTATGGTTTTGTTACCATGGTTACACGGGCGTGGAGAGCTACGACTAGAGTTGCGGTCAGCACGAGCTCGTCACGAATGAGGACTGACCAGGGCGTGATTCCAGGGACATACGATTGGATAGGGATGCTTCGTTTTATTGCGTTTTTGAGCTACGAGCGTTTGATGGGTCGCTTTTACGAGATTTCTCGGCCGTGCAGATCAGTACCAGAGGATAGGGCCACTGCAAGAGCCCAGCCAGAATGTGATGACCGTCGATGCACTGTCTATTCTTGACGATTGAAGCATTGTTCAGCGTGCGGACGAATGAGCCAGTTGTTGCAGCGAACGACGAGATATTGCCCCAGATGTTGGAGCTATTGCAGTATGAGTTGTACTTAGAGATTTGATAGAAGGTCGCTAGTCACCCGAGGATGAAAGACTTGGACATGTGGTTCGTTTGCTTACCCGATGCGAGGTCATCAGATAGATTGATTCCATCTAGAGACGACTTCACGCGGATACGTTGAGAGTCGACAGAGGCGATCGAATGTCAGAAACCCATATTCCAAGTTTAAAGTATTCGTAAAGACATGCAGGCAATTCTATGGAACCTCTAGAAGAATGAAACCCTAACTCGACATAATGACCGTGTGAAAACCTTTGAACCTTAGGGTTTGCGGCAGTTCCGCGGCGCCATTAGTGAGGCTTGGGTTTGCCCTTTTACGGCTGGTCCACCGATGCTGTGGTATGTACTCGATACTATTAAACCGTACCCAAGATGTTGAGCTCTTGGGAGATTATGGGGTTTTGACGAATCGGTCGAATGGTTCGACTTCATTCGGATGCTATGCGATGGGATGCATTTCTTGGGAGACTCCAGATACGAGTATAGCCGTTGGAGCACAGTCCATGCAGCCACGACGAGGCAAGGCCGAAGCAGTCGTCATTAGAGAAAAGTGGAGTAAGAGGTTCGTACGAGATCTTGATAAGGTGACGTTCCACTCCGCCGACATCAGAGATGTGATACGCAAGCAGGAGCGTTGACTATGGATATATATTCCAGGAGGAGTCGTGATAAGTATGCAGCCGTTCTAGAACAAGAAATAGATTTAGTAAAAGGATGATAACTTCTGGGCAGTTCAGCAGAAACGAGACTTGGGAGAGACTTCGACAGGACCTTTCTAGAAATACTGAACGAGAAGACCTGGACCCAGGAGCGGTCATATGACGCACACCAAGTAGGCCAGAGTTCGGCATCGTCAACGAGACATGTTATGAGTAACCATGATAGTTGGCCAGAGATCTTTAGAGGATGTGTTAGAACGGACTGCTTCTGTTATCGTTTCTATATTGGACTGTTGAGCCGAGGAGCTATGTACTTAGCAATCTGCAGTGAGAGACGAGAGCCTAAGGGCACTAGGCGACATGCCATGATCAGAAGGGAAGTAGATATCTTGCTCTGCTAGCATTGGATGCACCGACTGTAAGTGCACGGCGGCGCCCCGGCCGTCAATCCGACGCCGGAATGCGGAAGCGGTGAAAAACTTTAATTTTTGCGGACTTAGCAAACCGGTACCACCGCGCACTAAACACCCGGATCGTAACCATTAACAAGTCTAAGCTAACTAGAAGATGGGTTAGAGATATACCGACGATCTAAGTCCTCCGGTCTCCTCGTCATGGTCCCGATCTCCTGCGGAATGTCCCGTCTCCTCCTCGTCGCCGGAAGTGCACCACATCGCCTACTTCTTTTACGGGCTCCCACCTCAATGCCGAGGCAACTCGGGCACGAAGCCGGCTACTCGACGTGCCCAAGATATGCTGTAGAATGTGTAGTGAGCTATTGTCTCTATTGGGGTTGGAGGAGTTGCCATATGGTGGAGGAAAAGATACAAGAACTATATGGAGGGACTTTGGGGATTTTGGAACATCAAATGAGCAAAAACCCCAACCCACAAAATTTGGACAGCCCCACTCAAACTTGGGCCGGCCACTACAATAGGGAGAGTGAGAGTGAGGAGGTTGTATCAAAAGAATATAAGAGAGGCCAATAATAATACCCATACAAGAGAGAGAGAGGAAAGGTTATCATCCAAAAAGGAAATGATCACAAGTGTAAACTAACACTCCACCAACCTCACCCCTCATCATCATCAACCATCATGCTAACAAAGTCAAGCCATCATGAAGTATGAAGTCAAGCAAGTCAATGGATGGTGCACCATCATGAAGACTATCATGATGCTACAAAAAAACAAAGAACCCCTCCACAAAAACCTATTTGCAACAATGCAAATAAACCCTCCTCCACCTAACTTCGGCCAATGAACGGAACAATGGAAATTGGCCGAAACGGAAAGCAAACTGGCAACTCCAGAAAACTGGTCCTGTAATAAATTACAGGAAAACCCCGATACTGTGCATACACACCCGCATCTGTATTTCGACCGAAATACAAATGCAATGAGACTAAATCTACACTGTACTATACTAGGATCCGGCTTAAACCAAAGCCGGCTAGTAATATCCGTTCGATCCTGATCCGTGCAATACCGCACGTATCTGATCGAACCCTGCCATATTACCATACGGCCTATAGTACAAACTGTCCGATCCTGATCCGTGCAATACCGCACGTATCTGATCGGACCTTGCCATATCTCCATACGGCCTCTACAACCTTTCGCCCGAAAGCTGAGTAACTGAATGTGGGGGACTCTAAAGACTCGTCAACACCTTGGTTGTGGATTTAACCACTAGCACGTCAGAGGTATAAGCCAATACGTAACGGGCTACCAGGTATTGACTAAAAAGGACGTCGATGAGCGAACTCATCCTGACACCCTACTGAGCCTGTCAGTGACAATATCCGTACAGTCCGGTCCGTTCGTCTATGAGTATCGCATGGCGGGCCTAGGGGGTTGGTAATAGTCAGACCCCCAAAAGCGGTACAAGTCGTGTCGGAGTGTAGCCCAGAACACCCTGAGATACTACTGGAATACCTACCAGTAAATCTCCTTGCCTTGGCCAAGGACTTTGTGTAATGGCTCTCCTAGACACAGCACGACCTCACCCCCAATACCGGGAGAGACGAACCCCTGAAGATACGCTCACTGCCTCCATGTGGCTCGGGACTGTACCCAACTAAAACCTGTTTGCACGACTCCTTTGAGCCGTGGTAGGGTAGTAATCAAAGTACAGTGGGAACTCACACGAGACAAATGACGATCCCCAGGTCGATGAACTAACCTGCACACATGTCACCAGGGAACTGCCATCTGACGTCTGGTATATGACCAACTAGCATGTTCCCGGCGAATCCTGTCCGGTGTACTCATAACCCAATGAGCACCTGTATACATCTTAGGTGATCCAACTGACACCAGTGGCTTGTGAGACCGGCCACCGCCCCTCGTCGGGGTCTCGACTGTATACACTAGTCTACTAATGGAGTATCGATGCCCGGTCTCGAAACTCCCACGACTAGGGACCTTTTAAGGATATGCTTGTAGACCCCCAGCTCCCACTTATATGATCGCCCTCATACTGCTGGTGGTCAAGCAAGAATCCTAGGGGCTCTATCAACGTGTAATAGCGACGTGTCAGGTCACCTAAAACAGTACACGATGATAAAGGTAAACCAGATAGCATACTATCATCTCGAGTAAGACTGTCCTACCAGGATAGGTCCTCCCTCAATCATTGCAATCACGTACCTGTGATCCAATAATTGACTCTGAGGGCACTATCTCCAACAATCTCCCACTTGCACTCAAGGCTAATTATTGCGATGTCGCATACTCACAGCCCGTGTGATACCGAACACCCAACTCCTCTACTATTCAGTCTCACAAAGCTCGTTTGCGAAACTATTGCGTTCGAGGAATAGCCTCAGTGAGTGGATCCGCCTTGTTGTCTCTTTCCATGTCTCTCTATATCTCAAGTTCGCAGAGAAACCCATCTCCCGAAATGAGCAATACCTATCTTAGAATGTGTCTGGATGTCTGATGGGACATAGCTCATAAATGAGCTCCAAATCCAAACTTCTTAGACTGTATCGTCAACTGAACTCAATCAGTATCCTGCGCCATGCCACCCTCAGTATTGCCTTGGACCACCTGTCCAAAATACTGGCCCTCATCAGAAGGAAAACTATAGCTCTGACAACCTCCTTGTCGTCCATGTCACCTTGGAAGCCTGGAATGATAACTGTTTCCCGAATGAGGCTGTCGTTATCATATCCCTAGAACATCCACTTATGTTCTAAAACTGCTTCCGACTGTTTCTCCAGGATTGGATTAATGTCAACTTATTGTATCTAGTGCAAGAACAACATCTGGTGTGGTACTTGACATCTCACGATTGACTCAATTGCCTGAGCAAGTGATCTGCCAATCATGCCCGTCCCTCTCCCCTTTAGTCTGTAAGACACCTTTGGAGAAGGTGACTCCATTACCTGCAGGTACACTACCGTGCCAGGAGTCGTCCATCCTAAATACTCTTAGAATGCTGTCAAGTACCCTGATTGGGAAACCACCCAAATCTAGATTTAAAACCATAGATCTAGTAACCAGTATGTCTGATATAAAATCCATTTCCCTTGTGGAGAAAGAACTGTGTGACGACCAAAGTATAACCGATCGTAGTGTAGGAGTTTCTTTTCCTACTCTGTGTATATCATCCAAATACCAAGATATCACACCCTACTACCTTCTCAACAGATCCATCCCCTATTCTGACGAAGTCAAACCCATGACTGTCACGTCAGAAATAGATGATCTATCTCCGCTACATCTGCTCTAGTCTATAAATAGACATAAGCAACCTGTCCACCAATGCTTCCGCTGCTCCCACTGACTACGACAACCCTCTGGCAGAGTCATATAGACGTACACTTCTAAAACTGGTTTAGAACGACGCTATACTCATCCTCCCGCCGGGTCTCGTAACCTGGAACAACAGCAATGGCAATTGTGGGTAAACAAGAACTTCCCTGTCACCGTCCTTGAGGCTACCGTAGTGCCTCTCGGGTGCCTGAAGTTACCCACCTTATCTGCGTAGTGGCCAATGGAATGTCAATCCAGATTGAAACTTTAGGTTCCTTATCAAATCTTCAGTAATCGTTTGTGGTTCTGGAATCACTTCCAGTTCTACCATACTCCCACTACTGTTTTCTGAAAAAATCCATTTTTAATAAAACTGTGGCGAGTCTAGAACAATATCGCTATTGTTCATCCAGATGGTAGAAAGTCAACCCTCGTCATAGCCTGGGTCAACCCACAAACAGCCATTACAGAAACGTGCCTTGAGTTGTCTAGTGTCTGGTTTTAATCATAAACCGGACAACTCCCCGTTCCTTAACATCGTTAAGATATGAACTGTTCTATATCCAATATAGAAACAGAGGCACTGATTTAATTGGACCAGATTCAAATCATGCAGCTGTCCCCAGCGCATGTCAACTAAATGGAAGGAGGCCGATCAGCGTTACTTAACTTAGGAATGCTTCCAATTATGAGTAACCTGAAAGAGAAGCAATTTCTCTTTATCATTACTATTAACTGAATACCATACACAAGTATCTACATCTTCGATCACTTTGAAGGATCCCGATACTTGCTACACCTGGTTCTCTACTCTATTCAAATACCTATAACTCCTCAAAACTTAGACCCTGTGTTTCAACGAAATACATGTCTAAGAACTAGAGAAGTTAAAAGTAAACAGAATATAGTATGAGGACCAACCCCTCTGTCCTAACGGACACTGGACAACATACAATACTCTGTATAAGTCCCTTGAGTCTGATAACTCTTTCACTATGTGTCGTAGGTTGAAAACTGTACTTATGGTTAAGAAGAATTACACCGCTGTTTAATGCTCCTTACCTAACCATCCACTGATATAGGTAAATGTCGTAGACATAATTTCAGAAAGGTATATCTCACTCTATGAAAATAGACGTACAGATATATCAATTTGAAATTGGTGCATAACAGCGGATATTCAAAACCAAATATTTGCCGACCGGCAAACAGCCCAGGTGATTTCCTCAAATATCACTGATTACAACGAATCCCGATATAATGAGGATAATCACCCAATTCCCAATAACTTACTCCCACTCATCATCTGTAAAACCATACAGATGTGAGAATCATACTTGGTAAATACATACCCTGGAGCAAGTGTCTAATCGGGAAATCAGTTTTCCTTTAACTGTACACAGTGAAACTGAAACATTGAAATGTTTCGTGGGGTATCCCGGTATTCATAGTAATGCCTCTTCCATTATCCAGATTCACGACTACAACCGTATAATTCATTGCCATCTCTCCACATCCCTTCATATGTCTTTAGTCATTACCTTCTGCACACCCCTTTAGGCCAAATGGTTTTCTTCCATCCCTACCGTTCGGCACCAGCCTATGGTTTGGAAGAAGACTATCCAATAAGCATAATGGGTGTACTGTCCCAATCCTAGGAACACTCGCAATGAGAGAGGGTGAAGATAAAAGACAACCGAATAAACCTTATTCCTATTTCTCCTGAACCAGAATCCATCCCCGAACTGGAATAAATTCCTTTCGAGTTCGTATATAACCATACGATGGAGTATCCAATAAACTGTGGATCTTCGTAGTGATACGGAGTGTTTTGGAGAAATACAAAGGTGATTTGGGAGTGGTAATGAAATACCTGGTTTGGTCGTGAATATCTGTTGCAATTTACTTTGCCCTCTTACTAATCCCTTGCTTTGTCTTAACTTAATACCTTCTGCACACCATCGTTATGCTAATTGGTTTTCTTCATTCCCTACCGGTCGGCACCAGCCTAAGGTTTGGAAGAAGACAATCCAATTTGCGTAATAGGTGTACTACCCCTAAACCAAGGAATACTCGTAACCTGAGAGAGGGTAAAAGGAAAAGACAACTGAATAATCCTATCCGTTTTCTCCAGAACCGGAAACCATCCTCGAATAAATTCTTTCGAGTTCGTATCTAACCATACGATGGTTTTGTCCAATGGAAGTGGACGTTCGTAGTAAAACGGGGTGTCCTGGAGAAAAGGGTAAAAGTAGGAGTGGCAATGAGGTTTGCAACTCTGACAATCCAAAAGCCGGTGTTTAAGAAGGTTCGGTCAACTTGGTCACTGAGTCAAAGTCTTAGGGTCGGGTCAAATGGTCGCTGCCAAAGAGAGAGAGAGAAAAGAAACACTCAGCGTGCACTCTAACCTAGATCAGAATGGTCACCAATTTATCTAATCTGGAATCCTCCCACTGTACCTCAAATTCTCCTCCAAACCTGAAAGAAGAATTAGTCGGGGTCACCCGAGGAGTAAACTAACTCATCAGTGGGAATCGGGATCCAACTCTCATCGCATGACAACGTGACGGAATCCGCTCACGGTATCACACTCCAGAAGGTATGCGCATATCTGGCAAGTTTCAGTTCTTTTGAAACTCCCGATGAGATTTCTGCCCCATGCTCTTATGACCTTGACTTTGGCCAACAAATCATAAGTCACATGTCAAGTTCCACCCGTCATTCTCCAGGTTGTTTTGAATCCACCCGTACATACCCTTGACTTTGGCCAACAAGGCAGTACGACTGTTCCAAACCAACGCATCTATCTATGCTGCATATGAATAACCAACAGCTACCAAACACTGTGCCTTGACTTTGGCCAACAAACACAGCTTGAATACTATTGACTACCCATATGAAACGACGGAGGGCTACGAATGGTTTCTGGCGAAAACCTTTAACGTAATGAACTTGATATCGTTGAAGGAACGGATAGCTTTTTAAAAATATAGTGACGAAAACCGTTGCTAAAGAGGTCACTCCCGGTGAAGGGATCTCGGCTCTTTTCCCGTAGAATGAGGTGCAGGATATTCCAACTGAATACCACGGTGCAAAGCAAAAGTAATCGGCTATAGTGAAGTTAATGCCCTGACGCAAACTTTTGTCCAAGGGGTCACTCCCGGTGAAGGGATCTCGGCCCTTGCCTCGTCGACTGAGGAGCAGGATATTCCAATGAATACCACGATGCAAAACAAAAGTAAACGACCTTGCAATAACAGCTTTTTGAAAAGTGTTCCAACAACATCAGATTAGGTTTGTTTTAACTTGCATTGATCCGAATCAATGCAGTCCCATCAATTGATCACACCAAAAAGAACGAAAATATACTGATGTACGTATATGCCATCCGCATTCGCCACTGGGTCCCGTCATTACCCGTTAGGTTAGCTAACTAACGACAGAGCGGGGACTGGACTAGTGCGGATGTAAAACATATACAACATCTACTAATATATATACCAATATATTATATTTCGCTCAAGGCGTGAATAAAATGCAACATCACAGAGAATGAACAGCATCACAGAAACAATACAGATATCTGGGATCCCCGGGTTTCACAGAGCCACTACTGAAACCCGACGTTCCCCTGGTCGTGTGGATAGCCTGTGCAATGAAATCCTAGACCCCTACGGGCGCGGCAAGTTACCCGCCAAAACCTGAAGCGAGGCAGCCCCCTTCAGCAACGTGAATGGACCACCCAGCACTTCACGGAATCCGGTAACTTGGGCACCCCACCTGGGTCAACCTGTACCCCCTACGAGTGCAGCGAATAGCCCGCCAATCCTAGAGTGAAGCCCCCTCCGTCTCAATGCCATGAGATGCGGGCTTGTTGCCCTCTAGAATCCGGCTATCCGTGCACCCCTCCGCGGGGCAATCCTAGTACAGAAAGTAAAATATACATACACCGGGTACATCGACCGCAACCAGGTCGTGCCCCAAAATAATAATACAAACAGGCAGTGACGGCAGTCCACATGTCGGACGCTCGCCCCGCAATATCAAATGTACATAATACATCAAAACTGTACTAGCATTGCATCCAGGCTATCCCCCACGACCGATCCGCAACATCACAGCAAAAATAAAACATCAACGTGAAAGTCACGTTCGCAAATCCGTCTAACCGGGCTATAGCAGTTAGACCGGATTTACCGATCAAGTGACATTCACGGTCGCAGATATAATGTAAATACTGTGAAAAATGTGTTTAAAATATCCGATCGATCAAAAATTAACAAGTGGGCCCCCAATCAAAACTGTAGCACCCACAGAAAACCTGGGCCCAATTTTAATATTCCAAAACCCATATTTTAAGCCCAGAAGGCCTCTGTAAAAAATTGGTGAAGTGATCTCCACAGTGCGCGGCGGAAGGGCGGCGGGAAGGTGGTTTTCGCGGCGGTTCCGCGCTCCCACTGTGGAGTTACTTCGTCGAATTTTTACAGAGCTCTTAGATTTTCCAGTACATCAATATTTTACAACCTGAAAAATTTTTCGACACCAAAAATTTCCAACAGAAAACTGATGCTAACAAAAATGTAGTTTTGGAACATTCGATCGATCGAAACAGAAAAACACACTACACCAAGCTAGACTAAGTTAATGGCGAGGCTCTGATACCACTGTAAGTGCACGGCGGCGCCCCGGCCGTCAATCCGACGCCGGAATGCGGAAGCGGTGAAAAACTTTAATTTTTGCGGACATAGCAAACCGGCACCACCGCGCACTAAACACCCGGATCGTAACCATTAACAAGTCTAAGCTAACTAGAAGATGGGTTAGAGATATACCGACGATCCAAGTCCTCCGGTCTTCTCGTCATGGTCCCGATCTCCTGCGGAATGTCCCGTCTCCTCCTCGTCGCCGGAAGTGCACCACATCGCCTACTTCTTTTACGGGCTCCCACCTCAATGCCGAGGCAACTCGGGCACGAAGCCGGCTACTCGACGTGCCCAAGATATGCTGTAGAATGTATAGTGAGCTATTGTCTCTATTGGGGTTGGAGGAGTTTCCATATGGTGGAGGAAAAGATACAAGAACTATATGGAGGGACTTTGGGGATTTTGGAACATCAAATGAGCAAAAACCCCAACCCACAAAATTTGGACAGCCCCACTCAAACTTGGGCCGGCCACTACAATAGGGAGGTGAGAGTGAGGAGGTTGTATCAAAAGAATATAAGAGAGGCCAATAATAATACCCATACAAGAGAGAGAGAGGAAAGGTTATCATCCAAAAAGGAAATGATCACAAGTGTAAACTAACACTCCACCAACCTCACCCCTCATCATCATCAACCATCATGCTAACAAAGTCAAGCCATCATGAAATATGAAGTCAAGCAAGTCAATGGATGGTGCACCATCATGAAGACTATCATGATGCTACAAAAAAACAAAGAACCCCTCCAAAAAAACCTATTTGCAACAATGCAAATAAACCCTCCTCCACCAAACTTCGGCCAATGAACGGAACAATGGAAATTGGCCGAAACGGAAAGCAAACTGGCAACTCCAGAAAACTGGTCCTGTAATAAATTACAGGAAAACCCCGATACTGTGCATACACACCCGCATCTGTATTTCGACCGAAATACAAATGCAATGAGACAAAATCTACACTGTACTATACTAGGATCCGGCTTAAACGAAAGCCGGCTAGTAATATCCGTTCGATCCTGATCCGTGCAATACCGCACGTATCTGATCGAACCCTGCCATATTACCATACGGCCTATAGTACAAACTGTCCGATCCTGATCCGTGCAATACCGCACGTATCTGATCGGACCTTGCCATATCTCCATACGGCCTCTACAACCTTTCGCCCGAAAGCTGAGTAACTGAATGTGGGGGACTCTAAAGACTCGTCAACACCTTGGTTGTGGATTTAACCACTAGCACGTCAGAGGTATAAGCCAATACGTAACGGGCTACCAGGTATTGACTAAAAAGGACGTCGATGAGCGAACTCATCCTGACACCCTACTGAGCCGGTCAGTGACAATATCCGTACAGTCCGGTCCGTTCGTCTATGAGTATCGCATGGCGGGCCTAGGGGGTTGGTAAAAGTCAGACCCCCAAAAGCGGTACAAGTCGTGTCGGAGTGTAGCCCAGAACACCCTGAGATACTACTGGAATACCTACCAGTAAATCTCCTTGCCTTGGCCAAGGACTTTGTGTAATGGCTCTCCAAGACACAGTACGACCTCACCCCCAATACCGGGAGAGACGAACCCCCGAAGATACGCTCACTGCCTCCATGTGGCTCGGGACTGTACCCAACTAAAACTTGTTTGCACGACTCCTTTGAGCCGTGGTAGGGTAGTAATCAAAGTACAGTGGGAACTCACACGAGACAAATGACGATCCCCAGGTCGATGAACTAACCTGCACACATGTCACCAGGGAACTGCCATCTGACGTCTGGTATATGACCAACTAGCATGTTCCCGGCGAGTCCTGTCCGGTGTACTCATAACCCAATGAGCACCTGTATACATCTTAGGTGATCCAACTGACACCAGTGGCTTGTGAGACCGGCCACCGCCCCTCGTCGGGGTCTCGACTGTATACACTAGTCTACTAATGGAGTATCGATGCCCGGTCTCGAAACACCCACGACTAGGGACCTTTTAAGGATATGCTTGTAGACCCCCAGCTCCCACTTATATGATCGCCCTCATACTGCTGGTGGTCAAGCAAGAATCCTAGGGGCTCTATCAACGTGTAATAGCGACGTGTCAGGTCACCTAAAACAGTACACGATGATAAAGGTAAACCAGATAGCATACTATCATCTCGAGTAAAACTGTCCTACCAGGATAGGTCCTCCCTCAATCATTGCAATCACGTACCTGTGGTCCAATAATTGACTCTGAGGGCACTATCTCCAACAATTGATATCTTGCTCTGCTAGCATTGGATGCACCGACACCATCTCGACTTTAAAGGACGGACATATCGACGACAGTATTTATGAGTTGTGATTTTGTGATTGACCATCACGTATCCGTCACTTTGGATTTCAGTATTTTTGGGTGATTTATTTCATGACTGAGTTTTGATGACCGAGTTTTATGATATTTGATTTTATGCCTAGGGTATGCATATGATTTGACTTATGCTTTCGGCATAGTTTTCATGCACTTTTAGTATTTGATTTGCTTTTGTGTACGCCGATGCACAGGATGGTGAGATTTTATACCACGGTATACTTGATTGGGATTTTGAATGAAGTGTGCTGTATACCGTCGATTTCGATTGTGATATTTGATATTTGTTTTCGTGCACATTGTGCACTTTATTTGGATTTTGCTCATACTTAAATCACTTGATGCGATTTAGGTGCACACCAGATGCACTAAATCGAGATTTCTCGTGCATATCAGATGGACCTGGTTTTGCTGTCGGTCACCACGTTGCCCTTGACAGGTGTTTTCGTGCACACCCGTTGCACTTAGATTTGGTTTTTGGTGCACATGTATGGCACATTCATGGATTTCGATTTCCGTGCACACCAGACGCGCGTGGCATTCATATATTTTGGGATTGATTTCTTTTGGAGCAGTATATTTTATAATACTTGCTCTTTGGTTTAGTACCGAGCAGGACTAGTCAGAGGACAGTACCTAAGTATATTTGGCATGCATTTCTTCCAGATGTTTTAATGATGTTTACCTATATAGTTTTGACGTTTACAAGTATAGTTTTGATGTATATCATATTGATTTCCGTTTTGGATCTTGACATTAGTGTCTTCAACATAACTCCGATGATTGCGGGATGCATGACGGAGTTTTGATTTTTGGTTTATATATCTATTTTCCGAAATTAATTATTTTAATATTATTTTAAGTCGTCACTAATACATTTAATTAGGGAAAATTATAAATTGGAATGGGTTGAAACAAATTTTGTGAATCATAACACATTAAACAAAATTTAGCATGTTTCTTTTGAAATAAAATGAAGCTGTCAAACAGTTTTAGAAAATATCGAAGAAAAAGACTTAAATAGTGAAATTAGTGTAAATGGTTATTGGGGTATAACATTTATCATTTTTCCCGCACCCACACTCACCTACACCCTCTCTCCCCTCTCCAAACCAGCAGCCCCAAGTGCCCTTCATTTTCCCCACTTGTTTTGCTAAAGAAAAGAAAAGAAAACAAAGGAAATTAATAAAGAAAAGAGTATGGGCTTTGACTTTGGGTTGACTTGACCTTATTTCCCCACCTCACTCTCTCTCCTCTCTTTCTCACACCATGTGGCCGAGCCCCTCCCTTCCCCAATCAGCAGCTGCCCCTCCCAAATCCCCTCTCATTTCTCATCAAAAAATTTACCAAAAATGCTTCAATTTCCATCAAAAATCAAGATAAAATCCAAGCCAACCTCCTACCCATTTTTCCTTGGCTACTTTAGCATGGATCTAGGGATCAAGATTTCAATTTGGGAGGCTAAGTGTGCTTGAGAGAACTTCAAATTAATTGGGTATAATTCTAACCTTTTTGCTTAATTTGTTGTTAATTGCTTTAAGTTAGCTATTAAGTGTTTAATTAGGTTTTAATTTGTTCTAATTGCATGTTTTAAAATTTCAAGAGAGGGGTTTAAATTCAAATTGGGCTTTTTTGTTGTGAGATTATGGTTGTGTGATGTATTTGACATATTAGTGTTATGCTAAATCAAATCTAGTTGCTAGTTTGCATTTTTGTTAATTTAAATTTGTGATAATTATATAAATTGCAAACTAGGTTTTAAAAATATATATATATTGGTGAGATAAAATTCTAATTAGTATTTCATGACATTATTAACATTATAAATTATGGTTTAATACTTTAGTATATGCAAAACCAAGCTTAATTGTAAAATTGTGAATTTTACTTTAAAATGAGTTAAAATCGGTATTTTTTCAAACTAGGAATTTGGAATTTATACAAATCAATGAGATTAATTTATGAATGTGATTTGTATAACCTAATTATGTTATTTAATGAGCATTTTGGCCATTTGAATCGTTAAAATTTTTATATTGGTTAAAACATCAAGTTTTGAACCGAAATGGGAATTTGTGCTAACTAGGTTTTTGGAAAATAAAACGATTGGTTTAATTTTATGTTTCTGACGAATTAAACCCTATTTATTATACAGTTAGTGAGTTTTGAAAGCATGATTGGTATGTTTGGTGTTTTTCTTGATCAATCGACGTTTGTACGCCGATGTCGAGGGTTTTTTGGTTGATTTGTGAAAGCAAACCATAGGTTTTGACCTATGTGGGATTCGTGTGTTGTTTTGGTTATGAGTCGAATTTTAATGCGATACAGTTGGTTATGATATGTAGGTACCCCATGTGGAGTTCGAGACGACAAACAAGCGCGTGGCGACGTCGGCACCGGCGAGCAAAGATCAAGTGAGTAGATTTATATCTACGGGGAGAAGTCGGATGGATGGCGTATAGCACCACCGCAAAATTATGAGGAATGAGGTGATACGGTAACAAAATACTTTTATATGTTAATAGGAGATACGAACACCGAATAAGAGAAGCCTTAGGAGCTTATAGGTTTAGGATTAGCGAAAATTGAAGAAAGGACTTTAGCGGATTTCTTAGTCACGAAACCTAGAGTAAGGATTTCCATACACGCACACATATACACTTGCATATATCATCTTCTTGTGCGTATATGGGAATGCGTATATATGTATATACGCATGGGTATGGGACTATGTATATATACATTCATATACACATGCATGAATGTTGAGTATGTTGTATGATATTTGGAGATGAGTCGATGAGATTGAGCTTGAGGCCGTGAGATCGGTGATGTGATGTGGTCCGTATTTGAGATACGACATGATATTTTAGCGGGTTCTTTTGGCGTGGTGTTTTCATACACCCGCATGCATTTCATGGATGGTATCAGTATTGTACTAGACGTAGATCAGTACCCCGATCATTATATTTGATAACGAGGATACCGGATGATAAATGCGATAGATGTGACATTTGACCCGTACCCAGATTTCGGAGGCCGTACGACGGATTTACCTTACGAGCTATATATTGATGATAGATCCGCACTCTTGATTCGAGAATGTCATATGATATGTTGTATCGTACATGATATTATTGAGGCGGGAGCACCGACTATTATATGTGTGTGTGTGTGTATCGACTCAGATGTTGGTGGTTTCCGTACCCCTTTTGATTAGTTGTTAGTTAGACCTGTAGTTTACCTAGTAGATGTCAGACTGGACCCGAGTCATACCAATTTCCAAAACTGACGAATCGTGAGAATTTTAAAGAAATACCAAGGGATGCTACGGATATTTTAAAAGACGCATCTGTTCTTAAAAACACCGTAGTCCTTATTTTCAAACACCACGATTCGTACTATTTCAAACTGAAAACAGTATAACCCATGTATACTAAGGTAGATTCCTTGTTGTTACGTTATTATTCATGTTCCGCATATTATTGTTGTATTTATTATTCATTTTCCATATTTTGTTGTTATCGCCTCATTGCATGCCATTGTGTACGTAGTAATTATAAAATCATGATGTTAGGACACCAGCACCATTACCGATGACGTATATACTCCACGTACACTCGCTTGCCGGCTCACACACTTCTTCATCGGTAATTGCCATGTCACGTACACTTTAGAAAATACCTTTTCATTGATATAGCTTGATAACTGATAGTCGCAATATGTTATAGCTTCCATATGCTAGTTTAAATATTGCATTCATTGCATAATATTTGGTGCATTCATATATTCATTGGTTATGCAGTATTATTGAGATTTATGCCCGTATTCACCGTTTATTGGTATCATGATTTTGATGATTTCGGATTTACATGAGATTTCTGGATTTGGGGGAAAACCGCAAAAATTTAATAAATGCTAAGTATCATCATTTTAAAAATGCAAATTGCGGTTTTCTCATGATGTATGAGTCGTGCACCATGAGTTTTCATGATTGCTGTTAGATTTCGAGACTCGATTCGAGGAGTTGGATGAACCGTCTCCGGTACATGGTGGGCCCGGTATGGTACCCCGGGGCAAGAAGCTCGAGTTGTATTCGATGAGCCTGGCTGGGGAGCACTACCTACCGGTGATATTATTTGGACTCGTCGGTTATCCGGAGGATACCGGACGGAGTCATGAGATGGTTATAGGCTGATCCGTTCTGCCGGAGCCCATGGGCCGATCCCGCAGATGATACAGATGCCTGAGATATTGATATTGAGATTTGAGATTTGATGCTGAGACTTATGTTTTGTGTCGATGCTTGACACTAATTTCTCTGTTGCATTCATTGATGATACGTGATTGACATACATATAGAAATCTCATTGATTAAAGAAAATAGTTGTCTCACTCATGATATTTTCTATTTCCATTCGTAATGCATTCATACATCATATATCTGATATGTTGCTATCTGGGGAACGGACACGAGCAGGTAGTATTACACTATACATAGCTGGACCAGGATTTCTATTTGAGGATATTACCTTATATGACATAGGATAGCGTTATGCATGCGATTTCTGCTCGTAGATGTTTTCTACCCACGAGTTGGTAACTCACCCCCGTTGTGCCACGGTTCCTTGCAGGTTTTGCCGTACAGGTCCTTTGCGGCTTTGCTGGCACACTGTACTTTCCGGGTGATTGCTTTGGCAGTTGGGTTCTTTGCATCAGGGCCGCCATTGTTTATTATTATTTCAGTTGTATCTAGAAACTCCATCACCCAGATTGTATATTTGAGAGAGTTAGAAAACCAGTTTGTTATTCTTTCGACCTTAGAGTCGCGCGTTGTATTATTATATTTTTCATGTTGTTTTGAGTTTCTTTTGAGTTTTGATCCTCGCCCTTGGCGTTGTATATTATATTGCTTGCGTGGTTGTGACCGTCGATTGACGAAGAGCTAGCTCCCGCTTGGGGATGCCTTTTTATTGATTTCGTATACTATTCATGTTGAATCCCGTTTGGGGGCCTGTATTTACAAAGGGGACTCTGCCGAAATTTCAGAAAATACTTGATGTTTTTAAAACGCATAATTCAGCTTATGCTATTAAAACTACTTGCTTTAAGTTGGTTTTTCCTTCACTCTACTGCTTCTTTGGTTTTGATTTCTGGGTTTTGGCTTACTTAGATTACGTACGCCTCGAGACGTCCGTAATTTAAGTGCCGGTCATGTTTCGTACTTTTCGGGTCGTGACACATCATCATCGATAATTGCCATGTCACTACACTGTAGAATTGCTGCATCATGATACGACTCCTTGCATAATTTACTTGCTATTGTTGCATATGCACCTTTATACGATGTTGTATTAGACTTTGGAGAAAATGGGAACCACAGGATATATTTTAAAAACTGAAATCATTTAAAAGAGCGGTTTTCGTTTAATATGATACATCAATGTTCCATGTTGCATGATACACGGATATGCTTACATTTCTATCATATGTCGCATACATCATGCTTTATGATTTTTACGCATTGAGATATGCTGTTTTCATGAGATTTCTGGATTTGAGAACCGTGGCTATTTCAAAAGAAAGTATGTACTGCTTTAAAAACCCAGTTTCTCTTGATATGATATTCCAGTGCGTCCACCATGCGTTTTCTCAGTTCTGAGACGTGTGACATGTGAACCCGATTCGAGGAGCTGGATGAGGCCGATTGCGGGTACATGGTGGACCCGGTATGGTACCCCGGGGCGAGAACGGATTTGTTATGCAGTAGACGGTGAGCCCGGCAGATGGACCACTACTTATCGGTGATAGAATTTGGGCTCGGCGGATATCCGGAGGATACCGACCGGAGTCGAGAGATGATATGGGCCGATCCGGACTGTCAGAGCCCGTGGGCCGATCCGGACTGACGGAGCCCGAGATATGAGGATTTATGTGTCGATGCTGGACACGGGTTTCATGATGTTTTCGAGTGTCGATGCTGGACACCCACGCTCCATAATTTTGATGTGTCGCGAGGGACACACCTTGATTTATATCCTCATACTTCCTTGCATATGCTTTTATGATATTTACATGCATGATGTTGTTGTGTCATTGGTTGACTCATGGACGGGATCCACTTTCATACATACATTGATTTTATGGTTAGATGGTATCCACATGCTGTTAGGCCCTTTTTTATGTTGTTGGCACATATATGACCCGGTCACCCTAGATATCATAGTGATACCTTCATGATATAGCTGACCTAGGAGTCGTTGTTTATTCGATTTCTACTTGTATATGTTTTTCCACTCACGAGTTGGTAACTCACCTCCATTGTGCCACAATTCTTGCAGGTTGACCACATGGATCAGTAGCGGCTTCGCTGGCACACAGTTGCATTCGAGTGTTTTTCTTTGGTAGGTGGGACATTTGTGTCGTGCCCCCTCTTGTATATATTTTTCATATTGTATCTAGTCAACTCCATCAAATCAAACCAGTATTTGTATAAGTAATGAGACTTAGCAAGACTGTTAGTGCAAGACTTGAGCGATGGGGTTTATGTTCGCATTTTGGGTTGATATCTCACTTTAACCTTATCTTTTGTGGTGATCTTCGCCGTTAAGCGTCGTATACTAATATTAACTGTCTTTTGTGGTTGTGATCCGCCGGTTGGCGAAGAGCTAGCTCCTGCTTGTGGATGCCTTTATATTATCTTGTATTGTGGTTTTGGATCAAAATATACAAACGGGGTGTTGCCTAAGTTTTTAAAAGAAGAAACATGTTTTCAAACTAGTAAATTTAACTTGTATTATTTATGTCACTTTTCCATGCATTTAAGAAAACTTGATTTCATTATACCTTTATTTCAAAACATCACCTCTTTTATTTTCTTAAAAAGGTTTAGATTTCTGGGTTTCAGCTTACTTGAATTCCGTTACGCTTTTAAACGTTGCGTGATTCAAGTGCTAGTCACGAGCTAATATTTCGGGTCGTGACAAAGTTGGTATCAGAGCGCTAGGTTTAACCTTGGTTCGAGTCTATGTTTGACTATGTGGAGTCTAGGGCGGGTATGTATTTCGGAACCTAGGCCTTACCTTACGGAACATAGACTTGAACGGTGGGGTATTAGACCCGAACTTTCGTTTCATAGGCTGACCCTGATTGATGGAGAAGGTAGCTTGAGTAGACTGACGTACCGTACGTATGTTCCGCGGCATATTTACGATATGATACTCCACTTAAGAAACCTGAGGATGTACATATTTTGAGATCTATGATTCTCTTCGTACCCATGATTATACATCCATTTGAGATCCTTGATTCTATTCGTTTCCATGATCGTACCCTCATTGATGTTGTTCCTTCTTATGATCATGTATCCATTCTGAATCTGTCATTTCCCTTCATGCCGTTGATCTGCTTTTTTCGATACTCGATTGTGGTTCCTGTCACCATGGTTTGAGTGCAGATTGATCTGCTACTAGTGTTGCGGTCAGGGAGAGCTCGTCATGGACGAGGACTGACCATTGTGTTTTCTGGTGACATGGGAACGTCTCGATGTAGTGTTGTGTCGTGACCTCTTGTTGAGGCGAGTGTTTGGTTTTGCACCGGACGATCGGGCCATTAACAGAGGATGCCAGTTGTGAGAGGACTGCTGATGTACAGCATATCTCAAAGATTGTGATGTCGTCTACCGTACAGACAGATGACCCAGCTGTTGCTGAGATTGATTGGATGTCGCTTCCAGAGCTTACGAGCTAAGATTGCCGGAGCTTCCAAGCAGAAATGCGACAGATGATAGCTTGTCTACCGCAATTTGAGAGACGAAGGAGATTCGTTAGATTGATGCGCCGACGCAGGCCCAGTTAAGTTGAAGATTTCCAGTGTGGAGTGTCTTACTCAGATCTAGAGCAGACCGATCCAGAGATGACCGTTGACGTATCATTTTTCCTAGAAGATTGAGTTATTGTTTAGCATGCGGATGAAGGATATTCACATGTTGTATAGGCGAAGTTAAAAAGTTCGAACGAATGTCAGAAACCCATTTTTTCCAATTTTAAGTATTCGGAAGAACATGCAGGTAATTCTATGGACCCTCGAGAAGAATGAAAGCCTAACTCGACATGATGTCCATGGAACCGCTTTTGAACCATAGGGTTTGCGGCAGTTTAGCGGTGTCATCAGTGAGGCTTGGTTTTTCCCTTTCTACGGTTGGTCCGTAGGTACTGTGGTATGTACCAGATATTATTAGACTGTGCTCAGGTGTTGAGCTTTCGGGAAATTATGGGAATTTGATGAATCGATCGAAACGTTTAACATCGTCCGGATATCATGTGATAAGAGATCAGTAAGCTGACCAGCTTCGGATAGAGGACCTCACCCAGATGCGTTGTGAGTTGATCGAGAGAGGACGAGCATTGAGTATTCCTCCGATGGTTGGGACGAGTTCCCGAGGACGTGTTCGGCTAGATTTCTTCCACAGGGTGATGAAGATACCGAGTTCATGATTTTGTGTCCGTGTGAGAGACTCTGGATTGACTGTAGCCGAGAACATTGCGGTACGCAGATAGCATGACGTGACTTAGAGGTGGACGATAATAAAGACGAGTGGAACCAGAGGTTCGTGTGAGATGGTGAGTTGTTGTTACTCCCCGTCGAGATCAGAGATCCGGTATGTATACAGTGGCATTGGGATATGGCCAGTTCCCGAGGAAATGTTGTGCTGAGAACGCAGATGTCCAGAAATCGAGAGCAGATTTTGTAAGAGTACCAGCCTCCGTACAGTTCGGCATAGGCGAGATCGGAAGAGACCTTGAGCAGGATTCCTTCCAGGACACTGCTGCAATGAGATTTGCATCCAGGATCAGATGTGTCACGTGTATTCAGAGGACCAGAGGCCGACGCCGGTGACGTGCTGCTTTACGAGTGGTCATACTAATTGGCCAAGAGATGACCAGAGAAGTGCCAGAGCGGAATCGTTCCCGTTAGCACACCTGACTGGGCCGATGGACCAATGGATTTCGAGATTGGTAATCCACAGAGAAAATAAGAACCCAGAGACAGAGGACACCAGACCGTGTGTAGGATGCAAGCGGATGTTCTTGTTCTACCGGTTTTAGGCGCACCGGTTCTTTTTTTCGACATTGTAGGAGGTGTACCTCAATGTCATTTGTTGCGATTTGCATTTGTGATCCGAGTATCACGCTTATATCGCTTGGATTTGAGTTTTGATGATGAGTTTCCTGATATTGATTTCATGCACCATGGTTGCACCTACTGGGTATTTACATTTTGTGCATAGTTATTGTTAGTGTATATGCCCTAGAGGCCATTACTGTATCATACTAGTTTGTATATTACTTAATGGATGCTTGGGATATTCACCTTGTATATACAATCTTGCTCAAAATAGTAGTATGCTACTTGGTTTGTTTCTACTTCAATGTGTACTTGTGTTTATTTCATTATATCACTTATACGCATTAGTGGAGCCCTTAGGATCTTTGCTTGATTACCAGCGTTGTGATGGCAGTCACACTAGTGGAGGCTGGGTAATCTATAAGCACATCCTTATACAGGTCCCTAGTCGCAGGACTATCGAGACAGGGCATCGATACTCCGGAGTAGACTAGCGTATGCGCTTCTCATCCCAGTGTGGGAGATGGTCTGTCCCACAGCCATCAGTACGTCGTACTGGAGATAGTATACGGGTGCTCGTTGGGTTACGAGTACACTGGACAGGACTCGTCGGGAACTGACAGGTTGGTATTATACCTATCGTCAGTTATCAGTTCCCAGGTGACATGAGTACAGCTTAGTCCGCTGACTTGACACTGGCACTTCGCCTCAAGTGTGTTCCCACTGCACTTTGATCACTACCCTACCACGGCTCAAAGGAGTCGTGCAAACAGGTGGTGGTTGGGTGCAGTCCCGAAGCACTTGGAGGCAGTGACGGTTAGACAGGATTCGTCTCTCCCGGTATTGGGGGTTGACATCACGCTGTGTCTAGGAGAGCCATTACACGAGTAGTCCCTGGCCATGGCAAACGAGATATACTGGTAGGTTTCCAGTGTTATCTCAGGGTGTTTTGGGCTTCGCTCCGGCACGACTTGTACCGCTATTGGGGGACTGACGTTTACCACCCCCTAGGCCCGCCATGCGATGTATCAGACGAACAGACCGGACTGTACGGAGACTGTCACATTCAGACTCAGTAGGAGTACAGATGGGGTTTCACCTCGTCAGCCTTCTTGTCGACATCTACCTGGGGACCGTTACGCACAGCTAGTGCCGCTTGCGGTCTGTGGTTAAACCCACTGCCAGCGTAGTGTCGAGTCTTTAGAGTCCCACACAGAGGGTATTCGCCTCTGGGCAAAACAGAGTAGAGGTCGCATGGTTTTGCGACAGGGTTCGTTCTCATCCGCGCACTTGTGCACGTTTGGAGTCCGGACGGATTATACTGGAAGGCTCTGGTTTGAGCCAGATACTGGTATATATGTTTTGGGGTTGCTTTTATATCTCGGTATTCTTGTTCCTCGGAACGAGAATGCAGGTGTGTATGCACAGTTGCTTGAGGCGGAGGATGAGTTTTTCCATTAGGGTTTCGGAACGGGTGCGTTTGCACAGTTGACAGTTATCATTTTCCAAACCCTAATAGATTTATGGATTATCTATTTATAATAGTAATTAAATGAGAATTTTGTTATGGTTGATTTTGTTGACTTGTTGACCATGGTTGACTTGTTGACCATGGTTGAATGTTGACCACCATCATGCTTTAAAAAGTCTTCCTTGATTTATGCTTACATTTTTAAATGAAGCATGGTAGTGGTCATTCCAAATTACCATCAACTATTCTCATTTTCAATTATTATTATTAGATAATTCTTTTCTTTTGCATTATGGTTGCAAGAAAGAATAGAATAGCTCATTCTATCATATTCATTCTCTCTCCTCTCTTCATCTTCTTCTTCCTCTAGCAAAGAGAAACCTTCTCATGTGTTGAGAATCCTTCTCTTTAAAAAAAGGAAAAGCAAACCCTAGTCACTCTCTACTCACTCTAGGATCAAAGGATTAGCAAGCCGGAGATTCTAGTTCACTCCAAGTCCGAGAAAGAGCCCAAGGTCGAACCCTCGAGGTGGATCCATCTTCGATGGAAGAAGGCGACGAAAAAGAACCATCAACCTCTACAAAGTTTGAAGAAGAAGGAGTTCAAGTTTAGGTATAACCATCTTCATCCGAGTAGCTAACTTCTTTTAGCGTATTTGCTAGTTTAGTTTAGACACGATCCCGACCTTGTTTAGTCCATGTTGCCTCTTGCGATAAAAATTTGTTTTTTATACCGTTTCCGCCTCCCCGTAAGCACCGGGGGTCGCAATATGGACTTACAGTGGTATCAGAGCCTAACTAAACTTAAACTAGCTTGGTAGTGAAGTGTAACGAAGTTCGGAACCGAAAAAATCACAAAACCGGAAAATTACAAAACCTTAGTTTCTGTTGAAAATTTTTTGGCTCAAAATGAAAAACTTTATACTTGTAAATTCGACTCAGGGTTTTGTGTGAACACCCAAGAAAAACGATACAGTGATTCGACCAACCCGCCGCCCTTCCGCCGCAGAATCTAGGTAGTTGCCGCGGAACCGCCGCGTCTTGTCGTGTTCTCTGCATCGTTTTTGGTGCAGTGTGTGTCTGTGTTGGTTTTGGGATTTTTGAAATATATTATATGTGCCCAGATTTTGCAGAAAAGAAATTTCCTTTTGGGGTCCTATAATTCCGTATTTTTTCCGAACTTCACTACACTTTGACTATGATGGTTATATCTGTGATGTTTGCATGTATTGAACGTCGGCTAATCGCTATAAGACGATTAGTCGGGGTTATACATGATCTGTAATGTGCTGGAATGTGTATATGAATGTGTTGGACTGTCGCGGGTGAATAGCCGGGGTGGATGTGAGATGGGCTTTTGTTTTTCTTTCATTCATTGTAAATGTAAATTGATGTAATAATATTATTTGTTTGGCCGCACAACCGGGTCGGGGTTGTAGCCGTCATTGTATAATTCTTTTTACTGTTTTTTGCTCCTAGGATAGACCCATGGAGGGGTGCACAAACTACCGAGGACTTGGCGGGTAGTTTGCCGCACCCGTAGGGGTCTTGGGTGGGGTATTTGGCTATTCACCGCGACCGTGTTATCCGCTTTTCGTTCCAGGCTCGAAAGGATTGCGGATTGCTAGTATATCCAATGTATTCATCTGTGATCTGTAATGTCTATCATTGCTTTCTATTTAGGCGTTGCTTATGTTTTACAGCCGCGCTAGCCCAGCCCCCGCTCTGTCGTTAGTTAAGTAACCTAACGGGTAATGACGGGGCCCCGTGGCGAATGCGAATGGCATAAGCGTACGTCATATTTTGGTTGTTTTCTGCAATGGTAGGATTAAATGATGGGACGCATTAAAAGTACTAATGCAAGAATATCACGCATTAAAAGAACTAATGCAAGATAATAAACCAAGTTTAAGTCGATGGAACACTTTCGAAAAACCACTCGGTTCTTTTCAAAACTAACTTTTAAATGCGGAGATTGAGCCACTCCTTCTAAAAGCTATCTCGTTCCATCGATTAAATCAAGTTCACTACGTTCACGGTTTCGCCAAAACCATTCGTAGCCCTCCGTCGCTTCGCATGAATAGGCAATAGTATTCAAGCTATGTATTTTGGCCAAAGTCAAGGCATAGTGATTGGTAGCTATTGGGTGTTCATGTGTAGCATAGATAGATGCGTTGGTTTGGGACAGTCGTGCTGCCATTTTGGCCAAAGTCAAGGGTAGGTACGGATGGATCCAAATTAACCTGGATAGTGACGGGCAGAACTTGACATGTGACTTATGATATTTTGGCCAAAGTCAAGGTCATAAGAGCATGGGGCAAAAATCCACATCGGGAGTTTCATAAGTACTGAAACTTGCTAGATTTGCATACCATTTGGAGTGTGGTGATTCTGGTAGGATTCTTTCAGTTTCGTCACGCGATGATATTTGGATCCCGATCCTACTGTGAGTATATGCTACTCCTCGGGAAATTTTTCACTAAACGATCAATGCTATAAACCTAGTAGGTGCCTAGAAAGGTGTTAGCGGGGTTACGCCCCCAGGGAAAAGAGGTTCTTTAATTAAGGAACTTCGCGAAAGCGTTGGAAAACCTCCCTCGAAGTACCAACACCGGCCTGGCTGAACGGTTAAGCAAGTATTGTACGGTGGGATTGATCCTGACTAATTCTTCCTTTATGGTTTGAGGAGGGATTCGAGAAACAGTGGGAGCCATCCTGTTTAGACAAACTAAAAACCACTCTAAACTTGCAAGAGCATCATGCTGAGTGTTTCTTCTTCTCTCTCCTAATTGCAGCGACCAATCAACATGACTGGACTTAAGTTACTCCTAGATAAAAACAAACTGACAGGGCCAAACTACAAAGATTGGCTCAGGAATGTCAAGATAGCAATCACTTATGACAAGCTGGGGTATCTTCTTACCACCAAAGCTCCCCCTGTCCCTGGTCCAACTTCCAGTGTCGCGGATAAGGAAATCCGCAAGACTTGGGAGATTGATAGCGCGAAGGCCAAGTGCCTCCTGCTTGCCTCGATGGACAACGAACATCAGAGGAGGCATGAGAATATGGACATGGAGTCCATATTGCTCCATACAAAAGAACTGTATGGAGAGCAATCACGTATCGCAAGATACGAAGCGTCGAAAAAGTTGTTTTCGACAAGAATGGCCGTCGGATCATCAGTAGCCGAGCACGTGCTAAAGATGATCGGCTACATTGAGGAGCTCGCTGACCTAGGGATCACATTGGAGAGTGAGCTATATACGGATATAGTTCTCCAGTCCCTTCCTTCCACTTACGCCCAGTTTATACTGAACTTCAACCTACAAGAAAAAGAGGTTGAACTATCAGAGCTCCTCAACATGCTGAGGAGCGCAGAGGGCACCCTACAGAAAAGTAGGGATACATCCACTTTGTTTGTAGGAGGATCATCTTCTTCTAGGTCCAAGGCGAAAGCCAAGGGAAAGAAGAAGAAGGCCCCCGCCAAACCAAGGGGCGGTGTTAGTAAAGTGGATACGAAGGGAAAAGGGAAAGCAACAAAGATAGCGGGGAAGCTTGTGGATAAGGAAGAATGCTTCTTTTGTCATAAGAAAGGACACTGGAAGAATGATTGCAGGGCCTGGAAGGCCAGAACACAGGAATTGAAGCAGGTTGCAGCTTCAGCTTCAGGTGTGTATGTTATTGAAAACTGTCTTTCAATAAACTCTACTTCCTGGGTATTGGATACCGGATCAGGATCTCATATCTGTAATTCTTTGCAGGCGTTGAGAAACCGTAGGGATTTGAAGGCAGGTGACATGACCCTCAAAGTTGCGAACGGAGCTAGCATGGATGCTAAAGCCGTGGGGGACTATCACCTGGGAATGTCAGATGGACATGTTTTGGTTTTGCGTAATTGCTTTTTTGTACCCAACGCAACTTGTAATATCATTTCTGTATCTTTAGTTTCTAAAGAAGGTTATGAATTTGCATTTGTAAGTAATGTTGTAAACATTCACCTTAATCAAGTTTTGATTGGGTCAGGTACTTTGAGTAATGGTATATACGTGTTAAACCAACCACAGATTTTTAATGTCCAGAATACACACAAAAGAAAGTCTCCAGAAATAAATCAGACTTTCTTATGGCATTGTAGATTGGGTCACATCAATGAGAGAAGGTTGACGAAGTTACATACAGAAGGGTATTTGAATGCGTTCGAATATCAGTCGTATGCCACTTGTCAATCCTGTCTCAAAGGAAAGATGACAAAGACTCCGTTTACTGGACATGGAGTAAGAGCGAGCGAGCTCTTGGGACTCGTACACAGTGACGTGTGCGGTCCAATGTCTACACATGCCCGAAGCGGACATTCTTACTTCATTACTTTTACGGATGACTTCTCAAGGTACGGTTTTGTCTTCTTAATGAAACATAAGTCCGAGGCCTTTGAAAATTCCAGGAGTATAAGAATGAAGTAGAGAAACAGACCGGCAAAAGTATTAAGATTCTAAGATCGGATCGAGGTGGAGAATACTTAAGTGCCGAGTTCCTGGACTATTTAAAAGAGAACGGAATTCTCTCTCAGCTTACTCCTCCATACACCCCGCAACATAACGGTGTATCGGAGAGACGGAACCGCACCCTATTGGATATGGTGCGGTCCATGATGAGTAACGCTGAGTTACCGCGATCATTCTGGGGGTATGCACTAGAATCAGCCGCATACCTTTTGAACCGAGTTCCCACTAAGACTGTGCCTACCACGCCATTTGAGATGTGGTGTGGGAAGAGACCCCATCTTAATCACATTAAGATATGGGGAAGTCCAGCTTTTGTCAAAAAGCAGCATGCGGACAAGCTCGAGGCACGCTCAGTACTGTGCAAGTTTGTGGGATATCCAAAGAATTCCAAGGGATATTTCTTCTACTGTGAAGAGGAACAAAAAGTTCTTGTTTCTCGTCATGCCCACTTTCTAGAACACCAGTTCATAGAAAAAGAAATAAGTGGGAGCGCAGTAGAGCTGGAAGAAATTCCAGAACCACAGACTGTTACTGAAAGCTTGGTGGAACCAGAGGGTTCAACAGAACAGGACATTCCTACGCCGCTCCGCAGGAGTAGTAGGCAGTCTCATCCGCCCGAGAGATACTACGGTTTTCTCATAGACGGGGATCGAGAGGATTGCATCATAGATTATGATGAGCCTACTAGCTTCCAGCAGGCCGTTCAAAGCATTGACTCGGTAAAATGGCTGGATGCAATGCGGACCGAAATGGAGTCCATGTACACCAACAAAGTATGGACGTTGGACATTGCTCCAGACGGGGTAAAACCCGTAGGATGCAAGTGGATCTTCAAAAGGAAGATTGGTGTAGATGGACAGGTTGAGACCTATAAAGCTAGGCTGGTAGCAAAGGGTTTTCGTCAAAGACCTGGCTTGGACTACGACGAAACCTTTTCTCCAGTAGCCATGCTGAAATCCATTCGGATCCTTCTTGCCATTGCTGCCTTCCACGATTATGAGATCTGGCAAATGGACGTAAAGACAGCTTTTCTAAATGGAAATTTAGAGGAGTGTGTCTATATGGACCAGCCAGAGGGTTTCATTCAGAGTGGGAGCAGCGGAAAGGTGTGCAAGTTGCTTAAGTCCATCTATGGACTAAAGCAGGCATCGCGGAGTTGGAACATCTGCTTTGATGAGACAGTCAAAGAATTTGGCTTTATCAAAAATCCAGATGAACCATGCATCTATAGTAGATTTGTAGCGAGAACTGTAGCATTCCTCGTTTTATACGTGGATGACATTCTCTTGATAGGAAATGACATTCCTATGCTACAATCTGTCAAGGGGTTCTTGTCACAAAGGTTCTCCATGAAAGACCTGGGTGATGCCTCATACATCCTGGGGATCCGGATCCATCGTGATAGATCCAAGAGGATATTGGGACTTTCTCAGTCCAGGTACATCGACACCATAGTGAAAAGATTCAGTATGGAAGATTCCAAGCGCGGTAACCTACCGGCTTGTCACGGGATCACCCTCTCTAAAGAGATGTCTCCCAAGACTGATTTGGAGAGGGATCGCATGTCTATTATACCCTACGCTTCTGCGGTAGGCTCTATAATGTATGCGATGTTGTGTACCAGACCGGATGTAGCTTATGCACTGAGTGTGGTAAGCCGGTATCAGTCTAACCCTGGGGAGAAACACTGGATAGCAGTAAAGAACATTCTCAAGTACCTGAGAAGGACTAAGGAGATGTTCTTGGTGTATGGCGGAAAAGACCTCCAGATCGAGGCCTTTGCTGACTCCAGCTTCCAGAGTGACAAGGATGATTCCAAGTCCATGTCGGGTTTTGTCTTCACCCTCAATGGAGGGGCGGTGTGTTGGAATAGTTCCAAACAGGAAACCGTTGCAGACTCGACGATGGAAGCGGAATACATCGCTGCATCTGATGCCGCAAAAGAAGCTGTCTGGATGAGGAAGTTCTTGAAAGAACTTCAGGTGGTTCCGTCCATTGTTGACCCAATACCTCTGTATTGCGACAACAACGGGGCTATAGCTTTAGCGAAGGAACCCAGGTCCCATCAGAGATCCAGGCACATCTTGAGGCGGTATCACCTGATCAGGGAGATCGTGGATCGCAAGGAGATCGAGGTTCGGAGAGTCACTTCAGAAGACAACACTGCAGATCCATTCACCAAGGCCTTGCCCCAGACTCAGTTCGAGCGGCTGATCGAGATGATAGGTCTTCGATACGCCAGTACATGGCCTTAGTGCAAGTGGGAGATTGTTAGTGTATAAGCCCTAGAGGCCATTACTGTATCATACTAGTTTGTATATTACTTAATGGATGCTTAGGATATTCACCTTGTATATACAATCTTGCTCAAAATAGTAGTATGCTACTTGGTTTGTTTCTACTTCAATGTGTACTTGTGTTTATTTCATCATATCACTTATACGCATTAGTGGAGCCCTTAGGATCTTTGCTTGATTACCAGCGTTGTGATGGCAGTCACACTAGTGGGGGCTGGGTAATCTATAAGCACATCCTTATACAGGTCCCTAGTCGCAGGACTATCGAGACAGGGCATCGATACTCCGGAGTAGACTAGCGTATGCGCTTCTCATCCCAGTGTGGGAGATGGTCTGTCCCACAGCCATCAGTACGTCGTACTGGAGATAGTATACGGGTGCTCGTTGGGTTACGAGTACACTGGACAGGACTCGTCGGGAACTGACAGGTTGGTATTATACCTATCGTCAGTTATCAGTTCCCAGGTGACATGAGTACAGCTTAGTCCGCTGACTTGATACTGGCACTTCGCCTCAAGTGTGTTCCCACTGCACTTTGATCACTACCCTACCACGGCTCAAAGGAGTCGTGCAAACAGGTGGTGGTTGGGTGCAGTCCCGAAGCACTTGGAGGCAGTGACGGTTAGACAGGATTCGTCTCTCCCGGTATTGGGGGTTGACATCGCGCTGTGTCTAGGAGAGCCATTACACGAGTAGTCCCTGGCCAGGGCAAACGAGATATACTGGTAGGTTTCCAGTGTTATCTCAGGGTGTTTTGGGCTTCGCTCCGGCACGACTTGTACCGCTATTGGGGGACTGACGTTTACCACCCCCTAGGCCCGCCATGCGATGTATCAGACGAACAGACCGGACTGTACGGAGACTGTCACATTCAGACTCAGTAGGAGTACAGATGGGGTTTCACCTCGTCAGCCTTCTTGTCGACATCTACCTGGGGACCGTTACGCACAGCTAGTGCCGCTTGCGGTCTGTGGTTAAACCCACTGCCAGCGTAGTGTCGAGTCTTTAGAGTCCCACACAGAGGGTATTCGCCTCTGGGCAAAACAGAGTAGGGGTCGCATGGTTTTGCGACAGGGTTCGTTCTCATCCGCGCACTTGTGCACGTTTGGAGTCCGGACGGATTATACTGGCAGGCTCTGGTTTGAGCCAGATACTGGTATATATGTTTTGGGGTTGCTTTTATATCTCGGTATTCTTGTTCCTCGGAACGAGAATGCCGGTGTGTATGCACAGTTGCTTGAGGCGGAGGATGAGTTTTTCCATTAGGGTTTCGGAACGGGTGCGTATGCACAGTTGACAGTTATCATTTTCCAAACCCTAATAGATTTATGGATTATCTATTTATAATAGTAATTAAATGAGAATTTTGTTATGGTTGATTTTGTTGACTTGTTGACCATGGTTGACTTGTTGACCATGGTTGAATGTTGACCACCATCATGCTTTAAAAAGTCTTCCTTGATTTATGCTTACATTTTTAAATGAAGCATGGTAGTGGTCATTCCAAATTACCATCAACTATTCTCATTTTCAATTATTATTATTAGATAATTCTTTTCTTTTGCATTATGGTTGCTAGAAAGAATAGAATAGCTCATTCTATCATATTCATTCTCTCTCCTCTCTTCATCTTCTTCTTCCTCTAGCAAAGAGAAACCTTCTCATGTGTTGAGAATCCTTCTCTTTAAAAAAAGGAAAAGCAAACCCTAGTCACTCTCTACTCACTCTAGGATCAAAGGATTAGCAAGCCGGAGATTCTAGTTCACTCCAAGTCCGAGAAAGAGCCCAAGGTCGAACCCTCGAGGTGGATCCATCTTCGACGGAAGAAGGCGACGAAAAAGAACCATCAACCTCTACAAAGTTTGAAGAAGAAGGAGTTCAAGTTTAGGTATAACCATCTTCATCCGAGTAGCTAACTTCTTTTAGCGTATTTGCTAGTTTAGTTTAGACACGACCCCAACCTTGTTTAGTCCATGTTGCCTCTTGCGATAAAAATTTGTTTTTTATACCGTTTCCGCCTCCCCGTAAGCACCGGGGGTCGCAATATGGACTTACAGTTATTGCACTTGAGATATGTTTTTATGCACCGTTGTGTTGGTTTTTGATTTGTGCATATTTATTGCAATTGATATCGGTATTGTGCCTTGGTTGCACATGTTTAAGATTTCATGGATTTCATACAGTTGATTTGATTTTGTGCGTGTGGTATGCACTCGATTTGATTTTTGCACTCGGGATAGCTTATATGTGCTTGTAGTGCATTGATATGTGTTTTGTGTACGCAGTTGCACACATTTATGATTTTATATACCTTGGTACACGCGGTGTTGCTTTTATACGCATTTGAGTTATGGATTTGTATTTCGTGCACTGGATGCACTGTATTCGTATTTCTTGCACTGGAGGCACTGTATTCGTATTTCGTGCACTGGATGCACTGTATTCGTATTTCATGCACTAGATGCACCAGATTTGCACTTCGTGCACTTGTTGCACTAGATTTTCATTTCGTGCAATTGTCGCACCAGATTCATATTTTTGTGCATTTTCTGCACCAGATTCGTATTTCGTACATTAGTCGCACTAGATTTGCATTTCATGCATTTGTTCCACCGGATGGGTATTTGTGCATTTGTCGCACTAGATTTATACTATGTACCTTGGTTGCACCCGATTTATGTATTTGAGCATTTGTTTCTCTATACTTATGTTTTCGTGCGCGTTGCACTTGACGTTCGTTTTTCGTGCGTTTTACCGGACTGGGCATTTATATGGACCTGATACGCTTGGGTTGGATTTTGCGCATATTAGGCGCTTGGTATTGGTTTTGTGCACATCGGATGCACTTGAGCGAGATTTTACCTGTGCATGTCGGATGCACTTGATTTAGATTTCTTTCGTGCATGATGGATGCACTTGATTTGGATTTTCGCTCATGTTGGGCGCATGATATGAGATGTGGTTTTTTTCACACCGGATGCACTCAATTGGGATTTTCATTCGTGCATGTTAGTTGCACCGGATGCACTCTAGATGTATTTGATATTGTTGTCGTGCACACCCGTTGCACTGGAAAGATATTTTCGTGCACACCTGTTGCACTTAGTTTTTCTTTTGTGCATATTATGTCACCTGTATTTGGATTTGATTTCCATGCGCACCAGACGCACGTGATTGTTGGGTACGCCTTTTGAGGCTGATTTTGGTTTTGAGCACTTTGTTTTCGTTTTGGGCACCATATTATATAGTGGCCAAACAGGACTGATCTGAGGACAGTACCTATATACTTTGCATGCATGAAAAGTTTACCAAGAGGTTTTTGAAAAAGAGCTATAGTCTCGCTATTTCCTACATGTCCGTGTGCGATACGTACGTTTTTTTAAGGAAAACCTTTTAGGATATTTTGAAACGACAGAACGTATACTTAGAAAAACAAAAATGGAAATATATTATTACTTTACAAATGGACGTACGTCACTTATGCCGTGAGTTACACATCACACGGCGATTTAGAAAGTATTTTGCATGTGTGTCATTAAGTTTTTGGAGGATTTTCAAGCATGCGTACTATAAAAGTATTATTGTGTTTGACTGGTGCATATTGGATTTCAGTATTGGATTTCGAGATCTGTAACTCCATTGTAACTCCGAGAATATGCGTGCAAACCCGATGATTTGCGTGACGCTTGACGGAGTTCGGTTTTTGAGTTTTGTACTCGTTTTCATGCGCACTTGACGCGCTGTGTTGTTTCTGCATCTTCCATGATTTCGGAGCCCCGTTGATTTGAGTTGATTATTGAAATGTTTTAGGTTTTGGGGTTTTAAATTTAAATTTGGGGACCGAATTTCTTTAAGGGGGGAAGATTGTAACATTTCAGAAAATATAAAATATTATTTTTGGAATTTAATATTAAAATAATATTTTTTCCCGAAAATTGCCCGATTTGCGAAATTGGGGTTTTCGAAAAAGGGTATAAATATATACCAATAATTGTGAAATAAATGAAAATTAAAATGATTTATTCATTTAAAAATATATTTAAAGGGTTTGGCATTTTTAAAATTTATTATATGCAGTTTTGATAAATACCGATTAGTGCACTGCTAATCGCGATTAGGCCAAATCCGTGTTTCTACAGTTTTCATTGTTAGTGCAACATGACATGTTACATGTTATTTCGTTTGGGTTGTTTTATGTTATGGTTTTATTGTGGTGAGAAGAGAAAAGAAAGGAAAAAGGGTGTCATGATGACTTGAGGAGAGAGAGACGGGACATCATGATGAGAGTGAGCATGCTAGGAGAGAGAATGAGAGTGAGAAAGATAGAGAGAGGGAGAGTGCAGCCCCATATCCATTCCCCCACCATTTCTTTCATCTCTTTCTTCATCCTCAAGCCCATCATTCTACCCTCATGATCCATCTCCAAAATCTCATCAAAACCCCATACCCCCTTCACAAAAGACGATCACCTCCTCACCCTCATCGCAATGGACCAAGCAAGGTTAGATTTTGAAGACATGGGACTTCTAAGGTTTTGCTTGGGTGTAACCATGAGGTATATCTATTTTCATTTAGGGTAATTTTGATTTCCTAGCATTTTGTTTAAGTTTAGAAGTCGTTTATGTTGGGTTTACCTAGCACCTCATGAAGGGATTGGAAGCATCACATGTACCAAAGATTAAAATTTGAGGGTGCTAAGTAAGCATACAAAGAATCAATCCTAGAATATTAGGGTTTCTAAAACAACATTTCATCACAAGTAAGAAAAGTTAGGGTTTTTGAGAGTACAACCTTTGTAGCTCCCTACGCTAGACTCCTCGGCCATTTGGGGTTTGGAAAAAGTCCGCGTGATTTCCTCTAGGTCCACGATGATCCACCCGGAGTCCGCTTTGTCCAAGCTTGCAACTTCACTTGATCAAGAGAAAGAAATGAAGCTAACACTCTAAACAAGTGGGCAAGACTTGTGTAGAATGATGTTGTGGTGGCTTTTCTCACTTCAAAATCCTAACTTGGTGAGTGTTTTGCTCACAAGAATAATCTAGAGAGCAAAGGAAGAATGAGGAAGAAGATGATGGCCTTTTAGAACAAAAGAGAAAGATAATCACCTTTGAAAAATAGAAAATATATGAATATATATTTTCCACTTCTCATCTCAAACCATGGTTAAACAATAAAGATATTATTGAACTTGAGTTAAAACACAAAAGGAAAGTTAATCCATGGTTAAATGGTGGGTGAGCATGGTTAGGTCAAAGAAGAGTGTAGAATGAAACCATGAATTATCCTTTCCTTTTTCTTTTGTTTTAAAACAAATGAAATAATAATACATATATATAAAACCATGGTGTGAGTCTTATATTGCCACCATTTTCTATGTATAAACAACCATATGGATGATGTATGTATGTGTGCATGCACATCCATATGTGCATGAATCAAGAAAGAATGCATACATGCATGCATACATCAAAAATACAAGAAAGGATTTCTAGTGAGAAACTAATGGTTAAATGATAAATCAACACTTGATTTATCAATCCGGCCATATCACATACGACCGAACCAAAAGCAAGCCGCCCGATTAATATACGGTATCTCATACGCGCATTTTAACCGGGTCCATGCGCATATCGCATACGCGCACCACAACGTTTTACCAGGACTAGGTAACTCCTTTGTGGGACTCTAAGACTCGGCAATACGCCGGCAGTGGGTGATGATCATATCAAGCACCCCCAAGCCGCAAGCGGTCAGCTAAACGTAACGTCCACCCGGGTATTGAGCGACCAGAAGAAAACAAGCGAACCTGCTACAACTCCTGTCGAGCCAACCGGCAACACTACCTGATCAGTCCGGTCTCCTCGTCTGATATGTCGCATATCAAGTCTAGGGGTGGTAAACGTCAGACCCCATTAACGGATAAGTCGTGCCGATATGAGGCTCATAACGGGTCGAGAAACTACTGGTAACACTTATCAGTAAATCTCTAATCAGCCCTGACTAGAGACTTACCTGTTACGGCCAATCGAGCACAGCGCAACATCAAACCCCAATACCGGGAGAGACGAAACCCCTCCTATCGCTCATTGCCTCCTTGTGACTCGGGACTGTACCCAAAAACCACCGTTTTGCACGCCCTCATGGACGTGGTAAGGTGGAAATCAAAGCATAGTGGGAATCATACAAGACTCTATGACGATCTCGGGTCTACAGACTAACCTGCACAAGTGTCACCAGAGAACTGCCATCTGACGTGAGGTATAATACCATCTAGGAGTTCTCGGCGAGTCCGTCCAGTGTACCCATTCTCCACTGAGCACCCGTATACCATCTCTGATGTCAAACAAAATTGGATATGGGCATCGCCCATCTCATGGGTCGTGAAGCGTATACGCTAGTCTACACTGGTATATCGATGCCCCATCTTGATACACCCACGACTAGGGACCTTGAAGGATGTACTTATGGACTACCATGTCCCCACTAGTATGATCTGCATCATAGTCCAGGTAGTCAAGTACACATCCTTAGGGCTTTACCAACATGTAACTATAAGATAGTAAAACGAGACAAGTATACACGTTAAGATAAAGAGCATCCAGATAGCATACTATCATATAGAGCAAGAAAGTCATATCTATATATGTCCAAGCATCCAATATAATATACATCATCTGTACAATACTGGCCTCTAGGGCATACATACAACTAACAATCTCCCACTTGCACTAGGGCCAGCTGCTGTAGTATCGCATACCAAGCATCCCGAAGAGTCTCTCAAACTGTATATGGGGAATGGCCTTCGTTAGTGGATCCGCTGTGTTATTCTTCGTGTCAACCTCCTGACCTCGATCTCCCGGCGATCAATTATCTCCCGGATCAGGTGATACCGCCTCAGAATATGCCTGGATCGCTGATGGGACCTGGGTTCCTTGGACAAAGCCACCGCTCCATTGTTATCGCAATACAAAGGTATTGGATTCTCAAAGGATGGAACCACGCCAAGTTCAGTAATGAACTTCTTAATCCAGACAGCCTCTTTGGAAGCATTGTTGGCAGTGATGTATTCAGCCTCTATCGTCGAGTCTGCCACGGTTTCCTGCTTGGAACTCATCCAGCTAACCGCCCCTCCGTAAAGGGTAAAGACAAATCCCGACTGCGACTTAGAGTCCTCCTTATCACTCTGGAAGCTCGAATCGGTAAAGGACTCTACTTGGAGTTCTCCGTTACCATACACCAAGAACATCTCTTTAGTCCTTCGTAAGTACTTGAGAATGCTGTTCACAGCTGTCCAGTGACTCTCTCCAGGATCAGCTTGATACCTGCTCACTACACTTAGTGAGTATGCTACATCGGGTCTGGTACATAGCATCGCGTACATGATAGAGCCTACAGCTGAAGCATAGGGTATCCCTTGCATGCGAGCTCTCTCCAAATCAGTCTTGGGAGACATCCCTTTGGAGAGAGTGACTCCAGAGATCGTGGGTAAGTTCCCACGCTTGGATTCTTCCATACTAAACCTCTTTAGTATGGTGTCAATGAACCTCGATTGGGACAATCCCAATATCAGTTTGGATCTATCTCTATAGATCCTTATTCCCAATATGCAGGAGGCATCACCAAGATCTTTCATTGAGAATCTTTATGATAAGAAGAGCTTGACCGATTGCAGCATAGGAATGTCATTTCCTATCAAGAGTATGTCGTCCACGTACAATACGAGGTAGACAACCTTACTCTCTGCCACCTTCTTGTAGATACAAGGTTCATCTACGTTTTTGACGAAATCAAACTCTTTGATAACGACGTCAAAGCAGATGTTCCAACTCCGCGATGCTTGCTTTAATCCATAAATGGATTTGAGCAGCTTTCACACCTTCCCGCTGCTCCCACTATCTACGAAGTCCTCTTGCTGAGTCATGTACACGCACTCTTCTAAATCACCGTTTAGAAAGGCGGTCTTAACATTCATTTGCCAGATTTCGTAATCATGATATGCAGCGATGGTAAGCATGATCCGGATGGATTTAAGCATAGCTACTGGAGAAAAGGTCTCATCATAGTCCACACCTGGTCTTTGACGAAAACCCTTTGCAACAAGTTTAGCTTTGAAAGTCTCCACTTTCCCATCTACACCAAGTTTTTTCTTGAAGATCCACTTGCTCCCAATGGGTTTTACCCCTTCAGGAGCAACTTCCAAAGTCCATACTTTGTTGGTGTACAAGGATTCCATCTTGGACAGCATAGCATCCAGCCATTTCACTGAGTCCCCACTCGTGATGGCCTGCTCGAAGCTAGTTGGGTCATCATCAACCATGATGCAATCCTCGCTCCCACCATCCATGAGAAAACCGTAGTATCTCTCAGGTGGGTGAGGAACCCTACTAGATCGGCGGAGAAGCTGAGGTTCGTTGGGAGCTACTGAATCCTCTGGTTCCATTAAATTTTCAGTCGCGGTTTGTGTATCTGGAACCTCTTCCAGCTCCACCACTTTGCCACTAATTTCTTTTACAAGAAATTCCTTTTCTAAAAAGGTGGCATGTTGAGCAAAAAACACTTTTTGTTTCTCACCGTGGTAGAAAAAATACCCATATGAGTTCTTTGGATATCCCACAAACTTGCAAAGAACTAACCGTGCCTCGAGTTTGTCCGGATTTTGTCTTTTGACATAGGCCGGACAACCCCATATCTTAACTCGTTTAAGATATGGCCTCTTCCCACTCCATATCTCATATGGTGTGGTAGGTACAGATTTAGATGGAACTTGATTGAATAGGTATGCTGCTGTCCCCAGCGCATATCCCCAGAAGGAAATAGGTAACTCAGCTGTGCTCATCATAGAGCGCACCATATAGGGTGCGGTTCCTCCGTTCCGATATACCGTTGTGCTGTGGTGTATATGGAGGAGTCAGCTGAGAGAGAATCCCATTCTCTTTTAGGAAGTCCAGGAATTCATTGCTCAAGTATTCACCTCCTCTATCAGATCGTAGGATTTTAATACTTTTTCCGGTTTGGTTCTTGACTTCTTGCTTATATTCTCTAAATTTCTCAAAAGCTTCAGACTTATGTCTTATCAAGAACACATGTCTGTATCTTGAGAGATCGTCAGTGAATGTAATGAAGTACGAAGAACCATCCCTGGCATGTGTAGACTTGGGACCGCATACATCACTATGTATCAGCCCCAAGAGTTCGGTAACTCTTTCTCCGTGTTCCGTAAACGGAGTTTTGGTCATCTTGCCTTTGAGACATGACTGGCAAGTGTCATAAGATGAAAATTCGAACGGTTTCAAATATCCATCCTTATGCAACTTAGCTAGTCGTGTCGCATTGATGTGACCCAGTCTACAATGCCACAAGAAGGATTCGTTCAATTCTGAACTCTTCCTCTTGTGTGTGTTTGTTATGCTCAGAACTGTTGACTGATTTAGAACATAAATGCCATTGCACAAGGTGCCTGATCCAACCAACTTTTGGTTACGGAAAATGTTCATAACATTTTCCTGTAATACAAAATTATATCCTTCTTCACTCAACACAGGAACCGATATAATGTTGCATATTAGGTTCAGCATGTAATAGCATTCGTTCAGAATTAATGTATTACCAGTTGGTAATACAAGGTGATATTCCCCGACGGTTTTAGCTGCAACAATTGCACCATTTCCAACTCTTATGTTTTTATCACCTTCTCCAAGTTCTCGACCTTTCTTAATCCCATGTAACTGATTACATATATGGGATCCTGACCCGGTATCCAATACCCAGGACGTAGAGGAAATGGAGAAACATTTCTCTGTAACGAACACACCCGAAGAAAATGCATCATCATGTACTTTCTTCATTCCGGTGGCATGGGAATCCTGGTATTCCCCTATGTCCTGTTCAGTCCTATAACTCTTATAAGAAAGAACGGAACCAACGTTCCCCAGCACAGTATAACATGCGGGTTCAGTCAATACATCCATATTATTATCTTGATTAAGGCATGACATGGTCGCTACTTGGAGAGAGAGAGAAGAAAACACTTTAGCGTATGCTCTTGCAAGATCAGATTGGTTATTATCTTATCTAATCAGGATGGCTCCCACTGTTTTTATCAAATCTTCCTTCAAACCCTAAAAGGAAAGACTAGCCGGGATTAATTACTTCCTACAACTTCGCCGATCTTTCAGCCAGGCCAGTGTCGGTACTTTGAGGGAGGTTCCCCGTGCTTTCGCACGGACCTAATTAAAGTAAACCTCGTTTTCCCAGAGGCATAACCCCGTTGACACCTTTCTAGACACCTACTTGATCGGCTAATTGTCCTGTGTAAAACTCTCCCGGGAGTAACAATTACTCGCAGTGGGTATCGAGATCCAACTATTTCATAGAAGGTATGCAATCTCATTGCAAATTTCAACACTTGAAATTCCCGATAATATTTTGCCCCAAACGATCTATGACCTTGACAAGGTCAACAAACCATAGACCGTAAGTCAAGTTCAACCCGTCACTTCTTGATTGAATTAAACCCACCCGTACGACCCTTGACAAGGTCAACAAGGCCGTACGACTACCCTAATCCAATCTGCATCATATGCATAAGCAGATAAATACTGGTCAGCTACCGCACACTGCGCCTTGACAAAGTCAACAATACTAAGCAGGACTTATCTGAAATGACGGAGGGCTACGACAGGTTTTTCCGAAAACCTATTGCGTAATGAACTTGATATCGTTGTAGAATCTAGTGAATTTTGAAATGGAGTGATTTTGAGGCTTTCATTAGTTTTGCTAAAGAGGTCACTCCCGGTGAAGGGATCACGGCTCTTTCCTCATCAAATAAGGTGCAGGGTATATCACATATATCACTTTGCAAAGCAAAACTCCAAAAGCAATCAAAAGCAAACCGAGTGTTGTAGCATCTGCCAGATTCGCTAAAGAGGTCACTCCCGGTGAAGGGATCTCGGCTTCTTCCTCATCGAATAAGGTGCAGGATATATCATATATATCGCTATGCAAAGCAAAACTGTAGCTACCCTTTTTATGAAAATTTGATTCTACAACATCTTTTAGGTTTCTTTTCTTTCATTAATCACATTAATGAAGTCCCATCATTTAAGTCACCTAAACATCACAGATAAATACGACGTACACTTATGCCATCCGCATTCGCCTCGATGTCCCCTCGGGCACCGTTAGGTTAGGTAACTAACGGCAGGGCAGGGCAGGGCTAGCGCGGGTGTAAAACATAAGTAACGCCTATATAATATATCATATATACTATATACAGTATTTATCACAGAACATATCTAATGATCACATCACAGATATCGCAGCAGAAACATAGATATAATGTGGGATATACTAGGACGTCCGTATTTTGTATTTAGCTAAGAAAAGAAAATACGGATTCCACAGTCACGATGAATAGCCAAGCCCACACCCTGGACCCCTGCGAGAGCGGCAAGCGACCCTACCAATTCTGGAGTTTAGGAGACCCGGTCTCGACTCCTCGAGATGGCCTCCCACTGAACCCCAGAACCCGGTCACCTGTGCTCCTCTCCTTGGGTCCATCCTAATGCGGAAAAGTAAATAATATACAACACTGATGGCATCAACCTCAACCCGGAAGTGCCCCAAATAAAAGAATATTACATTACATTTAAATTTACATGAATGAAAATATAAAACTCTCATCTCACATAAAAAACCCCCTGGCTATTCAATTGCGACAATCCTGCACATCATATCTCAACAACACATAATATCTGAAGGGTTTGCCTAGCACCCTATGAAGGGTTTGGAAGCATCGCATGTCACAAAGTTCAAGTTTTTATGGTGCTAAGCAAGCATACATAGGATCGATCCTAGAAAATTAGGGTTTCTAAAACTTGCATATCATCAAATTAAAGAAAAGCTAGGGTTTAGAGAGTACAACCTTTGTAGCTCCCTACGCTAGACTCCTCGGCTACTTGGGGTTTGAAAAAGCTCCGCTTAAACTCATCTAGGTCACCGATGATTCACCCGGAGTCCGCTTTGTCCAAGCTTGCAACTTCACCCGATCAAGAGAACGAAATGAAGCTAACACTCCAAACAAGTTGGCTAGACTTGTGTAGAATGGTGTTGTGGTTCTCTTTCTCACTTCAAAATCCTAACTTGATGAGTATATTGCTCACTTGAAAAGTTTAGAGAGCAAGAGATCAAGGTTGATGAAGATGATGGCTTTTTTGAGAAGAAGAGAAGAAAAACTCTCATAAGAAAAATGAAAAATATAAGTATATATATTTTCCATCTCTCATTTCAAACCATGGTTAATTGTAAAGATATTATTGTATTTGAGTTAAAAACACAAAAGGAAAATAAACCAAGGGTTAAAAGGTAGGTAAGCATAGTAAGGTAAAGAAGAGTGTAGAAACATTCTATGATTTAACCCTTTTTCTTTTCCTTTTTGTTTTAATTCAAAAGCAATAATAATCCATATAAAGACCATGGTGTGATTCTTATATTGCCACCATTCTCATTGTATAAGCAACCATGATAGAATGATGTATGTATGCATGTGTGCATGCACATCCAAATGCGCATGAACAAGAATGAATGCATACATGCATGCATACATCCAAAAGAAACAAGATAGGATTTCTAGTGAGAAGCTAATGGTTAAATGATAAATCAACACTTGATTTATCAATCCGGCCATATCACATATGACCCCACCAAAAGAAAGCCTCCCGATCAATATACGGTATCCTATACACGCATTTTAATCGGGTCCATGAGCATATCGCATACGCGCACCACAACGTTTCGCCTGGACTAGGAAACTCCATCGTGGGACTCTAAGACTCGTCAATACGCCGGCAGTGGGTGATGATCATATCAAGCACCCCCAAGCCGCAAGCGGTCAGCTAAACGTAACGGCCACCCGGGTATTGAGCGATCAGAAGAAAACAAGCGAACCTGCTACAACTCCCGTCGAGCCAATCGGCAACACTTCCCGTACAGTCCGGTCTCCTCGTCTGATATGTCGCATATCAAGTCTAGGGGTGGTAAACGTCAGACCCCAATAACCGATAAGTCGTGCCGATATGAGGCTCATAACGGGTCGAGAAACTACTGGTAACACTTACCAACAAATCTCTGAATCAGCCCTGGCCAGGGACTTCCCTGTTACGGCATATCGAGCACAGCGCAACATTAACCCCCAATACCGGGAGAGACGAAACCCCTCCTATCGCTCATTGCCTCCATGTGACTCGGGACTGTACCAAAAAACCACCGTTTTGCACGCCCTCATGGACGTGGTAAGGTGGAAATCAAAGTACAGTAGGAATCACACAACACTCTATGACGATCTCGGGTCTACAGAATAACCTGCACAAGTGTCACCTGAGAACTGCCATCTGACGTGAGGTATAATACCATCTGGGAGTTCTCGGCGAGTCCGTCCAGTGTACACAGTCTCCACTGAGCACCCGTATACCATCTCTGATGTCAAACACCAATGGATATAGGATCATCCATCGCCCATCTCATGGGTCGAGAAGCGTACACGCTAGTCTACACTGATATATCGATGCCCCGTCTCGATACACCCACGACTAGGGACCTTGAAGGATGTACTTGTGGACTACCATGTCCCCACTAGTATGATCTTCATCATAGTCCAGGTAGTCAAGTACACATCCTAAGGGCTTTACCAACATGTAACTATAAGACAGTACAAAAAGACTAGTATACATGTTAAGATAAAGAGCAACCAGATAGCATACTATCATATCGAGCAAGAAAGTCATCTCTATATATGTCCAAGCATCCAATATAATATACATCATCTGTACAATACTGGCCTCTAGGGCATACATACAACTGAAAATCTCCCACTTGCACTAGGGCCAGCTGTTGTAGTATCGCATACCGAGCATCCCGAAGAGTCTCTCAAACTGTGTCTGGGGAATGGCCTTCGTGAGTGGATCCACTGTGTTATTCTTCGTGTCAACCCTCCTGACCTCGATCTCGCGGCGATCAACTATCTCCCGGATCAGGTGATACCGCCTCAGAATATGCCTGGATCGCTGATGGGACCTGGGTTCCTTGGCCAAAGCCACCGCTCCATTGTTATCGCAATACAAAGGTATTGGATGCTCAATGGTTGGAACCACTCCAAGTTCAGTAATGAACTTCTTGATCCAGACAGCCTCTTTGGCAGCATCGTTGGCAGCGATGTATTCATCCTCCATCCTCGAGTCTGCCACGGTTTCCAGCTTGGAACTCTTCCAGCTAACCTCCCCTCCGTAAAGTGTAAAGACAAATCCCGACCGCGACTTAGAGTCGTCCTTATCACTCTGGAAGCTCGAATCGGTAAAGGACTCCACTTGGAGTTCTCCGTTACCATACATCAAGAGCATCTCCTTAGTCCTTCAAAAGTACTTGAGAATGCTCTTCACAGCTGTCCAGTGACCCTCTCCAGGATCAGCTTGATACCTGCTCACTACACTTAGTGAGTATGCTACATCGGGTCTGGTACATAGCATCGCGTACATGATAGAGCCTACAGCCGAAGCATAGGGTATCCCTTGCATGCGAGCTCTCTCCAAATCAGTCTTAGGAGACATCTCTTTGGAGAGAGTGACTCCAGAGATCGTGGGTGAGTTCCCACGCTTGGATTCTTCCATACTAAACCTCTTTAATATGGTGTCAATGTACCTGGATTCGGACAATCCCAATATCCGTTTGGATCTATCTCTATAGATCGTGATGTAGGGTGTTTTTCGGACCCCCATTAAGATGGGAATACTCACGCGCTTGTCAGGCGTACTACAGATTCCCCCTGCCTAGGATAGGCCGGGGTTTAATGATTGTGGGGATCCGAATCTCCGGCAGCCGCGGACTAAGCTGCCGTTAATTACCCCTCGCCTTTGGGGCGAGTGAACCTCCGATTAACGGGTTAAACTGGTCATGCGAACTCAATGTGCAGTGTACGTGTGTTTTATTTTGAAAGGGGGTTTTAGATATATCGGGAGACACGCAGAGTTTTTACGGGGGTCCCGCTACCCGGATAGCGGGCTGGGGGTCAAGGGGGCTAGCAGCCCCCTTGTGGGGTTCGTGACAGCGCCCCGGCCCAAAATTTTTTTTGAGGAGGAGAGTGTCGTGGAGTATGTGTATGTGTACATATGTATACATATGTATATATATACATGTGTATATAAATAAAGGGGAAAAAGACATCCAAAGGATCCGTGGGGCCAGCGCCTAGGCGCTTGAGCGCAAGCGCGCCACGTGGAGGCACGTGGGCGCTTTGCGCTCGAGCGCAGAGTGTTGGAGCGCAACGCGCCACGTGTCGGCACGTGAGCGCTTTGCGCTCGAGCGCAGAGTACTGGAGCGCAACGAGCCATGTGTCGGCACGTTGACGCTTTGCGCTTGGACGCTGAGCGCTTGGGCGCAAGCGCGCCACGTGTCGGCATCGGGGCGACTTGCGCTCGAGCACTTGCGCTGGAGCGCAAGAGCGCCACGTGTCGGCACGGGGGGCGACTTGTGCTTGAGCGCAAGCGCGCCATGTGTCGGCACGTGGGCGCTTTGCGCTGGAGCGCAAGCACGCCACGTGTCAACACGCGGGCGCTCTGCGCTTGAGCGCCGACGAGGAAAAGAGGCTTTTAGCCTAAAAAAAAATTTCTCGGAAGAGAAATCGGAGAGGAGTTGGACTCCTGAGTGTTTTTTTTTTAGGTTAATGGGAGGGGTTCTTCTTCTTCCTCCTCTGTTAGCTGGATCTTGAAGATCAAGAGATTTGGGATTTTAAAAATCACTCATTTTTGAGATCTAATGGAAGATCTGAGTTCCCCTTGTGGGTTTTGTGGTGAAAAACTAATTTGTTTTATAAAAAGGAGAGTAGAACTCTTGATTTAATTCAAGAGAAAGAGGAAGGTTTTGGAACCTTGAAGAAGGAGAAAGATCTCAGATCCGAAACTTTTTTTTTGGAGAGAGAAAAAGTTGTTTTGATATTTCATTATCTTTGCCTTTATAGGCCATACACTTTACACATAGCCCTTTGGGCTTCACAAAATAGCATTTTGCCTATCTCATGGCTCATGTGCCATTTCTTTTTGCACATAAGCCATGGGCTTTACAAAATTTGGCTTTATGCCCATTTTTCTTATATTTATTTATATAAATAAAATGCAACAAAATTATTTATTACAAAATTTTTATCATGGCATGGGGGGAGGCCGGCCGCTTCATGTTCAGGCTCGACCAGGGCATGGGCCCACTGGATCTGTGTTTGGGCCCACTTGGCTTGGGGTTGACTTTGATTTTGACTTGGTCAACTGGGGTGTAAATTTTTACTCCAACAAATTGCCCCCCATCAATAAATGCACACCACATATGTGGTTCGTGTGCATGAAATTGATGGATCTTCTTTCACGTGGGGACGACTTGATTCGGTTCCCACCTTTTGGGAAGCTGGCACTGCCTTTTTTACAACGTGGACGATCGATGCGGCCCTTTTTGCGACTTGGACGGTCGGTTCTGCCCTTTTTGCGACTTGGACGGTCGGTGCTGCCCTTTTTGCGACGTGGACGGTCGGTTCTGCCCTTTTAGCGACGTGGAGGGTCGGTGGTGCCCTTTTAGCGACTTGGACGGTCGGTTCTGCCCTTTTAGCGACTTGGACGGTCGGTGCTGTCTTTTTAGCGACATGGACGGTCGGTTCTGCCCTTTTTGCGACGTGGACGGTCGGTGCTGCCCTTTTAGCGACTTGGACGGTCGGCTCTGCCCTTTTTGCGACTTGGACGGTCGATGCTGCCCTTTTTGCGACGTGGACGGTTGGTGCTGCCCTTTTAGCAACTTGGACGGTCGGTTCTGCCCTTTTAGCGACTTGGACGGTCGATGCTGCCCTATTTGCGACGTGGACAGTCGATTCTGCCCTTTTTGCGACGTGGACGGTCGGTGCTGGATTTGACTTGCTCCGCTTCTTGCGGTGTCAGGGATGAAGTTGACTTGTTTCCGAGGTGGAATTTGATTCCGCCAGGGAGGTCATTGGTTGTTTTGCTGACTTGATGTGATTTTGGTTGACATCAGCATCGTTACGCGGGAATATGGTACCAGGAGCGAATCATCATTTGTCATGACAGGATTTGGGGATTTTGGTTTTGGTTTTGGCATTAGCATCGCTGCACTGGAATATGGTACCAGGAGCGAATCATCATCTGCCATGACGAGATTTCCCTCGTTCCCAGTCTAACGACTTAGGGGTCATCTGTTCCCAGTTTAACGACTTAGGGGTCATCTGTTCCCAGTTTAACGACTTAGGGGTCTATTGGATTGGAGTTTAGGATTTTGGGGTTAGGACAGGCATCAGCGTTGCTAACACTGAAGCACACGTGCCAGGAGCAATTCATCATTTGCCTATTCCTGTTGGGGGAGCGATGGCTTAGGAGACAGGTTTAGGTCCCTATCGCCTAAGGCGCTTCAATTTTATGGGCCGTGAGGGTCCCATAAAAGCATTTTCTCCCTACGAGTCGTAAGGATCCCGCAGGTGTATTTTCTCCTTAGGAGTCGTGAGGACTCCTTAGTGTGTTTTTCCTTTATGAGTCGTAAGGATCCCACAAAGGTTTGTTCTCCTCATATATCGTGAGGACACATGAGTGGGTCTTATCAATGGGGAATCATTCCCAAAGCGGAGACCGGCCGCGTAACTGGTGATTACGGTGGGGCATAGGTATGATAAGAATTATTTGAGCCCGTGGATTGTATACGATGGTCAACTTGGGGACCCACCGTAGGGCTGGGAGAATTTTGAGAAATTTAATTTTGGTTGGCGTCTGCATCGCTGCACTGGAATGTGGTACCAGGAGCGACTCATCATTCGCCATTTGGGGACTTGGAATTTGGATCTTGTTTGGCATCAGCATTGCTGCACTGGAATAATGCCAGGAGCAACTCATCATTTGCCTTGGGAGGACTTGGGATTTGGGTTTTTGGTCGGCATCAGCACCGCTAACACTGAAGCGAAATGCCAGGAGCGACTCATCATTTGCCGTTGCCCGTTAGGGAACGATGGCTTAGGAGACAAGTTTGGGTCTCTATCACCTAAGGCTTTTCAATTTTATGGGCCGTGAGGGTCCAATAAAAGCATTTTCTCCCTACGAGTCGTAAGGATCCCGCAGGTGTATTTTCTCCTTAGGAATCGTGATGATTCCTAAGTGTGTTGCTCCTTTGTGAGTCGTAAGGATCTCACGCTGGGGTTTTCTCCTCACAAGGTCGAGAGGACTTTGCGAGTGTATTTCATCTCTTTTCACGAGTTTGCGCCCTTTCGGGTTTTCACAGACTCGCCGGTAGTCCTGCTGTTTTTACTCACGAAGCCCTTTCGGGTTTTCATCCGTGCCCATTTTGCTTGTGGTCATACCGTTTATTTTTTTATTTATTTTATTATTTTATTTTTCTCTCTCTTTTTTTGCCGCCGGTGGGACTTTAAAAGTAGTCTCACCGGCAGGATTTGGGAGAGATAGGGGTCATTTACGCCCGTGGATTGTATACGGTTTTGCAGGATGTATGATCCAGACCGTAGGGCTGATATGCTCAATTCGCCTGCGACATGGAGCATTCACGAGTAGTATTTCTTGAGATATCGGCCATTGATGGGTGGCATGGGCCTTTCTCCCGCGGCACTTATTAGTTGGTAGGATCCTCCGTCAAACACTTTCTTGATGACATATGGTCCTTCCCGGTTTGGCTCAAATTTTCCCTTGGCATGTCGATTGGGGATAATCGGTCTTTTGAGGACCAACACCAATTCACCTTTCTTGAAAGCGCGGAGACGGGTTATCTTGTCATAGGCCCGTGACATTTGGGCTCGGTATAGTTCCAGGTTTTGCTGCACCGCGAGCCTTTTTTCTTCGAGCGCGTCGAGATCTTCAAGCCGAAGGAGCACGTTTTCCTCTTCCGTCAACTCGTATTGGATGGCCATTCTTAAACTTGGAACCTCGATTTCGAGGGGGAGAATCGCCTCCACTCCGAAGAGCAATGAGTATGGAGTGGACTGAGTTGGAGTACGGTGCGTGGTACGATATGCCCACAACGCCTCGTGAAGCTTGAGATTCCAGTCTCTCTTGTTGGCTGAAGCATTTTTCCTCAGGAGCTTGCATAGAGTCTTATTGAAGGCTTCGGCTAGCCCATTGGATCTTGGATTATATATGGAGGAATATCTCCAGTCTATCTTGTGCTGAGTAGCGAACCTTGAGACATTGAAGCTCTTGAAAGAAGGCCCACTGTCAGAAATGATTCTTCATGGTGTACCGAAGCGGTATAGAATATTATGCTGGAAGAATGTCAGAATATCTTTTGTCTTGACTTCTTCTAGTGGGACAGCTTCAGCCTATCTGGAGAAGTAGTTTGTCGCGACTAGTATGAACCGGTGGCCTTTGGATGACGGAGGATCAATTGGGCCGACAATGTCGGTGCCCCAGACTTCAAAGGGCCACGACGCCACCGTAGGATGCAACGGATTGGGATGCTTGTGAATGAAATCACCATGGATTTGGCAGATCTGACATTTCTTTGCATGCTCTCCGCAATCCCGTATCATGGTGGGCCAGTAATACCCAAGCCGTTTGATTTGAAGTCGCATCTTGGGGCCAGATTGGTGAGCACCGCAAACGCCCGAGTGAACAACTTTCATGACCTTTTGGGCTTCGGCCAATGACAGACACCTGAGCCAGAGTTGGTCATATGACCTGCGGTATAACGTGTCGTTTACAAACACGTATCGGAGAGCTCTTTTCTTCAGTTGAATCCTCGCAGATTTTTCTTCGGGCAGCTTGTCGTATCGGAGGTACTCTATGAAGGGTTCTCTCCAATCGGGCTCGTTTTGGATGATCGAAGCTTCTTCGGCGGGACTGCTCTTCTGTTCCGCGCTTTTCTCTTCTTGTAGAGAGACTGGGGGTAGAATTTGCCAGCTCCTGACTGTGATCAGAATTTCTTCTATGTCAGGATCAGCCAGCTCCTTGGCTAAGCGAGCGAGTATGTCGTCTTTTCCATTCAACGCTCTGGGGATTCTCATTAGTTCAATATGAGTGAACCATTTCATGAGTTCCACCACCCGGCCTCTGTACCGAGCTAATTCGGGTTTGTATATCTTATAGTCGTCGCTTACTTGGTTGATGACAAGCTGGGAGTCACCGTAAACCCATAGCCGAAAGATTTCTATTTCTATGGCGAGTTCTAAACCAGCTATCAGAGCTTCATACTCAGCTTCATTGTTTGTCCGAGGCTCGGTGAGAGCAAAAGAACGCCGTAGGGTTCCCATTGATGGCGTGATGAACACCAATCCTATCCCCGCTTTTACCTCCAGGACGCTTGATCTGCCGGAGCTCCTTATTGATGAGGCCCCATCGAAGTAGAGCTCCCAACATGGCTCATCTTCCTCGAGGTGCAGCACTTGTTCGTCGGGTAACTCACAATTTAGCGGCGACCCTTCTGGTATGGGATGAGCAGCGAGAAAGTCTGCAAGAGCTTGCCCTTTTAATGCTTTCTGAGGGGTATAAACTATGTCAAACTCAAGTAGCATGACAGTCCATCTTGCCATTCTGCCGGCTAGGCTAGCTTTGGTCATCAAGTGTTTGAGCAGGTCGACCTTGGAGATCAGCATAACCCGATGAGCGAGCAAATAGTGCCTCAGCTTCTTCACAGCAAATATTAGAGCCAGGCATTGCTTTTCGATTGGGGAGTAGTTATGTTCCGCCCCGACTAGAGTTCGACTGAGGTATTAGAGGGCATTTTCTTTTCCCTCCTCGTTATTTTGGGCAAGGAGCGCCCCGAGTGACTCGTCCAGCGCGGCAGTGTAGAGAATCAGCGGTTTATTTGGAGGGTGCAAGAAGTATTGTTTGATGCTTTCGAACGCTGCTTGACATTCGGCATCCCAGATAAAAGGAGCTCCTTTCTTCATGAGCTTTGAGAAGGGCCTACATCTCCCCGATAAATTTGAGATAAACCTCCGTATATAAGCAAGCTTGCCTTGAAAAGATCTTAGCAGCGTTAGACTCTTTGGAGAGGGCATCTCCATGATGGCCTTTATCTTTGATGGGTCAACTTCGATCCCTCGATGCCGGACTATAAAACCCAGGAATTTTCCCGATGACACGCCAAAAGCACATTTCAGAGGATTCATCTTCAGATCGTATTCCCTCAGTCTGGTGAGAACGGTCCTGAGATCTTGGATATGATCGGCCTTGGCTTTAGTCTTGAGGACCAGATCTTCAACGTAACATTCGACGACTTTATGGATTAGGTCATCGAAAATATTAGTCATTGCCCTTTGATATGTAGAACCTGCGTTCTTCAGTCCGAACGGCATTACCTTGTAGCAATATATTCCGATCGGGGTTCGAAATGCTGTGTGTTTCTCATCCTCAGGCGACATCATGATCTGATTATATCCAGACGAGCCATCCATAAAGGTGAACAGCTCGTAATTTGAGGTGTCATCGACCATCATTTCCATGACCGGTAGCGGAAAGTCGTCTTTAGGACATGCCTTGTTGAGGTCCCTGAAATCGACACAACCTCGGATCTGCCCATTTTTCTTCTTCACTAGGACTATGCATGCGATCCAGTCCGCATATTTCTCTTCCCTGATGAAGCCGGCATCGATGAGCTTCTTGGTTTCCTCGGTGACTTTTTCTTCTAGTTCCCTTCTCATTCTTCGAGGAGCTTGTTTGACTGGCTTAGCATCAGGAGATATAGCCAGCTTATGCAAAACCACTTCAGGGGAAAGGCCTGGCATTTCTTTGTATGTCCACGCGAAGCAGTCGACGAACTCATGTAGCAAGGCAATTATCTGCGCTTTGATTTCCTCTACCAAGAGCGAGCTGATGTAGGTCGGCCTTGGATTATCGGGCGTTCCTAAGTCAATCTCGGTTAGCTCGTTAAAGGTTGCTTGTCCACCATCTTCGAGCTCTTGAGGAGCTTCTTCTGGCTTGGCTATCTCGTCATCATCATTTGATCTTTCGCTGGCCTCACCAACATGGATCATGTAGCATGCTTTGGAATCAGGTTGAATGTAGCCTATGCCCCGTCTATCTGGAATTCGTCCATCGATGAGTGCTCGGACCTTGGGCGGATACCATAGCCCTTCGTAAAACTTTGCTTCGGACTCCGTTTGATATAACCGGCATCCGCACTTCTTAAAGTATTCCCGCATCTCGGGCGCATAGTATCTGGGATTGAGGACGGCTCTTATGCCTCTCTCATATGGAAGGAACGCGACAGACAAATCGTCCGGGTGCACAACGGGGTTTGACCAATAAAACAGGATGCCCTTCTGTCCACTTTTCCTCCCGGGAAAGTAGAAAGTCTTCAGCTGGTCCACGGTGGAGACTGATAACGCATCGAGCTCTTTGCACATCTGCTCTGGTACCCTTGTGACGGCTAGGGACCCTTCTGCAACTTCGAAGGTCTCTCGTAGTTTCGCTTGTTGCATAGGGGTCCAATCTGCATCGCTGTTGCACGGCAGGTCCTCTTCCTCTGACTCTTCAGTGTCGCTGCCAAGATGAGGGCGGACTTTGCTGCTAGATGGGCCTTCAGTAACAGATTCGTCTGTATCGCTGCCGAAACGAGGGCGAGTTTTACGGAAGGATGGGCTTCCAGCGTTGGACTCGTCAGTGTCGCAACCGAAATGCGGGCGCACTTGGGCTTTTTTGCTTTTGAAAGCAACAGCCGGCGCAGATTTGCTTTTGAGTCTTGAGGCCGGTCTATCCTCAGTCAGTTGTGGCTTAGCATTTTTGTGGTTCCTAAAGTACCTAGAATCTTCATAGCGGACTTCATGCACACCGAACGGCTGGATGTCTCCGTCAATGCGTCTTTCTTCACCATTTTTAGTATACTTCATGCATTGATGGAGAGTTGACGGAATGATGCCGTAATCGTGGAGCCACGGCCGCCCCTAGAGAATCTTATAAGATCTGTCGGCGTCGATCACATATATCTTAGCTTCAGTTTGCAGATCCCCAAATTTGATTAGCAAAGCTATAGACCCCAGAACTTGCTGGCAATTTTGGTTGAAGCCTTGAATGACAATCCTTTCCCTTGACAGGTGTCGGACGTCCATTGACAAACTCTTCAGAGTTCGCAAGTTCATGATGTTCACTGAGGACCCCGGATCAATCAATATGCGATTAATTCGATCTCCGTCGCTGTACCCGGTCACGTAAAGTGGCCAATTATGCTCAGCCGTTCCCAGTAGCAAGTCTTCATCCTTAAATGTGACTGCGGCGGCATGCAAAGCGTGCTGGGCTTCTTTCATGTTAATTTCCGCAAAGTGAGCCTGATACCGCTCGGGGTTTTGTAGAGCGTGAATGAGAACATCTTTAAGCTCCTTAGATAGGACCAAGGCGTCGTAGATGCTCAGGAGAGACGGTAGCTTCCGGAGATGTGCCAAGACATTATAGTCCATCGAGGAAGGACTTATGTTTTCATCAGCTGGTTCTTTACCATCTTCTTCATTAGCGACTTGTTTTTCCTTCCCTTTTAGGGCGTTGCCCTGATTTGGCGGTAGAGCCCTGCCGCTTCTGAGCTGGATTTGATTGGCCGTTGTGGCGAGCTCCTCTTCCTCTTCGGGAAAACAGAGCTCCTCTTCCGAGTCGCTGCCAAGATGGATGGTGTAGCAGGTCACTACTGGGATCTCTTCATTGGAGTCTTCTTTTAACTCCTCCGGAATTTCAGCCGCTTGTACAGGGAAGAACTCCTTCAATTGAATCAATGTTCTTTCCTTTTGTTCATATTCTTCGAGGGAATCGATATATTTTTGAATGGTCGATCTCCCTGCAGACTCGTTTTCGCGCCGAGCTGCACTTTTCTTCTTCTTGAGCTTCTTGGATTTTGAGCCTGATGGAGCCGCATTGGCAGCTGGACTGGTAGGCTTCTTCTGTCCTTCCCATTCCATCCTGGGCTCTTTCTGAAGCAGCTTTAGCGTCTTCTTCATCTTATTAGATATGTGCGTACTCCACGGAGGCCATGATGAGTCCGTTTCATTTCTCAGGGCAGTGGGTTCGGCTGTCTGCTCCCAGAAGGCTTCAGTTTCTGTCTGTATAAAGTTGGTGGTTGCAACTTGATTGTTCACCAACACACTTTTGGACAGCTCGATCTCTCCAGCCTTGTACTGCTTCTCGACCCAGTCTTTGAAGATATAGCAATCCTCGATCGCATGGCTCACTACTCGGTGGTACGGGCAATACAGAGGATTGTCGGTCATTTTTGCTTCTTGGGGTCTTTTCGACTCCGGCAATTGTAGGCCGTTGTTCAAGGCATCTTTAAATATCTTGCGGACCTTGTCCCTTCTGAAATAGTAAACCTTGATCTTTTTCCCCTCTAGGGATGGCCCATCTCCTCCCAGCAATGGCTTTCGAGACCAGTTAGTTTTGGATTCGGCCGCCCTTCGCTTTTCTTCATTGTCGGACGCATTGAAGACATTGGTACTGCTGGAACTCCCTCTTCTACGGTTGTCGTCCCGCTTTCTTTTCCAAGTCTTCTCTCTCTGAGAATCCGGCGGGGACTCTTGCTTCGAGCGTTCCAGCATTTGGACTTTCTTGGTTAGCTCCTGAAATGTCTTGAGGCCCGCTGTATACAAGAATGGGACCATCCAATTGCTGAGGTTCACAATGAGAAGGCTGACGGACAGGTCCTGCTCCAGCGGCGGTTCGCACTTGACTGTGAGATTACGCCATCGAGTGATAAAGTCGGTGTTGCTTTCATTCATCCCCGGCTTGGTCCTCACAAGGTCGGCAATGGAGATTTTATCACTGACACTCATGAACCTTTGCCAAAACAGGGACTCCATTTGGGCAAAAGTAATGACGGACCCGTCCGGTATACTCGCATACCGGTCGAAGGCGACGCCGGTTAGGCTGTTGACAAACTGACGAAGAAGGAGCGCGTCATTGCCCCCTGTATTTTCGCACGATGCTTTGAAGTGGGCGACGTGCTGATTTGCATTCCCCGTTCCATCAAATCTTCCGAACTTAGGAATGACGTAGCCGCTTGGGAACTCAATCAGATCGTACTGTGCGGGATATGGCCGCCCACTACTGCCGATTTCTTTCTGAGCTTCAGCTTCGGCCACTAATATTTTAACCTTGCTGGTGACCAAATCCATTATCCGATCCTGTGTTAGCGGGATAGTGCTATCTGGGGCCAAGGCGTCCCCAGAAGCGGAGTGTGGCCGGCTTTCATGCAGCTCGGCCAGTTTTGGTCCCAAAGGAACAGGCATTGGCTGCCTCGGATTGTCATCACCCGGCTGATTAGTAGCGGCTTGTGCTTGATTGGGAGGCGCTCGAGCAATTTGAGCCGTAAGCTGCATCACCACGTTCGTTAAGTCGTTAATCTTCGAATAGAGCTTGGCTGTCACGACCCGAAAGTACGGAACATGACCGGCACTTAAACTACGAACGTCTCGAGGCGTACGTAATCTAAGTAAACCGAAAACCCAGAAATCCAAACCAAGAAATGTAGTAGAGTGCAGGAAAAACCAACTTAAAGCAAGTAGTTTCAATAGCATAAGCCGAATTATGCGGTTTTTAAAACATCAAAAATTTACTGAAAATTTCGGCAGAGTCTCCTTTGTAAATACTGGCCCCCAAACGGGATACAACATGAATAGTATACGAAATCAATAAAAAGGCATCCCCGAGCGGGAGCTAGCTCTTCGTCAATCGACGGTCACAACCACACAAGCAATATAATATACAACGCCAACGGCGAGGATCAAAACTCAAAAGGAAACTCAAAACCACCAGAAATATAACGAGCGACTCTAAGGTCGAAAGAATAAACAACACTGGTCTCTATCTAAATAAATACATGTTTGGTTGATGGAACTTCTAGATACAACAGAATAATGATATACAAGATATAATGATGGGTGCGATATAAATAAACCCACCTACTAGCAAGTCACCCGAATGAAACTGAGCCCGCAAAGCCGTAATTAAACCTGTACGGCAAAACCTGCAAGAAACTGGGGCACAACAGGGGTGAGTTGCCAACTCGTGAATAGAAAAACATCTACGCACAGAAATCGCATAAATAACGCAACCTAGGTCAATGATCATAATATATCCTCAAATATATGAATAGCACGTAGCCTATAACAAGGCTAGGGTAAATATCTAACCCGAGTGTAATCTCATGTGCCCGTGTCAGTGCCTCAGGTAGCAATATATCATATGAATGATGTATGAATGCATAAAACAGAATGCATGTACTGAATAAAACTGGTTTCATAAATCAGTGAGATTTCTGTATTTTAAAAGAAATGAGGTACCATATATGAAATCAGCATAAAACAGTGCCCAACATCAACACAACACAAGTGTCCAAATACCTCGATATCTCTGTGTCATAATCTATGTACCTCAAGTCTCAATCTCAATGTCTCAATCTCAATATCTAGGGCGGCGTCAGTCCAGACCGGCCCCTACCATCCATCTCAAGACCACGACGGTATCCTCCGGATATCCGACGCGTCGGGTAATATCACCGGTAGGTAGTGCTCCCCTGCCAGGCTCACATCGTCATCATCACGCGCTTTTTGCCCCGGGGTACCTTACCGGGTCCACCATGTACCCGAAACGGTTCATCCGTCTCCTCGAATCGGGTCTCGAAATCCATCAGCAAACTCATGGTGGATGACTCATACATCATGGGAAAACCGCACTTTTTATTTTAAAAAGAGAGAAATCAGTTCATATAAGTTTTTGCGGTTTTCCTCCAAATCCAGAAAATCTCACGGAAATCCGAATCCAAAACCTCAATAACACGTAAAATAGTGAATATATGCATGAAAATCCATGAATGCGGCATAACAATGAATAACAGTATGGATGAAGTAGCAGGTAATAACTACAATGTCTAAACTAACATATAAGGCAAGTACGCTATGTCAAGTAATAATATTTCCTAAGGTGTACGTGACATGGCAATTACCGATGAAGATGTGTGTGAGCCGGCAAGTAAGTGTACGTGGTACATACGCATCATCGGTAATGGTGCTGGTGTCCTAACAATATGATATCAACAATGGAGTATGAAACATAATATAAGCATGCGATGCGAAGCGAACCACAAAAATGAGCCGGAGCTGAATACTAGACGCAACTATAACTAATCTGCATTAATCTAATATAAGTCCTACAAATGGTTCCTTTTGAAATAACACGAATCATGGGGTTTTGGAAATAGGGGCTACGGCGTTTTTATGAAAAGATACGTCTTTGAAATATCCGTAGGATCCCTGGGGCTGTCTTTTAAAATACCCATGATTCGTTAGTTTTTGAAATAGGTAAGAATCGAATCTAATCTAACAACTAAACTAAACTAAAGGGCTAAGCTAACAAGCTGGACTACAGGTAAGGAAACCGCCTAACATCCGAGTCGATACATATACATATCTGTATATATATTAGTCGGTGATCCCGCCTCAATAATATCATATCCGATACCATATCTATAATCAGACATCCCAAGTCAAGAGTGCGGATCAATCATCAAAATATAGCTCGTACGTAAATCCGTCGTACGGCATCCCAAATCTGGGTACGGGTCAATATCACATTCATCATACTATTCACCTGGTATCCTCTTTATCAAATATCATGATCGCGGTACTGATCTACGTCTAGTACCATACTGATACCGCCTACGTACGCATGGACGTGTGTGAAACACTACGTCAAGGACCCGCTACAACGTCATGTCGTATCTCAAATACGAACCCTGCTATATCACCGATCTCACGGCCTCAAATCAAATCTCATCGACTCAGCTCAATCCCAAGTATCATCCTCAAATCCGTATGTGAACACATAGTCCCATACTCATGTGAACCCATAACTATAAAGAATCCCATGAGCACATATTAATAGGAATGTATGCAAGTATGTATGTGTGTATGTGTAGTGCAACACTACCCTAGGGTTCGCAACACTAAAGTAATCCAACACACCAATATCCATCCTAAGCATCGTTATTAATCCCAAATAACATATAATAATTGTTGGTGTGTATACGCATCCGTATACACCACCACGGACTGCGGGGGTGCTATACGCCATCCACCCGACTTCTCCCCGTAGATACAAATCTACTCACCTGGTCCTCGCTAGCCGGTGCCGACGTCGCCACGCGCTTGCTTGTCGTCTCGAAGTCCACATGGGGGTACCTACATATCATAATGCACCATATCGCATTAACACTAAATTCGAAATCGAAACGGCATACAAAAATCAAATCGGCACGCGTATCATGCATAGGTCCAAACCTATCGCCTACGCATGCAAGAATAGTCAAACCAACCCTCGATGTCGATGTACAAACGTCAAACCATCGAGAAAAATCCAATCACACTCATTTGCACATTCACGAACACTAATTTTAATATAAACTAGGTTAAAACTCACAAAAACCCCAATTTTACTTAAAAAGTCATTTTTCCGAAAATCTAGCAAGCACAATTCACCGTTTTTTTACAAAACAGGATGTTTAAATGAATGTAGCGGCCAATATATTTATTAAATATCTTAAATAAGTCATATAAACAATTCCCGGAATTTAATCTCATTAAATTCCAAAGACCCTAATATTCTAGTTTACAAAATACCTAAAATTTAACAATTTCAAACCAAAATGCACAAACTACAATCTAGCTTAGATTTGCATGATCTAAAGCATTAAACCACACTTAATAAAGTTAATGAAGTCATGAAAAACCTAAACACATTTTTAATCCCAAGTATTTAACCAATTTGAAAAACCTAGTAAGCAAATTAGCAAATTAACACAATTTTTAAACTAACCATTAGCACAAGCTACTAATCTTGTATTAACATGACAAAAAGCCTAAATATAACACACAACCATACACCAATTTTATAAAACCCTAACTTGCATTCAAATTCATAACTTGAATTCCAAAACATGCAACTTAAGCCTAATTAACACTTAAGTAGTTTAGCTTTAAGAAATTAGTAACAAATTAAGCAAAAATGTTTTAGAATTATACCCAAAAACATTTGAAGATCCACAAGCATCCATGGCCTCCCAAAATTCTCTCTTTTCATAAAGATCCATGCTATACGGGCTAAGCTAAAATGGGTAGGAGTCGGATTTGGGTTTTGGGATTCATTTTGCATGGATTTTGAAGTGATTTGTGGATTTTTTTGATGAAGAAAAGAGTGGGATTTTGGGGGGGGGGGCTGCTGCTGTTGGGAGGGGGGCTCGGCCTGATTAGGGGTGTGAGGAAAGAGAGGGAGGTAGAGAAAATACAAGGGAGGAAAGTCAAGGTCAAGGTAAGGTCAAAAGTCCACCTAATTCACCCATTTTCTTTTCTTTTCTTTCATATCTTTTCCTTTGAAAATCAAGTGGGGAAAAATATGGTGGCTGCTGAATTCAGCCTTGGGGAGGAGTAAGTGGGGGTGTGTGGATGTGGGTACGGGTGTGGGGCGATGAAAAATGATAGATACAATACCCCAAACATCCATTTACGCTAAAAAAAAGCATTTTTTCTTCAATAATTTCTAAACCGTTTTGGCAAATGATTTCATTCCAAAAACCACATGATAAAATTTTATTTAATGTTTTATGATGCACAAAATTTATTTCAACTCATTCCAATTTGTAATTTTCCCTAATTAAATGTATTGGTGACGGCTTAAAATAATAATAAAATAATATTTTTTTCAGAAATTTTGAAATTTCACCAGCGGCTCAATAAACACCAAATAATAGCAATGACATAGCTAGAATATGTATATTTAATTTTTATAATAAGATATTTGTATTTTGACTTTTTACAGAAAACCCCCTTATTTTACCGATTTTTTTGAAATTTCACCGAAACGATTTTCAAAGCGTTATATTGGCCATCTCTTTATCTTTGCTCCTGAGCTGTTTTCGAAGCTCTTGAAGCAGCACTTGCTCCGCAGTCCTGGGGCGGAAAGTCGGCTCTTCCTTGCTGTCCGAGCTTGACTCTGCATGGACCGAGGGGTCTTTCTGCCTATCATCCTCATCGAGAGGGTTTTCTTGGGCAGCGGCAACTACATTCAGGCTAGATTAGGCTTGGGATGTGGTGGCCCCATCCTTGCTTTTGCTGCGAAGGTTGTCGCTGGGGCGCCCGCCCGCCATATAGACCGTATGGATGATATATCCGGCCGTTTTTCTATCATTGGAAGCTGATTTCACGGATCACTGTCTTGACCCCCTTGTTTCGGTAGCTAGTAGTCGATTGAAGGTGGCTGGCCTAACCGGGTTCTTGAATGGTGCAGGCGCTTCTTTCTGGGTTTGCCCCGCTGCTTTCGTGCGGCACAGAGTTCTTGATAGACTCTTAAAGATACAGTATCATACTTTTTCTGTTGGGGCCGGGACACGTCTCTTTGTGGCACTGTTCGGACCGCTGTATTCTTGATTCTGGCGGTCATAGCATTTTTCTGAACCCACTTCAGAGGCTCGAAGGAATTGCTGATTCTCACGTCCGACTCAGCCGTCGTCGCGGGGCAACCCTGCACTTGGAACTTCACACGATTCCATTTAGCCGAAGCCTTGGCCCTCTTGTTGGCTCGATACCTGAGTCGTTTCTGCCTTAACTTTTCCGTTCTAAGCACCTGGCAGACTTTGGCTCTTTGGGAAGACGCCGCGGACCGGTCGATGGAAGGCCTTGGAAATACGCTCGATTGTGCATTTGTTGGAGTCATCGCCTGAGCTCGTCCGCAACAATTGATATTGCCCTTTGTACCGAAGTTCTTGCCCCCCGCTGGAGCACCAGAGAATCGATCAGATACAGTCTTAAGTTTCGGTTGTGGTTCCTTGGCGATCACGACATTCGGCCTCTTACCCCTTGAGACCGGCTTGGCCACCTGTTACGCCGGGATCTCCGCCAGATGAGCGCTTCCGGCAGGGTAGATGATGACGGAGCCAAACTGGCGGGGCGGTTCCTCCCACTGTCGACTGAGGCTTGAGGGAAGAACCACACGAGCGTTGATCTTGACCACGTATGGAATCGGGGTCGCTTTGGAAGCTGAGTTCGTCTTGGGAGACATTGTCGTCGAAAGTTGATTGCTGCACGAAAAGAAAACATTATTTCATTATAGGCAATCGATATGTATATTGATTGAGTTCGCATGAACGTTTAACCCAGAATATGGGAGGAGAGAAGGGTCCCACCGGGCGTGCCAGATTCTGTAGGGTGTTTTTCGTCACCCCATTGAGATGGGAATACCCGCGCGCTTGTCAGGCGTACTGCAGATTCCCCCTGCCTAGGATAGGCCGGGGTTTAATGATTGTGGGGATCCGAATCTCCGGCAGCCGCGGACTAAGCTGCCGTTAATTACCCCTCGCCTTTGGGGCGAGTGAACCTCCAATTAATGGGTTAAACTGGTCATGCGAACTCAATGTGCAGTGTACGTGTGTTTTATTTTGAAAGGGGGTTTTGGATATATCGGGAGCCACGCAGAGTTTTTATGGGGTCCCGCTACCCGGATAGCGGGCCGGGGGTCAAGGGGGCTAGCAGCCCCTTTGTGGGGTTCGGGGCAGCGCCCCAGCCCAAATTTTTTTTTGGGGAGGAGAGTGTCGCGGAGTATGTGTATGTGTACATATGTATACATATGTCTATATATACATGTGTATATAAATAAAGGGGAAAAAGACATCCAAAGGATGCGTGGGGCCAGCGCCTAGGCGCTTGAGCGCAAGCGCGCCACGTGTCGGCACGTGGGCGCTTTGCGCTCGAGCGCAGAGTGTTGGAGAGCAATGCGTCACGTGTCGGCACGTGAGCGCTTTGCGCTCGAGCACAGAGTACTGGAGCACAACGCGCCACGTGTCGGCATGTAGACGCTTTACGCTCGGAGGCTGAGCGCTTGGGCGCAAGCGCGCCACGTGTCGGCACGTGGACGACTTGCGCTCGAGCGCTTGCGCTGGAGCACAAGCGCGCCACGTGTCGGCACCGGGGCGACTTGCGCTCGAGCGCTTGCGCTGGAGCGCAAGAGCCCACGTGTCGGCACGGGGGGCGACTTGCGCTCGAGCTCAAGCGTGCCATGTTTCGGCACGTGGGCGCTTTGCGCTGGAGCGCAGAGCGCTCGAGCGCAAGCGCGCCACGTGTCGGCACGCGGGCGCTCTGCGCTTGAGCGCCGGCGAGGAAAAGAGGCTTTTAGCCTAAAAAAAAAATTTCTCGGAAGAGAAATCAGAGAGGAGTTGGACTCCTGAGTGTTTTTTTTTTAGGTTAATGGGAGGGGTTCTTCTTTTTCCTCCTCTGTTAGCTGGATCTTGAAGATCAAGAGATATGGGATTTTAAAAATCATCCTTTTTGACATCTAATGGAATATCTGAGTTCCCCTTGATGGGTTTTGTGGTGAAAAACTAATTTGTTTTATAAAAAGGAGAGTAGAACTCTTGATTTAATTCAAGAGAAAGAAGAAGGTTTTGGAACCTTGAAGAAGGAGAAAGATCTTAGATCTAAAACTTTTTTTTTGAGAGAGAAAAAGTTGTTTTGATATTTCATTATCTTTGCCTTTATAGGCCATACACTTTACACATAGCCCCTTGGGCTTCACAAAATGGCATTTTGCCTATCTCATGGCTCATGTGCCATTTCTTTTTGGACATAAGCCATGGGCTTTACAAAATTTGGCTTTATGCCCATTTTTCTTATATTTATTTACATAAATAAAATGCAACAAAATTATTTATTACAAAATTTTTATCTTGGCATGGGGGGAGGCCGGCCGCTTCATGTTCAGGCTCGACCCAGGCATGGGCCCACTGGATCTGGGCTTGGGCCCACTTGTCTTGGGGTTGACCTTGATTTTGACTTGGTCAACCGGGATGTAAATTTTTACCCCAACACCTGATTCCCAATATGCAGGAGGCATCACCAAGATCTTTCATCGAGAATCTTTGTGATAAGAAGAGCTTGACCGATTGCAGCATAGGAATACATTTCCTATCATGAGTATGTTGTCCATGTACAATACGAGGAAGACAACCTTACTCTCTTCCACCTTCTTGTAGATACAAGGTTCATCTACGTTTTTGACGAAATGAAACTCTTTGATAACGACGTCAAAGCAGATGTTCTAACTCCGCGATGCTTGCTTTAATCCATAAATGGATTTATGCAGCTTGCACATCTTCCCGCTGCTCCCACTATCTACGAAGCCCTCTGGCTGAGTAATGTACACGCACTCTTCTAAATCACCGTTTAGAAAGGTGGTCTTAACATCCATTTGCCAGATTTCGTAATCATGATATGCAGCAATGGCAAGCATGATCCGGATGGATTTAAGCATAGTTACTGAAGAAAAGGTCTCGTCATAGTCCACACCTGGTCTTTGACGAAAACCCTTTGCTACAAGTCCAGCTTTGAAAGTCTCCACTTTCCCATCTACACCAAGTTTTTTCTTGAAGATCCACTTGCTCCCAATGGGTTTTACCTCTTCAGGAGCAACTTCCAAAGTCCATACTTTGTTGGTGTACATGGATTCCATCTCGGACCGCATTGCATCCAGCCATTTCACTGAGTCCCCACTCGTGATGGCCTGCTTGAAGCTAGTTGGGTCATCATCCTCCATGATGCAATCCTCGCTCCCACCGTCCATGAGAAAACCGTAGTGTCTCTCAGGTTGGCGAAGAACCCTAATAGATCGGCGGAGAGGCTGAGGTTCGTTGGGAACTACCGAATCCTCTGGTTCCACTAAATCTTCAGTTGCAGTTTGTGTATCTGGAACCTCTTCCAGCTCCACCACTTTGCCACTAATTTCTTTTTCAAGAAATTCCTTTTCCAAAATGGTGGCATATTGAGAAACAAACACTTTTTGTTCTTCAGCGTGGTAGAAAAAATATCCTTGGGAATTCTTTGGATATCCCACAAACTTGCAAAGACCTGACCGTGCCTCGAGTTTGTCTGGAATTTGCCTTTTGACATAGGCCGTACAACCACATATCTTAACTCGTTTAAAATATGGTCTCTTTCCACTCCATATCTCATATGGTGTGGTAGGTACAGATTTAGACGGAACTTGATTCAATAGGTATGCTGCTGTCCCAAGCGCATAACCCTAGAAGGAAATAGGTAACTCAGCTGTACTCATCATCGAGCGCACCATATCTAATAGGGTGCGATTTCTCCTTTCCAATACACCGTTGTGCTGTGGTGTATATGGAGGAGTCAGCTGAAAGAGAATCCCATTCTCTTTTAGGAAGTCCAGGAATTCATTGCTCAAGTATTCACCTCCTCGATCAGATCGTAGGATTTTAATATTTTTTCCGGTTTGGTTCTCGACTTCTTGTTTATATTCTCTAAATTTCTCAAAAGCTTCTGATTTGTGTTTCATCAGGAACACATATCCGAATCTAGAGAGATCGTCAGTGAATGTAATGAAGTACGAAGAACCATCCCTGGCATGTATAGACATTGGACCGCATACATCACTATGTATTAGTCCCAAGAGTTCGGTAACTCTTTCTCCGTGTCCCGTAAACGGAGTTTTGGTCATCTTCCCTTTGAGACATGACTGGCAAGTGTCATAAGATGAAAATTCGAACAGCTTCAAATATCCATCCTTATGCAACTTAGCTAGTCGTGTCGCATTGATGTGACCTAGTCTACAATGCCACAAGAAGGATTCATTCAGTTCTGAACTCTTCCTGTTGTGTGTGTTTGTTATACTCAAAACTTTTGATTGATTTAGAACATAAATGCCATTGCACAACGTGCCTGATCCAACCAACTTTTGGTTAAGGAAAATGTTCATAACATTATCCTGTAATACAAAATTATATCCTTCTTTACTCAACAAAGAAACTGATATAATGTTGCATATCAGGTTCGGCATGTAATAGCATTCGTTCAGAATCAATGTATTACCAGTTGGTAATACAAGGTGATACTCCCCGACGGTCTTAGCTGCAACAATTAAACCATTTCTAACCCTTATGTCTTTATCACCTTCTCCAAGTTCTCTACCTTTCTTAAGCCCATGTAACTGATTACATATATGGGATCCTGACCCGGTATCTAATACCCAGGATGTAGGGCAAATGGAGAAACAGTTCTCTGTAACGAACACACCCGAAGAAAATGCATCATCATGTACTTTCTTCATTCGGGTGGCATGGGAATCCTGGTATTCCCCTATGTCCTGTTTACTCCTAGAACTCTTATAAGATAGAATGGAACCAACGTTCCCCAGCATAGTATAACATGCGGGTTCGGTCAATACATCCAAATTATTATCTTTATTAAAGCATGACATGGTCGCTACCTGGAGAGAGAGAGAAGAAAACACTTTAGCGTATGCTCTTGCAAGATCATATTGGTTATTAACTTATCTAATCAGGATGGCTCCCACTGTTTTTTTATCAAATCTTCCTTCAAACCTTAAAAGGAAAGACTAGCCGGGATTAATTACACCCTACAACTTCGCCGATCTTTCAGCCAGGCCAGTGTCGGTACTTTGAGGGAGGTTCCCCGTGCTTTCGCACGGACCTAATTAAAGTAAACCTCGTTTTCCCAGAGGCGTAACCATGTTGACACCTTTCTAGACACCTACTTGATCGACTAATTGTCCTATGTAAAACTCTCCCGGGAGTAACAATTACTCGCAGTGGGTATCGGGATCCAACTATCTCATAGAAGGTATGCAATCTCATTGCAAATTTCAACACTTGAAATTCCCGATAATATTTTGCCCCTAGCAATTTATGACCTTAACATAGTCAACAAATCATAATTGCTAGTCAAGTTCAACCCGTCATTTCCCGATTGAATTAAACCCACCTGCACGACCCTTAACATAGTCAACAAAGTCGTACAACTACCCTAATCCAATCACATCTCTTGTTTTAGCAGATAAGTACTAATTAGCTACCGCACACTACGCCTTAACATAGTCAACAAACATAGCACGAATACTAACTAGTCCTTATCTGAAATGACGGAGAGCTACGACAGGTTTTTCTGAAAACCTATTGCGTATTGAACTTGATATCGTCGTAGAATCATGTGAATTTTGAAATGGAGTGATTTTTAGGCTTTTATTAGTTTTGCTAAAGAGGTCACTCCCGGTGAAGGGATCTCGGCTCTTTCCTCATCGAATAAGGTGCGGGATATATCATATATATCACTGTACAAAGCAAAACTCGAAAAAGCAGTCAAAAGTCAAACCGAGTGTTGTAGCATCTGCCAGTTTTGCTAAAGAGGTCACTCCCGGTGAAGGAATCTTGGCTCTTTCCCCATCGAATAAGGTGCAGGGTATATCATATATACCGCGATGCAAAGCAATACTGTAGCTACCCTTTTTATTTTAAAATTTGATTCTAGAACATCTTTTAGGTTTCTTTTCTTTCATTAATCACATTAATGAAGTCCCATCATTTAAGTCATCTAAACATCACAGATAAATACGACGTACACTTATGCCATCCGCATTCGCCTCGATGTCCCCTCGTGCACCGTTAGGTTAGGTAACTAACGACAGAGCAGGGCAGGGCTAGTGCGGGTGCAAAACATAAGTAACGTCTATATAATATATCATATATACTATATAAAGTTTCCATCACAGAACATATCTAATGATCACATCACAGATATCGCAGCAGAAACATAGATATAATGTGGGATATACTAGGACGTCTGTATTTAGTATTTAGCCAACAATAGAAAATACGGATTCCACAGTTGCGATGAATAGCCAAGCCCACACCCTGGACCCCTACGAGAGCGGCAAGCGACCCTACCAATTCTGGAGTTTAGGAGACCCGGTCTCGAATCCTCGAGATGGCCTCCCACTGAACCCCAGAACCCGGTCACCTATGCTCCCCTCCTTGGGTCCATCCTAATACGGAAAAGAAAATAATATACAACACTGGTGGCATCGACCTCAACCCGGAAGTGCCCCAAATAAAAGAATATTACATTACATTTGAATTTACATGAATGAAAATCTAAAACTCTCATCTCACATAAAACCCCCGGCTATTCAATCGCGACAATCCTGCACATCATATCTCAGCAACACATAATATCACATATCATCAACATAAGTAAGTATGCGTACCCTAATTGTCGTTGATGTATAGCAACGAAACCGGCGATATAGACATACTACACTTACGGTCACAGAAAAGAAAGTGTAAAACTGCAATATCTGGAATCCACATTCTCTTTAGACATCGTAAATGCGAAATATCACATATTTCGTATTTCATATCTAGCTATATGAATTCCACAAATTGCATCACATTCTAGATAATTAGACAGTATTAAAGTTTTCGAATGAATGTTCAAATACCCAAGATTCCCTAAAGCCCAACACTTGAGCGGAGTTCAAAAACCCGGAGTGTGACACAGTAGTAGTGGTCCAGCCGTAGAAGGGTCAAGCCAACGCCTCACATGTGGCACGCCGTACTGCCCCAAACCCTAAGGTTCAAAGGGCAGTTCAAGACGGTCACATAATCGAGTTAAGATTTGTTGTCTTCTAGAGGGTCCACAACAAAACTTGCACGTATCTCCAAAATATTTAAACCCCGTGAAAAGTGAGCAAATGATACTCGTTCAAACACTTCAATACTTTCTAATTTATCCGGAAAAGACACGAAATCAAAATTCCGATCGAATCGGCGAGTCCAGAACCATCTCCAGATAAAACAGTACTACATTCAGATTAAAAATACCCCAAAAGAATATACAAGCAGATAAAATAGTTACTGTATAAAAACTACACAATGAGGCATACGTACGGCCGCGGAACCGCGGCCTAAGCAGGCTATTGCCGCGGTTCCGCGGTGAAAAGAACTGTTCATTGCATCGTTTTTACAGTTATTCTTAGATTTACCTGCTGTAATTTTTGCATATTTTTAATTCTGAAAAACATCAGTTTTAAAAAAATGTCCAGAGAAGGTCCCGTAATGTCGTATTTTGGTTCGATCGGTTTTTTTACTTCGTAAAATTGTCGCCTAGTGTTCTAGGTCGGCTCTGATACCAATGAAGGGTTTTCCTAGCACCCTATGAAGGGTTTGGAAGCATCACATGTCATAAAGTTCAAGTTTTTATAGTGCTAAGCAAGCATACATAGGATCGATCCTAGAAAATTAGGGTTTCTAAAACTTGCATATCATCAAATGAAAGAAAAGCTAGGCTTTAGAGAGTACAACCTTTGTAGCTCCCTACACTAGACTCCTCGGCTACTTGGGGTTTGAAAAAGCTCCGCTTGAACTCCTCAAGGTTACCGATGATCCACCAGGAGTCCGCTTTGTCCATGTTTGCAACTTCACCCGATCAAGAGAAAGAAATGAAGCTAACACTCCAAACAAGTGGGCTAGACTTGTGTAGAATGGTGTTGTGGTTCTTTTTCTCACTTCAAAATCCTAACTTGATGAGTATATTGCTCACTTGAAAAGTTTAGAGAGCAAGAGATCAAGGTTGATGAAGATGATGGCTTTTTTGAGAAGAAGAGAAGAAAAACTCTCATAAGAAAAATGAAAAATATAAGTATATATATTTTCCATCTTTCATTTCAAACCATGGTTAATTATAAAGATATTATTGTATTTGAGTTAAAAACAGAAAAGGAAAATAAACCAAGGGTTAAAAGGTAGGTAAGCATGGTAAGGTAAAGAAGAGTGTAGAAACATTCTATGATTTAACCCTTTTTCTTTTCCTTTTTGTTTTAATTCAAAAGCAATAATAATCCATATAAAGACCATGGTGTGATTCTTATATTGCCACCATTCTCATTGTATAAGCAACCATGATAGAATGATGTATGTATGCATGTGTGCATGCACATCCAAATGTGCAGTACAAGAATGAATGCATACATGCATGCATACATCCAAAAGAAACAAGATAGGATTTCTAGTGAGAAGATAATGGTTAAATGATAAATCAACACTTGATTTATCAATCCGGCCATATCACATATGACCCCACTAAAAGCAAGCCGCCCGATCAGTATACGGTATCCTATACGCGCATTTTAATCGGGTCCATGCTCATATCGCATACGCGCAACACAACGTTTCGCCTGGACTAGGAAACTCCATTGTGGGACTCTAAGACTCGTCAATACGCCGGCAGTGGGTGATGATCATATCAAGCACCCCCAAGCCGTAAGCGGTCAGCTAAACGTAACGGCCACCCTGGTATTGAGCGATCAGAAGAAAACAAGCGAACCTGCTACAACTCCCGTCGAGCCAATCGGCAACACTTCCCGTACGGTCTGGTCTCCTCGTCTGATATGTCGCATATCAAGTCTAGGGGTGGTAAACGTCAGACCCCAATAACCGATAAGTCGTGCCGATATGAGGCTCATAACGTGTCGAGAAACTACTGGTAACACTTACCGGCAAATCTCTGAATCAGCCCTGGCTAGGGACTTCCCTGTTACGGCCAATCGAGCACAGTGCAACATCAACCCCCAATACCGGGAGAGACGAAACCCCTCCTATCGCTCATTGCCTCCATGTGACTCGGGACTATACCCAAAAACCACCGTTTTGCACGCCCTTATGGACGTGGTAAAATGGAAATCAAAGTACAGTGGGAATCACACAAGACTTTATGACGATCTCGGGTCTACAGACTAACCTGCATAAGTGTCACCTGAGAACCGCCATCTGACGTGAGGTATAATACCATCTGGGAGTTCTCGGCGAGTCCGTCCAGTGTACCCAGTCTCCACTGAGCACCCGTATACCATCTCTGATGTCAAACACCAATGGATATGGGATCATCCATCACCCATCTCATGGGTCGAGAAGCGCATACGCTAGTCTACACTGGTATATCGATGCCCCGTCTCGATACACCCATGACTAGGGACCTTCAAAGATGTACTTATGGACTACCATGTCCCCACTAGTATGATCCTCATCATAGTCCAGGTAGTCAAGTACACATCCTAAGGGCTTTACCAACATGTAACTATAAGACAGTACAAAGAGACTAGTATACATGTTAAGATAAAGAGCAACCAGATAGCATACTATCATATCGAGCAAGAATGTCATCTCTATATATGTCCAAGCATCCAATAAAATATACATCATCTGTACAATACTGGCCTCTAGGGCATACATACAACTAACAATATCATATATTATCAACGTAAGTAAGTATGCGTACCCCAATTGTCGTTGATGTATAGCAACGAAACCGGCGATATAGACATACTACATTTACGGTCACAGAAAAGAAAGTGTAAAACTGCAATATCTGGAATCCACATTCTCTTCAGATATCGTAAATGCGAAATATTACATACTTCGAATTTCATGTCTAACTATATGAATTCCGTACATTGCATCACATTCCAGATAAATAGACAGTTTAAAGTTTTCGAATGAATGATCAAATACCCAAAATTCCCTAAAGCTCAACACTTGAGCGGAGTTCAAAAACCCGGAGTGTGACACAGTAGTAGCGGTCCAGCCGTAGAAGGGTCAAGCCAACGCCTCACATGTGGCACGCCGTACTGCCCCAAACCCTAAGGTTCAAAAGGCAGTTCAAGACGGTCACATAATCGAGTTAAGGTTTGTTGTCTACTAGAGGGTCCACCACAAAACTTGCACGTATTTCCGAAAGATTTAAACCCCGTGAAAAAGTGAGTAAATGATACTCGTTCGAACAATTCAATACTTTCTAATTTACCCGGAAAAGACACGAAATCAAAATTCCGATCGAATCACCGACTCCAAAACAATCTCCAGAACATACAGCACTAAATTCAGATTAAAAATTCCCCAAAAATTATTCAAGCAGACAAACCAATTACTGTATAAAAACGACAAATTGATTCATCCGTACGGCCGCGGAACCGCGGCCCAAGCAGGTTATTGCCGCGGTTCCGCGGTGACAAGTACTGTTCATGTCATCGTTTTTTACATGTGTGCTTAGATTTCCCTGCTGAATTTTTTAAGGATTTTTAATTCTGAAAATTAACAGTTTTGAAAAAATGTCCAGAGAGTGCTAAAAAACCGTATTTTTCGGTTCGATCAGAGTTTTAACTTCGTTAAAGTGTCGCCTAATGTTCTAGGTCGGCTCTGATACCAATGTTGGGTTTACCTAGCACCTCATGAAGGGATTGGAAGCATCACATGTACCAAAGATTAAAATTTTAGGGTGCTAAGTAAGCATACAAAGAATCAATCCTAGAATATTAGGGTTTCTAAAACAACACTTCATCACAAGTAAGAAAAGATAGGGTTTTTGAGAGTACAGCCTTTGTAGCTCCCTACGCTAGACTTCTTAGCCACTTGGGGTTTGGAAAAAGCCCGCTTTATTTCCTCTAGGTCCACGATGATCCACCCAGAGTCCCCTTTGTCCAAGCTTGCAACTTCACTTGATCAAGAGAAAGAAATGAAGCTAACACTCTAAACAAGTGGGCAAGACTTGTGTAGAATGATGTTGTGGTGGCTTTTCTCACTTCAAAATCCTAACTTGGTGAGTGTTTTGCTCACTAGAATAATCTATAGAGCAAAGGAAGAATGAGGAAGAAAATGATGGCCTTTTAGAACAAGAGAGAAAGATAATCACCTTTGAAAAATAGAAAATATATGAATATATATTTTCCACTTCTCATCTCAAACCATGGTTAAACAATAAAATTATTATTGAACTTGAGTTAAAACACAAAAGGAAAGTTAATCCATGGTTAAATGGTGGGTGAGCATGGTTAGGTCAAAGAAGAGCGTAGAATGAAACCATGAATTATCCTTTCCTTTTTCTTTTGTTTTAGAACAAATGCAATAATAATACATATATATAAAACCATGGTGTGAGTCTTATATTGCCACCATTTTCTATGTATAAACAACCATGAAGGATGATGTATGTATGTATGTGTGCATGCACATCCATATGTGCATGAATCAAGAAAAAATGCATACATGCATGCATACATCAAAAATACAAGAATGGATTTCTAGTGAGAAACTAATGGTTAAATCATAAATCAACACTTGATTTATCAATCCGGCCATATCAAATACGACCCAACCAAAAGCAAGCCGCCCGATTAATATACGGTATCTCATACGCGCATTTTAACCGGGTCCATGCGCATATCGCATACGCGGACCACAACGTTTCGCCTGAACTAGGTAACTCCTTTGTGGGACTCTAAGACTCGTCAATACGCCGGCAGTGGGTGATGATCATATCAAGCACCCCCAAGCCGCAAGCGGTCAGCTAAACGTAACGGCCACCCGGGTATTGAGCGATCAAAAGAAAACAAGCGAACCTGCTACAACTCCCGTCGAGCCAACCGGCAACACTACCTGTGCAGTCCGGTCTCCTCATCTGATATGTCGCATATCAAGTCTAGGGGTGGTAAATGTCAGACCCCAATAACCGATAAGTCGTGCTGATGTGAGGCTCATAACGGGTCGAGAAACTACTGGTAAGACTTACCAGTAAATCTCTAATCAGCCCTGGCCAGGGACTTACCTGTTACGGCCAATCGAGCACAGCGCAACATCAACCCCCAATACCGGGAGAGACGAAACCCCTCCTGTCGCTCATTGCCTCCATGTGAATCGGGACTGTACCCAAAAACCACCGTTTTGCACGCCCTCATGGACGTGGTAAGGTGGAAATCAAAGCACAGTGGGAATCACACAAGACTCTATGACGATCTCGGGTCTACAGACTAACCTGCACAAGTGTCACCAGAGAACTGCCATCTGACGTGAGGTATAATACCATCTGGGAGTTCTCGGCGAGTCCGTCCAGTGTTCCCAATCTCCACTGAGCACCCGTATACCATCTCTGATGTCAAACACCAATGGATATGGGATCATCCATCGCCCATCTCATGGGTCGAGAAGCGTATACGCTAGTCTACACTGGTATATCGATGCCCCGTCTCGATACACCCACGACTAGGGACCTTGAAGGATATACTTATGGACTACCATGTCCCCACTAGTATGATCTGCATCATAGTCCAGGTAGTCAAGTACACATCCTAAGGGCTTTACCAACATGTAACTATAAGACAGTACAAAGAGACAAGTATACACGTTAAGATAAAGAGCAACCAGATAGCATACTATCATATCGAGCAAGAAAGTCATCTCTATATATATCCAAGCTTCCAATATAGTATACATCATCTGTACAATACTGGCCTCTAGGGCATACATACAACTAACAGTTTAGTGATGGATTAGTGAACTTTGAAATTCTAGAGAAGGGTTTGGGAAATTGATGATGTTTAGTGGCTGGCAATAGGACTTTACAGGTGATTCTTGACCTGGACCATAGCATAGAAACCAGAATACGGATTTAAGAATTTACCCGCGTCGGTTTTGTGACTTTTAGTGTCCCTACAGTGAATCTGGGATGACCCGGGGAATTTCTGAGCTTAGCAAACAACTCCAGGGACCAAATTAGGGTACTAGGAGACCACCCCGACCATACGAACCCCAACAGAGGCACCATGTACGAGGTGGCCAGATTTTATAGGGATGTGGCCGGCCACTTGGTGCCATTTAGGTTCCAGGTCGTTCCAGTAGCTCAAATACCCCATATACAACACCCTATACTTGTTTTAATCATCCAAATTTCACCCGAGTCAAAATCTGGGAGCATTTTTGTGTGATTTTGGCTATGTTTTCCGTATTTTGAAATGCTAATTTTTGATATTTAGATTTGTATTTGGTTGTTGGATGTTTGTACATCAATGATTAGGGTTGTTTGATTGTTATTGTATGCATAAGCTATAGGTTCAAACATATAAGCAATGTGCGTGCCATATTGGATTTCAGAACTCGATTTTATTAGCATTGCGATATGTGTTGTTATTATAGGTACCTTCACGTGGATTACGAGGCGACAGAGCTTGGCGTTATCGACTTTGGCAAGCGAAGACCACAGTGAGTAGATCTATATCTACAGGGGAAGTCGGATGGATGGCGTATAGCACCCCCGCAAACTTTGATGCAAACCGATTTATATATATAGATTATGGTTAATGAAACCTGTAATACAAAACTAGATAGAGTTAAAAGGTAGTTAGAGAACCATAATTGAAACTAAAGGATAGTTAGAAGCGATATGATACGACTAGTATGTGATGACGGGATTGCGTTTTGTGGTCTAAGGAAATAAAAAAGGAAATTTTGAGGATGATATTTGATGATATTGCCGTTTAGGGTACTATAGGACTAGATAGCCGACGTAAACGTGTCATCCGAACCATATCTATTTCTAAACTGATGAATCGTATGCATCTTTTAAACAGGTACCTTGAAGGACATTACGGATTTTCAAATGATATCTTTTCTTTAAAAACACCGTAACCCCTACTTTCAATACTACGATTCGCATATTTTAAAAACTGATCGTATGGTTCGGGTGTGTATGTTAGATTAGATGCGTATGCTTAGTAATAGTAGATTGTAATAGTATATTGACCTTTTGTGAGATAAATGCGATGAAAAGAGAATACGATTGATTTGTATTACGATGATATGTTGGTATACGAATGCGAGTCGATTGAAATGATTGATACCTTGCCGGTCCCCTGATATGAGATTGTTGTGGATGTGACCTCGGACATAGGTACACAAATATATATATTATATATGTGGTGAAACATGTGTGATTGCCGTACGAGACGTTAGGTCCGTACCCCTCATTGTCATATAGGATGATATGATCCCTTTTGGTATAGTGCCGCCTTACGATGATTTTCCGTACGTGATGAGTTTGACTTGATGATTAATCCATACCCTTGATTAGAGGATGCTGTACGATGGATTATACCGTACGTTATATTGTGAGGCTGGATGCCGATTGATAGATTCACCGACTCGGTCATATTAGTTACGTGTACCTGTCAGCATTTGCATATGATTTACCTTATGCTGCTTTCATGTTATTCTTATTGCATTGCATATACCTATCCTAGTACACTTACACCATTACCGATGATGCGTATGTTACACATACACAGATTTGCCGGCTCACACACATCATCATCGATAATTGCCATGTCACTACACAGTAGGATTGCTGCATCATGATACGACTCCTTGCATAATTAACTTGCTATTGTTGTATATGCACCTTTATACGATTTTGTATTAGACTTTGGAGAAATTGGGAACCGCAGGATATATTTTAAAAACTGAAATCATTTAAAATAGCAGTTTTCCCTTAATATGATACATCACTGTTCCATGATGCATGATACACGGATATTCTTACATTTCTATCATATGTCGCATACATCATGCTTTATGATTTTTACGCATTGAGATATGCTGTTTTCATGAGATTTTTGGATTTGAGAACCGTGGCTATTTCAAAATAAAGTATGTTCTGTTTTAAAACCCCAGTTTCTCTTGATATGATATTTCAGTGCGTCCACCATCCGTTTTCTCGGTTCTGAGACGTGTGACATGTGAACCCAATTTGAGGAGCTGGATGAGGCCGATTGCGGGTACATGGTGGACCCGGTATGGTACCCGGGACGAGAACGGATTTGCTGTGTAGTAGACGGTGAGCCTGGCAGAGGGACCACTACCTACCGTTGATAGTATTTGGGCTCGGCGGATATCCGGAGGATACCGACCGGGGTCGAAAGATGATATAGGCCGATCCGGACCGACGGAGCCCGTGGGCCGATCCGGACTGACGGAGCCCGAGATATAAGGATTTACGTATCGATGCTGGACACGGGTTTCATGATGTTTTCGAGTGTCGATGCTGGACACCCAGGCTCTATGATTTTGATGTGTCGCGAGGGACAAACGTTGATTTAAATCCTCATAGTTCCATTCATATGCTTTTAAAATATTTACATGCATGATATTGTTGTGCTATTGGTTGACACGTGGACGGGATCCACTTGCATACATACATTGATTTTATGGTTGGATGGTATCCACATGCTGTTAGGCGTTTTTTTTTATGTTGTTGGCACATATACGACCCGGTCACCCTAGATATCACAGCATTACCTTCATGATAAAGCTGACCTAGGAGTCGTTGTTTATTCGATTTCTACTTGTAGATGTTTTTCCACTCACAAGTTGGCAACTCACCCCCGTTGTGCCACAGTTCTTGCAGGTTGACCGCATGGATCAGTAGCGGCTTCGCTGGCACACAGTTGCATTCAGGTGTTTTTCTTTGGTAAGGGGGACATTTGTATCGTGCCCCCTCTTTTATATATTTTTCATATTGTATCAACTCCATCAAATCAAACTAGTATTTGTATAAGTAATGAGACTTAGCAAGACTGTTAGTGTGAGACTTGAGCGATGGGTTTTATGTTCGCATTTTGGGTTGATATCTCGCTTTAACCTTATCTTTTGTGGTGATCTTCGCCGTTGGGCGTCGTATACTAATATTTACTGTCTTGTGTGGTTGTGATCTATCGGTTGGCGAAGAGCTAGCTCCCGCTTGGGGATGCCTTTATATTATCTTGTATTGTTGTTTTGGATCAAAATATACAAAGGAGGTGCTGCCCAAATTTTTAAAAGACGAAACATATTTTCAAACTAGTAATTTCACTTGCATTATTTATGTCCCTTTTCCATGCATTTAAGAAAACTTGATTTCATTATTGTAGGGTTGCCATCTTTGGCAGCGAGGTTTCGGGAGGCATTGTCCATGCCAATTTTAAATTTTTGTCATTTAAAGGGAACTCTAAACTAGAATCGTTTGCTAGAATAGAATACGGAAACACTTGTAAACTATTTACAACTAAGTGAAAACGAAATACAACCTTTGTAGATCGGTCCTTCACTTCATAAGCTCCTTGTTGTAGTCCCTTCGCTGCGATCGTGGTTCTCCAGGACTCTTGCATGGCTTCACGAGGCGAAAGGAGCGACCTTGCTTGAAGTCTTCACAGCCGAAGATGATCTACGTCGAGGGGATGCCAACTCAAGCTTCTACTTCACTAACTAGAGAATTAGTGAAGCAAACACCCTACACTAAAGTGCTAGTCTAGTATAGGATGGAGAAATAGGAAGTGGGCTCACTTTAGAATTTATTTTCTCACTTTACTTTCTCACTTAATCAAAACCTAACAAGCTTTTGAGCTTGAGGAAGAAGATGAACTAGAATGAGATGAGGATAATGATCAAGTAAGTGAGCTAACCATGGGTGAGTGGGTATCATATACTAACTCATGTAGAGACATAACCATGGCTAAGTGTGATGGTTAGGTTACTAAATATCTAAGGTAAAAACAAAGTGAGTGGACTTTGTCAAAGCAAACCCTAGCTTCTACAAGCTTCATGCTTGTGACAAAAACTCCACTAATTTTGTAATTACCTTAAATAATAAAACCCCACTATCACAATTAGAATGGTGTATGTCTTAGACACCCATGAATGATGTATCAACAACCATGATACAAAAATCAAAACACAAATTAATATATATCACATATATATATTAAGTTGTGCATAAGTGAGAAAAACAAATGCTTATGTGAACCAATGTTAGTTAATGTAAATTAGTATATCACATATACAATTATATACTAAATTATTAAATCAACACTTAACTTAATAATCCGGTTATATCACATATAACCGACTAACACAAAATGTACCAACTTATCGAATCAACACATTATCCGATAACACGGATATATCACATATAACTGGCTGATACAAAAGTCGTGAGAATATAATACGGTATCACATACACGCATTATTCTCGGTCCCGCACATATCACATATGCACTCCTATTTCGTTTTGCCTGAGCCAGTAAAACCTCTATGTAGGACTCTAAAGACTCGTCAATACGCCGGCAGTAGGTGATGATCACATCAAGCACCCATAAGCCGTCAGTGGTATTAGCTGGACGTAACGGCTATCCCGGTATTGAGAGATCAGAAGATCAGCAAGCAAGCCCGCTCCAACTTCTGCAAAAGCCTGACGGTAACACTTGCCGTACAGTCTGGTCTCCTCGTCTGATATGTCGCATATCAAGTCTAGGGGTGGTAAACGTCAGACCCCAATAACCGATAAGTCATGCCGATGTGAGGCTCATAACTGGTCGAGTGTCACGACCCTAAATTGGCACGTGATGTCCCTATTACTTGTTGGATATAGTGCCCTCAAAGTCAATTATTGGATCGCAGGCACGTGATTGCAATGATTGAGGAGGACCTATGCCGGTAGGACAGTCTTACTCGAGATGATAGTATGCTATATGGTTTTCCTTTATAAGTCGTGTACATGTTCAGGTGACTGATTACATGTTACACGTTGATAGAGCCCTTAGGATCTTGCTTGACTACCAACAGTATGAAGGCGATCATATACGTGAGAGTTGGGTAGTCCATAAGCACATCCTTAATAGTGGTCCCTAGTCGTGGGAGTTTCGAGACAGGGCATCGATACTCCGGAGTTGACTAGGTTATACAGTCGAGACCCCGACGAGGGGCGGTGACCGGTCTTACAAGCCACTGGTGTTAGTTGGATCACCTAAAATGTATACAGGTGCTCATTGGGTTATGAGTACACCGGACAAGACTCGCCGGGAACCTGCTAGTTGGTATTATACCTAGCGTCAGATAGCAGTTCCCTGGTGACATGTGTACAGGTTAGTTCATCGACCTGAGGTCGTCATTTGTCTCGTCTGAGTTCCTACTGTGCTTTGATTTCTACCCTACCACGGCTCAAAGGAGTCGTGCAAACAGGTAGTTTTGGGGTACAGTCCCGAGCCACATGGAGGCACGTGAGCGGATCGGCGGGGGATTCGTCTCTCCCGGTATTGGGGGTGGAGATCGCGCTGTGTCTAGGGAAGCCATTACACCAAGTCCTTGGCCAAGGCAGGTGAGAATTACTGGTAGGTACTCCGGTAGTTTCTCAGAGTGTTCAGGGCTTGTCTCCGATACGACTTATACCGCTATTGGGGGTCTGACGTTACTAGCCCCTTAGGCCGGATATGCGATACTCATAGACGAACGGACCGGACTGTATATACATTGTAACTGTTAGGCTCAGTAGGGTTTCCGGATGAGTTCGCTCATCGGCCTCCTTTAAGGTCAGTACATGGGCAGCCGTTACACACAGCTAGTGCCGCTGATGGCTTATGGTTAAACCCACTGCCAGGGTACTGACGAGTCATTAGAGTCCCCCACAGATAGTTTCCCAAGTTCGGGCGAAAAGTTGTAGAGGCCGTATGGTTTTATGGCAGGGTTCGGAAAATGCACGTGCGTTTACGCACGTGTCATATTTCGGGCAGATAATACTGGCGGGCTTTGGTTTAAGCCGGATCCGTGTATTATACTGTGTAGATATAATATCTTTGTCTCAGTTGCATTTGTATTCGGTCGTAATACAAATGCAGGTATGTTTATACTGTTACGGGGTTATCCTGAAATTCGTTTCGGGATCGCTTTTGGAAGTTGTCAGTTTCTAGTTTTCTATCGGCCGTATTTAAACATTCGGTTTAATGCGGATTGATCTTTTCTTCATGAGGGTGAGTCATGAGAGTGCTTCTAGAAGATTCTAGAATTGGTGACTAGGTTAGTGAGGTGTTATATGATTCATTGGTTGCATTAAATAGATGATGATGTGTTTAGGTGACTCATTCTTTTGCATTAACCCTTATTTGTATTTGCTTAAGATCTTTTGCTTATGGTCACCCCTTTTGCTCCTACACTCACCCATCCTCTCACTCATATATGGCCGGCCCCTCCCCTCCTCCTCACTCACTCACTTGGTTGAAAAGATTATGATAGATTTGTGTTTGGAAATTTCATAGCTCTTTTTATTCCATCTCCTGATTCAAATGGCAACTTCATTAACCGTTCGTCCATGGCTTTGGACGAAGTGAGACAAAGTGTTCTACTCATTCTCTACATCAATCTTGGTCATCTCTTTTAGCAAACTTGATGACCGAGTTGCCTCGGGTCAGAGGCGGGAGCCCGTTTAAAGAACCGTTGACGTGGTGCCACCTGGATGAGGAGATCGGAGATCGAGGAGATCGGAGCAGCCGCAACGGAGTGTGGGATGATGGTTAAAGAACGAAGGACTCGGATCGTTCGGTATAACCTTTCTACCCTCTTTGTAGTTTGTTAGTTTAGAGTTAATGGCAGATCCAGGTTATAGTATGCGATAGCGCCAGTTATAAAAGTTTTTGTTCCGCGTTTGGCGTCTGAAAGACGACCGGGGCGCTACCGTACACTTACATGGTATTAGAGCTGGGTGGTCCAGGTTAACCCAAGGAGGGGTGCTCAAGTTACCGAATTCCATGAAGTGCTGGGTGGTCCATTCACTTTGCTGTAGGGGATGCCTCGCTTCAGGTTTTGGCAGGTAACTTGCCGCACCCGTAGGGGTCTAGGTTTCATTGCACAGGCTATCCACACGACCATGGGAACATCGTGTTTCAGCAGCGGCTCTGTGAAACCCGAGGATCCCAGATTATCTGTATTGTTCTGTAATGCTTTTTAGCTTTCTGTAATGTTGCATATTATCACGCCTGGAGCGATTATTATATATTGGTATATATACTAGTAGATGTTGTATATGTTTTGCACCCGCGCTAGTCCATTCCCCGCTCTGTCGTTAGTTAAGTAACCTAACGGGCAATGACGGGACCCAGTGGCGAATGCAGATGGTATATACGTACATTATATTTTCGTTCTTTTCTGGTGTGATTAATTGATGGGACTGCGTTGATTTTAATCAATGCAAAGGAAAACAAACCTGTTTGGATGTTGTTGGAACAGTTTTAAAAAGTGTTATTACAAAGACGTTTTATTTTGTTTTGCATAGAGGTATTCAGTGGAATATCCTGCACCTCATTTGACGAGGCAAGGGCCGAGATCCCTTCACCGGGAGTGACCCCTTGGGCAGAAGTTTACATCAGGGTAATAACTTCACTATAGTCGATTACAAGTTGCTTTGCATCGCGGTATTCAGTGGAATATCCTGCACCTCATTCCATGAGGAAAGAGCCTAGACCCCTTCACCGGGAGTGCCCTCTTTAGCAAAGGTTTTCGCCACTATATTTTTATAAAAAGCTATCAAGTTCCTTCAACGAGATCAAGTTCATTACGTTAAAGGTTTTTCGCCAAAAACCAGTCGTAGCCCTCCGTCATTTCTTTTGGATGGTCAGTAGTATTCAAGCTATGTTTGTTGGCTTTCGTCAAGGCATAGTGTTTGGTAGCTGCTGGGGTATTCATTTGTTGCATAGATAGATGAGTTGGTTTGGGACAGTCGTATTACCTTGTTGGCTTTCGTCAAGGGTATGTACGGGTGGGTTTGAATTAACATGATAATGACGGGCAGACCTTGACATGTGACTTATGATTTGTTGGCTTTCGTCAAGGTCATAAGAACATGGGGTAAAAATCATAACGGGAGTTTCTAAAGAAACTGAAACTTGCCAGGCATGCGCATACCTTCTGGAGTGTGATAACGTGAGTGGATTCCATCACGTTATCATGTGATGAGAGTTGGATCCCGATTCCCACTGATGAGTTGGTTTACTCTTCGGGTGATCCCGATTGATTCTTTTTTCAGGTTTGGAGGTGAATTTGACGGTACAGTGGGAGGTTTCCGGATTAGATAAAGTGATAACCATTCTGATCTAGGTTAGAGTGCACGTAGAGTGTTTCTTTTCTCTCTCTCTTTGGCAACGACCTTTGACCGACCCTAGACTATGACTCAGTGAACAAGTTGACCGAACCTTCTTAAAATATTGGCTTTTGGATTGTCTGAGTTGCATAAGTCATTGCCACTCCTTCTTCTACCCTTTGCATCTCTCAGGACACCCCATATTACTACGGACATCCACTTCCATTGGATAGATCCATCGTATGGTTATATACGAACTCGAAAGGACTTCTTCGAGGATGGATCCAGGTTCAGGAGAAATAGAATTGGTTTATTCAGTTGTCTTTTATTATCACCTTCTCTCAGGTTGCGAGGGCTCCTTGGTTTAGGAGAGTACACCTATTACGCTTATTGGATAGTCTTCTTCCAAACCATAGGCAGGTGCCGAAAGGTAGGGAATGAAGAAAACCAATTAGCCTAAGTAGGCTGTACAGAAGGTAATATGTAAAGACAAAATAAAGGGATTAGAAAGAGAGCAAAGTAAATTGCGACTGTTATCATTCACGACCAAACCGTGTACTTCATCGCCACTCCTATTTCACCTTTAAAAGAATAAGGTATTATTCTGTTGTCTTTTATCATCACCTTCTCTCAAGATATGAGTACTCCCAGGTTGAGGAGGGTACACCTATTATGCTTACCGGATAGTCTTCTTCCAAACCATAGGCTGGTGTCGAACGGTGGGGAAGGAAGAAAACCATTTAGCCTAACGATGGTGTACATAAGATAACGACTAAAGACAGATAAAGGGATTTAGAGAGATGGCAAAGAAATATACGGCTAAAGTCATGAATTGGATTATGGAAGAGGCATTAGTAGGAATAGCAGGATACCCCTACGAAACATTTTCATGTTTCAGTGCATTGTTAATGGAAAACTGATTTCCCGATTAGATACTTATTCCACGGTATGTATTTACCAGGTATGATTCTCACATCCGTATGGTTTTACAGATGATGAGTGGGAGGAAGTTATTGGGAATAAGGTGATCATCCTCATTATATCAGAATTCGTTGTAATTGGTGATATTTAAAGAAGTCGCCTGGGTTATTTCCGACAGGCATGTATTTGGTTTTGAGTATCCGTTGTTGTGCACCAATTTCAAAATGATATATCTGTACGTTTATTTTAATAAAGTGAGATATATCTTTTTGATATTATGTCGATGACATTTACCTATATCAGTTGGCGATTGGGTAAGTAGCATTGAACAGCGGAGTGGTTCTTAACCATAAGTACAGTTTTCAACCTACGAAGCACAGGTTTTGAGTTATTCAAACTCAACGGACATATACAGAGTATTGTATGTTGTCCAGTGTCCATCAGGACAAAGGAGTTGGTCCTCGTACTATGTCCTGTTTACTTATGACTTCTCTAGTTTTTTAGACAAGTGTTTCACAGAAATACAATGTCTAAGTTTTGAGAAGTTGTGGGTATAAGAATAAAGTAGAGAACCAGGTGTCGCAAGTATCGAGATTCTTCAAAGAGATCGAAGATGTAAATACTTGTGATCGGTATTCAGATGATAGTAATGGTTATGAGAAACTTGTTTCTCTTTCAGGTTACTCATAATTGGATGGATTCCTAAGTTGAGTAATCCTGATTAGCCTCTCTCCATTAAGTTAATATGCACTGGAGACAGCTGCATGATTTGAATCTGGTTCTAATTAAATAAGTGCAAAGTTTCTATATTGGATATAGAATGGTTCATATCTTAACGATGTTAAGGTACTGGGAGTTGTCCATCTTATGCTTAAAACCAGACTCTGGATAACTCAAGGCGCGTTTCTGTAATAGCAGTTTGTGGGTTGACCCGGGCTATGTCAAGGGTTGATTTTTCTACCATCTGGAAGATCAATAGTTATATTGTTCTTGACTCGCCACAGTTTTAATAAAATGGATTTTTTCAGAAAACAGTAGTGGGAGTATGGTAGAACTGGAAGTGATTCCAGAACCGCAAACGATTACGGAAAATTTAATAGGACCTAAAGATTCAATCAGGTTTGACATTCCATTAGCCACTCCGCAGATATGGTGGGTAACCTCAGACACTCGAAAGGTACTCCGGTAGCCTCGAGGACAGTGACAGGGAGGTTCTTGCTTACCCAGACTTGACACTACTATTGTTCTAGACTATGAGACACGGCAGGAGGTTAAGTATAGCATCGTTCTAAACTAGCTTTAGAAGTGCACGTGTATATTATTCTGTCAGAGGGTTGTTGTGGTCAGTGGGAGTAGCGGATGCATAGTGGGCAAGTCGCTTATGTCTATTTATAGACTTGAGCAGTTATAGCGGAGATAGATCATCTAATTTTGATGTGACAGTCATAGGTTTGACTTCATTAGAATAGGGGATGGATCTGTTAAGAAGGTAGTAGGGTGTGATGTCCTGGTATTTGGATGACATACACAGAGTAGGAAGTACAATTCCTACACTACGATCGGTTGTACTGTGGTCGTCACACAATTTTTTCTCCAGACAGGATATGGATATAATATCTGACATTCTGGTTTCTAGATCTATGGTTTTAGATCAAGATTTGGGTAGTTTCCCAATGTAGGTACTTTGACAGTATTCTAATAGTTTTTAGAATAGATGACTCCTGGCATGGTGGTGTACCTGCAGGTGATGGAGTCACCCTCTCTAAAGGTGTCTTATAGACTAAAGGGGAGAGGGTTGTGCATGATTGGCAGATCACTTGCTTAGGCAATTGAGTCAATCGTGAGATGTCAAGTACCACACCAGATGTTTTTTTTTGGGCTAGATGCAATAAGTTTGTATTAATCCAATCCTGGAGAAACATAAGGAAGCAGTTTTAGAACATAAGTTAATGTTCTACGGATTTGATGACGGCAGCCTCCATCGGAGACGGTTATCATTCCAGGCTTCAAAGGTGACATGGATGACAGAGAGATTGTCAGAGTTATAGTTTTCCCTCTGACGAAGGGGGCAGTATTATGGACAGGTGGTCCAAGAGGATACTGTGGGAGGCATGGTGCTGGATACTAATTAGGTTCAGTTATCGATACTGTCTAAGAAGTTTGGATTTGGAGTTCATTTATGAACTAGGTCCCATCAGATATCCAGACAAATTCTAAGACAGGTATTACTCAATTCGGGAGATGGCTTTCTCCTCGAACTTGAGATTAAGAGAGACATAGAAAGAAACATCATGGCGGATCCACTCATTGAGGCTATTTTTCGAACACAAGAGTTTTACAAACGGGCTTTGTGAAACTGATTTGTAGAGGAGTTGGATGTTCGGTATCACACGGGCTGTGAGTATGCGACATCGCAATAATTAGCCTTAAGTGCAAGTGGGGGATTGTTGGATATAGTGCCCTCAAAGTCAATTATTGGATCACAGGCACGCGATTGCAATGATTGAGGAGGACCTATGCCGGTAGGACAGTCTTACTCGAGATGATAGTATGCTATCTGGTTTGCCTTTATCAGTCGTGTACATGTTCAGGTGACTGATTACATGTTACTGTAGGGTTACTAGGCACACTCAAGAGGTTCCACAAGGCATCTACCATGCCAAATTCAAATTTTTATGTGCCTAACAACTCTATGCAAGATCGTTAACTAGAGATTAGGCGAAAACTATAAACTAGTAAACAACTTGACTAACAAGTGAAAGGGATTACAGCCTTTGTAGATCCGGTCCTCCACTTCTTTAGCTCCATGTTGACGTCCCTCCGCTACGATCATCGGGATCCCAGACTCTAGTGTTGGTTTCGTCGGAGAAATGAGCGGGCTAGGTCGTTGACTTCGAGGCCGAAGATGATCTACGTCAGGGAGACTCAAACTCAAGCTATTCCTTCACTTTGTCAAAAACTTTGTGAAGAGAACACCCTATACTACATGGCAAGTAGTAGAGGATGAAGAAATAGGAAGTGGGTTCACTTTAGAATTTGATTTCTCACTCTTTTTCTCATGGCACCATTAGAGCTAGCAAGCTTTTGTGGAGCTTGATGATGAAGAAGAATAAGAAAAGAATCAATAGGACAAATGAAACTTATCCTTTTAATTATGGAACCATGGTTGAGTTAAGACCTCATGCTTAACTCATGTAGAGAATTAACCAAAGCATTAGGTTAAGAGTTGGGTTAACTAATATCCCATACAAATGACAAAAGGGTTGACTTTGTCAATGTTTATCAAGCTTCATGAAGCTTGATAACTTTGACCAAAGTCTCATTTCTTTTGTTATTTGTTAGGAAAATAGTAAACCCTAATTTAACCATGATTTGGTTTAGTTCTCATACACACAACTTGTATGTATCATCAAGCATGATACAAACTTGTTCACTTGCATATATCACATATAAACAATGTGCACATTCAAGTGAGAAAATCAATCTTAAGTGAACCAATACTAGTTAATGTAAAGTAATATATCAAATATATAATTATACATTAAATCATTAAATCAACACTTGATTTAACGATCCGGTCATATTGCATATAACCGACTAATATCAATAGTAACAACTTATCGAATCAACACTTGATCCGATAACCCGGCTATATCGCATACAACCGATTAGTGTCACAAATCGCGAGAATAGAATACAGTATCACATACTGGTATTATTCTCGGTCCCGCACATATCTCATATGCGCTCCTATTTCGTTTCGCTTGAGCCAGGAAACCCCTGTGTATGACTCTAAAGACTCGTCAATACGCCGGCAGTGGGTGATGATCATATCAAACACCCACAAGCCGCAAGCGGTTTGCTAAACGTAACGGCCACCCGGGTATTGAGCGATCAGAAGATCAACGAGCAAGCCTGCTCACACTCCTGTGAATCCAATCAGTAACACTAATGTACAGTCTGGTCTGTTCGTCTGATATGTCGCATATCTCGCCTAGGGGTGGTAAACGTCAGACCCCAATAACTCGATAAGTCGTGTCGATATGAGGCTCATAACGGGTCGAGAAACTACTGGTAACACTTACCAGTAAATCCCTAAAGCAGCCTTGGCCAAGGACTTCCTGTTATAGCCAATCGAGAACAGCGCAACATCAACTCCCTATACCGGGAGAGACGAATCCTCTCCCATCGCTCATTGCCTCCATGTGATTCGGGACTGTACCCAAAAACCACCATTTTGCACGCTCTCTTGGACGTGGTAAGGTGGAAATCAAAGCACAGTGGGAATCACATAAGACTCTATGACGATCTCGGGTATACAGACTAACCTGTACCAGTGTCACCAGAGAACTGCCATCTGACGTAAGGTATTATACCATCTGGGAGTTCTCGGCGAGTCCATCCAGTGTACCTAGTCTCCACTGAGCACCCGTATATCATCTCTGATGTCAAACACCAATGGATATGGGATCATCCATCGCCCATCTATATGGGTCGAGAAGCTACACGCTAGTCTACTCTGGTATATCGATGCCCCGTCTCGATACACCCACGACTAGGGACTTTGAAGGATGTACTTATGGACTACCATGTCCCCACTACTATGATCCGCATCATAGTCCAGGTAGTCAAGTACACATCCTAAGGGCTTTACCAACATGTAACAGAGAGACAATCAGTGTACACGTTAAGGTAAAGAGTAACCATATGTATGCCCTAGAGGCCATTACTATACATAGGATGTATATTGTAGTGGATGCTTGGGCATATATAGGGATGACTTTCTTGCTCAATATGATAGTATTCTATCTGTTACACGTTGATAGAGCCCTTAGGATCTTGCTTGACTACCAACAGTATGAGGGTGATCATATACATGAGAGTTGGGTAGTCCGTAAGCACATCCTTAATAGTGGTCCCTAGTCGTGGGAGTTTCGAGACATGGCATCGATACTCCGGAGTAGACTAGTGTATACAGTCGAGACCCCGATGAGGGGCGGTGGCCAGTCTCATAAGCCACTGGTGTCAGTTGGATCACCTAAGATGTATACAGGTGCTCATTGGGTTATGAGTACACCGGACAGGACTCGCCGGGAACCTGCTAGTTGGTATTATACCTAGCGTCAGATAGCAGTTCCCTGAAGACATGTGTACAGGTTAGTTCATCGACCTGAGGTTGTAATTTTTCTCGTGTGATTTCCCACTGTGCCTTGATTTCTACCCTATCACGGCTCAAAGGAGTCGTGCAAACAGGTAGTTTTTGGGTACAGTCCCGAGCCACATGGAGGCACGTGAGCGGATCGGCAGGGGATTCGTCTCTCCCGGTATTGGGGGTGGAGATCACGCGGTGTCTAGGGAAGTCATTACACCAAGTCCTTGGCCAAGACAGGTGAGAAGTTCTGGTAGGTACTCCGGTAGTTTCTCAGGGTGTTCAGGGCTTGTCTCCGACACGACTTATACCGCTATTGGGGGTCTGACGTTACTAACCCCCTAGGCCGGATATGCGATACTCATAGACGAACGGACCGGACTGTATATACATTGTCACTATTAGGCTCAGTAGGGTTTCTGGATGAGTTCGCTCATCGGCCTCCCTTGAGGTTAGTACATGGGCAGCCGTTACGCACAGCTAGTGCCGCTGACGGCTTGTGGTTAAACCCACTGCCATGTTACTGACGAGTCATTAGAGTCCCCCACAGATAATTTCCCAAGTTCGGGCGAAACGTTGTAGAGGCCGTATGTTTTATGGCAGGGTTCGGAAAATGCACGTGCGTTTACGCACGTGTCATATTTCGGGCAGATAATACTGGTGGGCTTTTGTTTAAGCCGGATCTGAGTATTATGCTGTGTAGATATAATATCTTTGTCTCAGTTGCATTTGTGTTCGTTCGTAATACAAATGCGGGTATGTTTATACTGTTACGGGGTTATCCTGAAATTCGTTTCGTGATCGCTTTTGGAAGTTGCCTGTTTGCAGTTTTCTATCGGCCGTATTTAAACGTTCGGTTTAAGGCGGATTTATCTTTTCTTCATGAGGGTGAGTCATGAGGGTGGGTCATGAAAGTGCTTCTAGAAGATTCTAGAATTGGTGACTAGGTTAGTGAGGTGTTATATGATTCATTGGTTGCATTAAATAGATGATAATGTGTTTAGGTGACTCATTCTTTTGCATTAACTCTTCTTTGTATTTGCTTAAGATCTTTTGCTTATGGTCACCCCTTTTGCTCCTACACTCACCCCTCCTCTCACTCATATATGGCCGGCCCCTCCCCTCCTCCTCACTCACTCACTCGGTTGAAAAGATTATGATAGATTTGTGTATGGAAATTTCATAGCTCTTTTTATTCCATCTCCCGATTCAAATTGCAACTTCATTAACCGTTCGTCCATGGATTTGGACGAAGTGAGACAAAGTGTTCTACTCATTCTCTACATCAATCTTGGTCATCTCTTTTAGCAAACTTGATGACCGAGTTGCCTCGGGTCAGAGGCGGGAGCCCGTTAAAAGAACCGTTGACGTGGTGCCACCTGGACGAGGAGATCGGAGATCGACGAGATCGGAGCAGCCGCAACGGAGAGTGGGATGATGGTTAAAGAACGAAGGACTCGGATCGTTCGGTATAACCTTTCTACCCTCTTTGTAGTTTTTTATTTTAGCGTTAATGGCAGATCCGGGTTATAGTATATGCGATAGCGCCAGTTATAAAAGTTTTTGTTCCGCATTTGGCGTCTGAAAAACGGTCGGGGCGCTACCGTACACTTACAATACTACGCAACGTCTACAGGCGTAACGCAGTAAAAGAAAGCCAAAGCCCAGAAATCTAAACTATTAAAAGACAAGAAATGATAAGAAATGTTGTTTAAACTTTTGAAAATCTCAAGTATAAATTCTTTAAGTCCAATTTACTTTCTTGAAAATTTCGGCAGCACCTCCTTTGTAAAAAAACAAACCCCAAAAATGGGTATAACATAAATATAAAGTAAAGCATCCCCAACGGGAGCAAATCCACGCCAAAAGGCGGGAAAAAAACCACTACAACAGATATACGACGCCGTAGCGAAGAAATAAAAGACGATAAAATGGAAACTGTATAAAAGACAACCCAGTCACAAAATAATATAGAATATCGTTCTCACCAACACTACTACAAATAAGTGTTGCCCCTACGGATTTATTCGTAGGAGCAAACCACTGCCCCTACGGCTATATCCGTATGGGCATGAAAATACCCTGTAGGTACAAACGCCGTAGGTGCAAGTCGAAGCCTTGAACATGCCCCTACGGGCTAAAACTTGCCCCTGCGGAGTTATGTGTAGGTCCAGTTTTCCCTACGGATTAGGCCGTAGGGACAAAAAATTTATTTTATTTACGGTTTTATAAAATAGATTAGGTGTACCTAAGGACTTATCCGTAGGGCCAAGTAGTTGCCCCTACGGATAAGTGCGTAGGTATAAATCCGTAGGGACAAAATATCAGGTATCCTGATATTTTGTCCCTACGGATACCTGTGTAGGAGAATTTTTTTCCCCTACGGATATATCCGTAGGGGCAAGCTTAACCCCTAATACTGAGATCATAGGGGCAAAATATCAGGTATCCTGATATTTTTCCCCTACGGATAAATCTGTAGGTACATATTATCAGGGAATTTTTAAAAAAAAGGGCTGCCTATTTTTTTCTCGCCCTGTGCACAATAATATATACATCGATCATATATAAAATTAATCATCACGCGGAACATATATCGCAGTATTCATAATCACATCTTACGCATAATATACAAAAGAAACCAACAAGCAAAATATGATATCAATATAAACACGCAAACACCACCAATATCAATATCGTCCAAAATGTAGTACAATATGTATCATATAAATAAATACATGTTTAAAATATAAGAATCAAAAAGCTACCCTAGCTCGGTCCAGCTCCACCTCTGATAAACGCCAGAATCTGGCGCGCCTGCTCCTCGGTCAATAAATCATGCAATGCAGAGCGTGCGGGTGTTTGAGCGGGTTGTGGAGCTGGCGATGTGGTCTGTGCAGCCGCCGTCAAGGTAGTGGCTGCGGGAGTCTGAGCGGGCGGTGGAGCTATAGGAGCTGTCTGCAGAACAACAGCCGATGTAGTGGCTTGCGGAGCCGCAGCCGAAGGAGATGCATGTGGAGGCTCGGCCTATGTACCCTGTCGCGACTGGACCTAAGTGTGCAATAAGAGAGTAAGAACTGTGTATTATTCGGATTCGTATCATTATCAAGTTATTTCGAAACCCCAAGCTATGTATACTTAGGGACTTAGGCCTCGTTTGGATATCTAGTTTGGAAAATCGTAGTTTATTTTAATTAGATATGTATGTATGATTAATCAAAGCTAAGTCTACAGCCAAATAAGCTCAGGCTACGTACTAATATTGGATATGTTGCTATCTATAATATGAGATATTATTTTACTATTAAGTAGTATACATACCAGCATCTCCTTCAACTCATGAACGGTGGCCTTCAAGCTCTCCAGTTCCTGCTGGAAACGTCGCTCACTGGAGACGGAGGAAGTAACCGCCGGGGTGGAGTCCAACCTCATATGGGCCCTGCTAGGGCCTAGTCCCCGGCCTTTCTCCTAACCTCCGTGGTGCCCTCCGTGTGCGGTGTCCAGGACTGAGGTCAGCAGCATCGGATCGCTCTGTCCGGTAAAAACGATCCCCGATGCCTCGGCCTGCTCAACCACCCCCTCCTACACCCACATTAACCAGTAAAATATAAGTATATCATTTAAATTTGAACCTTTCAAAACTAAAATTTCAAATAGGGGTTGAATAAATTTTAACACTTACACAATACTCCTGGGTAGCAACGTCGGGGTATCGAAGCTCGCCCGTGGAGGGATCTGTCGAGGTGCCGTGGACGGCAAGATATGCGGACAGCACGCTCGGTGTACTACCTTGCGCCAGGGTCTGAGCTCTCTGCAATATTAGAAAATAACTCTTAATATTAGATATATTAGAAAATAACTCTTAATATTGCATTATATCAGAAAGGCCGGTCTATTGTAATTTACCGATAACTCCATGGCTCGAGTAATATTCCTCGAGCCACCTGTATAAGTGGGGCGACCCCACTTCGCCGACTTCCTATTCTCTATATTTTGAGCGGCCTGTTTCTGCACAACACATTCATATTTAGTTTTCTAATTAAGGAACACAAAAAAATAAATTATATACTAAACTATGAATTACATTTAAAATACATACCTGTTTGCGTTGAGAGTCGAAATATTCGGACAATAGAGGCCATGTCTCTACGTCGACTCTCGCAAAGGCCGGAGTAGATAGGAGGGCCACTCTCTCTGCTTCGGGGGTCGCCAACCACAGGGAGTAGCAGTCGGCCTTCAGCTCATTCCTGTTGTATCGGACCTTGGTCTGCATGTTCTTCATCAGGCCATTGTACAGAGCATGAAGGTCGAGCACCCTCCCAGGGTGATCAGGGTCGGGTACTGGCTGAAAATCATTATCCAACTGAAAATACAAAAAAACATTGTTATTAGATTGCAAGTGTTAATAATAAATATATTGGATAAATCAAATGAAAATATATATTAAAACCCGAGCCTGATCAAAGAAGAGGGCGAATGAGCGCCGGTGCTGATCGCCCCACTCAACGTGAAGTGGATAGTTCTTCACGAGCCGGCTCTCATCCTCCATATACCGGCCGAACCTCTCGGAATGATCGCCGGTATAGCGATAATCAGGGATAAAAAAGAGGGGGAATGCTGCCTCCCCCTAGCTCTGTCAGGCTTCGGCCTGTGGGACTGATTCGGGCCTCGAGTCCCCCTCTGGGGATGGGGAGGCCCTGCGTCTGTAAGAAATATCAAGACAAAGTTGTATTAAGAAATCAAGGTTAAACGAAAATTGAAGTGTGATATATACCTCCGGTGACTAAAGCACGAGCCTGGGCCCGGGCAGCAGCATGAGCGGGACGATAGTTCCTCCGGTAAGGAACGGCCGGTGTCCCGGATGCGGACGCATCCCATCCAACCAGAAAATAAACATTGAAGTGGCAGGAGTTCATGAAGTTCATATTTATTCTATAGAGGATATATAAAATGAATAAAAATTTTATATTTATTTTTACTAACCTACAGACGATGCGGAGGGTACAGAAGTGGCAGGAGTGGCCCCTGCGTCAGATGTGGACGCACCACCTATAATTAGACAATTAAAAATAGATTATATAAGTAATTGCAAAAAGAATGTGTAGATCAATAATATAACATTCTAAATCAATATGCATGCACTATAGGATATATAAACATACCCGCAGGTGCGGTGGTGTCACCACCTACAGCTAGATAATAAAAAAAATTACTATCTAAGTAAGAGCAAAAAGAATATGTGTATATTTATGATATAGCATTCTAAATCAATATACATGCACTATATGATATATAAACATACCTAGAGGTGCGGGAGTGGCCTCTGTCCCTGATGTGGACGCATCACCAACAACTAGACAATCAAACATTGACAATATAAGTAATTTTGACATGAACATGCATGAATATCTATAATATTACATTCAAAACGGATATGCGTGCAATATACCTAGAGGTGTGTCAAAGTCCACACGGAAGGAGGCATCCGAAGGGGTCACCGATCTGGGTGCAAGACCAGCCCTCTGAATCTCCCTACGCAGCTCTCCGGACGGCAGAACCGCTTTGCCTCTACCGGTGTCGCGGCTGGAGCTCCTGCCGACCCTTGCTGCTCCTATCATCGTCATCAAATCTAGATAAACGGTTCGTGGACGCATTAGACAATCATTAGATGTATTGACTATATATGTGTAGATCGTAAAATGTGAAGTAATAATATAACTATCGGGGGTAAGGCTTCTATCCCATTAAGAATGTATAGAGCGAACACCCATTCACTTGTGCTTTCAACCGTTTCGAGTAAATTTCGGCAGCATCATCCCGCTGTTCTCCGAGTACACTGTAATAGAATAGATAATCATTTCAAAGCTGTGAAACAACGTTGAAATGAACATCTAATCTATCTTTGTACACGGAGAACCAGCGGAAAGGTACCGACGAAGTATCTCGAAACGGATGAAAACATAAGTGAATGAAGGTGTTTGCTTTACACATTCCTAACTTGTCCACACGGGACAAATCTATCGGTTATCATACGATTGAATCTTCTCGTCTCATAGACTATACGACGGTTGTTAGTATCGAGCTATACCGTCCGATATTTAACAACCTTCGTATATTTTTATGTCATGACGAACATCGAACGTATGTTAACCGATAGACGGGGACTAAGTGACGCTTTAAGTTTCATATATGAGTATCGATGAGAATATGAAAGTTTCATATTATCATCGAATATCATATATTGGTTTTAACTTGAACATTTTGAATCACTCTCTAATGATGCGTTTGTTGTTTATTCTTGTTGTATGTGTGTGTTTCGGCTGTCGGGGGTAAGTCTTCTATCCCATTAAGAATGTATAGAGCGAACACCCATTCACTTGTGCTTTCAACCGTTTCGAGTAAATTTCGGCAGCACCTCCCCGCTGTTCTCCGAGTACACTGTAATAGAATAGATAATCATTTCAAAGCTGTGAAACAACGTTGAAATGAACATCTAATCATTCTTTGTACACGGAGAACCAGCGGAAAGGTACCGACGAAATATCTCGAAACGGATGAAAACACAAGTGAATGAAGTTGTTTGCTTTATACATTCCTAACTTGTCCACACGGGACAAATCTATCGGTTATGATAGATTGAATCTTCTCGTCACATAGACTATACGACGGTTGTTAGTATCGAGCTATACCGTCCGATATCTAACAAACATCGTATAGTTCTATGTCACGACGAACATCGAACGTATGTTAACCGATAGACGGGGACTAAGTGATGCTTTTGGTTTCATATATGAGTATCGATGAGAATATGAAAGTTTCATATTATCATCGAGTATCATATATTGGTTTTAACTTGAACATCTTGAATCACTCTCTAATGATTCGTTTGTTGTTTATTCTTGTTGTATGTGTGTGTTTCGGCTGTCGGGGGTAAGGCGTCTATTCCATTAAGAATGTATAGAGCGAACACCCATTCACTTGTGCTTTCAACCGTTTCGAGTAAATTTCGGCAACACCTCCCCGCTGTTCTCCGAGTAGACTGTAATAGAATAGATAATCATTTCAAAGCTGTGAAACAACGTTGAAATGAACATCTAATCTATCTTTGTACATGGAGAACCAGCGGAAAGGTACCGACGAAATATCTCGAAACGGATGAAAACACAAGTGAATGAAGGTGTTTGCCTTATACATTCCTAACTTGTCCACTAGGGACAAATCTATCGGTTATCATACGATTGAATCTTCTCGTCACATAGACTATACGACGATTGTTAGTATCGATGTAGGGTTCCTAGGTACTCTCAAGAGGTCTCACAAGGCATCAACCATGCCAATTTCAAAATTTAGGGGTGCCGAGAAACCCTAGACTATGGATCGTTAACTAGATGTCTAGGCGAAAATAGAACTAGTAAACTACTTTACTAAGAGAACGGAAATACAACCTTTGTAGATCCGGTCCTCCACCTACATAGCTCCGCAATGAAGTCTCCTCGCTGTCCAAATGGAAACCCGGGCTCTAGCGTCGGCTTCATCGGAGAAATGGGCGGGCAAGGTCGTCGGCTTTGTGCCGAAGATGATCTACGTCGAGGCATTGCTAGATCAAGCTCCAACTTCACCAAGTCATGAAACTTGTGAAGAAAACACACTCTACTACTTGGCAAGAGGTAGAGGATGAAGAAATAGGAAGTGGGTTCACTTTAGAATTGGATTTCTCACTCTTTTTCATCAATCACCATTGATGGTCCAAGGTTTCTTCATGTTGAAGATGAAGAAGAAGAAGAAGAAAATGTTATGATAAGTATTAAGTAAAATCAAAATAATAATAATACTTATCATCTACCAACCATGGTCAAGTGTAGAGACTAAACTAGGGTTAGTGGGAATGGTTAGGGTTAAGCATGAGACAAAATGGTCACTAAGTCAAAACTTCATGAAGCTTCATAATACAAACAAAGTTAGCAACCATTTTTCTCTTTAGGCTTTTCATTTTCCATAAAGAATAAATCAAAATGAATAAGAAAATGAAAGGAAAACCCTAACCATTACACAACCATGGTTTAATCTTTACACATGCTCAAGTTAGCATGTATCATCAAACATGATACAAACTTGTGTACAAAAGTATATCACATATACAATGTGCACAATCCAAGTGAGAAAATCCATTTAAAGTTAACCAATACTAGTTAATGCAAAATAATATATCAAATATATAATTATGCATTAAATCATTAAATCAACACTTGATTTAATGATCCGGTCATATCGCATATAACCGACTAATATTAACAGTAACAACTTATCGAATCAACACTTGATCCGATAACCCGGCTATATCGCATATAACCGATCAATGTCACAAATCGCGAGAATCGAATACAGTATCACATACTGGTATCATTCTCGGTCCCGCACATATCTCATATGCGCTCCTATTTCGTTTCGCTTGAGCCAGGAAACCTCTGTGTAGGACTCTAAAGACTCGTCAATACGCCGGCAGCAGATGATGATCATATCAATCACCCACAAGCCGCAAGCGGTCTGCTAAACGTAACGGCCACCCGGGTATTGAGCGATGAGAAGATCGACGAGCAAGCCCGCTTACACTCCTGTGAATCCAACCAGTAACACTTACCGTACAGTCCGGTCTGATCGTCTGATATATCGCATATCTCGCCTAGGGGTGGTAAACGTCAGACCCCAATAGCTCGATAAGTCATGTCGATATGAGGTCTATAACAGTTCGAGAAACTACTAGTAACACTTACCAGTAAATCTCAGCAACCCTGGCCAGGGATTTCTGGTTATAGCCAATCGAACACAGCGCAACATCAACTCCCTATACCGGGAGAGACGAATCCCCTCCTATCGCTCATTGCCCCCATGTGACTCGGGACTGTACCCAAAAACCACCGTTTTGCACGCCCTCTTGGACGTGGTAAGATGGAAATCAAAGCACAGTGGGAACCACATAAGACTCTATGACGATCTCGGGTCAACAGACTACTCTGTACCAGTGTCACCAGAGAACTGCCATCTGACGTAAGGTATAATACCATCTGGGAGTTCTCGGCGAGTCCGTCCAGTGTACCCAGTCTCCACTGAGCACCCGTATATCATCTCTGATGTCAAACACCAATGGATATGGGATCATCCATCGCCCATCAGTATGGGTCGAGAAGGTATACGCTAGTCTACTCTGGTATATCGATGCCCCGTCTCGATATACCCACGACTAGGGACTTTGAAGGATGTACTTATGGACTACCATGTCCCCACTAGTATGATCCGCATCATAGTCCAGGTGGTCAAGTACACATCCTAAGGGCTTTACCAATATGTAATAGAGAAACAATCAGTGTACATGTTAAGGTAAAGATCAACCAGACAGCATACTATCATGTCGAGCAAGAAAGTCCACCCTATATATGTCCAAGCATCCACTACAATATACATCCTATGTACAGTAATGGCCTCTAGGGCATACATATAACTAACAATCTCCCACTTGCACTAGGGCCATCTGTAGCAGTGGTTGCAGTATCTCATACTCAACCATCCCATAAAAGTCTCTCTCTGGGAATAGACCTTCGTGAGTGGATCCGCCGTGTTATCCTCTGAGTCTACTCTCCTAACCTGGATCACCCTGGAGATCAACCATCTTAATGATCAGGTGATACTGCCTTAGAATATGTCTGGATCACTGATGGGACGTACGTTCCTTGGCTTAAGCCATAACTCCATTGTCACACAATGGGAGGAACTAAGTTTATCTCATGAACAAATATACATCCAGACTGCCTCTTTGGTAGCATCTTAAGTAGCGATGTATCGAGCCTTTATCATCTGGTATGCCACGGTATCTAGCTTGGAACTCTTCCAACATACCGTCCCTTTACTGAAGGTAAAGACAATGCCTGCGACTGACTTTCAGTCGTCCTTATCACTCTGGAACCCTTCCAGTGATTCTCCCCAGGATCGGTTGATACCATCTTACTACAACTAGTTAGAATCCTAACATCCAATTAGATCTATCTCATAGATCCAAAACCCAGGATTTAGGAGGTATCATTTTGATCCTATATGGTGAATCATTGTGATAACCGGAGATTGACCGAGCGTAGCATAGGAAACTCCTTTCCTATCAAGAGTATGTCATCCACGTACTCTACGAGGATCATCACCATACTCCCTACTACCTTTTTGTATATACAAGGTTCATCTTCCATTTTGATTATGTCAAACTCTTTGACTAACACATCAAAACAGATGTTCCAACTTCGCGATGCCTGCTTTATCCTATAAAGCATCTTGTACACGTTTCCGCTGCTCCCACTGTCTACGAAGCCCTCTGGCTGTGTACTTATAGACGCTCTCTTCTAAAACATCATTTAGAAAAGCTGTCATGACACCCAACCACCAGATATCGTAGTCATGGTATGTAGCCGTGGCAAGTAGGATCCGGATGGACTTAAGCATAGGCACTGGAAAAGGTTTCATCATTATCCACGCCTGGTCGATGACGAAAACCTTTAACAACTCTAGCTTTGAAAGTCACAACTTTTCCATCTACACCAAGTAATCTTCTCAAGATATACTTGCTCCTGATGGGGATTTAACCCTTCAGATATAGCAACCAAAGTCCATACTTTGTTGGTGTATAGGGATTCTATCTCAGATCGCTAAGCATCCAGCCATTCTTACAGAGTCCCACTCCTGATGGCCAGCTCGAAACTAGTTGGGTCATCATCTCATGATGCAATCCTCGCTCCTACTGTCATAGAGAAACCGAAGTATCTCTCAGGTGGGTGAGGAACCCTACTAGACCGGCGGAGTGGCTGAGGTTCGTTGGTAACTATTGAATCCTTTGGTTCTTTCAAATCATCAGCTGCAGTTTGTATAGCTGGAACATTTCCAGTTCTACATAACAGACCTTGCCTCGAGCCTGTCCGGATTTTGCTTTTATACATAGGCCGGACAACCCCAAATCTTAACCAACTTAAGATATGGCTTCTTCCCTTTCCATATCACATATGAAGCGGTAGGCAACTGATTTGATTTGAACCCTATTCAATAGGTATGCAGCTTCTCAAGTGCATAACTCCCAATAAGGAAATAGGTAACTCAGTAGTACTCATCATAGAGCACACCTTATCATATAGGGTGTGATTGCTCCACCCCGATATACCATCGTGCTATGGTGTATACGGAGGAGTAATGCTGAGAGAGAATCTCATTCTCCTTTAGAATAATCCAGGATTTCCGTGCTCAAGTATTCTCCTCCTCGATCTCATCAAAGGACATAATACTTATACCCGTGTTTTGGTTTTCTACTTCTAAATCATATTCTGTGAATATCTCAAAAGGTTCGGACTTGTGTTTCAACAGGAACATATGTCTGAATCTTGAGAGATTATCAGAGAATGTAACGAAGTACAAAGAACCAGTCCTGGCATATATAGACAGGGGACCTTACATACATCAACATGTATCATCCCAAGAGTTCACTAACTCTTTCTCTGTTTCCAATAAACGGAGCTGTGGTCATCTTATCTTTGTGACATGACTGGCAAGTTTCACAAGATGTAAATTCAAACTGATTTAAATATGCATCTATATGTAACTTAAGCTAGTCGGGTCGCATTGATATGACCTAGTCTACAATACCTCAAGAAGGATTTGTTCATTTCTGAACTCTTCCTCTTGTGTGTGTTCCATATACTAAAGAACTGCTGTTTGATTTAGAACATCAATGCTTTTAGATAACGTGCCTGAACCGATCAAATTTTGATATAGGAAATGTTCAAAACATAATCCAACAATACAAAATTTTATCATTTCTTTACTGATAAAGAGACTGATATGATTTTGTATATCAGGTTCGGTATCTAATAACATTCGTTCAGAATCAATGTACTGGTAATACAGGGTGACAGTGACCAACAGACTTGGCTGCAACACTTGCCCCGTTTTCTGCCTCATGAAACTTATCACCCGTTCTCAGTTCTCTACCTTTCTGTAGCCCTATGTAACAGATTACATATCAGGGATCCTAATCTGGTATCACATACCCAGGACGTAAAGGATACTGAGAAATAGTTCTTTGTGATGAACACACCCGAAGATGATGCATCAGCATGCACTCTCTTCGTTTGGGCGGCATGGGAATTCTGGTAATCCCCAATTTCCTGCTCTGTCTTATAACAATTATAAGGTGGAGCGGGACCAACGTTCCCCAGCTCAGTATAACAAGCGGGTTCGGTCAATACTTCCGTATTATTATCTTGATTAAGGCGTGATATGGTCGCTACTGTTGGAGATAGTGCCCTCAGAGTCAATTATTAGGTCACAGGTACGTGATTGTAATGATTGAGGGAGGACCTATCCCGGTAGGACAGTCTTACTCGAGATGATCGTATGCTATCTGGTTTACCTTTATCATCGTGTACTGCTTTAGGTGACCTGACACGTCGCTATTACACGTTGATAGAGCCCCTAGGATTCTTGCTTGACCACCAGCAGTATGAGGGCGATCATATAAGTGGGAGCTGGGGTCTATAAGCTTATCCTTAAAAGGTCCCTAGTCGTGGGAGTTTCGAGACTGGGCATCGATACTCCATTAGTAGACTAGTGTATACAGTCGAGACCCCGATGAGGGGCGGTGGCCGGTCTCACAAGCCACTGGTGTCAGTTGGATCACCTAAGATGTATACAGGTGCTTATTGGGTTATGAGTACACCGGACAGGACTCGCCGGGAACATGCTAGTTGGTCATATACCAGACGTCAGATGGCAGTTCCCTGGTGACATGTGTGCAGGTTAGTTCATCGACCTGGGGATCGTCATTTGTCTCGTGTGAGTTCCCACTGTACTTTGATTACTACCCTACCACGGCTCAAAGGAGTCGTGCAAACAGGTTTTAGTTGGGTACAGTCCCGAGCCACATGGAGGCAGTGAGCGTATCTTCAGGGGTTCGTCTCTCCCGGTATTGGGGGTGAGGTCGTGCTGTGTCTAGGAGAGCCATTACACAAAGTCCTTGGCCAAGGCAAGGAGATTTACTGGTAGGTATTCCAGTAGTATCTCAGGGTGTTCTGGGCTACACTCCGACACGACTTGTACCGCTTTTGGGGGTCTGACTTTTACCAACCCCCTAGGCCCGCCATGCGATGCTCATAGACGAACGGACCGGACTGTACAGATATTGTCACTGACAGGCTCAGTTGGGTGTCGGGGTGAGCTTCCTCATCGACGTCCCATTTGGTCAGTACCTGGTAGCCCGTCACGTATTGGCTTATACCTCTGACGTGCTAGTGGTTAAATCCACAACCAAGGTGTTGACGAGTCTTTAGAGTCCCCCACATTCAGTTACTCAGCTTTCGGGCGAAAGGTTGTAGAGGCCGTATGGAGATATGGCAAGGTCCGATCAGATACGTGCGGTATTGTACGGATCAGGATCGGACAGTTTGTACTATAGGCCGTATGGTTATAAGGCAGGGTTCGATCAGATACGTGCGGTATTGCACGGATCAGGATCGAACAGATTTTACTAGCCGGCTTTGGTTTAAGCCGGATCCTAGTATAGTACAGTGTAGATTTTGTCTCATTGCATTTGTATTTCGGTCGAAATACAGATGCGGGTGTGTATGCACAGTATTGGGGTTTTCCCGTAATTTATTACGGGACCAGTTTTCTGGAGTTGCCAGTTTGCTTTCCGTTTCGGCCAATTTCCTTTGTTCCGTTCATTGGCCGAAGATTGGTGGAGGAGGGTTTATTTGCATTGTTGCAAATAGGCATTTGTGGAGGGGGTCTTTGCTTTTTGTAGCATCATGATAGTCTTCATGATGGTGCACCATCCATTGACTTGCTTGACCTTGACTTCTAGCTATCATGATGGCTTGACTTTGTTTAGTGATGGTTGTGGTTTGAGTGTGGTTTTGGTGTTGTGATCATATTCTTTCATAATTGGTTTTTGATGCCTTGCATTATTGTTCAAGCCTCTCACTCTCTCATGGTGATCCATCTCATTCTCTCCCTCACTCACTAGAGCATGGCCGGCCTCCCTCTTGAAGGGGCTGTCCAAATATTTTGAGGTGGGATTTGGACTCATTTCATGTTGCAAAAATCCCACAAGTTCCATCTAAAAAGCTCCAAGTTCAATCCCTCCTCCAATAGCAATTCCACAACCCCAAAAGTGAGACACAAGCTCTACCAAACATTCTACAGCAAATCTTGGGCACGTCGAGTAGCCGGCTTCGTGCCCGAGTTGCCTCGGCATTGAGGTGGGAGCCCGTAAAAGAAGTAGGCGATGTGGTGCACTTCCGGCGACGAGGAGGAGACGGGACTTTTCCGCAGGAGATCGGGACCATGACCAGAAGACCGGAGGACTTGGATCGTCGGTATATCTCTAACCCATCTTCTAGTTAGCTTAGACTAGTTAATGGTTACGATCCGGGTGTTTAGTGCGCGGTGGTGCCGGTTTGCTAAGTCCGAAAAAATCAAAGTTATTCACCGCTTCCGCATTCCGCCGTCGGTTCGACGGCCGGGGCGCCGCCGTGCACCTACAGTGGTATCAGAGCCAGGCCATTAACTTAGTCTATCTTTGTGTAATGTGTTTTTCAGTTCCGATCGATCGAAATGTCCAAAAACCCGTATTTGCTCACATCAGTTTTCTGTTGGAATTTTTTAGTCTCGAAAATTTTTTCAGGTTGTAAAATATTTATGTACTAAAAATTCTAAGACCACTGTTCAAATTCGAGACAATGATCTTCCAGACAGAGCGCGGAAGGGCGGCCAAAACCCACTTCTGGCCGCGCTTCCGCCGCAGTATGGAGGAATCATTGGGTTGTTTTTTTTACAGTGGGCTTCTGGGGAGATTTTAGGGGTTTTGGAACATTAACATTGGGCCCAGAATTTCTTTAACTGCTACAGTATTGCTTTGGGGCCCACTTGTTAAAATTTGATTGATCGGATATTTTAAACACATTTTTCACAGTATTTATATTATATCTGCGACCGTGAATGTCACTTGATCGGTAAATCCGGTCTAACTGCTATAGCCCGGTTAGACGGATTTGCGAACGTGACTTTCACGTTGATGTTCTGTTTTTGCTGTGATGTTGCGGATCGGTCGTGGGGGATAGCCTGGTTGCAATGCTAGTACAGTTGTGGTTGTATTATGTACATTTGATATTGCGGGGCGAGCGTCCGACATGTGGACTGCCGTCACTGCCTGATTGTATTATTATTTTGGGGCACGACCTGGTTGCGGTCGATGTACCCGGTGTATGTATATTTTACTTTCTGTACTAGGATTGCCCCGCGGAGGGGTGCACGGATAGCCGGGTTCTGGAGGGCAACAAGCCCGCATCTCATGGCATTGAGACGGAGGGGGCTTCACTCTAGGATTGGCGGGCTATTCGCCGCACTCGTAGGGCGTACAGGTTGACCCAGGAGGGGCGCCCAAGTTACCGGATTCCGTGAAGTGCTGGGTGGTCCATTCACGGCGCTGAAGGGGGCTGCCTCGCTTCAGGTTTTGGCGGGTAACTTGCCGCGCCCGTAGGGGTCTAGGATTTCATTGCACAGGCTATCCACACGACCAGGGGAACGTCGGGTTTCAGCGGCTCTGTGAAACCCGGGGATCCCAGATATCTGTATTGTTTCTGTGATGCTGTTCATTCTCTGTGATGTTGCATTTTATTCACGCCTTGAGCGAATATAATATATTGGTATATATATTAGTAGATGTTGTGTATGTTTTACATCCGCGCTAGTCCAGTCCCCGCTCTGTCATTAGTTAGCTAACCTAACGGGTAATGACGGGACCCAGTGGCGAATGCGGATGGCATATACGTACATCAGTATATTTTCGTTCTTTATGGTGTGATCAATTGATGGGACTGCATTGATTCGGATCAATGCAAGTTAAAAACAAACCTAATCTGATGTTGTTGGAACACTTTTCAAAAAGCTGTTATTGCAAGGACGTTTACTTTTGTTTTGCATCGTGGTATTCATTAGAATATCCTGCTCCTCAGTCGACGAGGCAAGGGCCGAGATCCCTTCACCGGGAGTGACCCCTTGGACAATAAGTTTGCGTCAGGGCATTAACTTCACTATAGCCGATTACTTTTGCTTTGCATCGTGGTATTCAGTTGGAATATCCTGCACCCCATTCTACGGGGAAAGAGCCGAGATCCCTTCACCGGGAGTGACCTCTTTAGCAACGGTTTTCGTCACTATATTTTCAAAAAGCTATCAGTTCCTTCAACGATATCAAGTTCTTTACGTTAAAGGTTTTCGCCAGAAACCATTCGTAGCCCTCCGTCGTTTCATATGGGTAGTCAATAGTATTCAAGCTGTGTTTGTTGGCCAAAGTCAAGGCACAGTGTTTGGTAGCTGTTGGTTATTCATATGCAGCATAGATAGATGCGTTGGTTTGGAACAGTCGTATAGCCTTGTTGGCCAAAGTCAAGGGCTTGTGCGGGTGGATTCGAATCAACCTGGAGAATGACGGGTAGAACTTGACATGTGACTTATGATTTGTTGGCCAAAGTCAAGGTCATAAGAGCATGGGGCAAAAATCACATCGGGAGTTTCAAAAGAACTGAAACTTGCCAGATATGCGCATACCTTCTGGAGTGTGATACCGTGAGCGGATTCCGTCACGTTGTCATGCGATGAGAGTTGGATCCCGATTCCCACTGATGAGTTGGTATACTCCTCGGCTGATCCCGACTAATTCTTCTTTCAGGTTTGGAGGAGAATTTGAGGTACAGTGGGAGGTTTCCAGATTAGATAAATTGGTAACCATTCTGATCTAGGTTAGAGTGCACGTTAAGTGTTTCTTTTCTCTCTCTCTCTTTGGCAGCGACCATTGACCCGACCCTAAGACTTTGACTCAGTGACCAAGTTGACCGAACCTTCTTAAACACCGGCTTTTGGATTGTCAGAGTTGCAAACCTTATTGCCACTCCTACTTTTACCCTTTTCTCCAGGACACCCCGTTTTACTACGAACGTCCACTTCCATTGGACTAAACCATCGTATGGTTAGATACGAACTCGAAAGAATTTATTCGAGGATGGTTTCCGGTTCTGGAGAAAACGGATAGGATTATTCAGTTGTCTTTTTCCTTTTACCCTCTCTCAGGTTACGAGTACTCCTTGGTTTAGGGGTAGTACACCCATTACGCAAATTGGATTATCTTCTTCCAAACCTTAGGCTGGTGCCGACCGGTAGGGAATGAAGAAAACCAATTAGCATAACAATGGTGTGCAGAAGGTATTAAGTTCAGACAAAGCAAGGGATTAGTAAGAGGGCAAAGTAAATTGCAACAGATATTCACGACCAAACCAAATATTTCGTTACCACTCCCACATCACCTTTGTATTTCTCCAGGACACTCCGTATCACTACGAAGATCCACAGTTTATTTGGATACTCCATCGTATGGTTATATACGAACTCGAATGGAACTGGTTCCAGTTCGGGGATGGATTCTGGTTCAGGAGAAATAGGAATAAGGTTTATTCGGTTGTCTTTTATCTTCACCCTCTCTCCTTGCGAGTGTTCCTAGGATTGGGACAGTACACCCATTATGCTTATTGGATAGTCTTCTTCCAAACCATAGGCTGGTGCCGAACGGTAGGGAAGGAAGAAAACCATTTGGCCTAAAAGGGTGTGCAGAAGGTAAAGACTAAAGACATATGAAGGGATTTGGAGAGGTGGCAAAGAACTATACGGTTACAGTCGTGAATCTAGAAGAGGCATTACTAGGAATACCAGAATACCCCATCGGAACATTTCAATGTTTCAGTTTCACTGTGTAATGTTAAAGGAAAACTGATTTCCGATTAGACACTTACTCCAGGGTATGTATTTACCAGGTATGATTCTCACATCTGTATGGTTTTACAGATGATGAGTGGGAGTAAGTTATTGGGAATTGGGTGATCATCCTCATTATATCGGGATTCGTTGTAATCGGTGATATTTGAGGAAATCACCTGGGTTGTTTGCCAGACGGCAAATATTTGGTTTTGAATATCCGCTGTTATGCACCAATTTCAAATTGATATATCTGTACGTCTATATAAATAGAGTGAGATATACCTTTCTGAAATTATGTCTACGACATTTACCTATATCAGTGGATGGTTAGGTAAGGAGCATTAAACAGCGGTGTAATTCTTCTTAACCATAAGTACAGTTTTCAACCTACGACACACAGTGAATGAGTTATCAGACTCAAGAGACTTATACAAAGGATTGTATGTTGTCCAGGGTCCATCAGGACAGAGGGGTTGGTCCTCGTACTATATTCGGTTTACTTATGACTTCTCTAGTTTTTAGACAGAAGTTTCGCGGAAACACAGGGTCCAATTTTGAGAAGTTATAGGTATTTGAATAGAGTAGAGAACCAGGTATAGCAAGTATCGGGATTCTTCAAAGAGATCGAAGATGTAGATACTTGTGTATGGTATTCAGTTGATAGTAATGATAAAGAGATCTTGCTTCTCTTTCAGGTTACTCATAATTGGAAGTATTCCTAAGTTGAGTAACGCTGATCGGCCTCCTTCCATTTAGTTGACATGCGCTGGGGACAGCTGCATGATTTGAATCTGGTTCAATTAAATCAGTGCCTCTGTTTCTATATTGGATATAGAACAGTTCATATCTTAACGATGTTAAGGTACGGGGAGTTGTCCGGTTTATGATTAAAACCAGACACTAGACAACTCAAGGCACGTTTCTGTAATGGCTGTTTGTGGGTTGACCCAGGCTATGACGCGGGTTGATTTTCTACCATCTGGATGAACAATAGCAATATTGTTCTAGACTCGCCACAGTTTTATTAAAAATGGATTTTTTCAGAAAACAGTAGTGGGAGTATGGTAGAACTGGAAGTGATTCCAGAACCACAAACGATTACTGAAGATTTGATAAGGAACCTAAAGATTCAATCTGAATTGACATTCCATTGGCCACTCCGCAGATAAGGTGGGTAACTTCAGGCACCCGAGAGGTACTCCGGTAGCCTCAAGGACGGTGACAGGGAGGTTCTTGTTTACCCACACTTGCCATTGCTGCTGTTCCAGGCTACGAGACCCGGCAGGAGGATGAGTATAGCGTCGTTCTGAACTGGCTTCAGAAGTGTACGTGTATATGACTCTGCCAGAGGGTTGTCGTAATCAGTGGGAGCAGCGGAAGCATTGGTGGACAGGTAGCTTATGTCTATTTTTAGACTAAAGCAGATATAGCGGAGATAGATCATCTATTTCTGACGTGACAGTCATAGGTTTGACTTCATCAGAATAGGGGATGGATCTGTTGAGAAGGTAGTAGGGTGTGATATCCTGGTATTTGGATGATATACACAGAGTAGGAAAAGAAACTCCTACACTACGATCGGTTATATTTTGGTCGTCACACAGTTGTTTCTCCACAAAGGAAATGGATTTTATATCAGACATACTGGTTACTAGATCTATGGTTTTAGATCCAGATTTGGGTGGTTTCCCAATCAGGGTTCTTTGACAGCATTCTAAGAGTATTTAGAATGGACGACTCCTGGCACGGTAGTGTACCTGCAGGTAATGGAGTCACCCTCTCTAAAGGTGTCTTATAGACTAAAGGGGAGAGGGACGTGCATGATTGGCAGATCACTTGCTCAGGCAATTGAGTCAATCATGAGATGTCAAGTACCACACCAGATGTTGTTCTTGCACTAGATGCAATAAGTTGACATTAATCCAATCCTGGAGAAACAGTCGGAAGCAGTTTTAGAACATAAGTGGATGTTCTAGGGATATGATAACGACAGCCTCATTCAGGAGACAGTTATCATTCCAGGATTCCAAGGTGACATGGACGACAAGGAGGTTGTCAGAGTTATAGTTTTCCTTCTGATGAGGGGCAGTATTTTGGACAGGTGGTCCAAGGCAATACTGAGGGAGGCATGGCGCAGGATACTGATTAAGTTCAGTTGACGATACAGTCTAAGAAGTTTGGATTTGGAGTTCATTTATGAGCTATGTCCCATCAGACATCCAGACATATTCTGAGACAGGTATTGCTCTTTTCGGGAGATGGTTTTCTCCGCGAACTTGAGATATAGAGAGACATAGGAAGAAACAACTAAGCGGATCCACTCACTGAGGCTATTCCTCGAACGCAATAGTTCCGCAAACGAGCTTTGTGAGACTGACTAGTAGAGGAGTTGGATGTTCGGTATCACACGGGCTGTGAGTATGCGACATCGCAATAATTAGCCTTGAGTGCAAGTGGGAGATTGTTGGAGATAGTGCCCTCAGAGTCAATTATTAGGTCACAGGTACGTGATTGTAATGATTGAGGGAGGACCTATCCCGGTAGGACAGTCTTACTCGAGATGATAGTATGCTATCTGGTTTACCTTTATCATCGTGTACTGCTTTAGGTGACCTGACACGTCGCTATTACACGTTGATAGAGCCCCTAGGATTCTTGCTTGACCACCAGCAGTATGAGGGCGATCATATAAGTGGGAGCTGGGGTCTATAAGCTTATCCTTAAAAGGTCCCTAGTCGTGGGAGTTTCGAGACTGGGCATCGATACTCCATTAGTAGACTAGTGTATACAGTCGAGACCCCGATGAGGGGCGGTGGCCGGTCTCACAAGCCACTGGTGTCAGTTGGATCACCTAAGATGTATACAGGTGCTCATTGGGTTATGAGTACACCGGACAGGACTCGCCGGGAACATGCTAGTTGGTCATATACCAGACGTCAGATGGCAGTTCCCTGGTGACATGTGTGCAGGTTAGTTCATCGACCTGGGGATCGTCATTTGTCTCGTGTGAGTTCCCACTGTACTTTGATTACTACCCTACCACGGCTCAAAGGAGTCGTGCAAACAGGTTTTAGTTGGGTACAGTCCCGAGCCACATGGAGGCAGTGAGCGTATCTTCAGGGGTTCGTCTCTCCCGGTATTGGGGGTGAGGTCGTGCTGTGTCTAGGAGAGCCATTACACAAAGTCCTTGGCCAAGGCAAGGAGATTTACTGGTAGGTATTCCAGTAGTATCTCAGGGTGTTCTGGGCTACACTACGACACGACTTGTACCGCTTTTGGGGGTCTGACTTTTACCAACCCCCTAGGCCCGCCATGCGATGCTCATAGACGAACGGACCGGACTGTACGGATATTGTCACTGACAGGCTCAGTTGGGTGTCGTGGTGAGCTTGCTCATCGACGTCCCATTTGGTCAGTACCTGGTAGCCCGTCACGTATTGGCTTATACCTCTGACGTGCTAGTGGTTAAATCCACAACCAAGGTGTTGACGAGTCTTTAGAGTCCCCCACATTCAGTTACTCAGCTTTCGGGCGAAAGGTTGTAGAGGCCGTATGGAGATATGGCAAGGTCCGATCAGATACGTGCGGTATTGAATGGATCAGGATCGGACAGTTTGTACTATAGGCCGTATGGTTATATGGCAGGGTTCGATCAGATACGTGCGGTATTGCACGGATCAGGATCGAACAGATTTTACTAGCCGGCTTTGGTTTAAGCCGGATCCTAGTATAGTACAGTGTAGATTTTGTCTCATTGCATTTGTATTTCGGTCGAAATACAGATGCGGGTGTGTATGCACAGTATTGGGGTTTTCCCGTAATTTATTACGGGACCAGTTTTCTGGAGTTGCCAGTTTGCTTTCCGTTTCGGCCAATTTCCTTTGTTCCGTTCATTGGCCGAAGATTGGTGGAGGAGGGTTTATTTGCATTGTTGCAAATAGGCATTTGTGGAGGGGGTCTTTGCTTTTTGTAGCATCATGATAGTCTTCATGATGGTGCACCATCCATTGACTTGCTTGACCTTGACTTCTAGCTATCATGATGGCTTGACTTTGTTTAGTGATGGTTGTGGTTTGAGTGTGGTTTTGGTGTTGTGATCATATTCTTTCATAATTGGTTTTTGATGCCTTGCATTATTGTTCAAGCCTCTCACTCTCTCATGGTGATCCATCTCATTCTCTCCCTCACTCACTAGAGCATGGCCGGCCTCCCTCTTGAAGGGGCTGTCCAAATATTTTGAGGTGGGATTTTGCCTCATTTCATGTTGCAAAAATCCCACAAGTTCCATCTAAAAAGCTCCAAGTTCAATCCCTCCTCCAATGGCAATTCCACAACCCCAAAAGTGAGACACAAGCTCTACCAAACATTCTACAGCAAATCTTGGGCACGTCGAGTAGCCGGCTTCGTGCCCGAGTTGCCTCGGCATTGAGGTGGGAGCCCGTAAAAGAAGTAGGCGATGTGGTGCACTTCCGGCGACGAGGAGGAGACGGGACTTTTCCGCAGGAGATCGGGACCATGACGAGAAGACCGGAGGACTTGGATCGTCAGTATATCTCTAACCCATCTTCTAGTTAGCTTAGACTAGTTAATGGTTACGATCCGGGTGTTTAGTGCGCGGTGGTGCCGGTTTGCTAAGTCCGCAAAAATCAAAGTTATTCACCGCTTCCGCATTCCGCCGTCGGTTCGACGGCCGGGGCGCCGCCGTGCACCTACAGCTACCTGGAGAGAGAGAGAAGAAAACACTCAGCGTGCGCTCTAGCAAGAATAGATTGGTTATTATTTTATCTAATCAGGATGGCTCCCACTGCTTTTTATCAAATCTTCCTTCAAACCCTAAAAGGAAAGACTAGCCGGGATTAATTACACACTACAAGTTCGCCAATCTTTCAGCCAGGCCAGTGTCGGTACTTTGAGGGAGGTCCCCCGTGCTTTCGCACGAACCTAATTAATGTAAACCTCGTTTTCCCAGTGGCGTAACCTCGTTAACACCTTTCTAGACACCTACTTAATCGGCTAATTGTAATGTATAAAACTCTCCCAGGAGTAACAATTACTCGCAGTGGGTATCGGGATCCAACTATCTCATAGAAGGTATGCAATCTCATTGCAAATTTCAACACTTGAAATTCCCGATAATATTTTGCCCCTAGCGTCCTATGACCTTGACAGAGGTCGACAAACCATAGGCTGCTAGTCAAGTTCAACTCGTCATTTCCTGATTGAAGTAAACCCACCCGCACGACCCTTGACAGAGGTCAACAAGGTCGCACGACTACCCTAAATCAATCACATCATATGCTTATACAGATAAGCACTAATCAGCTACCGCACACTACGCCTTGACAGAGGTCAACAAACGTAGCACGAATACTATCCAGTACATATCTGAAATGACGGAGGGCTACGACAGGTTTTTCTGAAAACCTATTGCGTAATGAACTTGATATCGTTGTAGAATCAAATAATTTTAAAATGGAGTGTTTTTGAGGCTTTTCTAGTTTTGCTAAAGGAGTCACTCCCGGTGAAGGGATCGTCGGTCCTTTCCTCGTCGAATGAGGTGCGGGATATATCATATATATCACTGTGCAAAGCAGAAACTCATAGAAGCAATCAAAAGACAAACCGAGTGTGTAGCATCTGCCAGTTATTGCTAAAGGAGTCACTCCCGGTGAAGGGATCTCGGTCCTTTCCTCATCGAATAAGGGGCAGGATATATCATATATACCGCTGTGCAAAGCAAGAACTGTAGCTACCTGTTTTATTTTGAAATTCGATTCTACAACATCTTAGGTCTCTTTTTCTTTCATTAATCATATTAATGAAGTCCCATCATTTAAGTACCTAAACATCACAGATAAATACGACGTACACTTATGCCATCCGCATTCGCCTCGATGTCCCCTCGTGCACCGTTAGGTTAGGTAACTAACGGCAGAGCGGGGCAGGGCTAGCGCGGGTGTAAAACATAAGTAACGCCTATATAATATATCATATATACTATATACAGTATCTATCACAGAACATCACATGATCACATCACAGATATCGCAGCAGAAGAATCATATGAAATATTGGATATACTAGGACGTCCGTGTTTTCAATACGAGCCAGTATAAAACACGGATTCCACGGTCGCGATGAATATCCAAACCCACACCCCTAGACCCCTACGAGAGCGGCAAGCAACCCTACCAATTCTAGAGTTAGGAGACCCGGACTCGACTCCTCGAGTTGGTCTCCCACTGGACTCCAGAACCCGGTTACTTGTGCTCCCCTCCTTAGGTCTATCCTAGTGTAGAAAAGAAAATAATATACAAAGGGTGACAGCTTCTGCAACCTGGAAGTGCCCTAATAAAAGAATATTACATACAAGTTTTTACATGAATGAAAATGAAAAACAGTCATCTCACATAAAAAACCCCCGGCTATTCAAACACGACGATCCAATATAACATATCCAACAACACATAACATCACATGTCATCAACGTAAGTAAATATGCGCATCCCAATTGTCGTTGACATATACCAACGAAACCGGCGATATCACATATTACACTTACGGTTACAGAAAAGAAAGTGCAAAACTACAACAGTTGGAATCCGCAACCTCCATAGACATCACATGCCTAATCAAATGAATTACTTAGACATCGCATGCCTAACAATTATAAACCCCGCATTTTAGTCTCATTATCGAAAACTCTTTTCAATATCAAGTCGGGCAATTCAACAAGATTCCCGACATCCTGATCGAATGCTCGTCGCAAACTTTAGTAGACGGAAGCACCCCTAATGCCGTCGACGAAGTGCACCAAGGCGGAACACCGCTACCGCGAGCACCCGGACGGATGCTTTCGGCGATGGGGTTCTCCTACAGTCACTTGGTCGGGGCTATGGAACAAGGCTGTCTATTAAGTTTACCCGGCGAGTATCCGCGTACGCTACGTGATTGCGACGGACTTTTGATCACATCAAAATTCCGTGGCAACCGATCAAGTGAGACTAAATTGCTATATTTATAACATTCATTCAGTTATCTCATAACTTCTTGTGAATTCCAATTATTGTATCCCATTCCAGATAAATAGAAAATGTTAAACTTTCCGATCGAACACCCAAGTTTTCCCGATACAGATCAACACATGAAATAAGTTTAAAAACATTCACTTCATGCCTCAGTACAAACAGTCCAGCCGTAGAAGGGTCAAGCCAACGCCTCACATGTGGCACGCCGTACTGCCCCAAACCCGAAGGTTCAAAGGGCAGTTCAAGACGGTCACATAATCGAGTTAAGGTTTGTTGTCTTCTAGAGGGTCCATCGCGTTACTTGAACTACTTAGAACGTCGTTAAACTACGGAAAAATGCAACACTTGGAAATTTCCCGACAGGGGAAAAATTTGGTATTTATATCCGGTCGAACATTTTAACATATTCTAATTATCCGGAAAGCCACAAAGACAAAGTCTGATAATCCGATCGAATCATCGAATCCCCAAAACAACCCCAGAAAATTCAACTCTTGAATAAATATTAAAAATTCCCAGAAAATCCAGCATAATAAAATAGGAGTTACTGTGCAAACAGGGGATGATGATGTCATCCTTTGGCCGCGGAACCGCCGCAGAAGCCAGGCTTCTGCCGCGGTTCCGCCGCACTATGAACAGTTCATGGAAAAAATTTTGCACCGTAATTCTTAGATTTCCCTGCTGAATTTTTTAAGCATTTTTAATGTGGAAAAATCCCAGATTTTAGAAAAAGTCCAGAGAGCATGTTTGGTTTAGGGTTTAGGGTTCGTTCGGGTTTCAAACTTCGTCTACGCATCGCCTAAGGCTCTAGCTAGGCTCTGATACCACTGTAGGGTTCCTAGGCACTCTCAAGAGGTCTCACAAGGCATCAACCATGCCAATTTCAAAATTTAGGGGTGCCGAGAAACCCTAGACTACGGATCGTTAACTAGATGTCTAGGCGAAAATAGAACTAGTAAACTACTTTACTAAGAGAACGGAAATACAACCTTTGTAGATCCGGTCCTCCACCTCCATAGCTCCGCAATGATGTCTCCTCGCTATCCAAATGGAAACCCGGGCTCTAGCGTCGGCTTCATCGGAGAAATGGGCGGGCAAGGTCGTCGGCTTCGTGCCGAAGATGATCTACGTCGAGGCATCGCTAGATCAAGCTCCAACTTCACCAAGTCATGAAACTTGTGAAGAAAACACACTCTACTACTTGGCAAGAGGTAGAGGATGAAGAAATAGGAAGTGGGTTCACTTTAGAATTGGATTTCTCACTCTTTTTCATCAATCACCATTGATGGTCCAAGGTTTCTTCATGTTGAAGATGAAGAAGAAGAAGAAGAAAATGTTACGATAAGTTTTAAGTAAAATCAAAATAATAATAATACTTATCATCTACCAACCATGGTCAAGTGTAGAGACTAAACTAGGGTTAGTTGGAATGGTTAGGGTTAAGCATGAGACAAAATGGTCACTAAGTCAAAGCTTCATGAAGCTTCATAATACAAACAAAGTTAGCAACCATTTTTCTCTTTATGCTTTTCATTTTCCATAAAGAATAAATCAAAATGAATAAGAAAATGAAAGGAAAACCCTAACCATTACACAACCATGGTTTAATCTTTACACATGCTCAAGTTAGCATGTATCATCAAACATGATACAAACTTGTGTACAAAAGTATATCACATATACAATGTGCACAATCCAAGTGAGAAAATCCATTTAAAGTTAACCAATACTAGTTAATGCAAAGTAATATATCAAATATATAATTATGCATTAAATCATTAAATCAACACTTGATTTAATGATCCGGTCATATCGCATATAACCGACTAATATTAACAGTAACAACTTATTGAATCAACACTTGATCCGATAACCCGGCTATATCACATATAACCGATCAATGTCACAAATCGTGAGAATCGAATACAGTATCACATACTGGTATCATTCTCGGTCCCGCACATATCTCATATGCGCTCCTATTTCGTTTCGCTTGAGCCAGGAAACCTCTGTGTAGGACTCTAAAGACTCGTCAATACGCCGGCAGCAGATGATGATCATATCAATCACCCACAAGCCGCAAGCGGTCTGCTAAACGTAACGGCCACCCGGGTATTGAGCGATGAGAAGATCGATGAGCAAGCCCGCTCACACTCCTGTGAATCCAACTAGTAACACTTACCGTACAGTCCGGTCTGATCGTCTGATATTTCGCATATCTCGCCTAGGGGTGGTAAACGTCAGACCCCAATAGCTCGATAAGTCGTGTCGATATGAGGTCTATAACAGTTCGAGAAACTACTGGTAACACTTACCAGTAAATCTCAGCAACCCTGGCCAGGGATTTCCGGTTATAGCCAATCGAACACAGCGCAACATCAACTCCCTATACCGGGAGAGACGAATCCCCTCCTATCGCTCATTGCCTCCATGTGACTCGGGACTGTACCCAAAAACCACCGTTTTGCACGCCCTCTTGGACGTGGTAAGATGGAAATCAAAGCACAGTGGGAACCACACAAGACTCTATGACGATCTCGGGTCAACAGACTACTCTGTACCAGTGTCACCAGAGAACTGCCATCTGACGTAAGGTATAATACCATCTGGGAGTTCTCGGCGAGTCCGTTCAGTGTACCCAGTCTCCACTGAGCACCCGTATATCATCTCTGATGTCAAACACCAATGGATATGGGATCATCCATCGCCCATCTGTATGGGTCGAGAAGGTATACGCTAGTCTACTCTGGTATATCCATGCCCCGTCTCGATATACCCACGACTAGGGACTTTGAAGGATGTACTTATGGACTACCATGTCCCCACTAGTATGATCCGCATCATAGTCCAGGTGGTCAAGTACACATCCTAAGGGCTTTACCAATATGTAATAGAGAGACAATCAGTGTACATGTTAAGGTAAAGATCAACCAGACAGCATACTATCATGTCGAGCAAGAAAGTCCTCCCTATATATGTCCAAGCATCCACTACAATATACATCCTATGTACAGTAATGGCCTCTAGGGCATACATATAACTAACAATCAAGCTATACCATCCGATATTTAACAACAATCTTCGTATAGTTCTATGTCACGACGAACATCGAACGTATGTTAACGATTGACGGGTACTAAGTGGTGCTTTTAGTTTCATATATGAGTATCGTTGAGAATATGAAAGTTTCATATTATTATCGAGTATCATATATTGGTTTTAACTTGAACATCTTGAATCACTCTCTAATGATGCGTTTGTTGTGTATTCTTGTTGTATGTGTGTGTTTCGGCTGTCGGGGTAAGGCTTCTATCCCATTAAGAATGTATAGAGCGAACACCCATTCACTTGTGCTTTCAACCGTTTCGAATAAATTTCGGCATCACCTCCCCGCTTTCTCTGAGTACACTGTAATAAAATAGATAATCATTTCAAAGCTGTGAAACAACGTTGAAATGAACATATAATCTATCTTTGTACACGGAGAACCAGCGGAAAGGTACCGAAGAAATATCTCGAAACGGATGAAAACACAAGTGAATGATAGTGTTTGCTTTATACATTCCTAACTTGTCCACACGGGACAAATCTACCGGTTGTCATACGATTGAATCTTCTTGTCACATAGACTATACGACGGTTCTTAGTATCGAGCTATACCGTCCGATATTTAACAACCTTCGTATAGTTCTATATCACGACGAACATCGAACGTATGTTAACCGATAGACGGGGACTAAGTGGCGCTTTTAGTTTCATATATGAGTATCGATGAGAATATGAAAGTTTCATATTATCATCGAGTATCATATATTGGTTTTAACTTGAACATCTTGAATCACTCTCTAATGATGCGTTTGTTGTGTATTCTTGTTATGTGTGTGTGTTTCGGCTGTCGGGGGTATGGCTTCTATCGGTTATCATACGATTGAATATTCTCGTCATATAGACTATACGAAGTATTTAAATAAAATATAACTGGTATCAGAAACCCGGTCCTAACACAGAGGAAGCAACCCTTATCCTCAAGTAGCCTTCATACGGAATATTATCTGTCGAGTTAACAAATTTAACCTGATCGGATATACCCGCTTGGTAAAACCTCACAAAGATAGGCACGAATTGAATGTAGATGGTGCAAAATCAAGTATAACAAATTTACCATATATCAGAGTTACATTCAAGGAAGTTCAATCCCAAGCTCTAAATTTTTAATTACTTTTGCTAAAAATGAAAGTGTATTCAGCTTTGCTGTTTCTGTTGTATAAGCAGTTGCACTCAGCAGTTGATAAATAAAATCTCCGTCCCCTGAGACCAGTTTTCCCACAAAAAATAGTCTGTATCTTAACATGCACTGCACCATCAGAATCTATTCGTTCAAGAGTTACGCCTGAGAAAAATGGAAGCAACATTTTCAATTTTCATCTCTAATTTGAACCGATCTGCAGTCCATTCTCTCACATACTTTTCCCCAGGAAAATTAGTACCACGCCTATCATACTATAAAATTTAAGAACCCCAACCCTAACCCTAGCCCCAGCCCCAGCCCCAGCCAAACCCCAACCCCAACCCTAACCCAAGCCCCACCCCCAGCCCCAGCCGAACCCCAACCATAAACCTAACCCTAACCCCAACCCCAACCCCTTGCTGAACCCCAGCCCCAACCGCAACCCCAACCCCAACCGCAACCCTAACCCTAACGCTAACCCCAACCGATGCCTCATCGGTACCCAAACCATGAACCCTAGCCCTAAAATAATCAAAAAATTTTTTAATTGAAGATTTCCTAACCTGTGCAGTGGAGGAGACGATCGATCGGTGGCAACGATGAAATGGAGGCAACGACGAAAACGGCGACGAGGAAGAACCAGGCGGTGGCGACGACGAAACGGCCTACGCTGGCGACGACGAGAATGGTGACTAGAGATTTGGCGATCGGCGGGAATGAGGATTTGGGGATTTTTGGTTCGCGCGCGATACTTCGAGAATAAGATATTCAACGTAGGGATCGATCTGTGCCTTTTTAATTAACTCCCTATTTACATGCCCCTACGGATAAGTCCGTAGGTTCTTGGTTTGCAGCTCCGTAAGGGCAAACAACAAGTTACGATTTAATATTCTTAAATTAATATGTAAGAACCGTAGGGGCAACCTTAAGGCCCTACGGATTAGTCCGTAGGGCCAAACGAAATCTGCCCCTACGGATTTCGTAATCCGTAGGGGCGACTCCCAATTTTAGTAGTGCAAGTCTCTAAGTCAACATGAAAATAGTAGATGGAGAGTACATGGATACAACGAATATAAAATACAACAACGAATAACCACAAAACCCACATAAGCAAACTGCACACTGTGAGCTGATGCGGTATCCGCAGCAAAAGATGATAAGATATATGAATAGCCTACCTCGACTACTCTGGGGAACAACCTGCAAAACAAACTGTGGCACAACGGGGGTGAGTTGCCAACTCGTGAATAGTAAATAACATATGCAGGTAATCACAAGTATGCACGTACAACGCAAATCTAACATATGCAATTAACAGCAATAAAAGTTCATATGAGTGCAGTAATAATGAAAGGTACCCTAGCAGGTACAAGTAATACATGAAGCAATAATATGACAATCGGTATGCAATAATAATGCAATAATTATATGAAAAGGTGTATATGCAACAGTCATAAAAGGTACATTAACAGGTACAACTAATACATGAAGCAATGCATATAAAATAAAGTATGTAAATGCAACAGTCATGAAAGTACTCTATCAGGTACAACTAATACATGAAGCAGTGCATAAACAATAAATGTGGCGTATGGAATGAAACATGTCATTTCCACGGAATACTGACATCGTGGTAGGATCAAAATCCATCAAGACAATCCAAATCCCAATTTCTCAAATCAGCCCCCAAATTGGCTCTCATATCATATAAGTCTCACAAATCCTGAATGTACAGTATCGAATAAATCTCATATACCCTGAATGTACAAAATCAGCAATCTCATAAATATCATGTATCCAATATCAAATGAATCATGTATATCCCAAATACATTATCAAGTAAATCTCTTATATCTTATATATAATTTTCATGAATAATTAAGATGAAGTATATGAATTTATATGTATACATATATATTAGCGTCCCATTCCACTAATATATATGTATATGCATATATAACAGCATCCCATTCCACTGTTATATATACTTAGGAGTAAAATATCATGAAAACCAAGTGTCAAGCATCGACACAAAATAGTGATCTATCAGGTGCTGTCACCAAGACTGGCACCATGATAGGTACGTATCATACGCTATACCGAAACCTCGAGTGCCTAGCTCTGACCCTCGCCTCTCGACGTATCTATACGCACATGACTCCCGTCGGTATCCCCATGATAACCGCCGAGTCGTTGGTAATGTCACCGGTAGGTACTTGCCCACCTTCCAGGCTCAATCGGCATAGACCGTCGATAATCTTGCCGAGGAGAACCGTACCGGGCCCCACCATGTACCCTCATATGGCCCCCGACTTCTCGCATGGGGTATATATATCAGAACCGATAAATTTGATGGTGGATGCTGAAATATCATATCAAGAGAAACCGGGTTTTTCAAATAATGCATAATTTCATGAAACTACCACGGTTCGCAAATCTAGAAAACATAAGAAAAATCTATATCTCAATGCGAAAATCCATGAATAAAATATACGCAACATAAAACTATAATGTAAGCATATAAAGGAAAAGCCGCTAATTAACTGCAACAAATTAATATAAAATATCATGCGGTTCCTATTTTCACCAATTCTAAATAACATCAAGTAAAGGTAAACATGTAGCCATAACCAGATATATGTGTAAACATAAAGGTATAGCACGATACAGATATCTACCTATCTGTAATGATGTAATATACCCTCCAGGTATAAGTGTAAGTATGTATGCAAAGTATACATGTAGCTATGTCATTATGTGTGTATGTACTTATTGCTAATGGTACAATACTCTATAGGTATACAGGTAACTAGCATGTAAGTATGTCAAGACATATGTGTAAGCATGTGGGTATACAGGTATGCTATATGTCATATGCGTAAAGAAATATGAATCAATATCTCAATGTCCCTAACCAAACAATATCATATCTATAAGTGGGTTGTGCGTGACATGGCAATTATTGACGGTGTCTGTGTCATATAATCAGTGCTCGTGCAACATGAATCGTCAATAATATGTGCAGTGCCCTAAGGGTATTAGTCCAAGCACAATAATATCTAAGCAATAAAGTGTAGTCGCAAATTCTAAATATGAAATAGAATATGCGACAAGTCAAGTCATTTCTTGCCCAGACGCATAACGCCATGGGGCGATTCCCCTGTAGTTGTTAAATCTACTCACTGATGGTCTCGAGCTAAGAAAATCTGACCACCTGCTTCCCCTTATTCGCAGCGCCCGAAGTCCCCGCTTGCGATCCTGAAAGCATATAACAATATAACAGATATATATAATACCAATAGACCCAAAACACGTACAAACTACGCTGACCAACGCGACAACACAAAACTTACTCTCAAGTATTCGTATTGTGGCTAACGCGCGTAGCGACACTACGAAACCTACTCAAGAGCAAAAGCTGCACAAAGAAACAATCGACATTGGCACGACCCTAACTAGGAACACAAGCGACACAACTACCAAGCCTAGACCCTGATCGTACCGATCGCGCATTCAAAACACTAAAATAAACGTGGAATCAATATAATTAACGTCGCAACGTAAAAAGAAACCCACTCCTAAAAGTTACCGAAATCTAGTTAACAACTTACCGCAATAATTCGCACTAGAATCAAGCTAACACAAATCTAGCGCTCACAAACACCTTATAATAGCTTAACTAAGCTATTCAAACCATTTCTATATTTTTAACACTTGCTAAATAAGTTTTAGCAAAAACCTAGTAAGCAATATTTCACAATTAAACAAAGTATTAATTAACAATAATTATCATAATCTACTAGGTTATGTTTACCTAATCACAAATTAACACTTTAATTAACATTAAACACTTAATCAAGCTTTAACCCTAACTTGAATTTCTAAAAAAATTATGAATAATGAATTAAATTAAGAATTTAAAACTATGATAACCATTTAATTAACTAACTTAAACATCTAAACATAACAATTTAAGATTAGGGTTTTGAAAATTATACCTCAACAAGAACACAAAATAACAACTTGGTCCATCATCTTATCCTCCAAAAACCATGCTTTGTTGAAGATCCAAGCAAACATAGAGAAGGAATTTGATGGTTTAATAAATTGGGAATTTATGGATTTATTTTGGAATTTTTGAAGCATTTTTGAGTGAAAGAGAAGAAGAAATGAGTTAGGAAAAAGTGAGGGCAGAAATGGGGGGGATGGGCTCAGCCATATGGTGAGGGGGTGGGGGGTATTTGGGTAAATAAAATGATGGATGTTCTAGTTTTAAGCAATAAATGCAACAATAATTGAATTTTGCCACCGTTCATTTTCTTTTCTTCTCTTTTTAAAATTTAATTTCATTGACCAAAAAAAATCTAGATATTTAAAAAGAAGGTTCTAAAATAATTGCAGTGATGATTTCTAATGATTCTCATTTAGAAGAAATTTTCTGATTTACGTGCATATTTTACCGGCTAAAATAATATTTTTTTTGGGAAAAATTCTATCAGAACCAAAACCTCCCATATTCCCCCAAAGTTCGCGCACTAGCTTTATTTTAGCTAAACTAGGTGCCGACAAGTTTCTACGGACGTTTGATCAAAACCGGGTTAAAACGGAAGAAAAAAAACGACTATTTTTCCCTAAAACGGAAAAATTCGCAAAACGAATCCTAAAACGTTACAATCTTCCCCCCTTAAAGAAATTCAGTCCCCGAATTAAAATTCATCTACGCATACCTTCAAGAAGATGAGTACAAAACTCTCAAATCTCGCTCGCAGCTTGCCAAGTGATCACCTCACTATACAGCTACGCCATAGAACCCTCATAGATGGCAAGACCCTTGACCGAAGTTCCTCCACATGCCGATCCACTATAACTATTGGTTGCGGTGAACGAAAGATCGCGTCACAAATAATGGGCCTGGTGCTGAACATGTGAAAAAGGTCATGAAGGTAATTGCGAAGCATTGACACAAGGAATACAGGGTGAATACTCAAAAATCTGGGCGGAAGTGCCAAATCAAAGGCAACGGAACTAACTCGCCTTAAGGATCTTAAAAGGACCTTCAATTCTGGGATAAGCTTCCCAAAACCCAACACGTCATTCATCGGAAAAATCCATAGGAATACATGAGCTCCCACTGCGAACTCAAGTCTGCAACCACAACGATCGGCATAAGACCTCTGTCTGCACTGGGCTGTCATCATCCTGACCTGAACCAACTGGATCATTTCCGAAGTCTGTAGACTAGCTGGGGTCCAAAAATCCTAATCCCGCAGAGTCAGAAAAACAGACTGGAGATCGACACCACCTAACAAACAAAACTTAAAGGTTGCCAATTGGAGTGCCTCCTGATAATAGCCATCGAAGAAGAATCCTAACAATGGAAAGTGGCGATCCCAACTGCCGACAACAATTAATACGTACGCACAAGCATATCCTCCAGAGTCGGTATAGCCCGCTCTCACAAAACCATCATCCTGCGGATGGAGAAATGGAGCTAAAGCTCAACTAGTACCCAAGGCTTTCTGAAGTTCCTGCCCAAGACGGCAAGCGAATAGGGTGCCTTATTTGGATACGACCCATGAAGGAACTCCGTGCAACGCACAACTTAACAAAGGACAACTGAGAAAACTGAGCATAACCGTACAAAAAACACAGAATGGAGTCACACCCTGTCTAGACCGGGGTAGACACCACAATGAAATTCGTGGAGATCTGCTCCCATTTCCACTTCGGAACGGTTAAAGGTTGCAACTCTCCACCCGGTCTCAAATGCTCAACCTTAGCACGCAACAAGACAGACACCTTGAAACGAAATCCGAAACTTCACTCTTTATCCCTGCCCACCCGTAACTATCTCACAAGTCACGCTACAAATTGGTGGAACTTGAATGAACACCGAAAGTTGACTGATGTGCCTGCTCTAGGATTTCGCGTCTCTGCCCATCAGCAACAGGTACACAAACGCGTCCATAAACCTAGCACACCTTGGTCACAAATCAAGGACTCTGAATCATTACCCATCCGAGTATGATCAGAATCTCATACGCACGAGCATCGGCGGGCAGTGTCTCGCGAAAGCGATTAAGGAAAAATGGTAGGGCGCGGACATGAGCAAGCTGTCCCCTCAGTAGAGGCGAACTAAAGCTGTACTCAACGATCGCACAAGAACTATAAATCTGCAGAAGACTGTCTCAACAATCAAAATCTGCTGCAGGAAGTTGTACATTAAGCTCTGGTGGTCCGTGAAAATCTGACACGACTCTCCGAACAAGTAGTGTTTCCGAATCTCCAACGCACGACCACCTCGGCCATCTCCAGATCATGAGTGGGATATCCTGCTCGTACTTCATCCAAATGTCGGGAAGCAAAAGTGATAACTCGGATGTGCCACCTCAGTACAAAATCGATCCCCACTCGCGAAACATCACAGTTAAACAACAAAGTCGCCCGAACCAGAAGCAAAGAAAGAACTGATGCAGTTGTTAACCAGGTCTTCAACTGCCGAAAACTCCGCACGCATGTTTCACTCCAAAGAAAAAGGAACCTCCTTTCCGGTCAGTCCAGTCAATGGTGCAGCGATACACTGGTAATACTGCACGAAACGGTGGTAACAACCTGCTAAGCCCAAAAATCTGCGGAACTCCGTCCGTACACAAGTCTGGGCCAAAGCTGTACGGTATCGATCTTCCTTAGGACTATAAAAAAACCGTCTGCCGTAACTACAAGACCTAGGAGTCAACACAAACAAGCATGAAGGAACACTCCGAGAATCTAGCAAACCGCTGGGGCTCTCCCAATGTCTGCAAAACAAATCCTCAAGTGCTACTCCTGTCCCTCACGACACATTGAATAGACCAGAATGTCGTTAATAACACAACAATAACTGGTCGAGGAACGGCCTGAAGAAATCTGGTTCATCATATCTACGTATGCTGCTAGGGCATTGGTGAGTCCAACGACACCACCAAAACACACAAAGCCCGTAGCACGCACAAGGCAGTCTTCGGAACGTCATCACTCCGAACCCGCAACAATGATGACCTGATCCCGAACAAACTTAGAAAAATGTCTCGCACTCTGGAGATGATCGAAGAAATCGTCAATACAAGGTAAAGGATACCTATCAGCACCGTAAGCCGGTTCAATTGACGATCAATCAATACACAACGTCAACTGCCATCCTTCTCCTTGACGAACAGAAATAGGAGCTCCCCAATGCGAAACACTCATACGCACAAGCCCCCCAACAAACAGCTCTACAGCTGATCCTTAAGCTCCCTAAGCTTCGCCGGCTCATCTGGAACAATGTCGGAAAACTCTCGCACGAAGGAAAGCCGGTCCAACAAACCCACTGTGTCTCCGGTATCACGAATGAACGCCAAGAATCCTTGACATCTTCTCCTCAAAAGCCGACTAGCGAAAAAGGCTGAATTCAAGCTGTTTGAGGCGGCACCACTGCCCTCCCATGCACAACAAGAATTGACTCGCCGGGAAAACAAACCCTGTCTATTTTCTCACGGTAGTCCACAGACGCATAGCACGTAAGTAACCAGTCCATGCCCAGGAGAACGTCAAATCCAACATCTCTAGAAGGATGAAAACGACGGACGAATCCCTATCTCCTATCCGATTAGCACATGACTGAATTACGTATCGCACAACAAAAGAATCGGTGACAGAAGTTAACACAACAAACGGCTGATCTAGCTAACACGATCCTCGGCCCAACCACGGCACCAAGTGTGTAAAACAATAAGGGCATCAAAAGAATATACAAATTAAAAATACCTCGAAACTCTCCATTGGACGCCCGCACGTCCCGATGAGTAGAAGCAAACCGTCGTGTCTGCCCCTACCCGCAACTGGCTGAAATCTTCCTCTGCCAACCTATCCCCTCTGAGCGAACCTTCCGCATCCACGACCTCTCTGAAAATGACCCTGTCGTAGTGCTAAGGAACAATCCCTGATGAGGTGATGAAGGCTCCCGCATCGAAAACATCCATACGATGGTTGCTGGCCCTCCTGGGGATGAGAGCTGAACAACTGCCCTCGTCCTATGCCTCTGCTACTCCCACGACGATCACGAAATCTATCTCGACGACTAGGACTCTGTCTCTGGGCTGGTACACCGGTACTAGTCCTCCACTGTTCCGGAACTCCCAAAGTCTCTGGAAAGCGTGCCTCGTCAACTGGGGTTGCATCTACTGGTGCTATATAGGTGACGGAATGCTGCATGCTGATTGCAAGGAACAACTGAGTAACAGGGGTGAAAACCTCCTGTCGCTGCACTCGAACGTCCCAACCAATGAACTCATAGTCTGGCGCATGTCCTGCATCTCTGCCACAAGCCTAGCGATACTATCTGTCGAAGGAGAATCCATCTTCACCTGTGCAACGAGCGTGCCATCCTGGTCAGTCCTCGTCCTACCGGAGTCAATCCTGTCCTCGGCCCACGCTGCATCACTCTGAGTCCCCATAGTCATCGGCGGTAAAGACTATAAATAGAAATAAGATTCGATATGAACACGGAAATCGAATCACAAGGATATGTCATCAAGGAAGGAATTTCAAGCAATTTGTACTCAGGTCACTTTAGGCGGAGTACTGCATCGTGAGTATGCCGCGGACATACACACACTATGTTACTCTGCTTAAGCTACCTACTCCATTATACCAAGGTCATCCTACACTCCGAAAGGTAAAACCTAGGCTCTGATACCAACTTTGTCACGGCCCGAAATTGGCACGTGACGGCCCTAATGTAGGGTTCCGGGGCAATCTTGTGAGGGTTCATAAGGCATCAACCTTGCCCGAATTAAATTTTAGACGTGCCGAACAACCCAAACCCGGAATCTTTGCTAGATTATTAGGGTTTAACATGCAAGTAAACATCTTTACTAATAAGTGTGAGGGATTACAACCTTTGTAGTACACTCCGTCGCTTCATAAGCTCCGAGTAGATGTCCCTTCGCCGCGATCCACGATCTCCCGGACTCAAGAGAGGCTCCACGACTTGAACGATCCATGCTGGCTTGTAGTATTCCTTTTCTCCGATGATCTACGTCGAATTTGCAATAACTCAAGCTCTCTCACTTTAATGAGGTGAACACCCTAATCTAATGGGCTAGATTAGATGAGGATGACGGAATAGTATTTATGCTATCTTTTTATATCAATTTCTCACAAGAAATCATCACAAAATGAATAACTAGTTAGCTTTTTCAAAGCTCAAAAGAGAAGAAGATGATGGAAAATGAGTTAATCCTTTTGTTATGAATAATAGAAATGAATATATGATTGATCATGGAACCATGGTCAAATATGACAAGGATAGCCTTTGTAGAGAATAAACTAGAGCTAGGGTTTGGTTAGGTTAAAGAATGAGTCATAAGATAATATCAACCATAATATCTTACACTTGACAAAAGGAAAAGTTCTAGAAGGTGCAAGAAAGAACTAACCCTAATCAAACACTAAGCTTGTTTAATCTCTATTAAACATGTTCCATTATTAATCATAACATGTTGCAATAATATATATCACATATATATTATATATTTGCAACAAAAAAAATAATACAATTAACATATATCGCATATATATCAATGTATTACCCGGTGAGAAAATGAAATAATAAAGTGAGCCAATATTAGATAATGTAATATAATATATCGTATATATTATTATACATTAAATCATCGAATCAACACTTGATCCGACAATCCGGCTATATCGAATATAACCGACTAATATATCATGTACCGATTCATCGAATCAACACTTGATCCGATGACCCGGTTCATATCTAAATATCGCGAGAATATAATACAATATCTCATATCGCATTATCCTCGATCCTGCACATATCACATATGTGCCTCTACTCCATTTTGCCTGAGCCAAGAAACCTCTGTGTAGGACTCTAAAGAATCTTCAATACGCCGGTAGCAGGTGATGATCATATCAAACACCCACAAGCTGCAAGCGGTCAGCTAAACGTAACAGCCACCCAGGTATTGAGCGATCAAAAGATCAACAAGTTAGCCTGTACGTTCTCCTGTGAATCCAATCAGTAACACTCCCGTACAGTCCGGTCTCTTCGTCTGATATGTCGCATATTAAGTCTAGGGGTGGTATACGTCATAGCCCAGTAACCGATAAGTCGTGTTGATGTGAGGCTCATAACGGGTCGAGAAACTACTGGTAACACTTACCAGTAAATCTCTATATCAGCCTTGTCCAGGGACTTCAAGTTATAGCCAATCGAACACAGCACAACATCAACTCCCTATACCGGGAGAGACGAATCCCCTCCTATCGCTCATTGCCTCCATGTGATTCGGGACTGCACCCAAAAGCCACCGTTTTACACGCCCTCTTGGACGTGGTAAGGTGGAAATCAAAGCACAGTGGGAATCACACAAGACTCTATGACGATCTCGGGTCTACAGACTACCCTGTACCAGTATCACCGGAGAACTGCCATCTGACGTATGGTATATCACCATCTGGGAGTTCTCGGCGAGTCCGTCCAGTGTACTCAGTCTCTACTAAGCACCCGCACACCATCCTTGATGTCTAACTCCAATGGATATGGGATCATCCATCGCCCATCATATGGGTCAAGATGCGTATACGCTAGTCTACTCTGGTGTATCGATGCCCTGTCTCGATATACCCTCGACTAGGAACATTTATAGGATGTACTCATCGACTACCGTGGCCCCACTAGTATGATCTCATCATAGACCTAGTAGTCGCGCACAAATCCTAAGGGCTTTATCAACATGTGAGAGTAAGACAGTAAACCAGTACAAGTCAACATGTTAAGATAAAGTGAAACCAAATAGCATACTATCATGATGAGCAAGAAAGTCCTCTCTATATATATCCAAGCATCCATTATAACATACATCATATGTACAACAATGGCCTCTAGGGCATATACATAACTAACACCTAATACTACGCAACGTCTACAGGCGTAACGCAGTAAAAGATAGCCAAAACCCAGAAATCTAAACCATTAAAAGACAAGAAAAGATAAGAAACATTGTTTAAATTTTTGAAAATCTCAAGTATAAATTCTTTAAGTCCAATTTACTTTCTTGAAAATTTCGGCAGCACTTCCTTTGCAAAAAAACCAACCCCAAAAATGGGTACAACATAAATATAAAGTAAAGCATCCCCAACGGGAGCAAATCCACACCAAAAGGCGGAAAAAAACCACCACAACAGGTATACGACGCCATAGCGAACAAACAAAAGACGATAAAATGGAAACTGTATAAAAGACAACCCAGTCAAAAAATAATATACAATATCATCATCACCAAGTCTCTAAGTCAACATGAAAATAGTAGATGGAGAGTACAAGGATACAACGAATATAAAATACAACAACGAATAACCACAAAACCCACCTAAGCAAACTGCACACTATGAGCTGATGCGGTATCCGCAGCAAAAGATGATAAGATAGATGAATAGCCTGCCTCGACTACTCTGGAGAACAACCTGCAAAATAAACCGTGGCCCAACGGGGGTGAGTTGCTAACTCGTGAATAGTAAATAACATATGCAGGTAATCGCAAGTATGCACATACAGCGTGAATCTAACATTTGCAATTAACAGCAATAAAAGGTCATATGAATGCAGTAATCATGAAATGTACACTAGCAGGTACAAGTAATACATGAAGAAATAATATGACAATCGGTATGCAATAATAATGAAATAATGATATGAAAATGTGTATATGCAACAGTCATGAAAGGTACACTAACAGGTACAACTAATACATGATGAAATGCATATAAAATAAAGTATATAAATGCAACAGTCATGAAAGTACTCTATCAGGTACAACTAATACATGAAGCAGTGCATAAACAATAAATGTGGAGTATGGAATGAAACAAGTCATTTCCACGGAATCCTGACATCGTGGTAGGATCAAAATCCATCAAGACAATCCAAATCCCAATTCCTCAAATCAGCCCCCAAATTGGCTCTCATATTATATAAGTCTCACAAATCCTGAATGTACAATATCGAATAAATCTCATATATCCTGAATGTACAAAATCAGCAATCTCATAAATATCCTGTATCCAATATCAAATGAATCACCTATATCCCAAATCCATATCAAGTAAATCTCTTATATCCTATATAAAATTTGCATGAATAATTAAGATGAAGTACATGAATTTATATGTATACATATATATTAGCGTCCCATTCCACTAATATATATGTATATGCATATATAACAGCGTCCCATTCCACTGTTATATATACTTAGGAGTAAAATATCAAGAAAACCAAGTGTCAAGCATCGACACAAAATAGTGATCTATCACGTGCTGTCACCAAGACTGGCACCCTGATAGTTACGTATCATACGCTATACCGAAAGCTTGAGTGCTTAGCTCTGACCCTCGCCTCTCGACGTATCTATACGCACATGACTCCCGTCGTTATCCCCATGATAACCGCCGAGTCATTGGTAATGTCACCGGTAGGTACTTACCCATCTTCTAGGCTCAGTCGGCATAGACCGTCGATCATCTTGCCGAGGGGAACCGTACCGGGTCCCACCATATACCCTCATACGGCCCCCGACTCCTCGCATGGGGTATATATACCTGAAACGATAAATCTCATGGTGGATGCTGAAATATCATATCAAGGAAAACCGTGTTTTTCAAATAATGCATAATTTCATGAAACTACCACGGTTCCCAAATCCAGAAAACATCATGAAAAATCCATATCTCAATGCGAAAATCGAATAAAATATACGCAACATAAAACTGTAATGTAAGCATATAAAGGAAAAGCCGCTAATTAACTGCAAAAAGTTAATATAAAATATCATGCGGTTCCTATTTTCTCCAATTCTAAATAACATCAAGTAAAGGTAAACATGTAGCCTTAACCAGATATATGTGTCAACATAAAGGTATAGCAAGATATAGATATCTACCTATCAGTAATGATGTAATATACCCTCCAGGTATAAGTGTAAGTATGTATGCAAAGTATACATGTAACAATGTCATTATGTGTGTATGTACCTATTGCTAATGGTACAATACTTTATAGGTATACAGGTAACTAGCATGTAAGTATGTCTAGGCATATGTGTAAGCATGTGGGTATACAGGTATGCTATATGTCATATATGTAAAGAAATATGAATCAATGTCTCAATGTCCCTAAACAAACAATATCATATCTATAAGTGGGTTGTGCGTGACATGGAAATTATTGACGGTGTGTGTGGCATACAATTAGTGCACGTGCAACATGAATCGTCAATAATATGTGCAGTGTCCTAAGGGTACTAGTCCAAGCACAACAATATCTAAGCAATAAAGTGTAGTCGCAAATTCTAAATAAGAAATAGAATATGCGACAAGTCAAGTCATTTCTAGCACAGACGCATAACGACATGCGGGCGATTCCTCTGTAGATGTTAAATCTACTCACTGATGGTCTCGAGCTAAGAAAATCCGACCGCCTGCTTTCCCTTGTTCTCAGCGCCCGAAGTCCCCGCTTGCGATCCTGAAAGCATATAACAATATAACAGATATATATTAGCAATAGATGCAAAACACGTACAAACTACGCTGACCAACGCGACAACACAAAACTTACTCTCAAGTGTTCGTATTATGGCTAACACGCGTAGCACACTACGAAACCAGCTCAAGAGCAAAAGCTGCACAAAGACACAAACGACATCGTCACGACCCTAACTAGGAAAGCAAAGCGACACAACCACCAAGCCTAGACTCTGATCGTAACGATCGCGCATTCAAAACACAAAAATAAACGTGGAATGAATATAATTAACGTCTCAACGTCAAAAGAAACCCATGCTTAAAAGTTAGCGAAATCTAGTTAACAACTTATCGCAATAATTCGCACTAGAATCAAGATAATACAAATGTAGCGCTCACAAACACCGTATAATAGCTTAACTAAGCTATTCAAACCATTTCTATATTTTTAACACTTGCTAAATAAGTTTTAGCAAAACCCTAGGAAGCAATATTTCACAATTAAACAAAGTATTAATTAACAATAATTATCATAATCTTCTAGGTTATTTTTTCCTAATCACAAATTAACACTTTAATTAACATTAAACACTTAATCAAGTTTTAACCCTAACTTGAATTTCTAAAAAAATTATGAATAATGAATTAAATCAAGAATTTAAAGCTATGATAACCATTTAATTAACTAACTTAAAGATCTAAACATAACAATTTAAGATTAGGGTTTTGAAAATTATACCCCAACAAGAACACAAAATAACAACTTGATCCATCATCTTAGCCTCCAAAAACCATGCTTTGTTGAAGATCATGGTTTAATTATTTAGGAATTTATGGATTTATTTTGGAATTTTTGAAGCATTTTTGAGTGAAAGAGAAGAAGAAATGAGTTAGGAAAAAGTGAGGGCAGAAATGGGGGGGATAGGCTCGGCCATGAGGTGGGGGGGGTATTTGGGTAAATAAAATGATGAATGTTCTAGTTTTAAGCAATAAATGCAACAATAATTGAATTTTGCCACGTTTCATTTTCTTCTCTTTTCTTTTTAAAATTTAATTCCATTGACCAAAAAAAATCTAGATATTTAAAAAGAAGGTTATAAAATAATTGTAGTGATGCTTTCTAATGATTCTCATTTAGAAGAAATTTCCCAATTTACGTGCATATTTTACCGGCTAAAATAATAATTTTTTTTGGGAAAATTTTTATTGGAACCAAAGCCTCCTATATACCTCCAAAGTTCGCGCACTAGATTTATTTTAGCTAAACTTGGTGCCAGCAAGTTTCTATGGACGTTTGATCGAAACCGGGTTAAAACGGGAAAAAAACCCGACTATTTCCCTAAAACGGAAAAATTCACAAAACGATTTCTAAAATGTTACATCGAGAAACTACTGGTAACACTTACCAGTAAATCTCTAAATCTTCCCTGGCCAGGGACTTCCCTGTTACGGCCCATGGAGCACAGCGCAACATCAACCCCCAATACCGGGAGAGACGAAACCCCTCCTATCGCTCATTGCCTCCATGTGACTCGGGACTCTACCCAAAAACCACCGTTTTGCACGCCCTCTTGGATGTGGTAAGGTGGAAATCAAAGCACAGTGGGAAACACACAAGACCCTATGACGATCTCGGGTCTACAGACTAACCTGCAAAAGTGTCACCAGAGAACTGCCATCTGACGTGAGCTATAATACCATCTGGGAGTTCTCGGCGAGTCCGTCCAGTGTACCCAGTCTCCACTGAGCACCCGTATACCATATATGATGTCAAACACCAATGGATATGGGATCATCCATCGCCCATCTCATGGGTCGAGAAGCGTATATGCTAGTTTACTCTGGTATATCGATGCCATGTCTCGATACACCTACGACTAGGTGTTGCGCCACGGCAGCGCCCCGGCCGTCTTACCGAGGCCAAAATGCGGAATCAAAAATTTTCCTTACTTGGAAACTGGCGCTACCGCGGACAATGAAAACCCGGATCGTTAACCATTAACCTAATGCTAGCTAACAAGAGATGGGAAGAGAAGTATACCGAATGATCCGAGTCCTCCGGTCTTCTCCTCGCCTCCGATCTCCCGCGGAAAGTCTTGTCTCCATATCGTCGCCTCCTTGCCGGAAGGGCACCACATCGCCTGCGTCTTTTACGGGCTCCCGCCTCAATACCGAGGCAACTCGGGCATGAAGCCGGCAACTCGACATGCCCAAGATTTGCTGTAGAAAGTGTAGTGTAGAGCTTATGTCTCATTTGGGGTTTATGTAGTTGCCATTGATGGATGGAGGAAGAGGTAAAGAAAATTGGTGCTTTCAATTTTCTAGCAAGAAGAAGATGAAATGAACTCTCTCATTCTTTTTTTTTTCAAGTGAAGCATCTATATTCTAATGAGAATGGTGGAGGAAACAATATGAAACCATAACAAGAAGGGAGGTTAGTGTAGGAGAAAGAGAATGGTGACCATATCAAAAGCAAAACTTACATCAACCATTCTCATCACTTCTAATCACATAAAGCAAATGAGGTGATGGAAAAAGAATATAATCATGAAAAGCTATCATGATGCCACCAATATGCAAGATACCCCCTCCCCAAATGTAATTTGCGAAACTGCAAATTACCCCCTCCATCGGAAAAGTCCGGCCGGGAAAGAACAAAGGAAAACCGGCCGGAACGGAATGCAAACTGGCAACTCCAGAAAACTGGTCCCGTAAAAAATTATAGGAAAACCCCGATACTGTGCATACACACCCGCATCTGTATTCCGACCGGACATAAATGCAATGAGACAAAATCTACACTGTACTAAACTAGGATCCGGCTTAAACCAAAGCCGGCTAGTAATATCCGTTCGATCCTGATCCGTGCAATACCGCACGTATCTGATCGAACCCTGCCATATATCCATACGGCCACTAGTACAAACCGTCCGATCCTGATCCGTGCAATACCGCACGTATCTGATCGGACCCTGCCATATCTCCCTACGGCCTCTACAGCGTTTCGCCCGAAAGCAGAGTAACTGAAAGTGTGGTGGACTCTAAAGACCCGTCAATACAATGGCCGTGGATTTAACCACTAGCACGTCAGAGGTATTAGCCAATACGTGACGGGCCACCAGCTATTGACCAAAAGGGACGTTGATGAGCGAACTCATCCTGACACCCTACTGAGCCTGTCAGTGACAATATCCGTACAGTCCGGTCCGTTCGTCTATGAGTATCGCATGGTGGGCCTAGGGGGTTGGTAAAAGTCAGACCCCCAAAAGCGGTACAAGTCGTGTCGGAGCGTAGCCCAGAACGCCCTGAGATACTACTGGAATACCTACCAGTAAATCTCCTGCCTCGGCCGAGGGCTTTGCGTAATGGCTCTCCTAGACACAGCGCGACCTCACCCCCAAAACCGGGAGAGACGAACCCCTGCAGATCCGCTCACTGCCTCCATGTGGCTCGGGACTGTACCCAACTAAAACCTGTTTGCACGACTCCTTTGAGCCGTGGTAGGGTAGTAATCAAAGCACAGTGGAACTCACACGAGACAAATGACGATCTCAGGTCGATGAACTAACCTGTACACATGTCACCTGGGAACTGCTATCTGACGTCTGGTATAATCCCAACTAGCAGATTCCCGGCGAGTCCTGTCCGGTGTACTCATAACCCAATGAGCACCTGTATACATCTTAGGTGAACCAACTGACACCAGTGGCTTGTGAGACCGGCCACCGCCCTTCGTCGGGGTCTCGACTGTATACACTAGTCTACTAATAGAGTGTCGATGCCCTGTCTCGAAACTCCCACGACTAGGGACCATTTAAGGATGTGCTTATAGACCCCAGCTCCCACGTATATGATCGCCATCATACTGCTGGTCGTCAAGCAAGAATCCTAGGGGCTCTATCAACGTGTAATAGCGACCTGTCAGGTCACCTAAAGCAGTACACGATGATAAAGATGAACCAGATAGCATACTATCATCTCGAGTAAGACTGTCCTACCGGGATAGGTCCTCCCTCAATCATTGCAATCACGTGCCTGTGATCCAATAATTGACTCTGAGGGCACCATCTCCAACAATCTCCCACTTGCACTCAAGGATAATTATTGCGATGTCGCATACTCACAGCCCGTGTGATACCGAACACCCAACTCCTCTACTAGTCAGTCTCACAAAGCTCGTTTGCGAAACTATTGCGTTCGAGGAATAGCCTCAGTGAGTGGATCCGCTGTGATGTTTCTTTCTATGTCTCTCTATATCTCAAGTTCGCGGAGAAAGCCATCTCCCGAAATGAGCAATACCTGTCTAAGAGTATGTCTGGATATCTGATGGGACCTAGCTCATAAATGAACTCCAAATCCAAACTTCTTAGACTGTATCGATAACTGAACTTAATCAGTACCCAGCGCCATGCCTCCCTCAGTATTGCCTTGGACCACCTGTCCAAAATACTGCCCCTCGTCAGAAGGAGAAACTATAACTCTGACAACCTCCTTGTCGTCCATGTCACCTTGGAAGCCTGGAATGATAACCGTCTCCTAAAGGAGGCAGCCGTTATCATATCCTTAGAACATTCACTTATGTTCTAAAACTGCTTCCGACTGTTTCTCCAGGATTGGATTAATATCAACTTATTGCATCTAGTGCAAGAACAACATCTAGTGTGGTACCTGACATCTCATGATTGACTCAATTGCCTAAGCAAGTGATCTGCCAATCATGCACATCCCTCTCTACTTTAGTCTATAAGACACCTTTAGAGAGGGTGACTCCATTACCTGCAGGTACACTACCATGCCAGGAGTCGTCCATTCTAAATACTCTTAGAATGCTGTCAAAATACCCTGATTGGGAAACCACCTAAATCTAGATCTAAAACCATAGATCTAGTAACCAGTATGTCTGATATAATGTCCAAGTCCCATGTGGAGAAAACACTGTGTGACGACCAAAGTATAACCGATCGTAGTATAGGAATATCACTTCCTACTACCTTCTCAACAGATCGATCCCCTATTCTGATGACGTCAAACCTATGACTGTCACATCAGAAACAGATGATCTATCTCCGCTATATCTGCTTTAGTCTATAAATAGACATAAGCCTGATGTCCACCAATGCTTCCGCTGCTCCCACTGACTACGAAAACCCTCTGGCAGAGTCATATAGACATACACTTCTAAAGCTAGTTTAGAACGACGCTATACTCATCCTCCTGCCGGGTCTCGCAGCCTGGAACAACAACAATGGCAAGTGTGGGTAAACAAGAACTTCCCTGTCACCGTCCTTGAGGCTACCGGAGTACCTCTCGGGTGCCTGAAGTTACCCACCTTATCTGCGGAGTGGCCAATGGAATGTCAAATCAGATTGAATCTTTAGGTTCCTTATCAAATCTTCAGTAATCGTTTGCGGTTCTGGAATCGCTTCCAGTTCTACCATACTCCCACTACTGTTTTTGAAAAATCCATTTTTATTAAAACTGTGGCGAGTCAAGAACAATATTACTATTGATCTTCCAGATGGTAGAAAGTCAACCCTCGTCATAGCCTGGGTCAACCCACAAACAGCCATTACAGAAACGTGCCTTGAGTTGTCCAGTGTCTGGTTTTAAGCATAAGCCGGACAACTCCCCGTACCTTAACAATGTCAAGATATGAACTGTTCTATATCCAATATAGAAACAGAGACAATGATTTAATTGAACCAGATTCAAATCATGCAGCTGTCTCCAGTGCATGTCAACTAAATGGAAGGAGGCCGATCAGCGTTACTCAACTTAGGAATGTTTCCAATTATGAGTAACCTGAAAGAGAAGCTAGTTCTCTTAATCATTACTATCAACTGAACACCATACACAAGTATCTACATCTTCGATCACTTTGAAGAATTCCGATACTTGCTACACCTGGTTCTCTACTCTATTCAAATACCTATAACTCCTCAAAACTTAGACCCTGTGTTCTTACGAAACACATGTCTAAGAACTAGAGAAGTTAAAAGTAAACAGAATATAGTATGAGGACCAACCCCTCTGTCCTAATGGACACTGGACAACATACAATACTCTGTATAAGTCCGCTGAGTCTAACAACTCTTTCACTGTGCGTCGTAGGTTGAAAACTGTACTTATGGTTAAGAAGAATTACACCGCTGTTCAATGCTCCTTACCTAACCATCCACTGATATAGGTAAATGTCATCGACATAATATCAAAAGGTATATCTCACTCTATGAAAATAGACGTACAGATATATCAATTTGAAATTGGTGCACAGCAGCGGATATTCAAAACCAAATATTTGACGACCGGCAAACAACCCAGGTGGCTTCCTCAAATATCACCAATTACAACGAATCCCGATATAATGAGGATGGTCACCTAATTCCCAATAACTTACTCCCACTCATTATCTGTAAAACCATACAGATGTGAGAATCATACCTGGTAAATACATACCCTGGAGTAAGTATCTAATCGGGAAATCAGTTTTTCTTTTAACATTACACAGTGAAACTGAAACATTGAAATGTTTCGGTGGGGTATTCCGGTATTCTTAGCAATGCCTCTTCCATTATCCAGATTCACAACTGTAACCGTATATCCCTTTGCCATCTCTCCAAATCCCTTTATATGTCTTTAGTCATTACCTTCTGTACACCCCTTTAGGCCAAATGGTTTTCTTCTTTCCCTACCGTTCGGCACCAGCCTATGGTTTGGAAGAAGACTATCCAAAAAGCATAAAGGGTGTACTGTCCTAATCCTAGGAGCACTCGCAACGCGAGAGAAGGTGAAGATAAAAGACACCTGAATGTACTTTATTCCTATTTCTCCTGAACTAGGATCCATCCCCGAACTGGAACAAGTTCCTTTCGAGTTCGTATATAACCATATGATGGATTATCCAATAAACTGGGATCTTCGTAGTAATACGGAGTGTCCTGGAGAAATACAAAGGTGATTTAGGATTGGCGAAGAAATACTTGGATTGGTCGTGAATATCAGTCGCAATTTACTTTGCCCTCTTACTAATCCCTTGCTTTGTCTTAACTTAATAACTTCTGCACACCATCGTTATGCTAATTGGTTTTCTTCATTCCCCGCCGTTCGGCACCAGCCTAAGGTTTGGAAGAAGACTATCCAATTTGCATAATAAGTGTACTATCTCCTAAACCAAGGAGTACTCGCAATGAGAGAAGGTGAAAAGAAAAGACAACTGAATAATCCTATTCGTTTTCTCCAGAACCAGAAACCATCCTCGAAGTCCTTCGAGTTCGTATATAACCATACGATGGTTTTGTCCAATGGAAGTGGACGTTCGTAGTAATACGGGGTGTCCTGGAGAAAAGGGTAAAAGTAGGAGTGGCAATGAGGTCTGCAACTCTGACAATCCAAAAGCCTGTGTTAAGAAGGTTCGGTCAACTTGGTCACTGAGTCATAGTCCAGGGTCGGGTCAATGGTCGCTGCCAGAGAGAGAGAAAAGAAACACTCAGCGTGCACTCTAACCTAGATAAGAATGGTTACCAATTTATCTAATCAGGAAACCTCCCACTGTACCTCAAATTCTCCTCCAAACCTGAAAGAAGAATTAGTCGGGGTCACCCGAGGAGTATACCAACTCATCAGTGGGAATCGGGATCCAACTATCATCGCATGATAACGTGACGGAATCCGCTCACGGTATCACACTCCAGAAGCTATGCGCATGCCTGGCAAGTTTCAGTTCTTTTGAAACTCCCGATGTGATTTTTACCCCTAGGACCCAAGTGACTTTGACACAGTCAACAAATCAAAGAGTCCTAGTCAAGTTCAACCCGTCATTATCCTGTATTGCATTAAACCCACCCGTACGAGCCCTTGACACAGTCAACAAGGCCGCACGACTGTCCTAACCAATCCCATTAATATGCTGCAAACAAACACTACTTAGCTACCGCACACTACGCCTTGACACAGTCAACAAACGCAGCACGAATACTAAGTAATACTTATAAGAAATGACGGAGGGTTACGGCTGGTTTTTGGCGAAAAACCTTTAACGTAATGAACTTGATATCGTTAAAGGAACTGCATAGCCTTTTATAAAAATATAGTGACGAAAACCTTCGCTAAAGAGGTCACTCCCTGTGAAGGGATCTCGGCTCTTTCCCCGTAGAATGAGGTGCAGGATATTCCAACTGAATACCACGATGCAAAGCAAAAGTAATCGGCTATAGTGAAGTTAATACCCTGACGCAAACTTCTGTCCAAGGGGTCATTCCCGGTGAAGGGATCTCGGCCCTTGCCTCGTCGACTGAGGAGCAGGATATTCCAAATGAATACCACGATGCAAAACAAAAGTGAACGTCCTTGCAATAACAGCTTTTTGAAAAAATGTTCCAACAACATCAGAATAGGTTTGTTTATCTTGCATTGATCCGAATCAACGCAGTCCCATCAATTGATCACACCACAAAGAACGAAAATATACTGACGTACGTATATGCCATCCGCATTCGCCACTGGGTCCCGTCATCACCCGTTAGGTTAGCTAACTAACGGCAGAGCGGGGACTGGACTAGCGTGGATGAAAAACATATACAACATCTACTAATATATATACCAATATATTATATTTCGCTCAAGGCGTGATATAAAATGCAACATCACAGAAATATGCAGCATCACAGAACAATACAGATATCTGGAAGTCCCGGGTTTCACAGAGCCGCTGCTGAAACCCGACGTTCCCCTGGTCGTGTAGATAGCCTGTGCAATGAAAACCTAGACCCCTACGGGCGCGGCAAGTCACCCGCCAAAACCTGAAGCGAGGCAGCCCCCTTCAGCACCGTGAATGGACCACCCAGCACTTCATGGAATCCGGTAACTTGGGCACCCCTCCTGGGTCAACCTGTACCCCCTACGAGTGCGGCGAACAGCCCGCCAATCCTAGAGTGAAGCCCCCTCCGTCTCAATGCCCTGAGATGCGGGCCCGTTGCCCTCTAGAACCCGGCTATCCGTGCACCCCTCCGCGGGGTAACCCTAGTACAGAAAGTAAAATATACATACACCGGGTACATCGACCGCAACCAGGTCATGCCCCAAAAGAATAATACAAACAGGCAGTGACGGCAGTCCACATGTCGGACGCTCGCCCCGCAATATCAAATTTACATAATACAACAAAACTGTACTAGCATTGCATCCAGGCTATCCCCACGACCGATCCGTAACAACATAGCATAAACATAGAACATCAACGTGAAAATCACGTTCGCAAATCCGTCTAACCGGGCTATAGCAGTTAGACGGGATTTACCGATCAAGTGACATTCACGGTCGCAGATATAATGTAAATACTGTGAAATAATGTGTTTAAAATATCCGATCGATCAAACAATTAACAATTGGGCCCCCAAGCAATACTGTAGCACTCACAGAAAATCTGGGCCCAAATTTAATATCCCAAAACCCCCAAAATCAGCCCACAAGCCCACTGTAAAAATTGGACACAGTGAGGACAGTAAAGTGCGGCGGAACCGCGGCCCAAGGGTGGGTTTGGCTGCGGTTCCGCGCTTCATCCATCGACTGAGTGCGTCGAATTTTTACAGCAGTCTTATAATTTCCAGTACATTAGTTTTATACAACCTGAAAAATTTTTAGACACCAAAAATTTTCAACAGAAAACTGATGTGAACGAAAATGTAGTTTTTGGAATTTTGGTCGATCGGATAAGTAAAACACATTAGAACAAAGCTAGAAAAGGTTAATGGCGTGGCTCTGATACCATGTTGCGACACGGAAGCGCCCCGGCCGTCTTACCGAGGCCAAAATGCGGAATCAAGAATTTTCCTTACTTGGAAACTGGCGCTACCGCGGACAATGAAAACCCGGATCGTTAACCATTAACCTAATGCTAGCTAACAAGAGAAGGGAAGAGAAGTATACCGAATGATCCGAGTCCTCCGGTCTTCTCCTCGCCTCCGATCTCCCGCGGAAAGTCTTGTCTCCATATCGTCGCCTCCTCGCCGGAAGGGCACCACATCGCCTGCGTCTTTTACGGGCTCCCGCCTCAATACCGAGGCAACTCGGGCATGAAGCCGGCAACTCTACATGCCCAAGATTTGCTGTAGAAAGTGTAGTGTAGAGCTTATGTCTCATTTGGGGTTTATGTAGTTGCCATTGATGGATGGAGGAAGAGGTAAGGAAAATTGGTGCTTTCAATTTTCTAGCAAGATGAAGATGAAATGAACTCTCTCATTCTTTTTTTTTTCAAGTGAAGCATCTATATTCTAATGAGAATGGTGGAGGAAACAATATGAAACCATAACAAGAAGGGAGGTTAGTGTAGGAGAAAGAGAATGGTGACCATATCAAAAGCAAAACTTACATCAACCATTCTCATCACTTCTAATCACATAAAGCAAATGAGGTGATGGAAAAAGAATATAATCATGAAAAGCTATCATGATGCCACCAATATGCAAGATACCCCCTCCCCAAATGTAATTTGCGAAACTGCAAATTACCCCCTCCATCGGAAAAGTCCGGCCGGGAAAGAACAAAGGAAAACCGGCCGGAACGGAATGCAAACTGGCAACTCCAGAAAACTGGTCCCGTAACAAATTACAGGAAAACCCCGATACTGTGCGTACACACGCGCATCTGTATTCCGACCAGACACAAATGCAATGAGACAAAATCTACACTGTACTAAACTAGGATCCGGCTTAAACCAAAGCCGGCTAGTAATATCCGTTCGATCCTGATCCGTGCAATACTGCACGTATCTGATCGAACCCTGCCATATATCCATACGGCCACTAGTACAAACCGTCCGATCCTGATCCGTGCAATACCGCACGTATCTGATCGGACCCTGCCATATCTCCATACGGCCTCTACAGCGTTTCGCCCGAAAGCTGAGTAACTGAAAGTGTGGTGGACTCTAAAGACTCGTCAATACAATGGCCGTGGATTTAACCACTAGCACGTCAGAGGTATTAGCCAATACGTGACGGGCCACCAGCTATTGACCAAAAGGGACGTCGAAGAGCGAACTCATCCTGACACCCTACTGAGCCTGTCAGTGACAATATCCGTACAGTCCGGTCCGTTCGTCTATGAGTATCGCATGGCGGGCCTAGGGGGTTGGTAAAAGTCAGACCCCCAAAAGCGGTACAAGTCGTGTCGGAGCGTAGCCCAGAACGCCCTGAGATACTACTGGAATACCTACCAGTAAATCTCCTGCCTCGGCCGAGGGCTTTGCGTAATGGCTCTCCTAGACACAGCGCGACCTCACCCCCAATACCGGGAGAGACGAACCTTTGCAGATCCGCTCACTGCCTCCATGTGGCTCGGGACTGTACCCAACTAAAACCTGTTTGCACGACTCCTTTGAGCCGTGGTAGGGTAGTAATCAAAGCACAGTGGGAACTCACACGAGACAAATGACGATCTCAGGTCGATGAACTAACCTGTACACATGTCACCTGGGAACTGCTATCTGACGTCTGGTATAATCCCAACTAGCAGGTTCCCGGCGAGTCCTGTCCGGTGTACTCATTACCCAATGAGCACCTGTATACATCTTAGGTGAACCAACTGACACCAGTGGCTTGTGAGACCGACCACCGCCCCTCGTCGGGGTCTCGACTGTATACACTGGTCTACTAATGGAGTGTTGATGCCCTGTCTCGAAACTCCCACGACTAGGGACCATTTAAGGATGTGCTTATAGACCCCAGCTCCCACGTATATGATCGCCGTCATACTGCTGGTCGTCAAGCAAGAATCCTAGGGGCTCTATCAACGTGTAATAGCGACCTGTCAGGTCACCTAAAGCAGTACACGATGATAAAGATGAACCAGATAGCATACTATCATCTCGAGTAAGACTGTCCTACCGGGATAGGTCCTCCCTCAATCATTGCAATCACGTGCCTGTGATCCAATAATTGACTCTGAGGGCACTATCTCCAACACTAGGAACATTAAAGGATGAACTTATGGACTACCATGGCCCCGCTTGTATGATCTGCATCATAGTCCTGGTAGTCAAGTACACATCCTAAGGGCTTTACCAACATGTAACCATAAGACAGTATCGTAGAGACAAATATACATGTTAAGATAAAGAGCAACCAGATAGCATACTATCATGTCGAGCAAGAAAGTCTTCTCTATATATGTCCAAGCATCCAATATAATATACATCATCTGTACAATACTGGCCTCTAGGTCATACATACAACTAACAATTATACCTTTATTTCAAAACTTCACCTCTTTTATTTTCTTTAAAAGGTTTAGATTTCTGGGTTTCAGCTTACTTGAATTCCGTTATGCCTTTAGACGTTGCGTGATTCAAGTGCCGGTCACGAGCTAATATTTCGGGTCGTGACATATACCCTAGCACCTCCATGAGGTCCATGTGACATCAAGCATGCCAAATTAAAAATTTTATAGGTGCTAAGCTAGACTAAACAAGATCTTTAACTATTTGATTAGGGTATGATGTTTGATATCTTAAAACTATGACAAGTGAAAGAAGGTTATACCCTTATAGATTGTGTACTTATCTTCTCTAGCTCCGGGTTGTGGTCCACGCGACTCCACCAAACTCCTCTTTAAGATAAAAGAACCTCCTTCATGATCTTCGCGCCAAAGACGATCCACCCGAAGTCCACTAGCTCAAGCTAACCCTTCACTAATATCATTAGTGAAGGCAACACTCCACATCAAATTGCTAATCTAATGTGAGATGAAGAAGTAGGAGTTTGATTTGCTCAATAGTGTTCTCACAAGTTCAATGATTCACATTACATGTGAGGGTTTGAACTTAGAGGTGAGGTGAAGAAAAATGTGGAGAGCAAGAGGGAGCTAGAGCTCAACTCAAGAGAGCAACTCAAGAAAAATATCACAAGTGAAGAATGAAGTGAAGTGAATGGCTAGCCTTGACCCCCACTCATTCAAGCATGGAATTATTGCAATAAAAAATTGCAACCATGCTTGAATATTGAGTCAAGATGAATAAAATAACATAAAGCCCATGCTCCCAAAGTCTCCTCATTTTCCACCTCATTTCTATTTTTCACAAAAATAGAAATCATATGCCATGCTTCATAATGTGTGTGTATATATATATATATCATATATACATTAGTATATATATATATATACTTTAATAAAGAAATTAGTGAGCTAATAATATTAGTTAAGATATAATTATATCACAAATAATATATATCACATTATTAAATCAACACTAGATCTAATAATCCGGTTATATCACATATGACCGACTAGTAACATTTATCTGTTTATCACATTATCAAATCAACACTTGATTCGAGAATCTTGTTATATCACATATAACATAACCGATAACAGATAACTGCCAGATTACAATATGGTATCACATACTCTTATTTAATCAGGCCCACACACATAGCACATATGTGTCCTACTTCGTTTCTCTTGAACAAGGAAACTTCTGTGTGGGACATTAAAGACTCATCAATACGCCAACAGTAGGTGATGATCACATCAGTCTCCTACAAGCCGTCAGCGGTACTAGCTTGACATAATGGCTACCAGGGTATTGAGCGATATGAAGATCAACAAGCAAGCTCGTCCATACTCTCAATGAAGCCTATCAGTAGCACTACCATACAGTCCGGTCTCTTCGTATGATATGTCGCATATCATGTCTAGGGGTGGTAAACGTCAGACCCCAGTAACGTGATAAGTCATGCCGATGTCTGGCCTATAACGGTTCGAGAAACTACCGGTAACTCATATCAATAAATCTCTGCAGCAACCCTGGCCAGGGACTTCCAGTTAAAGCCAATCGAGCATAACGAAACATAAACCCCCAATACCGGGAGAGACGAAACCCCTCCTATCGCTCATTGCATACATGTGACTCGGGACTGTACCTGTTACGCCCCGCTTCCCAGTGTACGCTAAGATAGGCACGTGACATAGCCAACCATGCTACTTGTGGATAGGAATTATCCTTCCACAGTCACATTATGGTTGTAGAGATATCAAGAACAATAATAAAACTATCTAGCACATGTCCATAAGCCAAAATAAAATGAGTCAAGAATAAATAATGCGGAAGCAAAAGATCCAATACAAGAATAACTGGAATGTATGTCCCATAATACGGTCTCACATCAGGAATAAAATGCTGAAAAGTAAAGGAACTAACTACTGCTGAGTCCTCACTGCTCAGCCTGCTGGCTGAAGTACTCCTGTTCGGACTGCAGCAAAGGTACGAAATCTGGGCCATGCAAAACCCAGACGTCAGCGCATCATAACATCAAGCAATAATATATAAACAAGATAGCAAGACATGAGAATAATCATAAATGGTAAGCAAGTGTAACAGCAATATAAATCAGGGCAGTGAAAGGTAGTGTACAGTGAGTAATCTAAACCGGTCTATTGGGTTGAATAGTCTCAAGTCTTTGAAATCAATTTGATGAATTATCGATGTAACTCAATAGTATCCCGTGCATGCCCGGGACCACGGTCTAAGACTCTCGGGATGAAACCGAGACATGCCGCTAGGCACTAAAACAGGAAATATGTAAAGACGAACGATGTCAGCAGCATCATCCCGAGGCTGGCCTAGCCTCTAAAACTGATTAGTATAAGAAAGCAACTGTCGAGTTACAAGTCAGGTTTCATCTTGATTTCCCCATACCCCCAAGTTATATGTGTCCAAGTTATGTATTAAAATAATCTAGAGCTAATGCCAACTCAGGATCAGGCAGGTACAGGTTTGTCTGGATAGACAACAGGAACGGTCCATATGGACAACGGGTCAGGTTTGTTGGCATTAGACATAAGATCCGGTAACAGGTAAGACCATGGTACATCAGGTCAGGTCAAGTAGTGTATAAAGGTGTCATGTTATGTCAAGAGTGGTACGGTATCATGTCGTGTCAAGTAATAGGTGTAATAAGTCATTTCAGGGTGCACAAGATGTCATGTGGGTGCTCATAATCAAACTATCATAAGCATGGTTATAAATAAACAAGCATGGGTACTATCAGAAAAATAAACTGGTACACGTAATATGATATGCAAATAAGTTCAGATTAAATTATATCGATGCATGGTTATCATGTTGCGTTTAAGGGATAGTTTCAACATTACTTAATTACAGTATAACAAATATGGATGTTAAAATTATGTTAATATGTACTAAACAATCTAGAGACTCAAGTGAATATAAATCAGGTTAGATGTATGCAAACGGTCGTCCGACAGGGTATAAAATATAAAAGGGTACAGTGGGCTATGCAAATAATCGTTATCAGGTTTAAATACAGATGTGGGTACTACGTATAGTAAAACTAAATGCAACATGGTGTATTTCGAGCTATGAATCTAAAATGATATAACGGGACGTCGAAATGTTAAAATGGAAATTATGGCATTAAATGTAAACTACAGGTTATCGTGCACTCAAATAGGTATATAGTAATTTAAATAGCATATATAGTGATTTAAATAGCATGTAGCAAGTTTCACTTGCCTCGACGGATCGCGAAGCGGTAAAAGGAACGTCATGCGTCGGCGGGAAAAGTCGCTACGCGCGCACGGTACACGGAATGAGTCCAAACAACGTACAAAGGGATCTCACGGGTCAGATGTGCTCACTGGGTCGTCAGGGTCATCGACGGCGTCGACGGATTCCGGCGATCTAAAAACAGTAAACAACTATAGTAAAAGAAAGAAAAGAAGCAGAGAAGGATGAAGAAAAAGGAGGGGAAGAAGAGATTGAACATAAAAGAGGCTCACTGCGATTCAGAGAGGAGTCATGAGGTATCGACGGCGTCGACGGAGCTCCGGCGAACAAACTGCAGAGAACAGCGACCCAATCACAAAACAGAAGAATGAAAATGAAAGCAAGGGAGATGAAAAGAAAGAAGAAGAAGGAAGGGGATGTGCTCGACTCACCGTTGTGTCGATCTGGAACGATGGAGGGCGACGAGATCATTCCGGTGATCGTCACGATGAGACGGTGTGCAGGGCTTGGCTGTGCTCTCGGGCATGCTTGGTGCGCATGCAGGGGCTCGGGGAAGGAGAGTGGAAACGGAGGTGAGGATGGTGACGAGGTCGGGGTGGCGTCGTCGGGTTGTGGGCGACGGGGAGAAAGAGGCGGCGGCTAGGTTTAGGTTATGGGTTTTTTGCTGAAAGAAAAAAATTAGAGATGCGATATATAAAGGGGGAAAGAAAGAGAGATACGGAAGAGAGAGAGAGAGAATCGAGAGGAGAGAGAAATGAGATCGAGAGGAGTGAGAGAGAGATGGAGGAACAGTGGGGAGAGAGAATTTTGGATTCTTCCGCGGAGAGAGAAAGAGAGAAGAGAGAGAGAAGGAGAAAGGTGTGAGAGAGAGACAGCGAAGGGGAAGAGAGAGAAGGAGAAAGAGAAGGAGAGAGAGAGGTGTGGGGCCCGACACCAGAAAAGAAGAATGGTGATTGGCTCGTGAATTAGGAAATTTGTTTTGGAAAAAAAAGAATCAAAAGATTTTAATTGTTACCAAAATTTTAAGTTAGCTGTATAAATCTTCAGCTGATAAAGTACTAAAAAATTAAAAGAATTTAAAATATTCGCATTTGGCGGGATACAAAATATTTCAGAAATGCGCCCGGGTCGGGTCCAAAAATTTGGATTTGAAATATGAAAATTGTTAGCAAGTTCCAAAATTTAAAATGAAGGATTTTGTAACAGAAAAGCATACCCCCAAGAACGGACGCACGCACGTGCGCGTAGCCATCCAAACACGTCCTTTTCACTTAACGGGACGAGAACACGATGCAAGGACGCTACCACAGGGTTAGGGGTATCAAGCAGGCCATATCATGTATTTTAAATTATTTTTAAGGGACTTAAATTGTTATATGCAAAAATATTTAATGTTAGGGTATTCCATAACTATGAAACAACAAGCACAAACAAGCGGGTCGAATAAAAGTAGACTACCATTCGCATCCAAACACGACAAATGACATAAACACGACAAACAACACATACGACAACAGAAATTGGTATAACTGAACTCGGTTGTTACATTATACCCAACTACAAAAAGAATTTCATCCTCGAAATTCAAAGAACACAAAAAGGATCAACAACCAACAAACTACAAGAAATGATGGGGAAACTTCTGCCGGATTTCATATTCTCGCTCCCAAGTTGACTCTCCATGTGAGCGACTACCCCAAGAAACAAGTACAAGAGGGATAACCTTGTTCTTAAAAACCTTTTCCCTTCGATCCACAATCGCAATCGGTCGCTCCTCAAAAGTTAGGTCTTCTCGTACAGTTAGTTCCGAATGATCCAACACATGTGTTTCATCACGAACATACTTACGGAGTTGAGATACGTGAAACACATCATGCACATTCGCCAAGGATTGCGGTAACGCCAATCGATACTCTACCTCACCAACACGCTCCAAAATCTCAAAGGGTCTGACGAATCGAGGACTGAGCTTTCCTCGACTTCCGAAACGAATCACCCCTCTATTCGGTGATATCTTCAAAAATACCAAATCACCCACGGCGAACTCAAGAGGTCTTCTCGACGTATCTGCCTAACTCTTTTGTCTGTCTTGTGCTGCTTTCATAAAATTCTGGATAGCGTTAACTTTCTCAACTGTCTGCACAACCAAATCTGGTCCCAACAATCTTCGTTCACCGACATCGTCCCAGCAAACAGGTGAACGACACTTGCGACCATATAAATCTTCGAATGGAGCCATCTGAATCGTCGCCTGAAAACTGTTGTTGTAAGAAAACTCCACTAAATGTAGATGATCCTCCCATGAACCCTTGAAGTCCAACATGCAAGCTCTCAACATATCTTCAAGAGTTTGGATCGTTCTCTCCGAGTGGCCATCTGTTTGAGGATGATAAGATGTGCTAAACTTCAATCGAGTCCCAATACTTTCCTGTAAGCTCCTCCAGAAGTTATGTCGTATGTCTCGGTACATCTTCGTGCCTCCTGGATGTACGGAATATGCTGAACTATGTGCCTCCTTCATAAGTTCTTCGCGAATATCTCCCTTTGGCACACACAAACGGCTACCATATCTCAACGAACCATCTTCATGGATCAGAAAGTCAGTTCGGAGTCCAGCTTCAACTTGTTCTCGGAACTTTTGCAATCTAGGGTCCAGCGACTGTGCTGCTTTAATATTCTCGACAAACGACGAACGTACCTGCAGCTGCATCAACTGACCCGAAGAATCCGGTAGCACAACCTCCAAATCAAACCTTCGAAAGTTTTCAATGAGTTCTGTGTAGTCAACGTCTGAATTGCTGGTAACCGACTGAGCGCATCAGGCACGACATTAACACTAGTAAAATAGGGGGTTGCCCCTACGGATGGAATTATCCGTTGGGGCAGATTTTACTTGGCCTTACGGATTACTCCGTAGGGCTAAAGGGTTGCCCCTACGGGCACTGACGTTCAAGAATAAAAAAATTAATTCTTAATTTGGTGTTTGCCCCTACGGTGGCGCAAACAAAGGACCTACGGATATATCCGTAGGGGCAAGTAAATATCGATTTAAAACAAAGCCAGATCGAAAAGCCTACGCTCATTTTCTCTCTCTCCCTCAAACGCGCGCGAAAAACCCTAAATCGCCACCGTCGCGTCGCCACCGTCGTTGGGCAGAGTCGCCACCGTCGTCGCCACCGCCGATTTCGTCGCCACCCTCGTCGCCACCGCCGGTTTCGTCGCCACCGTCGTCGCCACCGCCGGTTTCTTCGCCAATTCGACGCCGTCGTCGCTCCAAGTAACCAGCGCACCCGTTCAGGTATAAATCTCGAGGTAAATTAAAGCATTTTTGGATTATTCATGGCTGGGTCTGGGTTGCACGCGCGAGAGTTGGGTTTGGGCAGGGGCGCGGTGGCGGTCGGGGTCAGGGTCGGGGTCGGGGTAGGGTTAGGGTTGGGGTTCGGCTGTTGCTGGGGTGGGGCTGGGGTTAGGGTTACGGTGGGGCTGGGGTTAGGGTTACTGTGGGGCTGGGGTAGGGTTACGGTGGGCTGGGGTTAGGGTTGGGGCTGGGGTTAGGGTTACTGTGGGGCTGGGGTAGGGTTACGGTGGGCTGGGGTTAGGGTTGGGGCTAGGGTTAGGGTTACTGTGGGGCTGGGGTAGGGTTACGGTGGGCTGGGGTTAGGGTTGGGGCTAGGGTTAGGGTTACTGTGGGGCTGGGGTTAGGGTTATGAGAGGCATGTCAGCATATTTATGTGTAATAATTGAGAGGATCAAGCTAAGTTCTATGCAAGCAGTCCCTCAGAATACATAGAAAGCTAGCCTTACATTTTAAATTAACATATTCCATAGTTGTCTTAATGGTAAGGCATATACCCATATTGTGTAAGAGCTGACATTAATACAACCATAGGGAGCTGACTGATTACATCTCATGTGGCATTAAAATCTATAAATGGACATACGAGATAATGCAAAGAAAGAGCAATAGATCAAGACTCAATCAACTTTCCTATGCTTTATGATTTCAGCGGATAGCTCAAGTTTAGTTTCAACTTTATATTCTTATTTTTCTCTCTTTTTTCTTTAGTGCTTCTTCCTCCATTTCTTTGAAGAGTCTCTCACAGCGAAATACACTCCATTTTTTCTTAATGGGATAGAATCCTACCCCCGACAGCCGGAACACATACATACAAACGCATAATCAGAGAGCGACTCGAGATGTTCGGGTTAAAACCAATATATGATACTCGATGATGATATGAAACCTTCATATTCCCATCGATACCCGTATATGAAACTAAAGCGCCACTTAGTCCCCGTCTATCGGTTAACATACGTGCGATGCTCGTCGTGACCTAGAACTATACGAAGGTTGTTAAATATCGGACAGTATAGCTCGATACTAACAACCGTCGTATAGTCTGCGCGACGAGAAAATTCAATCGTATGGTAACCCATAGATTTGTCCCGTGTGGACAAGTTAAGAATGTATAAAGCAAACGCCTTCATTCACTTGTGTTTTCATCCGTTTCGAGATATTTCGTCGGTACCTTTCCGCTGGTTCTCCGTGTACAAAGATAGATTAGATGTTCATTTCAACGTTGTTTCACAGCTTTGAAATGATTATCTATTCTATTACAGTGTACTCGGAGAACAGCGGGGAGGTGCTGCCGAAATTTACTCGAAACGGTTGAAAGCACAAGTGATGGGCGTTCGCTCTATACATTCTTAATGGGATAGAAGCCTACCCCCGACAGCCGGAACACATACATACAAACGCATAATCAGAGAGCGACTCGAGATGTTCGGGTTAAAACCAATATATGATACTCGATGATGATATGAAACCTTCATATTCCCATCGATAGCCGTATATGAAACTAAAGCGCCACTTAGTCCCCGTCTATCGGTTAACATACGTGCGATGCTCGTCGTGACCTAGAACTATACGAAGGTTGTTAAATATCGGACAGAATAGCTCGATACTAACAACCGTCGTATAGTCTGCGCGACGAGAAAATTCAATCGTATGGTAACCCATAGATTTGTCCCGTGTGGACAAGTTAAGAATGTATAAAGCAAACGTCTTCATTCACTTGTGTTTTCATCCGTTTCGAGATATTTCGTCGGTACCTTTCCGCTGGTTCTCCGTGTACAAAGATAGATTAGATGTTCATTTCAACGTTGTTTCACAGCTTTGAAATGATTATCTATTCTATTACAGTGTACTCGGAGAACAGCGGGGAGGTGCTGCCGAAATTTACTCGAAACGGTTGAAAGCACAAGTGATGGGCGTTCGCTCTATACATTCTTAATGGGATAGAAGCCTACCCCCGACAGCCGGAACACATACATACAAACGCATAATCAGAGAGCGACTCGAGATGTTCGGGTTAAAACCAATATATGATAATATGAAACCTTCATATTCCCATCGATACCCATATATGAAACTAATTAAAAGCGCCACTTAGTCCCCGTCTATCGGTCAACATAACGTGCGATAATTTATTCTTTTCAACGACAAACGCACACACAAAGCATATACATGGATTTTCTCCTTTGTCAGTAACTATCCCGTTCTTATATTTCTCAATATAGTCAGCATAACCTACAATTTATATGTTATTCAGTCTAACATGGCCCATGAGTACGTCAGAGTTAAGGACTGGATGTATGTGGATTGGAAACAACGTATGCAACCTAAGTTTGTCGCAGGGGTTGCTGCTTTCCTTGAATTTGCACGAGCACATAATAAGATCATAATAGAGAAGATTCTCTGTCCGTGCGATAGATGTGGCAATAAGTACTGGCAGAAGGTAGAATTGGCAGAGTTTCATATTGTAAAACATGGGTTTACTAGACTTTATTCAATTTGGAAATATCACGGGGAAGGAGAAGAATGCAGTACTGCGGTAGAAGAAGGAGAACACGATAATGCGGCAGGAGAAGAAGAAGAATTCGGTAATACGGCAGGATACGGAAATTTATTTCCATCAGAAGAAATGGAGGATATGGTAGAGGCTGCCCTAGGTGAATCTATTCGTACCGAAGATGACATTCCTTCCGGTCAAGGACCGCGTGCGGATAAATATGAAAATTTCATGAATGATGCTAGGAAACCAATTTATGAGAATGCGAAGTATTCCACCCTCTCATGGTTCGTCCAACTTTTCCAAATTAAGTGCCTAAATGGATGGAGCAACAAGTCATTCACAATGCTTCTTTCGTTCTTGAAAGATTCTATGCCTCCGGGAAATAATGTGCCCGAAAGCTGGTACGAATCCCAGAAAATGATGTCTGATTTGGGTCTAAAGTGCGAGAAGATTCAAGCATGTCCTAAAAATTGCGTGTTGTACCGGAAAGAGAATTCAGATTTGAAAGAGTGTCCAACATGCGGAGAGGCCAGGTATAAGCCGAAAGATTCTGATAAGAAGCCTGATATACCTGTGAAGATAGCACGATATTTTCCCATAACACAGAGGCTACAGAGGCTATTCAGGTGCAAGAAAACAGCCAAGGCAATGATTTGGCATCATCGTGCTCCTCCAAGCGAAAATGGAAAAATGAGCCATCCAAGAGATTCACCGGCATGGAAGGATTTCGATAGGAGGCACGCAATATTCAGTAGCGATCCCCGCAATGTCCGGCTCGGACTGGCTGCCGATGGCTTCTGCCCATTCAACTATATGGCTGGAAGTCACAGTACATGGCCCGTTGTAATGATAATTTATAATCTGTCGCCTTGGTTGGCTATGGACCAATCATACTTTATGATGCCTCTTCTTATCGACGGACCAAACTCACCGGGGAACAATATCGACGTCTATCTCCGACCACTGATTGAGGAGCTGAAAACTTTGTTTATTGATGGTGTAGAGACATATGATTCAAACACAAATACAACCTTCATACTGCGTGCGGCTTTAATGTGGACAATTAATGACTTTCCTGCATATGGAATGCTTTCAGGTTGGTCCGTACATGGTCACAAAGCATGTCCTCATTGCCATGAACACACAACATCAAAATTTTTGAATTTTAGCAGGAAGGTTTGTTATTGCGGCCATCGACGTTTTCTGCCTCCAGACCACCCCTACAGGTTAGACACGGTTCACTTTGATGGTCATCAGGAGCTTCTTGGGCCTCCATCCCCATTGTCCGGAGAGGACGTGACTGCTAAATGGGATGGTTACAATAACGTGACCTTCGGGATGGATCCGACGAGACAGGTCAAACCACAATATTGGAACAAGTTAAGCATTTTCTTCGAGCTTCCGTACCGGTCTACAAATTCAGTGCGTCATTGTCTGGACGTCATGCATATAGAGAAGGGAGTATCAGAGCACATACTTAACTTGCTTCTGTGTAAAGACGGGAAATCGAAAGACAACATGAATGCCCGGATGGGTCTACAAGAGTGGGGAATAAGAAGTGAACTGCACCCTAAACCGGTAGCGGGTAAACCGGGCAAGTTTGTACTTCCCAATGCCGCTTATCATATGTCACAACCGGAGAAGAAAAGATTCCTGCAGGTGTTGCATGATTTGAAAGTCCCCACAGGTTTCTCAGGATCATTCAGCAAGAAAATAAAAATTGTGAAGGGCAAGATCGATGGGCTGAAAAGTCATGACCACCATGTTATCGTGGAGCACCTTCTTCCATTAGCCCTCAGGACTTCTCTCCCCGACTCGGTTGGTCTAGTAATCAACGACCTATGTTGTTTTTTCAGGGAGTTGTGTGCTAAAACGCTGGAGGTTGCGACGCTGGATAAACTAGAAAATTCTATTGCGTTGATACTTTGCAAGTTTGAGCGTATTTTCCCACCGTCATTCTTCGATATCATAATACACTTGACGGTTCATCTTGCAACTGAGGCGAAGTTAGCCGGACCGGTACAATATCGATGGATGTATCCCGTCGAGAGGTACGTGTAATTTTTCGTTTCGCGCAATTTATAAATTTATTTTTGTCATGTATGCCCGTGTTTATTTATTCAACATATTCTCATTAGGTACCTTTACACTCTTAAGAAGTATATACGCAATAAAAATCGACCAGAGGGTTCTATCATGCAAGGTTATCTTCTTGATGAAGCAACCACATTTTGTTCCCGCTATCTGGACGAGAACATTGAGACAAGGCTTAACCGACCACGAAGAATTCAAGACGGGCCATATGGTAAAGCCGAGTATAAGAGGGTAGACACTATGTTTATCAACAAGATATACCGGTTTATCTTGCTTAATTGCGAATGTCTTGAACAAATTAGAGAGTAAGTTCTTTTGGATTAATTGTTATATCTGTGTTTGTGTGTGTATGAAATGACATAATATTAATGTCACAATTATTTGTCGAAAACAGAACTCATTTTAACGAGGTACGTGAGGGGCATCCTAATTGGAACGAAGAGCGTTTGGAAAAATACCATCAGGATAATTTTTGTGATTGGGTCACAGAGCATGTAAGTTATTCGAATTACATTTTATTGCTATCAGTTTTAATCTAAACTTGTATCGTTATGTATTTATCGTAAAATTTGTTTTGTTAGATCCACGATCCGAACTTGTCTGCATCATTTGAGAGTGATTCAAGATGTTTAGCTCAATTTCCTAGTATGGAGGTTGCACATTACAAAGGATTTGGTGTCCTTGGATACAAATTCGAAGTTAAGGACATAGAAACATCTAGAATCACTCAGAATAGTGGTATTGCGACGGTAGGATCGGACGGTGTGATTTACTATGGGTACTTAAATTGTATACTCGGCATCCACTATCCCGGATGATCAGAACCCTTTTATATATTCCACTGTACTTGGTACGATCCGCGAACCGATACAGACAGGTGGAGAAGCAGTCTTGGGACTTGGAAAGATGAATATGGATTGACCAGTGTGAACACACTTCGATTTTACGGTCAAGACGATCCGTTTATCTTTCCGAACCAAGCGTTCCAAGTATACTACTCACAGTGTTTGAAGCATCCGGGGTGGAGTGTTGTATGCTGATGGAAACCTAGAGATGTCTACGATGTCCCAGAATACGAGGACAGCGATGAGGACGAAGAAGAGAGAAGGCTTAAAGTGCTCCGACCTTCTGTTTCGAAGGACGGGTTGTCTTCGACCGATCATGAAGTTACGTGGGTTAGAAATGACATCGACGATGAAATCCAAGTAGATATGTATGATGCGCCCACGAAACGAAAAAGGTTATCAGTAATGTTATATTATTACTTCACATTTTACGCTCTAGATCATATATAGTCAATAATTTTAATGATTGTCTAATGCGTCCACGAACCGTTTATCTAGATTGGATGACGATGTCGGGAGAAGCGAGGGGCGGCAGGAGCTCCAGCCGCGGCAGAGGCAGAGGCAGAGGAAGAGCGGTTCTGCTGCCCGGAGAGCTCCGTAGGGAGCTTCAGAGGGCCGGTCTTGCACCCAGATCGGAGACCCCTTCGGATGCCTCCTTCCGTGTGGATTTTGCCACACCTCCAGGTATACTGCACGCATATCCATTTTCAATTTAATATTACAGATATTCATGCCTGTTTATGTCAAAATTACTTATATTATCAATGTTTGATTGTCTAGTTGTTGGTCCTGCGTCCACATCTGGGACAGAGGCCACCCCCGCTCCTCCAGGTATGTTTATATATCATATAGTGTATGTATATTGATTTAGAATGCTATATCATAAATATACACATTCCTTTTGCTCTTACTTAGCAATTTTTATTATTGTCTAGCTGTAGGTGGTGACACCACCGCACCTGCGGGTATGTTTATATGTCCTATAATGCATGCATATTGATTTAGAACGTTATATTATTGATCTACACATTCTTTCTGCAATTACTTATCAAATCTATTTTTAATTGTCTAGTTGTTGGTCCTGCGTCCACATCTGGGACAGAGGCCACCCCCGCTCCTCCAGGTATGTTTATATATCATATAGTGTATGTATATTGATTTAGAATGCTATATCATAAATATACACATTCCTTTTGCTCTTACTTAGCAATTTTTATTATTGTCTAGCTGTAGGTGGTGACACCACCGCACCTGCGGGTATGTTTATATGTCCTATAGTTCATGCATATTGATTTAGAACGTTATATTATTGATCTACACATTCTTTTTGCAATTACTTATAAAATCTATTTTTAATTGTCTAATTATAGGTGGTGCGTCCACACCTTCCACAGGGGCCACTCCTGCCGCTTCCGTACCCTCCGCATCGTCTGCAGGTTAGTATGAATAAATTTAAAATATTTATTTATTTTACATATGCTCTATAGAATAAATATGAACTTCATGGAGATTTAGCGTCGATGTTTATTTTATAGTTGGAGGGGATGCGTCCGGGTCCGGGACCCCGGTTGTTCCTCACCGGAGGAACTATCGTCCCGCTCGTGCTGCTGCTCGGGCCCAGGCTCGTGCGTTATTCACCGGAGGTATATATCACACTTGAATTTTTGTTGAACCTTGATTTCTTAATACAACTTTGTCTTATTATTGATTGTCTTGATATTTCGTGCAGACGCAGGGCCTCTCCATCCCCAGAGGGGGACTCGAGGCCCGAATCAGTCCCATAGGCTGAGGCCTAATAGAGCTAGGGGGGAGGCAGCATTCCCCCTATTTTTTACCCTTGACTATCGCTATACCGGTCCTCATGCCGAGAGGTTCGGCCGGTATTTGGGGGACGAGAGCCGGATCGTGAAGAACTATCCACTTCACGTTGAGTGGGGCGAGCAGGACCAGCGCTCATTCGCCCTCTTCTTTGAACAGGCTCGGGTATGTATTAATATATATTTTCATTTGATCTATCCAATATATTTATTATTAACACTTGCAATCTAATAACAATGTTTTTTTTGTATTTTCAGTTGGATTACGATTTTCAGCCTGTAGCCGACCCTGATCACTCGGGGAGGGTGCTCGACCTTCATGCTCTGTACAATGGCCTGATGAAGAACATGCAGGCCAAGGTCCGATACAACAGGAATGAGCTGAAGGCCGACTGCTACTCCCTGTGGATAGCGACCCCCGAGGCAGAGAGAGCGGCCCTCCTATCTACTCCGGCGTTTGCGAGAGTCGACGTAGAGACATGGCCTCTATTGTGCGCTTATTTCGACTCCGAACGCAAACAAGTATGTATTTTAAATTTAATTCATTATTTATGATATAATTTATTTCTTTGTGTTTCTTAATTAGAAAACTAAATGTTAATGCGTTGTGCAGAAACAGGCCGCTCAGAATACGGAGAACAGGAAGTCGGCGAAGAGGGCTCGCCCCACTTACACAGGTGGCTCGAGGAACATTACTCGAGCCATGGAGTTATCGGTAAATTAAAAGTTATTCTTTAATATTCTGCAATATTAAGAGTTATTCTCTAATATTTCTAATATTAAGAGTTACTTTCTAATATTGCAGACATCTCGGACCGTGGCGTCAGGTGGTACACCGAGCGTGCTGTCCGCATATCTTGCCGTCCACGGCACCTCGACAGATCCCGCCACGGGCGAGCTTCGATGTCCCGATGTCGCTACCCAGGAGTACTGCGTAAGTGTTAATATTTTTTCTACCCAAATTTGAAATTTTAGTTTTGGAAGGTTCAAGTTTAAATTTTATACTTATACTTTACAGCTTAATGTGGGTGTAGGAGCGGGTGGTTGAGCAGGCCCAGGCCTCGGGGATCGATTTTACCGGACAGAACGATCCGAGGCTGCTGACCCCAGTTCTGGACGCCGCACATGGAGGGAACCACGGAGGTTGGGAGAGAGGCCGGGGATTGGGCCCTAGCAGGGCCCATATGAGGTTGGACTCCACCCCGGCGGTTACTTCCTCCGTCTCCAGTGGCCGGCATGTCCATCAGGAACTGGATAGCTTGAGGGCCACCGTTCAGGAGTTGAAGGAGATGCTGGTATGTATACTACTTTATAGTAAAATATCATTTCATATTATATACATATCAACATATCCATAATTAGTACGTAGGTTGAGCTTATTTGGTTTTAGACTTAAGTCTGATTAATCATACATACATATGTAATTAAAATAAACAACGCTTTTCCAAACTAGATATCCAAACAGGGTTTCGAAATAACTTAATAATGAAACGAATTCGAATAATACACAGTTCTTACACGCTTCTTACACACGTTATGTCCAGACGCGACAGGGTAGATCGGCCGAGCCTCCACATGCATCTCCTTCGGCTGCGGCTCCGCAAGCCACTACATCGGCTGCGGTTCCGCAGACAGCTCCTGTAGCTCCACCGCCCACTCAGACTCCCGCAGCCGCGGCTCCGCAAGCGACTACCTCGACGGCGGCTGCGCAGACCACATCGCCAGCTCCACATGCCGCTCAGACTCCCTTATATGTAGCATTGGAGAGTGTATTTACCGAGGAGCAGGCGCGCGTTATTCGAACGTTATTCGGAGGTGGAGCTGGACCGAACTAGGGTAGCTTTTTGGTTCTTATTTTTTGAAACATGTATTTATTTATATCACATTGTACTACATTTTGAAACGATATTGATATTGGTTTGTATTTATATCATATTCAGTTTTTGGGTTTCTTTTGTATATTATATATATGCGTGAGATGTGATTATGAATACTGCAATATATGATTTGATTGATGTATATAGTATTGTGCACAGGGCGGCAAAAAATCTAGCAGCCCATTTTTTAAAAAAAAAATACAGACAATATGTACCTACGGATTAAGCCGCAGGTACATACCCTAACCCTACGGGTATATCCGTAGGGGCCAACTATCAGGAAACCTGATATTTTCCCACCTGATATCAGTGCAGGATGTTGGGGTTGTCCCTACGGATATGTCCGTAGGGGCCAGTGTTTATCCCCTACGAATTTATTCGTAGGGGAAAATATCAGGTTTCCTGATATTTTCCCACCTGATATCAGTCCAGGGTGTTGGGAGTAGCCCCTACGGACTTAACCGTAGAAACTACTTTATATCCCCTACGGATGTAGCCGTAGGGATCTAAAAGGGACCTACGGGTATATCCGTAGGTATATACAATATATTCAAAAAAAAAAATTACATATATGATTTTATTACCCCTACGGGGTACTCCGTAAGGGCTATAACACCTACTGATATATCCGTAGGGGCTTAAATTTGTCCGTAGGGGCACGTTCAGGGCCTCAACTTGCACCTGCGGCCTTTGCACCTACGGGGTCTTTTTTCGCCCCTACGTATATATCCGTAGGGGCAGTGGGTTGCCCCTACCGATAAATCCGTAGGGGCAACCCTTATTTGTAGTAGTGTAACCTTCCCCGGATAGTACTTAAGATCAAGATCGTAGTCAGCCATCAGCTCCAACCATCTACGTTGCCTCATATTAAGCTCCTTCTGCGTGAACACATACTTCAAGCTTTTGTGATCAGTGAAAACCTCGACCCTTTCACCCAAAAGGTAGTGTCTCCAAATTTTCAAAGAAAAAATCATAGCCGCTAGCTCCAAGTCGTGAGTTGGATAATTCTTCTTATGGGTCTTCAACTGTCTCGATGCGTACGCTACAACCTTCCTATGCTGCATCAAAACACATCCCAATCCTTTCCCAGATGCGTCGCTGTGAATCACCAATCCTCCAGAACTGTCTGGCACAGTCAGAATAGGAGCGGTTATCAATCTTTGCTTCAACGCCTCAAAAGCTAATGCACACCTATCCGTCCACACAAAAGGTACCTTCTTGCGCGTAAGCTTAGTCAAAGGCTTAGCCAAACGAGCAAAATTCTCCACGAACCTTCTGTAATACCCGGCAAGTCCAAGAAATCTTCTTATCTCCGCAACATTCTTCAGAATCGGCCAATCATGAACTGCTGCAATATTTTCGGGATCAACGGCGATTCCATCGCCAGACACGACATACCCTAAAAACTTTACTTTTTCCAGCCAAAACTCGCACTTGCTCATCTTTGCATATAGTTTTTCTTGTCTCAGCGTCTGCAGTGCGATCTTCAAATGTTCTGCATGCTCTACAATACTCTTCGAATAGACCAGAATATCATTAATGAACACCACTATAAACTAGTCCAAGAAAGGTGAAAAGATTCGGTTCATCATGTTCATGAATATCGCCGGTGCATTCGTTACTCCGAAAGGCATCACTAAGTACTCGTAATATCCATACCGAGTTCGGAACGCCGTCTTGCAAACATACTATGTTTTCACTCGGACCTGATGATATCCGGATCGCAAATCCAGTTTCGAGAATACGCTCGCGCTACTAAGCTGCTCGACTAGTTCGCCAATGCGAGGGATCGGGTACTTGTTCTTAATGGTCACCCGGTTTAATTCTCGGTAATCGATGCACATCCTCCTCGTGCCATCTTTCTTCTTAACTAGAAGAACTGGAGCTCCCCAAGAAGAGTTACTGCTTCAAATCCAACCCTTCTCAAGTAATTCAGTAACCTGCTTCTTGACTTCTTCTAACTCCACTGGTGCCTTTGGATAATACGCTTTAGAAACTGGAGCTGCACCAGGAACAAGATCAATTGTGAACTCCACGTCTCGCCTCGGCGGTAAACCTGATATTTCTTCGAACACATCCATGAAATCTCGAACAACAGCCGGCGCTTCATCTTTATCAACTTCAAATGACGAAAGAACACTCGTTGTCGGCCTAGCCTTAAATTCGACTGGCCCGACAGTACTGCTTCCTCCAGTGAAGGTAAACTCGGGATGTCCGGGAATCTGGAAAATTACTTTCTTTGCTCTACAATCAATGTGAGCATGGAAAGTGCCGAGAAAATCCATTCCCAAGACGACTTCATAGCTGCCTGTATCAATCACCAAGAAATCTGCAAAAAGCTCCCGTCCGCAAACAACAACTGCACAATCTTTACACTCTCTACTAAATATGATTTTCCCATTCCCAGTGTGTATGTCCCAGAAACTAGACAACGTCGTACAGGTTATCGAGTGTGTAGCTATAAACTTGGACGACATAAAACAATGGGATGCACCAGAATCAAATAACGCTAATGCGGGAAAACCATGAACAAGTAGAATACCTGAAACATATTCTCATGAAGCCTTGGCTTCCTCAGCCGTCAGGGTAAATGCTCGAGCTTGATTGGGTCCCTGAGTCAGCCGCTTCTGTCCCTGAAACGGTTTCTGCAGTGGCTTCAGAATATCATCCTTTGTGCGAAGCTTCGACGGACAAGAATTAATATTATGATCCGCCGATCCACAAACCAAACAGAGTCTCCGCATCCTTCGACATTCCCTTTGCAAATGTTCGGGTAAATGGCAGTAATTACAAATCACGCTCTTTCTCTGATCAACGACAACATGCTTCTTCATAGGTGTTACACTATGACGGTTCACTGGAATACCCCTGCGTCCATGTGCTCAGTTCGGTGCAAAAGCCGGCTTCCGTATAGTAATTGCTGTCTGCTGTGAACTTCCAGTCTTCCCAGATAAGCTCTGCTGTTCTTGGTCTGCCGTAAGTACCTGTGAGAAAGTGGTCAAACCCAGGGAGACAATCTGCCTCTGGATGTCCACATCCAAACTGCGCATGAACCTCCTTGCACTATCCGCATCGTTGGCAACTAAAGGTCCAGCGAATCTACTGAGACGCGTCCACTCAGCTGCATGTACATCTATAGGTGCACCATTCTGCCTTAGACTGATGAACTTCCCTTCCATTTCCTCCCGTGCAGTCCGCGGGAAGAACTTCTCCAGAAAACTCTTTGAAAAATCCGCCCACTTGATCGGCTTGGTCAAGCGGGTCTCTTCCACAAGCCACCATTCACGGGCGTAATCTACCAACTGGATGCGTACCACATCCACCCTCTAATCATCTAGGATCTGTGCTGCAATGAGTAAATTCTCCGCGTCAACCAGCCACTGCTCCGCTGGCAACGGCTCCTCCAGGCCAGTAAAGACAGACGGACCCAGTCTCCCGAAATCCGCCAAGGTACCCATATGATCTCCTGGTCTGGCCACCACACTGTTCACGGATTGCTGAACGGTCCGCAAACCTTCCTGAAAAGATTCAGCTTGTTGCTGGATCAGCTCGGTTTGTCGCTTTTGATTCTCCAATATCCCACGTATTACTCCAAACATGGCGGCTTCGTCAACACGCTTCTGATACGTCTTCAGATTCTTGTCTGCCATGTTCCTGAAATAAATGCACCAAAAGATTAGCATGATAACAGATTCAAAATGTAGATCAAGGCTAGAACTATGAGTTACATAAATAGAGTACCGCATTATAACTATGCCGCGGTATCATAGCTACAATTATATAACTCTACCTAAGTCGCCTAAGTTCTAGGGATAACAAGGAACCAGGTTTCGAGTCGATATGCAAAGGAGGTTTGCATATCGTAAAAGTATAATCAGGAGGAGGTTAAGATTCATGAACGGTAAAACGGTAAGGTGGCAGAACATGTTTTTCTAATCACGAGTATTCTGATTCGTGTATTCGGTACAATACCCAACTACAAAAGAATCAACCCGATTAACCTAGGCTCTGATACCAAAAGAACCATGTAATGCCCCGCTTCCTAGATTACGCTAAGATAGGAACGTGACATAGCCAACCATGCTACCTGCGGATAGGAATTATCCTTCCACAGTCATATTACGGTTGTAGAGATATCAAGAACAATAATAAAATTATCTAGCACATGTCTATAAGCCAATATAAAATGAGTCAAGAATAAATAATGCGGAAGAAAAAGATCCAATACAAGAATAACTGGAATGAATGTCCCATAATGCGGGCTCACATCAGGAATAAAATGCTGAAAAGTAAAGGAACTAACTACTATTGAGTCCTCACTGCTCAGCCAGCTGGCTGAAGTACTCCTGCTCGGACTGCAGAAAAGGTACGGAATCTGGGCCATGCAAAACCCAGACGTCAGCGCGTCATAACATCAAGCAATAATATATAAAGAAGATAGCAAGACATGCGAATAATCAAAAATGGTAAGCAAGTGTAACAGCAATATAAATCAGGGCAGTGAAAGGTAGTGTACAGTGAGTAATCTAAACTGGTCTATTGGGTTGAATAGTCTCAAGTCTTTTAAATCAATTTGATGAATCATCGATGTAACTCAATAGTATCCCGTGCATGCCCGGGACCACGGTCTAAGACTCTCGGGCTGAAACCGAGACATACCGCTAGGCACTAAAATAGGAAATATGTAAAGACGAACGATGTCGGCAGCATCATCCCGAGGCTGGCCTAGCCTCTAAAACTGATCAGTATAAGCAAGCAACTATCGACTTACAAGTCAGGTTTCATCATTGATTTCACCATACCACCAAGTTATATGTGTCCAAGTCATGTATTAAAATAATCTAGAGCTAATGCCAACTCAGGATCAGGCAGGTACAGGTTTGTCTGGATAGACAGCAGGAACGGTCCGTAAGGACAATAGGTCAGGTTTGTTGGCATTAGACATAAGATCCGGTAACAGGTAAGACCATGGTACATCAGGTCAGGTCAAGTAGTGTATAAAGGTGTCATATTATGTCAAGAGTGTGACGGTACCATGTCGTGTCACGTAATAGGTGTAATAAGTCATATCAGGGTGCACAAGATGTCATGTGGGTGCTCATAATCAAACTATCATAAGCATGGTTATAAATAAACAAGCATGGGTACTATCAGAAAAACAAACTGGTACACGTAATATGATATGCAAATAAGTACAGATTAAATTATATCGATGCACGGTTATCATGTTGCGTTTAAGGGATAGTTTCAACATTACTTAATTACAGTATAACAAATATGGATGTTAAAATCATGTTAATATGTACTAAATAATCTAGAGATGCAATTAAATATAAATCAGGTTAGATGTATGCAAACTGTCGTCCAACAGGGTATAAAATATAAAAGGGGTACGGTGAGCTATGCAAATAATCGTTATCAGGTTTAAATATGGATGTGGGTACTACGTATAGTAAAACTAAATGCAACATTGTATATTTCGAGCTATGAATCTAAAATGATATAACAGAACGTTGAAATGTTAAAATGGAAATTATGGCATTAAATGTAAACTACAGGTTATCGTGCACTCAAATAGGTATATAGTAATTTAAATAGCATATATAGTGATTTAAATAGCATGTAGCAAGTTTCACTTGCCTCGACGGATCGCGAAGCGGTAAACGGAACGTCATGCGTCGGCGGGAAAAGTCGCTACGCGCCCACGGTACACGGAATGAGTCCAAACAACGCACAAAAGGATCGCACGGGTCAGATGTGCTCACTGGGTCGTCAGGGTCATCGATGGCGTCGACGAATTCCGGCGATCTAAAAACAGTAAACAACTATAGTAAAAGAAAGAAAAGAAGCAGAGAAGGATGAAGAAAAAGGAGGGGAAGAAGAGATTGAACATAAGAGAGGCTTACTGCGATTCAGAGAGGAGTCGTGAGGTATCGACGGCGTCGACGGATCTCCGGCGAACAAACTGTAGACAACAGCGACCCAATCACAAAACAGAAGAAAGAAAATGAAAGCAAGGGAGAAAAAAAGAAAGAAGAAGGAGGAAGGGGATGTGCTCGACTCACCGCTGCGTCGATCTGGAACGATGGACGGCGACGAGATCACTCCGGTGATCGTCGCGATGAGACGGTGTGCAGGGCTCGACTGTGCTCTCGGGCGTGCTTGGTGCGCATGCAGGGGCTCAGGGAAGGAGAGTGGAAACGGAGGTGAGGATGGTGATGTTAGTTGTATGTATGCCCTAGAGGCCAGTATTGTATAGATGATGTATATTATATTGGATGTTTGGACATATATAGAGAGGACTTTCTTGCTCGACATGATAGTATGCTATCCGGTTGCTCTTTATCTTAACATGTATACTTGTCTCTGGATACCGTCTTATAGTTATATGTTGGTAAAGCCCTTAGGATGTGTACTTGACTATCTAGACTATGATGCAGATCATACTAGTGGGGACAGAGTAGTCCATAAGTACATCCTTTAATGTTTCTAGTCATAGGTATATCGAGACAGGGCATCGATATACCAGAGTAGACTAGAGTATACGCTTCTCGACCCATGAGATGGGCGATGGATGATCCCATATCCATTGGAGTTCGACATCAGAGATGGCATACGGGTGCTCAGTGGAGATTGGGTACACTGGACGGACTCGCCGAGAACTCCCAGATGGTATTATACCTCACGTCAGATGGTAGTTCTCTGGTGACACTTATGCAGGTTAGTCTATAGACCCGAGATCGTCATAGAGTCTTGTGTGATTCCCACTGTGCTTTGATTTCCACCTTACCACGTCCAAGAGGGCATGCAAAACGGTGGCTTTTGGGTACAGTCCCGAGTCACATGGAGGCAATGAGCGATAGGAGGGGTTTCGTCTCTCCCGGTATTGGGGGTTGATGTTGCGCTGTGCTCGATTGGCAGTAACAGGGAAGTCCCTGGCCAGGGCTGATTTAGAGATTTACTGGTAAGTGTTACCAGTAGTTTCTCGACCCGTTATGAGCCTCATATCGGCATGACTTATCGGTTATTGGGGTCTGACGATTACCAGCCTTAGACTTGATATGCGACATATCAGACGAGGAGACCGGACTGTACGGGAAGTGTTACCGGCAGGCTTTTACAGGAGTTGGAGCGGGTTTGCTTGCTGATCTTCTAATCGCTCAATACCCTGGTAGCCGTTACGTCCAGCTAGTACCGCTGGCGGCTTGTGGTTGCTTGATGTGATCATCACCTACTGCCGGCGTATTGACGAGTCTTTAGAGTCCTACAAAGAGGTTTTACTGGCTCAGGCAAAACGAAATAGGAGCGCATATGTGATATGTGCCGGACCGAGAATAATGCGTGTATGTGATACCGTATTCTATTATCACGACTTTTTGTATCGGTCGGTTATATATGATATAGCCGGGTTATCGAATCAAGTGTTTATTCGATAAGTCGATACAATGGATGTTAGTCGGTTATATGAGATATGACCGGATTATTAAGTCAAGTGTTGATTTAATAATTTAGTGTATAATTGTATATTAGATATACTAGTTTACATTAACTAACACTTGTTCACTTATGGATTTTTCTCACATGGGCACAACTTTAATATATATGTGATATATATTAAAATGTGTTTTCTTTTTATATCACGGTTGATGATACACTTGACTTGGGTGTATGAGACTTACACCATGCTATTTATTATGTTGGGTTTTAATATTTAAAGTAATTACAAAATTAGTGGAGGATTAGCAAAATGCATGAAGCTTGTGGAAGCTTATGGATGCATTGACTAAGTCCACTAAGTTTGTTTTTACTATGGATATTTGTTAACCTAACCATAAGGATTATCCATGGTTATATCTCTACATGAGTTAGTATATGATACTCACTCACCATGGTTAGCTTTCTCACTTGATCATTAGCTCTTCTCATTTTATTTTCTTCATCTTCTTCCTTGAGCTAAAAAGCTCTCTAGGGTTTGATCAAAAGTGAGAAACATTATGAGATACTAAATTCTAAAGTGAACCCACTTCCTATTTCTCCATCCTCTACTAGACTAGCACTTTAGTTTAGGGTGTTTCCTTCACTAATTCTCTAGTTAGTGAAGTAGAAACTTGAGTTGGCATCCCCTCGACGTAGATCATCTTCGACCTCAAAGACTTCAAGCAAGGACGCTCCTTTGCCTCGTGAAGCTATGCAAGAGTCCGGGAGAACCACGATCGCAGCGAAGGGACTTCAACAAGGAGCTAATGAAGTGAAGGACCGATCTACAAAGGTTGTATTTCGTATTCACTTAGTCATAGATGCTATTTACTTGCATGTGAAACCCTAATTTTCTAGCAAAGATCTTGTTTAGGGTTGTTAGGCACGGCTAAAATTTTAATCGGGCATGGATGATGCTTTCATAACCCTTGTTAGAGTTCCTAGTAACCCTACAGTGGTATCAGAGCCTAGCTAGAGCATTGGGCGATGTGTTTACGAAGTTAAAACTCCGAACGAACACCGATATGTCAAAGTTAACCCCCTCTCTGTACGTTTTTTTAAAACTGTGAGTTTTCTGAATTAAAAATACCTAAAAAATTCAGCAAGGTTTTCTAAGCATTACTGTGAAATTCGATGACGTAATCCGTAGGTAACGCCGCGGAACCGCGGCCATACCCTGCTTGGGCCATGGATCCGCGGCCGTACAGTGAGATTAGGTTATGTGTTTTACACAGTAATACTTGTATCTGTTGTTAATATTTTCTGGGTAGTTTTAATCGGACTCTAGTGTTGAGTGTTCTGGGGTTTATTTTTTAATCGTTGATTCGATCGAAATATTTAATTTCGTTATGTTTTCCGGATATTTAGAAACTATTAAAATGTTCGAAAAGATATCATTAACTCATTATTTCCCGGCACGAAAAACTTTCAAGTGTTGAATTTTTCCTTGAGTTTAAGTATATCGGAAAAACGTGCATGCAAAGCGATGGACCCTCTAGAAGACAACAAAACTTAACTCGATTATGTGACCGTCTTGAACTGCCTTTTGAACCTTACGGTTTGGGGCAGTACGGCGTGACACATGTGAGGCGTTGGCTTGACCCTTCTACGGCTAGACCGTTACTACTGTGACGTATTCTGGAATTTTTGAACTCCGCTCAAGTGTTGAGCTATATAGGAAATCTTAGGTATTTGATTATTCGATCAGAAAGTTTAATACTGTCTATTTATCTAGAATGTGATACAATATGTGGAATTCATATAGTTAGGCATGAAATGCGAAGTATGTGATATTTCGGATTTACGATGTCTAAAGAGATTGTGGATTCCAAATGTTGTAGTTTTACACTTTATTTTCTGCGACCGTAAGTGTAATATGTGTTATCGCCGGTTTCGTTGCTATATGTCAACGACAATTGGGATGAGCATATTTACTTACGTTGATGACATGTGATGTTATGTGTTGCTGGATATGTTATATTGGATCGTCGTGTTATGAATAGCCGGGTTTTTTTATGTGAGATGAGGGTTTTTATTTTCATTCATGTAAAATTAAATGTTTGTAATATTATTTTATTGGGGCACTTCCGGGATGAGGTTGATGTCACCATTTGTATATTATTTACCTTTCCGCACTAGGATAGACCCAAGGAGGAGAGCACAAGTAACCGAGTTCTAGAGTCTAGTGGGAGACCAACTCAAGGAGTCGAGTCCGGGTCTCCTAAATCTAGAATTGGTAGGGTTGCTTGACGCTCTCGTAGGGGTCTAGGGGTGTGGGTTTGGCTATTCATCGCGACCGTGGAATCCGTGTTTTATAAAGGCTTAAAATAAAACACGGACGTCCTAGTATATCCAATGTTTCATATGTTTCTTCTGCTGTGATATCTGTGATGTGATCATTTGATATGTTGTGATGAATACTGTATATAGTATATATGATATATTATATAGACGTTACGTATGTTTTACACCCACGCTAGCCCTGCCCCGCTCTGCCGTTAGTTACCTAACCTAACGGTGCACGAGGGGACATCGAGGCGAATGAAGATGGCATAAGTGTACGTCGTATTTATCTATGATGTTTAGGTGATTTAAATGATGGGACTTCATTAATATGATTAATGAAAGAAAAGAAACCTAAAAGATGTTGTCGAATCAAATTTTTCAAAAAGGGTAGCTGCAGTTTTTGTTTTGCATAGCGATATATATGATATATCCCGCACCTTATTCGATGAGGAAAGAGCCGAGATCCCTTCCCCGGGAGTGACCTCTTTAGCAAAACTGGCAGATGCTACAACACTCGGTTTTGTTTTTGATTGCTTTTGGAGTTTTTGCTTTGCATAGCGATATATATGATATATCCTGCACCTTATTCCATAAGGAAAGAGCCGAGATCCCTTCACCGGGAGTGAGCTCTTTAGCAAAACTAATAAAAGCCTCAAAATCACTCCATTTCAAAAATTCACTCAATTCTACAACGATATCAAGTTCATTACGCAATAGGTTTTCAGAAAAACCTGTCGTAGCCCTCCATCATTTCAGATAGGAACTGTTTAGTATTCGTGCTGCGTTTGTTGTCCTTTGTCAAGGCGTAGTGTGCGGTAGCTGAATGGTGCTTATCTGCTTATGCATATGATGCAGATTATTTTGGGGTAGTCGTACGACCTTGTTGGCCATTGTCAAGGGTCGTGCGGGTAGGTTTGATTCAATCAAGAAATGACGGGTTGAACTTGACTAGCATCCTATGATTTGTTGGCCTTTGTCAAGGTCATAGGGGTTAGGGGAAAAATATTATCGGGAATTTCAAGTGTTGAAATTTGCAATGAGATTGCATACCTTCTATGAGATAGTTGGATCCCGATACCCATTGCGAGTAATTTTTACTCCTGGGAGAGTTTTACACAGGAAAATTAGCCAATCACGTAGGTCTCTAGAAAGGTGTCAACGGGGTTACGCCTCTGGGAAAATGAGGTTTACTTTAATTAGGTCCGTGCGAAAGCATGGGGAACCTCCCTCAAAGTACCGACACTGGCCTGGCTGAAAGATTGGCGAAGTTGTAGGGTGTAATTAATCCCAGCTAGTCTTTCCTTTTAGGGTTTGAAGGAAGATTTGATAAAAACGGTGGGAGCCATCCTGATTAGATAAAATAATAACCAATCTGATCTTGCAAGAGCATACGCTAAAGTGTTTTCTTCTCTCTCTCTCCAGGTAGCGACCAAATCATGCCTTAATAAAGATAATAATATGGATGTATTGACCGAGCCCGTATGTTATACTGTGCTGGGGAATGTTGGTTCCGTTCTTTCTTATAAAAGTTATAAGACTGAACAGGATATAGGGGAATACCAGGATTCCCATGCCACCTGAATGAAGAAAGTATATGTTGATGCATTTTCTTCGGGTGTGTTCGTTATAGAGAACTGTTTCTCCATTTGCTCTACATCCTGAGTATTAGAAACGGGTCAGGGTCCCATATATGTAATCAGTTACATGGGCTTAGGAAAGGTAGAGAACTTGGAGAAGGTGATAAAGACATAAGGGTTGGAAATGGTGCAATTGTTGCAGCTAAAACCGTCGGGGAATATCACCTTGTATTGCCAACTGGTAATACATTGATTCTGAACGAATGCTATTAAATGCCGAACCTGATATGCAACATTATATCGGTTTCTTTGTTGAGTAAAGAGGAATATAATTTTGTATTACAGGATAATGTTATGAACATTTTCCTTAACCAAAAGTTGGTTGGATCAGGCACGTTGTGCAATGGCATTTATGTTCTAAATCAATCAACAGTCCTGAACATAACAAACACACACAAGAGGAAGAGATCAGAAATGAACGAATCCTTCTTGTGGCATTGTTGACTGGGTCACATCAATGCGACACGACTAGCTAAGTTGCATAAGGATGGATATTTGAATCCGTTTGAATTTTCATCTTATGACACTTGCCAGTCATGTCTCAAAGGCAAGATGACCAAAACTCCGTTTACGGGACACGGAGAAAGAGTTACCGAACTCTTGGGACTGATACATAGTGATGTATGCTATCCCATGTCTACACATGCCAGGAATGGTTCTGCGTACTTCATTACATTCACTGACGATCTTTCTAGATTCGGTTATATGTTCCTGATGAAACACAAATCAGAAGCTTCTGAGAAATTTAGAGAATATAAACAAGAAGTCGAGAACCAAACCGGGAAAAGTATTAAAATCCTTCGATCTGATCGAGGAGGTGAATACTTGAGCAATGAATTCCTGGACTTTCTAAAAGAGAATGGGATTCTCTCTCAGCTAACTCCTCCATATACACCATAGCACAACGGTGTATCGGAACGGAGGAACCGCACCCTATTAGATATGGTGCGCTCTATGATAAGCACAGCTGAGTTACCTAATTCCTTCTGGGGGTATGCGCTGGAGACAGCAGCATACCTATTGAATCAAGTTCCATCTAAATCTGTACCTACCACACCATATGAGATATGTAGTGGGAAGAGACCTTGTCTTAAACGAGTTAAGATATGGGGTTGTCGGGCCTATGTCAAAAGGCAAAATCCGGACAAACTCGAGGCACGGTCAGTTCTATGCAAGTTTGTGGGATATCCCAAACATTCACATGGATATCTTTTCTACCATACTGAGGAACAAAAAGTGTTTGTTTCTCGACATGCCACCTTTTTAGAAAAGGAATTTCTTACAAAAGAAATTAGTGGCGACGAGGTAGAAATGGAACAAATTTCGGCTACACAAACTCAAACTGAAGATTTAGTGAAACCGGAGGATTCGGTAGTTCCCAACGAACCTCAGCCTCTCCGCCGATCTAGTATGGTTCCTCACCCACCTGAGAGATACTACGGTTTTCTCATGGATGGTGGGAGCGAGGATTGCATCATGGTTGATGATGACCCAACTAGCTTCGAGCAGGCCATCACGAGTGGGGACTCGGTGAAATGGCTGAATGCAATGCGGTCCGAGATGGAATCCATGTACACCAACAAAGTATGGACTTTGGAAGATACTCCTGAAAAGGGTAAAACCCATTGGGAGCAAGTGGATCTTTAAGAAAAAACTTGGTGTAGATGGGAAAGTGGAGACTTTCAAAGCTATAATTGTTGCAATGGGTTTTCGTCAAAGACTAGGTGTGGACTATGACGAAACCTTTTCTCCTATGGCTATACTTAAATCCATCCGGATCATGCTTGCCATTGCTGCATATCATGACTACGAAATCTGGCAAATGGATGTTAAGACCGCCTTTCTAAACGGTGATTTAGAAGAGTGCGTGTACATGACTCAGCCAGAGGGCTTCGTAGATAGTGGGAGCAGCGGGAAGGTATGCAAGCTGCTTAAATCCATTTATGGATTAAAGCAAGCATCACGGAGTTGGAACATCTGCTTTTACGTCGTTATCAAAGAGTTTGATTTCGTCAAAAAAGCAGATGAACCCTGTATCTACAAGAAGGTGGCAGAGAGTAAGGTTGTCTTCCTCGTATTGTACGTGGACGACATACTCTTGATAGGAAATGACATTCCTATGCTGCAATCGATCAAGCTCTTCTTATCACGAAGATTCTCAATGAAAGATCTAGGTGATGCCTCCTGCATACTGGGAATTATGATCTATAGAGATAGATCTAAAAGGATATTGGGATTGTCCCAATCCAGGTACATTGACACCATACTAAAGATGTTTAGTATGGAAAAGTCCAAACGTGGGTTTTTACCCACGATCTCAGAGCTCACTCTCTCCAAAGAGATGTCTCCAAAGACTGATTTGGAGAGAGCTCGCATGCAAGAGATACCATATGCTTCGGCTGTAGGCTCTATCATGTACGCGATGCTATGTACCAGTCCCGATGTAGCATACTCACTAATTGTAGTGAGTAGGTATCAAGCTGATCCTGGAGAGAGTCACTGGACAGCTGTGAAGAGCATTCTCAAGTACTTGCGAAGGACTAATGAGATTCTCTTGGTGTATGGCAACGGAGAACTCCAAGTGGAGTCCTTTACCGATTTGAGCTTCCAGAGTGATAAGGACGACTCTAAGTTGCACTCGGGATTTGTCTTTACCCTCTACGGAGGGGCGGTTAGCTGGAAGAGTTCCAAGCAGGAAACCGTGACAGACTCGACGATGGAGGCTGAATGCATCGCTGCCAACGATGCTGCCAAAGAGGCTGTCTAGATCAAGAAGTTCATTACTGAATTTGGAGTGGTTCCATCCATTGAGCATCCAATACCTTTGTATTGTGATAACAATGGAGCGGTGTCTTTGGACAAGGAACCCAAGTCCCATAAATGATCCAGGCATATTCTGAGGCGGTATCACCTGATCCGGGGGATAGTTGATCGCCGGGAGATCGAGGTCAGGAGGGTTGACACGAAGAACAACACAGCGGATCCACTCACGAAGGCCATTCCCCAGATACAGTTTGAGAGACTCTTCAGGATGCTTGGTATGCGATACTACAGTAGCTGGACCTAGTGCAAGTGGGAGATTGTTAGTTGTATGTATGCCCTAGAGGCCAGTATTGTACAGATGATGTATATTATATTAGATGATTGGACATATATAGAGAGGACTTTCTTGCTCGACATGATAGTATGCTATCTGGTTGCTCTTTATCTTAACATGTATACTTGTCTCTTGATACTGTCTTATAGTTACATGTTGGTAAAGCCCTTAGGATGTGTACTTGACTATCTGGACTATGATGCAGATCATACTAGTGGGGAAAGAGTAGTCCATAAGTACATCCTTTAATGTTCCTAGTCGTAGGTATATCGAGACAGGGCATCGATATACCAGAGTAGACTAGCGTATACGCTTCTCGACCTATGAGATGGGCGATGGATAATCCCATATCCATTGGTGTTTGACATCAGAGATGGTATATGGGTGCTCAGTGGAGACTGGGTATACTGGACGGACTCGCCGAGAAATCCCAGATGGTATTATACCTCACGTCAGATGGCAGTTCTCTGGTGACACTTGTGCAGGTTAGTCTGTAGACCCGAGATCGTCATAGAGTCTTGTGTGATTCCCACTGTGCTTTGATTTCTACCTTACCATGTCCAAGAGGGCGTGCAAAACGGTGGTTTTTGGGTACAGTCCCGAGTCACATAGAGGCAATGAGCGATAGGAGGGGTTTCGTCTCTCCCGGTATTGGGGGTTGATGTTGCGCTGTGCTCGATTGGCCGTAACAGGGAAGTCCCTGGCCAGGGCTGATTTAGAGATTTACTGGTAAGTGTTACCAGTAGTTTCTCGACCCGTTATGGGCCTCATATCGGCATGACTTATCGGTTAATAGGGTCTGACGATTACCGCCCCTAGACTTGATATGCGACATATCAGACGAGGAGACCGGACTTTACGGGAAGTGTTAACGGCAGGCTTTTAGAGGAGTTGGAGCGGGCTTGCTTGCTGATCTTCTGATCGCTCAATACTCGGGTAGCCGTTACGTCCAACTAGTACCGCTGACGGCTTGTGGGTACTTGATGTGATCATCACCTACTGCCGGCGTATTGACGAGTCTTTAGAGTCCTACATAGAGGTTTTACTGGCTCAGGAAAAACGAAATAGGAGCGCATATGTGATATGTGCGAACCGAGAATAATGCATGTATGTGATACCGTATTCTATTCTCGCGACTTTTTGTATCGGTCGGTTATATATGATATAGCCGGGTAATCGAATCAAGTGTTGATTCGATAAGTCGATACAATGGATGTTAGTCGGTTATATGAGATATGACCGGATTATTAAGTCAAGTGTTGATTTAATAATTTAGTTTATAATTGTATATTAGATATACTAGTTTACATTAACTAACACTTGTTCACTTATGTATTTTTCTCACATGAGCACAACTTTAATATATATGTGATATATATTAAAATGTGTTTTCTTTTTGTATCATGGTTGATGATACACTTGACTTGGGTATATGAGACTTACACCATGCTATTTATTATGTTGGGTTTTAATATTTAAAGTAATTACAAAATTAGTAGAGGATTAGCAAAATGCATGAAGCTTGTGGATGCATTGACTAAGTCCACTAACTTTGTTTTTACTATGGATATTTGTTAACCCAACCATAAGGATTAGCCATGGTTATATCTCTACATGAGTTAGTATATGATACTCACTCACCATGGTTAGCTTTCTCACTTGATCATTATCTCTTCTCATTTTATTTTCTTCATCTTCTTCCTTGAGCTAAAAAGCTCTCTAGGGTTTGATCAAAAGTGAGAAACATTATGAGAAACTAAATTCTAAAGTGAACCCACTTCCTATTACTCCATCCTCTACTAGACTAGCACTTTAGTTTAGGGTGTTTCCTTCACTAATTCTCTAGTTAGTGAAGTAGAAGCTTGAGTTGGCATCCTCTCGACGTAGATCATCTTCGGCCTCGAAGACTTCAAGCAAGGACGCTCCTTTGCCTCGTGAAGCTATGCAAGAGTCCGGGAGAACCACGATCACAGCGAAGGGACTTCAACAAGGAGCTAATGAAGTGAAGGACCGATCTACAAAGGTTGTATTTCGTAATCACTTAGTCATAGATGCTATTTACTTGCATGTGAAACCCTAATTTTCTAGCAAAGATCTTTTTTAGGGTTGTTAGGCACGGCTAAAATTTTAATCGGGCATGGATGATGTTTTCTTAACCTTTGTTAGAGTGCCTAGTAACCCTACAGGTGAGGATGGTGACGAGGTCGGGGTGGCGTCGTCGGGTTGTGGGCGATGGCGAGAAAGAGGCGGCGGCTAGGTTTAGGTTATGGGTTTTTTGCTGAAAGAAAAAAAATTGAGAAGAGATATATAACGGGGGGGAGAGAGATACAGAAGAGAGAGTGTGTGAATCATGAGGAGATAGAGAGGAGTGAGAGAGAGAGGGAGGAACAGTGGGGAGAGAGAATTTTGGAATCTTCCGTGGAGAGAGAAAGAGAGAATAGAGAGAAGAAAGAGAGAGAGAAGGAAAAAGGTGAGAGAGAGAGACAACGAAGGGGAAGAGAGAGAAGGAGAAAGAAAAGGGGAAAGAGAGGTGTGCGGCCCGGCCCCAGAAAAGAAGAAAGGTGATTGGCTTTTGAATTAGGAAATTTGTTTTGGAAAAAAAAGAATCAAAAGATTTTAATTGTTACAATAATTTTAAGTTAGCTGTATAAATCTTCAGCTGATAAAGTATTAACAAATTAAAAGAATTTAAAATATTCGCATTTGGCGGGGTACAAAATATTTCAGAAATGCGCCCGGTTCGGGTCCAAAAATTTGGATTTGAAATATGAAAATTATTAACAAGTTCCAAAATTTAAAATGAAGGATTTTGTAACAGAAAAGCATACCCCTAAGAACGGATGCACGCACGTGCGCGTTGCTATCCAAACACGTCCGTTTCACTGAACGGGATGAGAACACGATGCAAGGACGCTACCACAGGGTTAGGGGACGCTACCACAGGGTTAGGGGTATCAAGAAGGCCATGTCATGTATTTTAAATTATTTTTAAGGGACTTAAATTGTTATATGCAAAAATATGTAATGTTAGGGTATTCCATAACTATGAAACAACAAGCACAAACAAGCGGGTCGAATAAAAGTAGACTACCATTCGCATCCAAACACGGAAAATGACATAAACACCGCAAACAACACATACGGCAACAGAAATTGGTATAACTGAACTCGGTTGTTACAGTACCCAAAATCCACCTGTTTGTATGACTCCTTTCAGCAGTGGTAAGGAGGAAATCAAAGCACATTGGGAGTCATACAAGACTCTATGACGATCTCGGGTCTACAGACTAATCTGTACTAGTGTCACCAGAGGACTGCTATTTGACGATAGGTATACTACCAACTAGGAGTCCTCGGTGTGTCATGTTCGGTGTACCCATTCTCCAATGAGCACCTGTGTACAATCTTTGATGTCACACACCAATGGTTATGGGATTAACCATCGCCCTCTAATGGACAAGAAATGTACACACTAGTCTACACTGGAATATCGATGCCCTGGTCTCGATATTCCCACGACTAGGAACTGATTAAAGGATGTACTTTTGGACCACCCTGGCCCCACTAGTATGATCTCATCATAATCCTGGCAGTCAAGTACATATCCTAAGAGATTTATCAACATGTGAGAGCAAGACAGTAAAGAATACCAGTCAATATGTTAAGATAAAGAGTAACCAGATAGCATACTATCATGTTAAGCAAGAAAGTCCTCTTTATATATGTCCAGGCATCCACTATAATATCCATCACATGTACAATACTGGCCTCTAGAGCATACATATTCCTAACAGTCCGGTCTATGATAAAAAGCAAAATCCGGACAAGCTCAAGGCAAGGTCTGTTTTGTACAAGTTTGTGGGATATCCAAAGGTTTCATATGGATATATTTTCTACCATTCAGGGAAACAAAAAGTGTTTGTTTCTCAACATGCCACCTTTTTAGAAAAGGAATTTCTTGTGAAAGAAATTAGTGGTAATGAGGTAGAACTGGAAGAAGTTCCATCTACACAAACTATAACTGACGATTGGTAGAACCAGATGATTCAATAGTCCCCGACGAACCTCAGCCACTCCGCAGATATAGCAGGGTTCCTCATCCACCTAAGAGATACTAAGATTTTCTCTTAGACGGTGGGAGCGAGGATTGCATCAGAGAAGATGATGACCCAACTAGTTTCGAGCAGGCTATCACAAGTGGAGACTCTGTGAAAAGGCTAGATGCTATGTGATCTGAGATGGAATCCTTATACACCAACAAAGTATGGACTTTAAAAGTTGTTCCTGAAGGGGTAAAACCAATAGGGAGCAAGTGGATCTTTAAGAAGAAAATTGGTGTAGATGGAAAGGTTGAGACCTTCAAAGCTAGACTTGTAGCAAAAGATTTTCGTCAATGACAAGGTGTCGACTATGATGAAACCTTTTCTCATGTTGCTATGCTTAAGTCCATCAGGATCCTACTTGTCGTTGCTGCAAACCATGACTACGAAATCTGGCAGATGGACGTCAAGATTGCTTTTCTAAATGGTGATTTAGAAGAGAGTGTGTACATGACACATCCAAAGGGCTTCGTAGACAGTGTGAGCAGCGGAAGCGTGTGCAAGCTGCTTAAATCAATCTACGGATTAAATCAGGCATCGCGGAGTTGGAACATCTGTTTTGATGAAGTTATCAAAGAGTTTGACTTCATCAAAAATATAGATAAACCATGTATATACAAGAAGGTTGTAGAGAGTAAGGTTGTCTTCCTCGTATTGTACGTGGATGACATACTCTTGATAGGAAATGATGTCCCTATGCTACACTCGGTCAAGCTCTTCTTATCACAAAAGTTCCCCATGAAAGATCTAGGTGATGCCTCCTACATCTTGGGGATAAAGGTCTATAGAGATAGATCTAGGAGGATGTTGGGATTTTCCCAATCCAGGTCTATTGACACCATACTAAAGAGGTTTAGTATGGAAGATTCTAAGCGTGGTAATTTACCCGCTTGTTCCGGAATCACTCTCTCCAAAGAGATGTCTCCCAAGACTGATTTGGAGAGGGCTCGCATGCAAGGGAATCCCAATGCTTCGGCAGTCGGGTCTATCATGTATGCGATGTTATGTACAAGACCAGATGTAGCTTACTCACTAGGTATAGTGAGTAGGTATCAATCAGATCCAGGGGAGAAACACTGGACAGCGGTGAAGAACATTCTTAAGTACTTGAGAAGGACTAAAGAGTTGTTCTTGGTGTTTGGTAACGGTGAAATCCATGTGGAGTCCTTTACCGATTCGAGCTTCCAGAGTGATAAGGACGACAGTAAGTCGGTCTCGGGTTTTGTCTTCACCCTCAATGGAGGGGCGGTATGTTGGAAGAGTTCCAAGAAAGATACCGTAGCAGACTTAACGATGGAGGCTGAATACATTGTTGCCAACGATGCTGCCAAAGAGTCTGTCTGGATGAAGAAGTTCATTGCTGAACTTGGTGTGGTTCCATCCATTGAGCATCCAAAACCTGTGTATTGTGATAACAATTGAGATATGGCTTTAGCCATGGAACCCCGGTCCCATCAGAGATCCAGACATATTCTTAGGAGGTATCACCTGATCAGGGAGATAATAGATCACCGGGAGATCGAAGTCAGGAGAGCTGACATGAAGGATAACACAGCGGATCCTGTAGGGTTACTAGGCACTCTAATAAGGTTCTACAAGGCATCAACCATGCCCGATTAAAATTTTAGCCGTGCCGAACAACCTTAACCAAGATCTTTAAACTAGTGATTAGGCGAAACAAACATGTTAAATTCTTTAACATCTAAGAGTTTGGGATTACAACCTTTGTAGTCCGGTCCATCACTTCATAAGCTCCGTGTTGTGGTCCCTTCGCTGCGATCATCAAGTTCCGGACTCTCGAGAGGCTCCACGAAGAGAAACATGCACACTTGCTTCCGATCTTCGATAACAATGATGATCTACCTTGAAGTTTATTTAACATAAGCTCTCACTCACTAAATGAAGTGAACACCCAAATCTAATTAGCAAGAATAGATTAGGATGATGAAGTTGGAATTTAGCTCTCATTTGTTTTCTATTTCTCACTCATTTTCATCACCTTTGAAAAAGCTAGTAAGCTTTTCCATCAAAAAGAAAAGAAGAAGTAAGAGGAAGAACAATAGTGATCCTTTTGTGATGAATAATGAAAGTAATGATAAGGTTAGAAATGCAACCATGATTCAAGTAACCTTTGTACAGATTTAACTAAGGTTAAAGGTTTGGTTGGGTTAAACAAATATCTTGCAAAATATCAAAACAAATATCTTTGCACAAAACAAAACAAAACCTTCTAAGAGGTTCTAGAAAATATTAACCCAAATCAAACCTTAATCATGTTTAATCTCTACTAATCACGTTGCATTAATAACCCTAACATGTTACAATATTATATATCACATATACAATATTTATTGTAACAAAATAAAATAATACAGTTAACAAATATCGTATATATATCAATGTATTACCCGAGTGAGAAAATGAATCAATAAGTGAGCTAATATTAGTTAATGTAATTTAATATATCATATATATCATTATACATTAAATTATCAAATCAATACTGTATCCGATAATCCGGCTATTTCATAAATAACCGACTAATATAATCTGTATCAGTTCATCGAATCAACACTTGATCCGATAAGTCGGCTATATCTCATATACCCGGCCGATATCTCATATCGTGAGAATCTAATACGGTATCACATACATGTATTGTTCTTGGTGACGCACGTATCATATATGTGCTCCTACTCCGTTTTTCCTGAGCCAAGAAACCTCTGTGTAGGACTCTAAAGAATCGTCAATACGCCGGCAGTAGGTGATGATCATATCAAACACCCACAAGCTGCAAGCGGTTAGCTAAACGTAACAGCCACCCAGGTACTGAGTGCTCAGAAGATCAAAAAGCAAGCCTGTACATTCTCCTGTGAATCCAGTCAGTAACACTCCCGTACAGTCCGGTCTCGTCGTCTGATATGTCGCAAATCTCGCCTAAGGGTGGTAAACGTCAGACCCCAGTAGCTTGATAAGTCGTGTCGATATGAGGTCTATAACAGTTCGAGAAACTACTGATAACACTTACAAGTAAATCTCAGCAACCCTGGCCAGGGATTTCCAGTTATAGCCAATCGAACACAGCACAGCATCAACTCCCTATACCGGGAGAGACGAATCCCCTCCTATCGCTCATTGCCTCCATATGATTCGGGGCTGTACCCAAAAACCACCTTTTTGCATGCCCTCTTGGATGTGGTATGATGGAAATCAAAGCACAGTGGGAATCATACAAGACTCTATGACGATCTCGGGTCTACAAAATAACTTGTACCAGTGTCACCAGAGAACTGCCATCTGACGTGAGGTATAATACCATCTGGGAGTTCTCGGCGAGTCCGTCCAGTGTACCCAGTCTCCACTGAGCACCCGTACACCATCATTGATGTCAGACACCGATGGATATGGGATCATCCATCGCCCATCATATGGGTCAAGATGCTTATACGCTAGTCAACTTTGGTGTATCGATGCCCTGTCTCGATACATATTCGACTAGGAACAGTTATAGGATGTACTCGTCGACTACCGTGGCCCCACTAGTTTGATCTCATCATAGTCCCAGTAGTCGAGTACATATCCGAAGGGCTTTATCAACATGTAATATAGAGACAATCAGAGTACATGTTAATATAAAGTACAACCAGATAGCAAACTATCATGTCGAGCAAGAAAGTCCTCCCTATATATGTCCTAGCATCCACTACAATATATATCGTATGTACAGTAATGGCCTCTAGGGCATACATATAACTAACAATCTCCGACTTGCACAAGGGCCATCTGTTGTGGTATCACATACCCAACAATTAGCTACGGTTGAAGTATCTCATACTCAACTATCCCATAAAAGTCTCTACTGGGAAAAAGGCCTTTGTGAGTGGATCCACGCTGTTGTCCTCTGTGTCTACTCTCCTAACCTCGATCTCCCTGGAGATCAACCATCTCCTTGATCAGGTGATACTGCCTAGGAATTATATTTGGATTTCTGTTGGGACGGGGGTTCCTTGGCATAAGCCACAACTCCATTGTCAAACAATAGTAGAAACGAAGTTCATCTCATGAACTTATATATCCAGACTTCCTCTTTGGTAGCATCCTTGGTAACGATGTATCTTTCCTTTAATCGTATAGTATGTCACGGTATCTAGCTTAGAACTCTTCCAACATACCGTCCCTCCACTGAGGGTAAAGACAATGCCTGCGACTGACATTCAGTCGTCCTTATCACCCTGGAACCTTTTCCTGTGATTCTCCCCAGGATCGATTGATACTATCTCACTACAACTAGTGAGAATCCTAACATCCAATTAGATCTATCTCATAGATCCAAAACCTAGGATTTAGTAGGTATCATTTTGATCCTATATGGAGAATCCTTGTGATAAGCGGAGATTGACCGAGCGTAGAATAGGAAACTCCTTTCCTATCAAGAGTATGCCATCGACGTACTTTACGAGGATCATCACCATACTTCCTACTACCTTTTTGTATATACAAGGTTCATCTACCATTTTGATGAAGTCAAACTATTTCACTACCACATCAAAACAGACGTTCCAACTCCGCGATGCCTGCTTTATCACATAAAACTTCTTGCACATGTTTCCGCTGCCCCCACTTTCTAGGAAGCCCTCTGGCTGTGTACTTATAGACGCTCTCTTCCAAATCAACATTTAGAAAAGCAGTCATGACACCTAACCACCAGATATCGTAGTCATGGTATATAGCAATGGCAAGTAGGATCTGGATGGACTTAAGCATAGCTTTGAAAGTCTCAACTTTTCCATGTACACCAAGTAATTTTCTCAAGATATACTTGCTCCTGATGGGGATTTAACCCTTCAGATAAAGCAACCAAAGTCCATACTTTGTTGGTGTATAAGGATTCCATCTCAGATCGCTAAGTATCCAGCCAATCTTACATAGTCCCACTCCTGATGGCCTGCTCGAAACTAGTTGGGTCATCATCTCATGATGCTATCCTCGCTCCCACTGTCATAGAGAAAACCGTAGTATCTCTCAGGTGGGTGAGGAACCCTACTAGATCGGTGGAGAGGCTGAGGTTCATTGGAAACTATTGAATCCTTCGGGTCTTCCAAATCATTTGTAGCAGTATGTATAGCTGGAACTACTTCCAGTTTTACAGAGCTGACCTTGCCTCGAGCTTGTCCGGATTTTACTTTTAGACATAGGCCAGAAAACCCCAAATCTTAACTTACGTAAGATATTGGCTCTTCTCATTCCATATCACATATGAAGTGGTAGGCAACTGATTTGATTTGAACCTATTCACTAGGTATGCAGCTTCTCAAGTGCATAACTCCCAAAAGGAATAGGAAACTCAGTAGTACTCATCATAGAGCGCACCATATCACATAGGGTGTGATTGCTCCGCCCCGATACACCGAGGTGTTGTGGTGTATATGGAGGAGTAATGCTAAGAGAGAATCTCATTCTCCTTTAGAATAGTCTAGGAAACCCGTGCTCAAGTGTTCTCCTCCTTGATCTCATCAAAGGACATAATACTTATACACGTTTTTGGTTCTCTACTTCAAGCTTATATTCTGTGATTATCTCAAAAGTTTCGGACTTGTGTTTCAACAGGAACATATGTCTTAATCTTGAGAGATGATCAGTGAATGTAAAGAAGTACAAAGAACCGGTCTTAGCATGTGTAGACAGGGGACCTTCATACATCAACATGTATCAATCCCAAGAGTTCACAAACTCTCTCTGTGTTTCCAGTAAATAGAGTTGTGGTCATCTTATCTTTGTGACATGACCGGCAAGTTTTACAAGATGTAAATTCAAACTAATTTAAATATGCATCTATATGTAACTTCAGCTAGTCGGGTCGCATTGATATGACCTAGTCTACAATGCCTCAAGAAGGATTGGCTCATTTCTGAACTCTTCCACTTGTGTGTGTTCTGTACGTTAAGAACTGTGGTTTGATTTAAAACGTTAGTGCTTTTAGATAACGTTCCTAAACCGATCAACTTTTGATATAGGGAATGTTCAAAACATTATCCAACAATACAAAATTATATCCTTCTTTACTAATAAAAAGACTGATATGATGTTGTATATCAGGTTCGGTATCTAATAACATTCTTTCAGGATCAAAGTATTTGCGAATACAGGGTGATAGTTACCAACAGACTTGGCTGGAACACTTGCACCATTTCTATCTCATGAAACTTTTCACCCGTTCTCAGTTCTCTACCTATTTGTAGCCCATGTAACAAATTACATATGTGTGATCCTGATCCGGTATCACATACCCAGGACATAAAGAATACGGAGAAACAGTTCTCGGTAATGAACACACCCGAAGATGATGCATCAATATGCACTTTCTTCGTTTGGGCGGCACGGGAATTCTGGTAATCCCCAATTTCCTACTCTGTCTTATAACAATTATAAGTTGGAGCGGGACCAACGTTCCCCAGCTCAGTATAACAAGCAGGTTCGGTCAATACATCCGTATTATTATCTTTATTAAGGCGTGATATTGTCGCTACCTGGAGAGAAAGAGAAGAAAACACTCAGCGTGCGCTTTTACAAAATTAGATTGGTTATCAATTTATCTAATCAGGATGTCTCCCACTATTTTAGTCAAATCTTCCTTCAAACCCTAAAAAGAAAGACTAGCCAGAATTAATTACACCCTACATGTTCGCCAATCATTCTGCCAGGCCAGTGCCGGTACTTTGAAGGAGGTTCCCCGTGCTTTCGCAAGGACCTAATTAAAATAAACCCCGAGATCGTCATAGAGTCTTGTGTGGTTCCCACTGTGCTTTGATTTCCATCTTACCACGTCCAAGAGGGCGTGCAAAACGGTGGTTTTTGGGTACAGTCCCGAGTCACATGGAGGCAATGAGCGATAGGAGGGGATTCGTCTCTACCGGTATAGGGAGTTGATGTTGCGCTGTGTTCGATTGGCTATAACAGGAAATCCCTAGCCAGGGTTGCCGAGATTTACTGGTAAGTGTTACCAGTAGTTTCTCGAATTGTTATAGACCTCATATCGATACGACTTATCGAGCTATTGGGGTCTGACGTTTACCACCCCAGGCGAGATATGCGACATATTAGAAGATCAGACCGGACTGTACGGTAGTGTTACTGGTTGGATTCACTGGAGTGTGAGCGGGCTTGCTCGTCGATCTTCTGATCGCTCAATACCCGGGTGGCCGTTACGTTTAGCAGACCGCTTGCGGCTTGTGGGTGTTTGATATGATCATCACCTGCTGCCGGCGTATTGACGAGTCTTTAGAGTCCTACACAGAGGTTTCCTGGCTCAAGAAAAACGAAATAGGAGCGCATATGAGATATGTGCGGGACCGAGAATAATGCGTGTATGTGATACCGTATTTCATTCTCGCGATATGTGACATTGATCGGTTATATACGATATAGCCGGGTTATCGGATCAAGTGTTGATTCGATAAGTTGTTACTGTTGATATTAGCCGGTTATATGCGATATGACCGGATCGTTAAATCAAGAGTTGATTTAATGATTTAATACATAATTATATATTTGATATATTACTTTGCATTAACTAGTATCGGTTCACTTTAAATGGATTTTCTCGCTCGGATGTTCACATTGCATATTTGATATAGTTTTGTGCACATGATTGTATCATGTTTGATGATGCATACTTACTTGGTTTGTGTAAAGAATTAAACCATGGTTATTTAAATGGTTAGGGTTTTGGTTTTCCTTATTCATTTATTTATCTTTTTCATTTATTCAATTTGGAAATAAAATAATTGGCATAAGAGGATAATGGTGGCTTTCTTTGTTTGTTCATGAACTTTCATGAAGCTTTGACTTAGTTGACCATTCTTGTCTTTTGCTTAACCCTAACCATCATAACTTACCATGGTCTATTCTCTACAACTAACTAAGGTTAAGATTATGATACGTTTCCATTTTTATTATTCTTTTAATTAACTTATCATATTCTTCATCTTCTTTTTCTTCTTCACTTCAAGAAAAAGCTTGAAAGCTTTAATGGCAAAGTGAGAAAAAGAGTGAGAAATCCAATTCTAAAGTCTACCCACTTCCTATTTCTTCATCCTCTACCTCTTGACAAGTAGTAGAGTGTGTTTTCTTCACAAGTTTCTTGACTTGGTGAAGTCGGAGCTTGATTTAGCGATGCCTCGACGTAGATCATCTTCGGCATGGACATCGACGACCTAGCTCGCCATTTCTCCGACGAAGCCGACGCTTGAGCCCGGGAATTCTTTTGGACAGAGAGGGGACTTCGTTGCGGAGCTATGGAGGTGGAGCACCGGATCTACAAAGGTTGTATTTCCGTTAAACTTTTAGTTAAGTGTTAACTAGATTTCTTTTTCGCCTAGATTTCTAGCCGACGATCCGTAGTCGGGTTTCTCGGCACCTAGATTTTTTTGAAATTGGCATGTTCGATGCCTTGCGAGACCTCATTAGGGTGCCTAGGAACAGTGGTATCAGAGCCTAGCTAGAGCCTTAGGCGAAGTCTAGACGGAATTTGAAACCCGAACGAACCCGAAACCCAACTCTAAAATAGCTCTCTGTCCTTTTTTCAAAAACTGGGATTTTCCCAAATTAAAAATTGCTAAAAAATTCAGCAGGGAAATATAAGAATTACGGCGCAAAAAGTTTCCAATGAACAGTATTTATTGCGGCGGAACCGCGGCAGAAGCCTAGCATCTGCGGCGGTTCCGCGGCTATCTGGTGACGTTAGCCCACATTGTTTGCACAGTAATTCCTGATAAATTATGCTGAGTTTTCTGGGAATTTTTAAAATTTATTCAAGAGTTGAATTTTCTGCTGTGTATTTGGGGATTCGGTGTTTTGATCGGAGTATCAAATTTTGTCTGTGTGGCTTTCCGGATAATTTTTAGAATATGTTAAAAAGCTCGACCGCATATAAATACCCAATTTTTCCCCTGACGGGAAATTTCCAAGTGTTGGATTTTTCCGTAGTTTAACGACGTTCTAAGTAGTGCAAGTAACTCGATGGACCCTCTAGAAAACAACAAACCTTAACTCGATTATGTGACCGTCTTGAACTGCCCTTTGAACCTTCGGGTTTGGGGCAGTACGGCGTGCCACATGTGAGGCGTTGGCTTGACCCTTCTACGGCTGGACCGTTGGTACTGAGGCACGAACTGAATGTTGTTAGACCTGTTTCATGTGTTGATCTGTATCGGGATAACTTGGGTGTTCGATCGTTCGATCGGAAAGTTTAACATTTTCTATTTATCCGGAATGTGATACAATAATTGGAATTCACAATGAGTTATGAGATAACTGAATGAATGTTATAAACATAGCAGTTTAGTCTCACTTGATCGGTTGCCACGGAATTTTGATGCGATCAAAAGTCCGTCGCAATCACGTAGCGTACGCGGATACTCGCCGGGTAAACTTAATAGACAGCCTCACTCCATAGCCCCGACCAAGTGACTGTAGGAGAACCCCGTCGCCGAAAGCATCCGTTCGGGTGCTCGTGGCAGCGGTGTTCCGCCTTGGTGCACTTCGTCGACGGTATCAGGGGTGCAGCCGCCTACTAAAGTTTGCGACGAGCATTAGATCAGTTTTTCGGGAATCTTGTTGAATTGCCCGACTTGGTATTGAAAAGTGTTTTCGATAAAGAGACTAAAATGCGGGGTTTATAATTGTTAGGCATGCGATGTCTAAGTAATTCATTTGGTCAGGCATGCGATGTCTGAGGTGGTTGCGGATTCCAACTGTTGTAGTTTTACACTTTCTTTTCAGTGACCGTAAGTGTAATATGTGATATCGCCGGTTTCGTTGCTATATGTCAACGACAATTGGGATGGACATATTTACTTACGTTGATGACATGTGATGTTATGTGTTGCTGGATATGTTATATTGGATCGTCGTCTTTGAATAGCCGGGGGTTTTTATGTGAGATGAGTGTTTTTCATTTTCATTCATGTAAAAACTTGTATGTAATATTCTTTTATTGGGGCACTTCCAGGTTGCGGAAGATGTCACCTTTTGTATATTATTTACTTTTCCGCACTAGGATAGACCCAAGGAGGGGAGCACAAGTAACCGGGTTCTGGGGTCCAGTGGGAGACCAACTCGAGGAGTCGAGTCCGGGTCTCCTAACTCTAGAATTGGTAGGGTTGCTTGCCGCTCTCGTAGTGGTCTAGGGGTGTGGGTTTGGCTATTCATCGCGACCGTGGAATCCGTGTTTTATACTGGCTCGTATTCAAAACACGGACGTCCTAGTATATCCAATATTTCATATGTTTCTTCTGCTGCGATATCTGTGATGTGATCATGTGATGTTCTGTGATAGATACAGTATATAGTATATATGATATATTATATAGACGTTACTTATGTTTTACACCCGCGCTAGCCCTGCCCTGCTCTGCCGTTAGGTACCTAACCTAACGGTGCACGAGGGGACATCGAGGCGAATGCGGATGGCATATGTGTACGTCGTATTTATCTGTGATGTTTAGGTATATAAATGATGGGACTTCATTAATGTGATTAATGAAATAAAAAGAAACCTAAGATGTTGTAGAATCGAATTTCAAAATAAAACAGGTAGCTACAGTTCTTGATTTGCACAGCGGTATATGTGATATATCCTGCACCTTATTCGATGAGGAAAGGACCGAGATCCCTTCACCGGGAGTGACTCCTTTAGCAATAACTGGCTGATGCTACACACTCGGTTTGTCTTTTGATTGCTTTTAAGTGTTTTTGCTTTGCACAGTGATATATATGATATATCCCGCACCTCATTCGACGAGGAAAGGACCGACGATCCCTTCACCGGGAGTGACTCCTTTAGCAAAACTAGAAAAGCCTCAAAAGCACTACATTTTAAATTCATTCGATCCTACAATGATATAAAGTTTATTAGGCAAAAGGTTTTCTTAAAAACCTGTCGTAGCCCTCCGTCATTTCAGATAGGTAATAGTTAGTATTCGTGCTGCGTTTGTTGACTCAGTCAAGGCGTAGTGTGCGGTAGCTGATTATTGTTTATCTGCAAAGCATATGATGCGATTGGATTAGGGTAGTCGTGCGGCCTTGTTGACTCAGTCAAGGGTCGTGCGGGTGGGTTTAATTCAATCGAGAAATGACGGGTTGAACTTTACTTGTGGTCTATGATTTGTTGACTCAGTCAAGGTCATAGATCGCTTGGGGCAAAATATTATCGGGAATTTCAAGTGTTGAAATTTGCAATGAGATTGCATACCTTCTATGAGATAGTTGGATCCCGATACCCGCTGCGAGTAAGAGTTACTGCTGGGAGAGTTTTACACATTACAATTAGCCGATCAAGTAGGTGTCTAGAAAGGTGTAAACGGGGTTACGCCTCTGGGAAAACGAGATTTACATTAATTAGGTTCGTGCGAAAGCATGGGGGACCTCCCTCAAAGTACCGACACTGGCCTGGCTGAAAGATTGGCGAACTTGTAGTGTGTAATTAATCCCGGCTAGTCTTTCCTTTTAGGGTTTGAAGGAAGATTTGATAAAAAGCAGTAGGAGCCATCCTGATTAGATAAAATAATAACCAATCTATTCTTGCAAGAGCGCACGCTGAGTGTTTTCTTCTCTCTCTCTCCAGGTAGCGACCATATCACGCCTTAATCAAGATAATAATACGGATTATTGACCGAACCCGCTTGTTATACTGTGCTGGGGAACGTTGGTCCCGCTCCACCTTATAATTGTTATAAGACAGAGCTGGAAATTGGGGATTACCAGAATTCCCGTGCCGCCTAAACGAAGAGAGTGCATGCTGATGCATCATCTTCGGGTGTGTTCATTATACAGAACTGTTTCTCAGTATCCTCCGCATCCTGGGTATATGATACCGGATCAGGATCCCAGATATGTAATCTGTTACATAGGGCTACAAAAGGGTAGAAAAACTGAGAACGGGTGATAAGTTTCATGAGGCAGAAAACGGGGCAAGTGTTGCAGCCAAGTCTGTTGGTCACTGTCACCCTGTATTACCAATACATTGATTCTGAACGAATGTTATTAGATACCGAACCTGATATACAAAATCATATCAGTCTCTTTATTAGTAAAGAAATGATAAAATTTTGTATTGTTGGATAATGTTTTGAACATTTCCTATATCAAAAGTTGATCGGTTCAGGCACGTTGTCTAAAAGCATTGACGTTCTAAATCAAACTACAGTTCTCAGTATACAGAACACACACAAGAGGAAGAGTTCAGAAATGAACGAATCCTTCTTGAGGTATTGTAGACTAGGTCAGATCAATGCGACCCGACTGGCTAGAGTTACATAAAGATGCATATTTAAATTAGTTTGAACTTACATCTTGTGAAACTTACCAGTCATGTCACAAAGATAAGATGGCCTCCGTTCACTGGAAACAGAGAAAGAGTTAGTGAACTCTTGGGATGATACATGTTGATGTATGTAGGTCCCCTGTCTACACATGCCAGGAATGGTTCTTTATACTTCATTACGTTCTCTGATGATCTTTCGAGTTTCAGACCTATGTTCCTGTTGAAACACAAGTCCGAACCTTTTGAGATATTCACAGAATATAAGTTAGAAGTAGAGAACCAAAATACGGGTATAAGTATTATGTCCTTTGATGTGATCAAGGTGGAGAATACTTGAGCACGGAAATCCTGGACTATTCTAAAGGAGAATGAGATTCTCTCTCAGCATTACTCCTCCGTATACACCATGGCACGATGGTATATCGGGGCGGAGCAATCACACCCTATATGATATGGTGTGCTCTATGATGAGTATTACTGAGTCACCTATTTCCTTTAGGGAGTTATGCACTTGAGAAGCTGCATACCTATTGAATAGGGTTCGAATCAAATCAGTTGCCTACCACTTCATATATGATATGGAAAGGGAAGAGCCCATATCTTAAGTTAGTTAAGATTTGGGGTTGACCGGCCTATGTCTAAAAGCAAAATCCGGACAAGCTCGAGGCAAGGTCTGTAATATAGAACTGGAAATGTTCCAGCTATACAAACTACAGCACATGATTTGATAGAACCAAAGGATTCAGTAGATTCCAACGAACCTCAGCCTCTCCGCCGATCTAGTAGGGTTCCTCACCCACCTGAGAGATTCTTCGGTTTCTCTATGACAGTGGGAGCGAGGATTACATCATGAGATGATGACCCAACTAGTTTCGAGCTGGCCATTAGGAGTGAGACTCTATGAGAATGGCTGGATGTTTATCGATCTGAGATGGAATCCTTATACACCAACAAAGTATGGACTTTAGTTGCTATATCTGAAGGGTTAAATCCCCATCAGGAGCAAGTATATCTTGAGAAGATTACTTGGTGTACATGGAAAAGTTGAGACTTTCAAAGCTAGAATTGTTAAAGGTTTTCGTCATCGACCAGGCATGGATAATGATGAAACCTTTTCCAGTAGCTATGCTTAAGTCCATCCAGATCCTACTTGCCGCGGCTACATACCATAACTACGATATCTGGCGGTTGGGTGCCATGACTGTTTTTCTAAATGATGTTTTAGAAGAGTGCGTCTATAAGTACACAGCCAGAGGGCCTCGTAGACAGTGGGAGCAGCGGAAACGTGTGCAAGATGTTTTATATCATAAAGCAGGCATCGCGGAGTTGGAACATCTGTTTTGATGGATTAGTCAAAGAAGTTGACATCATCAAAATGGTAGATGAACCTTGTATAAACAAAAAGGGTAGTAGGGAGTATGGTGACGATCCTCGTAGAGTACGTGGATGACATACTCTTGATAGGGAAGGAGTTTCCTATGCTACGCTCGATCAATCTCCGCTTATCACTATGATTCTCCATATAGGATCAAAATGATACCTCCTAAATCCTGAGTTTTGGATCTATGAGATAGATTTAATTGGATGTTAGGATTCTCACTAGTTGTAGTGAGGTGGTATCAATCGATCCTGGGGAGAATCACTGGAAGGGTTCCAGGGTGATAAAGACGACTGAATGTCAGTCGCAGGCATTGTCTTTACCCTCAGAAAAGGGACGGTATGTTGGAAGAGTTCCAAGCTAGATACCGTGGCATACTAGACGATAAAGGCAGGATACAACGCTACTAAAGATGCTACCAAAGAGGCTGTTTGGGTGTATATTGGTTCATGAGATGAACTATGTTCCTCCCATTGTGTGACAATGGAGTTGTGGCTTATGCCAAGGAACGCAGGTCCCATTAGTAATCCAGACATATTCTAAGGCAGTATCACCTCATCATGGAGATGGTTGATCTCTAAGGGATCGAGGTTAGGAGAGTAGACTCAGAGGACAGCACGGCGGATCCACTCACGAAGGCCTATTCCCAGAGAGAGACTTTTATGGGATGGTTGAGTATGAGATACTACAGCCACTGCTACAGATGGCCCTAGTGCAAGTGGGAGATTGTTAGTTATATGTATGCCCTAGAGGCCATTACTGTACATTGGATGTATATTGTAGTGGATGCTGGGACATATATAGGGAGGACTTTCTTGCTCGACATGATAGTATGCTATCTGGTTGCTCTTTACCTTCACGTGTACACTGAATGTGTCTCTGTTACATGTTGGTAAAGCCCTTAGGATGTGTACTTGACTACCTGAACTATGATGCGGTTCATACTAGTGGGGACATGGTAGTCTATTAGTACATCCTTCAAAGTCCCTAGTCGTGGGTATATCGAGACGGGGCATCGATATACCAGAGTAGACTAGCGTGTACCTTCTCGACCCATACAGATGGGCGATGGATGATCCCATATCCATTGGTGTTTGACATCAGAGATGATGTACGGGTGCTCAGTAGAGACTGGGTACACTGGACGGACTCGCCGAGAACTCCCAGATGGTAATATACCTTACGTCAGATGGCAGTTCTCTGGTGACACTGGTACAGAGTAGTCTGTTGACCCGAGATCGTCATAGAGTCTTGTGTGGTTCCCACTGTGCTTTGATTTCCATCTTACCACGTCCAAGAGGGCGTGCAAAACGGTGGTTTTTGGGTACAGTCCCGAGTCACATGGAGGCAATGAGCGATAGGAGGGGATTCGTCTCTACCGGTATAGGGAGTTGATGTTGCGCTGTGTTCGATTGGCTATAACAGGAAATCCCTGGCCAGGGTTGCCGAGATTTACTGGTAAGTGTTACCAGTAGTTTCTCGAATTGTTATAGACCTCATATCGATACGACTTATCGAGCTATTGGGGTCTGACGTTTACCACCCCAGGCGAGATATGCGACATATTAGAAGATCAGACCGGACTGTACGGTAGTGTTACTGGTTGGATTCACTGGAGTGTGAGCGGGCTTGCTCGTCGATCTTCTGATCGCTCAATACCCGGGTGGCCGTTACGTTTAGCAGACCGCTTGCGGCTTGTGGGTGTTTGATATGATCATCACCTGCTGCCGGCGTATTGACGAGTCTTTAGAGTCCTACACAGAGGTTTCCTGGCTCAAGCAAAACGAAATAGGAGCGCATATGAGATATGTGCGGGACCGAGAATAATGCGTGTATGTGATACCGTATTTCATTCTCGTGATATGTGACATTGATCGGTTATATACGATATAGCCGGGTTATCGGATCAAGTGTTGATTCGATAAGTTGTTACTGTTGATATTAGCCGGTTATATGCGATATGACCGGATCGTTAAATCAAGAGTTGATTTAATGATTTAATACATAATTATATATTTGATATATTACTTTTCATTAACTAGTATCGGTTCACTTTAAATGGATTTTCTCGCTCGGATGTGCACATTACATATTTGATATAGTTTTGTGCACATGATTGTATCATGTTTGATGATACATACTTACTTGGTTTGTGTAAAGAATTAAACCATGGTTATTTAAATGGTTAGGGTTTTGGTTTTCCTTATTCATTTATTTATCTTTTTCATTTATTCTTTTTCGAAATAAAATAATTGGCATAAGAGGATAATGGTGGCTTTCTTTGTTTGTTCATGAACTTTCATGAAGCTCTGACTTAGTTGACCATTCTTGTCTTTTGCTTAACCCTAACCATCATAACTTACCATGGTCTATTCTCTACAACTAACTAAGGTTAAGATTATGATAAGTTTCCATTTTTATTATTCTTTTAATTAACTTATCATATTCTTCATCTTCTTCTTCTTCTTCACTTCAAGAAAAAGCTTGAAAGCTTTAATGGCAAAGTGAGAAAAAGAGTGAGAAATCCAATTCTAAAGTCTACCCACTTCCTATTTCTTCATCCTCTACCTCTTGCCAAGTAGTAGAGTGTGTTTTCTTCACAAGTTTCTTGACTTGGTGAAGTCGGAGCTTGATTTAGCGATGTCTCGACGTAGATCATCTTCGGCATGGACATCGACGACCTAGCTCGCTATTTCTCCGACGAAGCCGACGCTAGAGCCCGGGAATTCTTTTGGACAGCGAGGGGACTTCGTTGCGGAGCTATGGAGGTGGAGCACCGGATCTACAAAGGTTGTATTTCCGTTAAACTTTTAGTTAAGTGTTAACTAGATTTCTTTTTCGCCTAGATTTCTAGCCGACGATCCGTAGTCGGGTTTCTCGGCACCTAGATTTTTTGAAATTGGCATGTTCGATGCCTTGCGAGACCTCATTAGGGTGCCTAGGAACCCTACAGTAATCCTGTTAACACCTTTCTAGACACCTACTTGATCGGCTAATTGTAATGTGTAAAACTCTCCCAGGAGTAACTCTTACTCTCAGCGGGTATTGGGATCCAACTATCTCATAGAAGGTATGCAATCTCATTGCAAATTTCAACACTTGAAATTCCCAATAATATTTTGCCCCCAGCGTCCTATGAACTTGACGCAGGCCAACAAACCATAGTCCGCTAGTCAAGTTCAACCCTTACATTTTCTGATTGAATTAAACCCACCCGCACGACCCTTGATGCAGGCCAACAAAGTCGCACGACTACCCTAATCCAATCGCATCGTATGCAACAGATAAGTACTAGTTAGTTACCGCACACTACGCCTTGACGCAGGCCAACAAACGTAGCACGTATACTAAACAGTCTTTATTTGAAATGACGGAGGGCTATGCAGGTTTGTAAGAAAACCATGAGCGTAATGAACTTGATATCGTTGTAGAATCAAGTGATTTTTAAGGTTTTTTCTAGTTTTGCTAAAGAGAACACTCCCGGTGAAGGGATCGTCGGCTCTTTCCTTATCGAATAAGGTGCAGGATATTTCACAAATATCAATATGCAAAGAAAAAACTATAGAAAAAATCAAAAGACAAACCGAGTTTGTAGTATCTGCTAGTTTCGCTAAAGAGGTCACTCCCGGTGAAGGGATCTCGGCTCTTTCCTTATCGAATAAGGTGCTGGATGTTCTACAAGGAACACCGCTATGCAAAGCAAGAAATAGAGCTACCAGTTTTTAATGAAGTTTCTACAACATCTTTAGGTTTCTTTTAGTATCATTAATCTCATTAATGAAGTCCCATTTTATTTTGCTTCACAAGCATCACATTTGAAACGAAATCTGCAATATAACATATATCTCATATATATAATATAAACATTCGTCTCAGGCAGTAATATGATCTCATCACAGAACATTGTAGCAGAAGAACATATATGAAATATTGGATATACTAGGACGTCCGTATTTTAATATGAGCCTGTATAAAACATGGATTCCACGGTCGAGATGAATAGCCAAACCCATATCCCTAGACTCCTACGAGAGCGGAAAGCAACACTGCCAATTCTAGGGTTAGGAGACCCGGTCTCGACTTCTCGAGATGGTCTCCCACTGGACCCTAGAACCCGGTTACTTGTGCTCCCCGCCTTGGGTCTACCTAATACGGAAAAGTAAATAATATACAACGGTGACATCATCCTCAGCCCGGAAGTGCCCCAGTAAAAGAATATTACATACAAATGAATTTTACATGAATGAAAAAGAAAAACTCTCATCTCACATAAAACCCCCGGCTATTCAGAAAGCGACGATCCAATATAACATATCACAACAACACATAATATCACATATCATCAACGTAAGTAAATATGCATATCCCAATTGTCGTTGATGTATAGCAACGAAACCGGCGACACACCACATATTACACTTACGGTCCCAGAAAAGAAATTGTAAAACTATAACATTTGGAATCCATAATTACTTTAGACATCATAAATTCGAAATATCACATACTTCGGATTTCATGCCTAACTATATGAATTCCACATATTGTATCACATTCCAGATAAATAGACAGTATTAAACTTTCTGATCGAATAATCAAACACCCAAGATTTCCCAAATAATTCTCAACACTTGAAATTAGTTTAAAAACATCCATCACATGCCACAGTACCAATGGTCCAGCCGTAGAAGGGTCAAGACAACGCCTTACATGTGGTAACGTCGTACTGCCCCAAACCCTAAGGTTTAGAGGTAGTTCAAGACGGTCACATAATCAAGTTAAGGTTTTTGTTCTTCTAGAGGGTCCACCGCGTTACTTGCACGACTTAGAACGTTCTTAAACTACGGAAAAATCCAACACTTTAGTGGTCTGGTCTGGCCGCGGTTCCACGGCGCTTTAGTGGATTTAGGGTGTCGTTTTGCACGGTAATTCCTAAAATACCCTGCTGATTTTTTTGATTATTTTTAATATGAAAAAAATCAACAGTTTTGAAAAATTTCCAGAAACTAGGGTTTTTCGAGTATTCGGAGTTCGATCGGACTTTAAACTTCGCCTAAAGCTCTAGCTTGGCTCTGATACCACTGTAGGGTTACTAGGCACTCTAATAAGGTTCTACAAGGCATCAACCATGCCCGATTAAAATTTTAGCCGTGCCGAACAACCCTAACCAAGATCTTTAAACTAGAGATTAGGCGAAACAAGCATGTTAAACACTTTAACATTTAAGAGTTTGGGATTACAACCTTTGTAGTCCGGTCCTTCGCTTCATAAGCTCCATGATGTGGTCCCTTCGCTGCGATCATCAAGTTCCGGACTCTCGAGAGGCTCCACGAAGAGAAAGATGCACGCTTCCTTCCGATCTTCGATAACAAAGATGATCTACCTTGAAGTTTCTTTAACACAAGCTCTCACTCACTGAATGAATTGAACACCCTAATCTAATTGGCAAGAATAGATTAGGATGATGAAGTAGAAATTTATCTCTCATTTGTTTTCTATTTCTAACTCATTTTCATCACCTTTGAAAAAGCTATTAAGCTTTTCCATCAAAAAGAAAAGAAGAAGGAAGAAGAAGAACAATAGTGATCCTTTTGTGATGAATAATGAAAGTAATGATAAGGGTAGAAATGCAACCATGGTTCAAGTAACCTTTTTAAAGATTTAACTAAGGTTAAAGTTTTGGTTGGGTTAAACAAATATCTTGCAAAATATCAAAACAAATATCATTGCACAAAACAAAACAAAACTTTCTAGGAGGTCCTAGAAAATATTAACCGAAATCAAACCTTAATCATGTTTAATCTCTACTAATCACGTTGCATTAATAACCCTAACATGTTACAATATTATATATCACATATACAATATTTATTGTAACAAAATAAAATAATACAGTTAACATATATCAATGTATTACCCGAGTAAGAAAATGAATCAATAAGTGAGCTAATATTAGTTAATGTAATTTAATATATCATATATATAATTATACATTAAATTATCAAATCAACACTTGATCCGATAATCCGGCTATTTAATAAATAACCGACTAATATAATCTGTATCAGTTCATCGAATCAACACTTGATCCGATGAGCCGCCTATATCTCATATACCCGGTCGATATCTCATATCGTGAGAATATAATACGGTATCACATACACGTATTGTTCTCGGTCCTGCACGTATCACATATGTGCTCCTACTCCATTTTGCCTGAGCCATGAAACCTCTGTGTAGGACTCTAAAAAATCGTCAATACGCCGGCAGTAGATGATGATCATATCAAACACCCACAAGCTGCAAGCGGTCAGCTAAACGTAACAGCCACCCAGGTATTGAGTGCTCAGAAGATCAACAAGCAAGCCTGTACATTCTTTTATGAATCCAGTCAGTAACACTCCCGTACATTCCGGTCTCGTCGTCTGATATGTCGCATATCTCGCCTAGGGGTGGTAAACGTCAGACCACAGTTGCTTGATAAGTCATGTCTATATGAGGTCTATAACAGTTCGAGAAACTACTGATAACACTTACCAGTAAATCTCAGCAACCCTGGCCATGGATTTCCAATTATAGCCAATCGAACAAAGCACAACATCAACTCCCTATACCGGGAGAGACGAATCCCCTCCTATCACTCATTGCCTCCATGTGATTCGGGACTGTACCCAAAAGCCACCTTTTTTCACGCCCACTTGGACATGGTATGATGGAAATAAAAGCACAGTGGGAATCACACAAGACTCTATGACGATCTCGGGTCAACAGACTAACCTGTACCAGTGTCACCAGAGAACTGCAATCTGATGTGAGGTATAATACCATCTGGGAGTTCTCGGCAAGTCCGTCCAGTATACCCAGTCTCCACTGAGCACCCATACACCATCCTTGATGTCAAACACCGATGGATATGGGATCATCCATCGCGCATCATATGGGTCAAGCTGCGTATATACCAGTCTACTCTGGTGTATCGATGCCTTATCTCGATACACCCTCAACTAGAAACAGTTATAGGATGTACTCGTCGACTACCATGGCCCCACTAGTATGATCTCATCATAGTCCCAGTAGTCGAGTACATATCCTAAGGGCTTTATCAACATGTAATATAGAGACAATCAGAGTACATGTTAAGTTAAAGTACAACCAGATAGCAAACTATCATGTCGAGCAAGAAAGTCCTCCCTATATATGTCCTAGCATCCACTATAATATACATCGTATGTACAGTAATGGCCTCTAGGGCATACATATAACTAACAGATCCACTATCAAAGGCCCTCCCCAGACACAGTTTGAAGACATTTTCGGATGCTGCATATGAGATACTACAACAACTGGCCTTAGTGCAAATGGGAGATTGTTAGGAATATGTATGCCCTAGATGCCATAATTGTATGATACAGTGGATGCTTGGACATTATACAGAGGACTTTTGTCACGACCCGAAAGTACGGAACATGACCGGCACTTAAACTACGAACGTCTCGAGGCGTACGTAATCTAAGTAAACCGAAAACCCAGAAATCCAAACCAAGAAAATAGTAGAGTGCAGGAAAAACAACTTAAAGCAAGTAATTTCAATAGCATAAGCCGAATTATGCGGTTTTTAAAACATCAAAAATTTACTGAAAATTTCGGCAGAGTCTCCTTTGTAAATGCTGGCCCCCAAACGGGATACAACATGAATAGTATACGAAATTAAGAAAAAGGCATCCCCAAGCGGGAGCTAGCTCTTCGTCAATCGACGGTCACAACCACACAAGCAATATATATACAACGCCAACGGCGAGGATCAAAACTCAAAAGGAAACTCAAAACCACCAGAAAAATAACGAGCGACTCTAAGGTCGAAAGAATAACCAACACTGGTCTCTATCTTAATAAATACATGTTTGGTTGATGGAATTCTAGATACAACAGAATAATGATATACAAGATAAATAATGGGGGTATGATACAAGTAAACCCACCTACTAGCAAATCACCCGAATGAAACTATGCCCGCAAAGCCGTAATGAACCTGTACGGCAACCTGCAAGAAACTGGGGCACAACGGGGCTAAGTTGCCAACTCGTGAATAGAAAAACATCTACGCACAGAAATCGCATAAATAACGCAATCCTAGGTCAATGATCATAATATATCCTCAAAAATATGTATAACATGCAGCCTATAACAATGGCTAGGGTAATATCTAACCGAGTGTAATCTCATGTGCCCGTGTCAGTGCCTCAGGTAGCAATATATCATATGAATGAGGTATGAATGCATGAAAACAGAATACATGTAAATGAAGAAACTGTTTTCATAAATTAGTGAGATTTCCTTCTGGTTTTTAAACTGAGGTATCATAATGAAATCTGTATCAACAGTGTCTAGCATCGACACAAAACATAAATCTCACTGTCTCGAAATATCAATGTCTCAATCTCAATATCTAGGGCGCCGTCAGTCCAGACCGGCCCCTACCATCCATCTCAAGACCACGACGGTATCCTCCGGATATCCGACGCGTCGGGTAATATCACCGGTAGGTAGTGCTCCCCAGCCAGGCTCAACGTCAACACCACATTCCTCTTGCCCCGGGGTACCATACCGGGCCCACCATGTACCCGTGACGGTTCCTCCACTCCTCGACACGGATCTCGAAAACCACAGCAAACTCATGGTGGACGACACTTACATCACTAGAAAACCGCAATTTACATATTTTAAAAATATAATAAGTTTAGAAATTTTGCGGCTTTCCCCCGAAATCCAGAAATATCATAAATCTCAAGAAATCATCACAAGTGCATATGTCAATGATAATGAATGTATATGGTATCAATAACCAAGTTGCAATGTGTGATTAATAACTAGGCATGAACAATGGAATAACTGTATGCATGAAGTGACAAGTAATAACTACAATGTCTAAACTGGCATATAAGGCAGGTACACTAATATCGTATCAACTACTAACTAACAACCTAAGTCAAGCAATAGTATTTTCTAAGTGTACGTGACATGGCAATTACCGATGAAGATGTGTGTGAGCCGGCAAGTAAGTGTATGTGGTACATACGCATCATCGGTAATGGTGCTGGTGTCCTAACAGCATGATATCAATAATGGAGTATGCAGCAAAATAAGTATGCGGGGCAGAGCGAACAGCAATAATGTGCGGGAGCAGAATACTAGACACAACGATAACTAATCAGTATTAATCTAATATAAGTCCTACAAATGGTGCCTTTTGAAATAACACGAATCATGGGGTTTTTGAAAATAGGGGCTACGGTGTTTTTATGAAAAGATACGTCTTTTGAAATATCCGTAGGATCCCTTGGGCTGTCTTTTAAAATACCCACGATTCGTTAGTTTTTGAAATAGGTAAGAAGTCTAATCTAATCTAACAACTACACTAAACTATACGGCTGAACTAACAAGCTGAACTACAGGTAAGGAAACCGCCTATCATCTGAGTCGATATATCTACATACCTGTATATGTATAGTCGGTGGTCTCGCCTCAATAATATCATATCCGATACCATATCTATAATCAGGCATCCCAAGTCAAGAGTGCGGATCAATCATCAATATAGCTCGTACGTAAATCCGTCGTACTGCATCCCAATCTGGGTACGGGTCAATATCACATTCATCATACTATTCACCTGGTATCCACTTTATCAAATATCAAGATCGCGGTACTGATCTACGTCTAGTACCATATTGATACCTCCTACGTATGCATGGACGTGTGTGAAACACTACGTCAAGGACCCGCTACAACGTCATGTCGTATCTCAAATACGAACCCTGCTATATCACCGATCTCACGGCCTCAAATCAAATCTCATCGACTCATCATAAATCCCAAGTACTATCATCCTCAATCCGTATGTGAACACATAGTCCCATACCCATGTGAACACATAGCTATAAAGAATCCCATGAGCACATATCAATAGGAATGTATGCAAGTATGTATGTGTGTATGTGTGTGTGTATGTGTAGTGCAACACTACCCTAGGGTTCGCAACGCTAAAATAATCCAACACACCAATATCCATCCTAAGCATCGTTATTAATCCCAAATAACATATAATAATTGTTGGTGTGTATACGCATCCGTATACACCACCACGGACTGCGGGGGTGCTATACGCCATCCACCCGACTTCTCCCCGTAGATATAAATCTACTCACCTGGTCCTCGCTAGCCGGTGTCGACGTCGCCACGCGCCTGCTTGTCGTCTCGAAGTCCACATGGGGGTACCTACATATCATAACGCACCATATGGCATTAAAACTAAATTCGAGATCGAAACGGCATACGAAAATCAAATCGGCACGCGTATCACGCATAGGTCCAAACCTATCGCCTACGCATGCAAGAATAGTAAAACCAACCCTCGATGTCGATGTACAAACGTCAAACCATCGAGAAAAATCCAATCACACTCATTTGCACATTCACGAACACTAATTTTAATATAAACTAGGTTAAAACTCACAAAAACGCCAATTTCACTTAAAAAGTCATTTTTCCGAAAATCTAGCAAGCACAATTCGCCGTTTTTGTACAAAACACGATGTTTAAATGAATGTAGCGGCCAATATATTTATTAAATATCTTAAATAATTCGTATAAACAATTTCCGGAATTTAATCTCATTAAATTCCAAAAATCCTAATATTCTAGTTTACAAAAATACCCTTTTTTACAATTTAAAGCAAAAATGTACAAACTACAATCTAGCTTAGATTTGCATGATCTAAAGCATTAAACCACACTTAATAAAGTTAATGAAGTCATGAAAACCCTAAACACATTTTTAATCCCATGAATTTAACAAATTTCAAAAACCTAGTAAGCAATTTAGCAAATTAACACAATTTTAAAACTAACCATTCACACTAGCTACTAACCTTGTATTATCATGACAACAAAGCCTAAATATAACACACAACCATACACTAATTTTATAAAACCCTAACTTGCAATCAAATTCACAACTTGAATTCCAAAACTTGCAATTAAACTCACATAACCAAATTAACACTTAAGTAAATTAGCTTAAGAAATTAGTAACAAATTAAGCAACAAAAAGTTTAGAATTATACCCAAAAACATATGAAGATCCACAAGCATCCATGGCCCTCCAAAATACTCTCTTTTCACAAGGATACATGCTATAGGGGCTAAGCTAAAATGGGTAGGAGTCGGATTTGGATTTAGATTTGAATTTGCATGGATTTTGAAGTGATTTGTGGATTTTTTTGATGAAGAAAGAGTGGGATTTGAGGGGGGGGGGCTGTTGCTGTTGGGAGGCCAGAAATGGGAGTGAGGAGAGAGAGGGAGGTAGAGAAAATGCAAGGGAGGAAAGTCAAGGTCAAGGTAAGGTCAAAAGTCCACCTAATTTACCCATTTTCTTTTCTTTTCTTTCATTTCCTTTCCTTTGAAATCAAGTGGGGAAAAATTATGGTGGGTGCTGAATTCAGCCATGGGGAGGAGTAAGTGGGGGTGTGTGGGTGTGGGTACGGGTGTGGGGTGATGAAAAATGATAAATACAATACCCCAAACATCCATTTACGCTAAAAAAAAGCCTTTTTTCTTCAATAATTTCTAAACCGTTTTGGCAAATGATTTCATTCCAAAAACCACATGATAAAATTTTATTTAATGTTTTATGATGCACATAATTTGTTTCAACTAATTCCGATTTGTAATTTTCCCTAATTAAATGTATTAGTGACGGCTTAAAATAATAATAAAATAATATTTTTTTCAGAAAATTTGAAATTTCACCAGCGGCTCCATAAACACCAAATAATAGCAATTACATAGCTAGAATATGTATATTTAATTTTTATAATAAGATATTTGTATTTTGACTTTTTACAGAAAACCCCCTTATTTTACCGATTTTTCGAAATTTCACCGAAACGATTTTCAAAACGTTACAATATTCCCCCCTTAAAGAAATTCAGTCCCCGAATTTAAATTCAAACTCCCCCAAATACTAAAACATTTAAGAAAAACCATCAAGTCGTCGGGGCTCCGAAATTGTAAATACATAAGACAAATCGTAGCGCAGCGCATGCGCTTGAAAAATGAGTATATAACTCAAATCAAAACTCCGTCAAGCATCCCGCAATCATCGGAGTCATGGAGAAGACATCAATGCCAAATCCAAATCAAAACCAATATGATATAACTCGAAACTATACATGTAAATATCGAATCTATATCTGTAAGTATCTGAAGGAAATGCATGCCAAATCTCTTTAAGTCGCTGTGCAACGCGTATAACACTGCACAGTGGCGGACGTCTATCATGAGAAAATAACTATATACATATATACCTTTGTTTGAAATGTACGTTCCGCCGTTTTGGAAACAATTTAGAAGGGTCTCCTTGTTTTAAACATTTCGTGTCATATCAGACACGTAGGTAAATACTGAGGCTATAGCTCGCTTTTTGGAAATCCCTTCAATAACTATCAATGCATGCAAAATATATTCAGGTACTGTCCTCTGACTAGTCCTGCTCAGTACGAAAACACATAGCAATATCATAAAAACGTACTGCTCTATACGAAATCATCCCCAAAATATGCACATGAATGCTACGTGCGTCTGGTGCGCACGGAAATCAAAATCCATGAATGTGCCATACATGCGCACAGAAACAACATCTAAGTGCATCGGGTGTGCACGAAACATCTGTCGTAGGCAACATGTGTGCCTGACAGCAAAATCAGGTGCATCTGACATGCACGAAAAATCTCAATTTAGTGCATCTGGTGTGCACCAAAATCGCATCTCAAGACATGCGCTCAACATGCGCGAAAATCTAAATCAGGTGCATCCATCGCGCACGAAATCATGAAATCCAATATCAAGCGCCGAACGTGCGCAAAATCAATCAGGTGCATAAGGTGCACAAAACAAATATCGAGTATCATAATCGAAATCGAAGTCCAGTGCATCTAAGTGCACATAAGGCGTATCACTGCACTGCAAGCATATATAAACTATACCGAGTGCAGGAACGAAATCGTGTGCATGCATACGCACAAAACCAACTCAACTGTTTAAAACCGTAATATCACAAACATGTGAAACTAAAGCACGAAAACGATATCAAGTGCAACACTGTGCAAAGGTCGTAAATCCTCAATCATCAAAATCAAATCATACGAATAAATCACCCAAAACATCGTAATCAATAATGGAGGAATAGTACCGCTCAAGTGCATCCTCTAAGAATCTCGGCCAACTGTCGTGGTCACTAGTGGGACGTCTCGTCGATGATCATGAACTCTGTCCTGCTGGTGTGCATAACCATGACCACTCCTGGGTCAAGGTCTTCACTGTGAATTACCAATCTTTCGGTCCATCGGCTCATCGGCCCTGTCAGGTGTGCTAACGGGGACGATTCTGTTCTGGCACTTCTCTGGTCATCTCTTGGTCAATCATCGCGACCACTCGTAAGACAGCATATCACTGGCGTCGGCCTCTGGCTCTCTGAATGTACGTGACACATCTGATCCTCGGTGCAAGTATCATTGCAGCAGTGTCCTGGAAGGAATCCTGCTCACGGTCTATTCCATGTCTCGTCTCTGCCAACTGTCCGAAAGTCATCGTCCTTTCCTATATCTGCATCTTGCTCTGGAACGACTGCATACTCATCGCGACTCCTTCTGGAAGGTATATCCAGTACTCTGCCTCGGCATGCGCATCGCATCTCTGATGTCGGCGGAGGGGAACGTCATCATATCTGGATCTTATACGAACCTCTTACTACATTTTCTCTAATGTCGACCGCTTCGGACTCGTCTCGTCGTGGCTGCATGGACTGAGCTCCAACGGCTATCCTCGTATCTGGAGTCTCCCAAGAATGCATCTCACCACCTAGCATCCAATTGAAGTCGAACCATTCGATCGATTCGTCGAAACCTTATAATCCCCCAAGAGCTCAACATATTGGGCACAGTTTAATAGTATCGAATATATATACCACAGCATCGGTGGTCCAGCCGTAGAAGGGCAAACCCAAGCCTCACTAATGGCGCCGTGGAACTGCCGCAAACCCGAAGGTTCAAAGGCTTTCACACGGTCATTATGTCGAGTTAGGATTTCATTCTTCTAGAGGGACCATAGAATTGCCTGCATGTCTTTCTGAATACTTTAAACTTGGAATAATAGGTTTTCCGACATTCGATCGTCACTGTCGACCCTCACGTCTCTGCGTGAAGTCGTCTCTAGCTGGAATCAATCTATCTGATGACCTCGCATCGGGGTAGGCGACGAACCACCTGTCCTAGTCATTCAACATCGGGTGACTAGCGACCTTCTATCATCTATTCGTACAACTCGCCCCGCAATAGCTCCAACATATGGGGCGATATCTCGTCGCTCGCAGCAACAACTGGCTCACTCGTCTGTACGCTGAACAGTGCCTCAATCATCAGGAGTAAGCAACACACCAACTGTCATCAAAATCTGGCTGGCCTCCATCATCGGCTCAATTCTCTAGTGTCGACCAGCACCTCCAAGTAACCTCATAAGGGCGATCCGCCAAACGCTCGTGGAGCGGAAACACAGTAAGAAGACACATCTCTGCAATCGTGTCGCCGGAATTTTGCCCTGGTCAGTCCTCGTTCGTGATGAGCTTGTGCTGACCGCAACTCTAGCCGTAGCTCTCCCTGCCCGTAACCGTTGTAGCAAAACCAAACTGGTACCGATGAGGCTAGATCAGGAAGGAATATAATACTGAACAAGGAAATGTACATCCTAAGGCTCCTTAAGTGGAGTGGCGTGTCGTAAATATGCCGCGGAACATACCAACGGTACGTCACTCTACTTTAGTCACCTATTCCATCAACCAAAGGTCATCCTACGCTCCGAAGGTAAAACCTAACGCTCTGATACCAACTTTGTCACGACCCGAAAGTACGGAACATGACCGGCACTTAAACTACGAACGTCTCGAGGCGTACGTAATCTAAGTAACACGAAAACCCAGAAATCCAAACCAAGAAAATAGTAAAGTGCAGGAAAAACAACTTAAAGCAAGTAATTTCAATAGCATAAGCCGAATTATGCGGTTTTTAAAACATCAAAAATTTACTGAAAATTTCGGCAGAGTCTCCTTTGTAAATGCTGGCCCCCAAACGGGATACAACATGAATAGTATACGAAATTAAGAAAAAGGCATCCCCAAGCGGAAGCTAGCTCTTCGTCAATCGACGGTCACAACCACACAAGCAATATATATACAACGCCAACGGCGAGGATCAAAACTCAAAAGGAAACTCAAAACCACCAGAAAAATAACGAGCGACTCTAAGGTCGAAAGAATAACCAACACTGGTCTCTATCTCAATAAATACATGTTTGGTTGATGGAATTCTAGATACAACAGAATAATGATATACAAGATAAATAATGGGGGTATGATACAAGTAAACCCACCTACTAGCAAATCACCCGAATGAAACTATGCCCGCAAAGCCGTAATGAACCTGTACGGCAACCTGCAAGAAACTGGGGCACAACGGGGGTGAGTTGCCAACTCGTGAATAGAAAAACATCTACGCACAGAAATCGCATAAATAACGCAATCCTAGGTCAATGATCATAATATATCCTCAAAAATATGTATAACATGCAGCCTATAACAATGGCTAGGGTAATATCTAACCGAGTGTAATCACATGTGCCCGTGTCAGTGCCTCAGGTAGCAATATATCATATGAATGAGGTATGAATGCATGAAAACGGAATACATGTAAATGAAGAAACTGTTTCCATAAATTAGTGAGATTTCCTTCTGGTTTTTAAACTGAGGTATCATAATGAAATCAGTATCAACAGTGTCTAGCATCGACACAAAACATAAATCTCACTGTCTCGAAATATCAATGTCTCAATCTCAATATCTAGGGCGCCGTCAGTCCAGACCGGCCCCTACCATCCATCTCAAGACCACGACGGTATCCTCCGGATATCCGACGCGTCGGGTAATATCACCGGTAGGTAGTGCTCCCCAGCCAGGCTCAACGTCAACACCACATTCCTCTTGCCCCGGGGTACCATACCGGGCCCACCATGTACCCGTGACGGTTCCTCCACTCCTCGACACGGATCTCGAAAACCACAGCAAACTCATGGTGGACGACACTTACATCACTAGAAAACCGCAATTTACATATTTTAAAAATATAATAAGTTTAGAAATTTTGCGGCTTTCCCCCGAAATCCAGAAATATCATAAATCTCAAGAAATCATCACAAGTGCATATGTCAATGATAATGAATGTATATGGTATCAATAACCAAGTTGCAATGTGTGATTAATAACTAGGCATGAACAATGGAATAACAGTATGCATGAAGTGACAAGTAATAACTACAATGTCTAAACTGGCATATAAGGCAGGTACACTAATATCGTATCAACTACTAACTAACAACCTAAGTCAAGCAATAGTATTTTCTAAGTGTACGTGACATGGCAATTACCGATGAAGATGTGTGTGAGCCGGCAAGTAAGTGTATGTGGTACATACGCATCATCGGTAATGGTGCTGGTGTCCTAACAGCATGATATCAATAATGGAGTATGCAGCAAAATAAGTATGCGGGGCAGAGCGAACAGCAATAATGTGCGGGAGCAGAATACTAGACACAACGATAACTAATCAGTATTAATCTAATATAAGTCCTACAAATGGTGCCTTTTGAAATAACACGAATCATGGGGTTTTTGAAAATAGGGGCTATGGTGTTTTTATGAAAAGATACGTCTTTTGAAATATCCGTAGGATCCCTTGGGCTGTCTTTTAAAATACCCACGATTCGTTAGTTTTTGAAATAGGTAAGATGTCTAATCTAATCTAACAACTACACTAAACTATACGGCTGAACTAACAAGCTGAACTACAGGTAAGGAAACCGCCTATCATCTGAGTCGATACATATACATACCTGTATATGTATAGTCGGTGGTCTCGCCTCAATAATATCATATCCGATACCATATCTATAATCAGGCTTCCCAAGTCAAGAGTGCGGATCAATCATCAATATAGCTCGTACGTAAATCCGTCGTACGGCATCCCAATCTGGGTACGGGTCAATATCACATTCATCATACTATTCACCTGGTATCCTCTTTATCAAATATCAAGATCGGGGTACTGATCTACGTCTAGTACCATATTGATACCGCCTACGTATGCATGGACGTGTGTGAAACACTACGTCAAGGACCCGCTACAACGTCATGTCGTATCTCAAATACGAACCCTGCTATATCACCGATCTCACGGCCTCAAATCAAATCTCATCGACTCATCATAAATCCCAAGTACTATCATCTTCAATCCGTATGTGAACACATAGTCCCATACCCATGTGAACACATAGCTATAAAGAATCCCATGAGCACATATCAATAGGAATGTATGCAAGTATGTATGTGTGTATGTGTGTGTGTATGTGTAGTGCAACACTACCCTAGGGTTCGCAACGCTAAAATAATCCAACACACCAATATCCATCCTAAGCATTGTTATTAATCCTAAATAACATATAATAATTGTTGGTGTGTATACGCATCCGTATACACCACCACGGACTGCGGGGGTGCTATACGCCATCCACCCGACTTCTCCCCGTAGATATAAATCTACCCACCTGGTCCTCGCTAGCCGGTGCCGACGTCGCCACGCGCCTGCTTGTCGTCTCGAAGTCCACATGGGGGTACCTACATATCATAACGCACCATATCGCATTAAAACTAAATTCGAGATCGAAACGGCATACGAAAATCAAATCGGCACGCGTATCACGCATAGGTCCAAACCTATCGCCTACGCATGCAAGAATAGTAAAACCAACCCTCGATGTCGATGTACAAACGTCAAACCATCGAGAAAAATCCAATCACACTCATTTGCACATTCACGAACACTAATTTTAATATAAACTAGGTTAAAACTCACAAAAACGCCAATTTCACTTAAAAAGTCATTTTTCCGAAAATCTAGCAAGCACAATTCGCCGTTTTTGTACAAAACACGATGTTTAAATGAATGTAGCGGCCAATATATTTATTAAATATCTTAAATAAGTCGTATAAACAATTTCCGGAATTTAATCTCATTAAATTCCAAAAATCCTAATATTCTAGTTTACAAAAATACCCTTTTTAACAATTTCAAAGCAAAAATGTACAAACTACAATCTAGCTTAGATTTGCATGATCTAAAGCATTAAACCACACTTAATAAAGTTAATGAAGTCATGAAAACCCTAAACACATTTTTAATCCCAAGAATTTAACAAATTTCAAAAACCTAGTAAGCAATTTAGCAAATTAACACAATTTTAAAACTAACTATTCACACTAGCTACTAACCTTGTATTATCATGACAACAAAGCCTAAATATAACACACAACCATACACCAATTTTATAAAACCCTAACTTGCAATCAAATTCACAACTTGAATTCCAAAACTTGCAATTAAACTCACATAACCAAATTAACACTTAAGTAAATTAGCTTAAGAAATTAGTAACAAATTAAGCAACAAAAAGTTTAGAATTATACCCAAAAACATATGAAGATCCACAAGCATCCATGGCCCTCCAAAATACTCTCTTTTCACAAGGATACATGCTATACGGGCTAAGCTAAAATCGGTAGGAGTCGGATTTGGATTTAGATTTGAATTTGCATGGATTTTGAAGTGATTTGTGGATTTTTTGATGAAGAAAGAGTGGGATTTGAGGGGGGGGGCTGCTGCTGTTGGGAGGCCAGAAATGGGAGTGAGGAGAGAGAGGGTGGTAGAGAAAATGCAAGGGAGGAAAGTCAAGGTCAAGGTAAGGTCAAAAGTCCACCTAATTCACCCATTTTCTTTTCTTTTCTTTCATTTCTTTTCCTTTGAAATCAAGTGGGGAAAAATTATGGTGGGTGCTGAATTCAGCCATGGGGAGGAGTAAGTGGGGGTGTGTAGGTGTGGGTACGGGTGTGGGGTGATGAAAAATGATAAATACAATACACCAAACATCCATTTACGCTAAAAAAAGCCTTTTTTCTTCAATAATTTCTAAACCGTTTTGGCAAATGATTTCGTTCCAAAAACCATATGATAAAATTTTATTTAATGTTTTATGATGCACAAAATTTGTTTCAACTCATTCCGATTTGTAATTTTCCCTAATTAAATGTATTAGTGACGGCTTCAAATAATAATAAAATAATATTTTTTTCAGAAAATTTGAAATTTCACTAGCGGCTCAATAAACACCAAATAATAGCAATTACATAGCTAGAATATGTATATTTAATTTTTATAATAAGATATTTGTATTTTGACTTTTTACAGAAAACCCCCTTATTTTACCGATTTTTCGAAATTTCACCGAAACGATTTTCAAAACGTTACAACTTTCTTGCTCGACATGATAGTATGATATTTGGTTGCTCTTTATCTTAACTTGTACACTTGTATTATTCTACTGTCTCTCTGATACATGCAGATAAAGCCCTTAGGATGTTTGCTTGACTACCAGGACTATGATGCAGATCATACTACTGGGACTTGTGTAGTCTACAAGCACATCCTTTAACAGTTCCTAGTCGAGGGACTATCGAGACAGGGCATCGATATTCTAGAGTAGACCAGTGTGTACGTTTCATGACCCTGTATGGGGTCGATGGTTGATCCCATAACCATTGGTGTTTGACATCAAAGATTGTACACATGTGCTCATTAGAGAATAGGTACACTAACATGACTCGCCGAGAACTCCTAGATGGTACTATACCTATCGTCAGATAGCAGTTCTCTTGTAACACTGGTACAGGTTAGTCTGTAGTCCCGAGATCGTTATAGAGTCTCGTGTGGTTCCCACTGTGCTTTGATTTCCTCCCTACCATGGGTCAAAGGAGTCGTGCAAACAGGTTGATTTTGGGTACAGTCCCGAGTCACATGGAGGCAATGAGCGATAGGAGGGGTTTCGTCTTTCCCGGTATAGGGAGTTGATGTTGCGCTATGCTCGATTGGCTATAATAGGAAGTCCCTGGCCAGGGTTGTTGATGAGATTTACTAGTAAGAGTTATCAGTAGTTTCTCGTACCGTTATAGGCCACACATCGGCATGACTTATCAAGTTATTGGGGTCGATTTTACCCCTAGACTCGGTATGCGACATATCATACAAAGAGACCAGACTGTACGGTAAGTGTTACTTATAGGCTTCATAAGAGTTTGGACAAGCTTGCTTGTTGATCTTCTAATCGCTCAATACCTGGGTAGCCGTTACGTCCAGCTAGTACCGCTGATGGCTTGTGGGTAACTGATGTGATCATTACCTATTACCGGCGTATTGACGATTCTTTAGAGTCCGACATAGAATTTTCCTAGTTCAAGCGAAACGAAATAGGGCATATATGCTGAGATGTGCGGGAGCCTGATTAATTACGAGTATGTGATACCATATTCTAATATGGCGGTTATTTGATATTAGTTAGGTTATATGTGATATAACCGGATTATTGAATCAAATGTTGATTGATAATGTGATATACAGATAAATGATATTAGTCGGTTATACGTGATATAACCGGATTATTAAGTCAAGTGTTGATTTAATAATATGATATATATTTATATTTGATATAATTGTTGGTTATGTATGCCCTAGAGGCCATTGTTGTATATGTTTACATGTGGATTTGTATGTACAGGACAATCTTGCTCAGTTATATAGTGTATTATTTGAGTTGTCTTTATCAGGATATGTGTATTTATTTCTTATGATGCTTTATGTTGCTTGCTTATATTGATAAAGACTCGATACAGTAGTATACTAATACGGTTTGACTTTATCTTAACATGTGCATATGTTATATATGTCGACTACATATTGATAAAGCCCGTAGGATCTTTCCTGACTACCAGCGTTATGATGGCGATCATACTTGTGGGAGCTGGGTAGTCTATAAGCACATACTTAAAAGTCCTAAGTCGCAGGAGTATCGAGATAGGGCATCGACACTCCAGAGTAGACTTGCGTATACGTTTCTAGACCCCGACAAGGGGCGGTGGTTGGTCCCACAACCATTGGTGTGATCACCTAAGGTTGTATACGGGTGCTCACTAGGGGTGAGTACACTGGACGGACTCGTTGAGAACCTCTAGATGGTATTATACCTATCGTCAAATAGCGATTCTCTTGTGACATGTGTACATGTTAGTCTTTGGACGTGAGATCGTCATTGTCTCGTGTGAGTTCCCACTGTGCTTTGATCACTAACCTACCACGGCTCTACTGAGTCGTGCAAACAGGTTTTGGTTGGGTGCAGTCACGGGCCACATGGAGGCAGTGAGTGATTGTCAGGGATTCTTCTCTCCAGATATTGGGAGTTGATATCACACTGTGTTCGATTGGCCAGGACCATAAGACCTTAGCCAAGTCAGTTGGGATTTACTGATAGGTTGATCAGTAGTTTCCCGGAATGGTCCTAAGCAGAATCAGCATGAATTATCGGGTTGTTAGGGTCTGACGCTTACCACCCGCTAGATCCGGTATGCGATACTTTTAGACGAAGAGACCGGACTGTACGGATATTGTCACGGATAGGCTCAGTTGGGATCCGAATGAGTTTGCTCGTCGGCTTTCCTTTTCGACAGGTACCCGAGTAGCCGTTACGTACAGCTAGTGCCGCTGCCGTGCTTGTGGTTATGGATTTATCCAGTAACGCACTGTCGGTGTACTGTTGTCACGACCCGGAAAAGGCACGTGACTAGCACTTGAATCATTTGAAGTCTATAGGACTCCACCTAATCCAAGTAAGACAAAAGCCTAGAAATCTAAACATTTTTAGGGAAAATAATGGAGGTGCAGTTTGAAAGAATGGTATAATGAAATCAAGTTCTTTCTTTACGTACATAAGTTATAGAATATGAAAACACAGTCTTTGTATCTAACATTAAAACATTTTCGTCATTAAAAATTTGGGCAGCACCTCCTTTGTAATTTTCTAACCCAAAATGAATACATGCAATAATATATATGGCATCCCTAAGCGGTAGCTAGCTCTTCGCCAATTGGCGGAAACAACCACGCACTAATGCAAATATACAACGCCGAAGGGCGAGGATCAAAACTCAGAATGAAAGTGATGAAAACATGCATCACCCAGAAAGCCATAAAACAATAACATATGCATGAGCGTGCCTCTAAGGCCGAAAGAATATACAATAATGATTTCTAAGTCTGCTAAATATACAAGTCTGTTTGATGGGTTTTTTAACTAGATACAACTGAAATAATAACAAGTACAACAGAAAAATAAAGTACAACAACGACGGTGGTCACGATGAAATTATCCCACCTACCAAAGAAATCACCAGAAAGAAATTGAAGTGCTAGCAAGCCGCTGCGGAACCTGTACGGCTAAACCAGCAAGAAACTGTGGTACAACGTGGGTGAGTTGCCAAGTCGCGAGTAGAAGACATCATCGAGCAGAAACCGAATGTATGACGATCTCCTAGGTCATACAATATAGTACAATAATAATAGTAGCACGATAACATCGAGTAACAGTAGAGGTGATAATATAAACATATGTGTAACGTCAGGTACTCGTATCCGTCTAATAAAATGACTACATGTCACATGTTTGATGTATGAACGCATCACTAAATGAGCGGGTCCAGCAACGACACAGAAAAATCAGGATAAACTTGTGTTGGATATAGTGCCCTTGGAGTCAATTATTGGATCGCAGGCACGTGATTGCAATGATTGAGGGAGAACCTATGCCGGTAGGACAGTTTTACTCGAGATGATAGTATGGTATCTGGTTTATCTTTGTCATCGTGTACTGCTTTAGTTGACCTTACAGGTCGCTATTACACGTTGATAGAGCCCTTAGGATTCTTGCTTGACTGCCAGCAGTATGATGGCGATCATATACGTGGGAGCTGGGGTCTATAAGCACATCCTTAAAAGGTCCCTAGTCGTGGGAGTTTTCGAGACAGGGCATCGATACTCCGGAGTAGGCTAGTGTATACAGTCGAGACCCCGACGAGGGGCGGTGGCCGGTCTCACAAGCCATTGGTGTCAGTTGGTTCACCTAAGATGTATACAGGTGCTCATTGGGTTATGAGTACACCGGACAGGACTCGCCGGGAACATGCTAGTTGGTATTGTACCTGACGTCAGATAGCCGTTCCCTGGTGACATGTGTACAGGTTAGTTCATCGACCTGAGATCGTAATTTATCTCGTGTGAGTTCCCACTGTACTTTGATTACTACTTGTAACACCTGAGTTTGTGTTTAGTGGTAATTGTGTGTTAATGTGGGATTTTTGGTAAAAAGTTTACCAAAATGGCTTTTAAATATTTTATCTGGTTTTAAGGATATTTTATCGGAATTTTATCTGGACTGCACACACTTGTGCATGTTAACTTGGGTTAAGTCTAGGGTTGCCTTGTTTAGCCAACCATGATGAGTTAACCATTTGGTTATGTTAATTGGGTTAGTTAGGGTTTTGGTTTTAGTTATGGTGATTAGGTTGGGGTTGACTTATTTAGGGAGAGAGTGAGCCATGATGGCTTGTGCAAGTTAGCATGTTTTAAGAGTGAGAGAGAGGTGGCTAGGGTGTGCCATGATCCATCTCCTTCTTCTTTACCCTTGTGCTCTTCACACCCCCTCTCACTCATATCACTCCCTCTCATCACTCACATCCTACCCTCACATCTCCCACTCTCCCACTCCACCATACTACAACCCTTTTCCCCCCACATCAACCCCCACAGCAAATACATCAGCTGGTGCCCAAACATCAGCAATCAACAGCAGCTGCAGCCACCAGCCCTTAACACCATAGCCCCACACCTATACACCCATATCAACACTTCACCCTACAACAGCCCCCAATTGTTCAACTTCAGCCACCAAATTGCTGCAACAGCAGCCCATTACATCAACAGCAGCACATCAGCCCCAAACCTCAGCCATATATCATCATTTCAGCACTAAACCAGCAACAAGAAAGAGAACAGCCACAGCAGCAGCAACATCATTTCAAAACAACTCCACACCATCCTCATACTAAACCACCAACACTTCACAACACAAAACAACAACAGGTTAGCTTCAGCATCAGTAGCTGAAGCAACATCAGCCACTCAAACAACTACACCAGCACAACACCACCACACCACCAGATACTTCAACTTCACCCCCCCCCACACACAACAAAACCACAGCTATAGCAGCTGCTGCACAACAGAAGAAAAAAACAAGGGATTTGCAAGCAGCAGTAGCTACAGAACCAGCATCAGCATCTGTTGCAACAGCAACTTCAGCCAGGGCACTTCAGCACCAACCCCTCCTCTTTCTTCCCTTCTCCTTCATTCTAGGATTTCCTTAAGGTATAATCTTGCAACCCACTCCTATCTTGTTAAATTATGGATAATTGGATGAAACTTAGTGTTATTAAGTAGATTAGTGCTAGTTTAGATAAATTTGAGTGAGATGTGGCCAAGTGATGGTTTTGATCGTTAGGGTAACCTTATTAGGTGTATTTGAGACCATTGTAACCAAGATTACCCTAGATTCCAGTAAGTTACCTGAATGTTTCAACTTGGCGTATTTTAGCGATTTTGTCGATTTTGTGACCTTTCTGGTATCTGCTTCAACCCGAGACCTCCTAAAATAAAATTGACTTGGCAGTAAGCTGTGCGGGCACCTTGGAACCATCCCACAAAACCCTAGCCCCCATCTCAAATTCCTGGCCGCAGATATATTCCCTCTGGCCACAATTTGCGGCCAGAGCAGTAGGGAACCCCCTCGTTTTGCGTGCACAGCCCTATTTCATTTAAACCTGACCCTGGGTATGTCTAGTTTTGTCTGGTTCCAACCAGGATAGAATCTGGGTTGATTTTCATGAGCTGGCGTATGATTTACGACTTGTTTAACATGGGTTTTTGGTATTCGTTGATTCGTTTCTGTCGTTTGGCGTTTGGACGTCAACGACAGCGGATATTGGCTGTGTTTGCACGCGAGGCCGTAGGTTTTTACCTATGGGAGTAGCATGCACCATTTTGGTTTCCGACATGGTTTTCATGTGTTTTAGCGTGTGATATCCTTGTAAGTACCCCACGTGGCGTCGGAGCGTTGGAGATGCAAACGGCGACATCGGCACCGGCACACATAAAGAAAGGTGAGTAGATTTATATCTACGGGGAGAAGTCGGGTGGATGGCGTATAGCACCCCCGCAGTTCGTGGTGATGTATACGGATGCGTATACACACCAACAATTATTTCATGTTAATTGTGATTTATGATGATGTTTAGGATGGACATTAGTGTGTTGGATGATTTAGTGTCGCGAAACCCTAGGGTAGTGGGTGCACTACACATACATATACACACATACATACTTGCATACATCCTTATTTCATATGTGGTTATGGGATTGTATATAGATATGTGTTCACGTGGGTATGGGACTACGTGTTCACCTACGGATTTGAGGATGATACTTGGGTTTGAGATGAGTCGATGATTTTTGATCCGAGATTATGATATCAGTGATATGGTAAAATTCATATTTGAGATACGTCTTGATGCTTTAGTGGATTTTAGGATAATGATGCCATAGGAATAGTGATATATATATATAATGATCTATATGTGATTATGATACGAGATAGGATATATTATGACAAGATATTTATGATAGGCCGCCTTGGGCGTTGTTTACTCCTTGAGATGATATCTGCTGATGATATCGATTCATACGAGACTGTTGATCAGTAGTCAGATCATGATGATAGTGATGATATTAGCTTTGCACTAGACGTTGGTCAGTACCCAGATTATGATATTTGATATAGAGAATACAGATGAATAATATGACAAATATGATATTGACCCGTACCCAGATTTGGGGATGCCGTACGACGGATTTACGTACGAGCTATGTTTCGATGTTGATCCGCACTCTTGACATTGGAATAACCGATTATAGAGATATGGTATCGGATGTGATATTATCGAGGCGGGATCACCGACTATATATGTATATATATGTATCGACTCAGAGGTTAGGCGGTTTACCTTACCTGCAGTTAGCCTATTAGCTCAGCCTTATAGTTGGTGTGGATGTATGACTCATATGACATTAGATGCAGTTTAGCTATCATGGTGTTTAGTGTTCAGCTCCCGCACATTATTATTGTTGCTCCACATCGGAAACTTATTTTGATTCATATTCTATTGTTGATATCATACTAGTAGGACACCAGCACCATTACCGATGATGCGTATGTACCACGTACACTTACTTGCCGGCTCACACACATCTTCATCGGTAATTGCCATGTCACTACACAGTAGTATTATTACATCAGGATATGACCCTTGCATGTGCATACTATTATTCCATGTAGCATGATATACAGTTATACTTGCATTTCATTTATATGTCACATACATCATGCTTCCTGATTATGCGCATTGAGATACGTTGTTTCTATGATATTTCTGGATTTGGGAACCATGGATATTTCAAAGAGATTATGTAAATGTTTTAAAAACCCGGTTACCCTTGATATGATATTTCAGTGCGTCCACCATGTGTTTTCTCGGTGCTGAGAGCGATATGTGAAACCCGATTCGAGGAGGCGGATGAACCGTTTCGGGTACATGGTGGGCTAGATGCGGTACCCCGGGGCAAGAAGATCGCAGGAGATGGCGTTGAGCCTGGCAGGGGAGCACTACCGACCGGTGATTTTACCCGACGCGTCGGATATCCGGAGGATACCGTCGTGGTCACGAGATTGATGGTAGGGGTCGATCTGGACTGACGGCGCCCGAGATAATGTAATCGAGACATTGGGATACTTGTTTTGTGTCGATGTTAGGCACTGTTTTACGCTCATTTCATTTATGATACATCATTTTAGAAATACAGAATTCTCACTAAATTATGAAAGCAGTTTTCTTCAGTACATGCATTCTGTTTCATGCATTCGTACACCATCCATACATATTGCTACATGAGGCACTGACACAGGCACATGGGATTACACTTGGGTTAGATATTTACCCTAGCCATGGTTATAGATTGCTGGTTATATATTTGAGAATTATATATTATGATCGTATGACCTAGGATTGCGTCATATATGCGATTTTCTGTTCGTAGATCTTTTTCTATTCACGAGTTGGCAACTCACCCACGTTGTGCCCCAGTTTCTTGCAGGTGTTGCCATACAGGTTTCTTTACAGCTTTGCGGGCACTACTTCCTTTCGGGTGACTTGCTAGTAGGTGGGTTTATTGTATCGTACCCATCATTATACATTGTATATTATATTTCAGTTGTATTTAGAAGTTCCATCAACCAACATGTACTTATTTGAGATAGAGACCAGTGATATTTATTCTTTCGACCTTAGAGTCGCGCGTTAAATTTCTGTGGATTTCGTGCTGTTCGAGTTTCCTTCTCTGTTGTGATCCTCGCCTTCAGGAGTTGTATATTATGTTGCTAGCTGGTTGACTTATAGTGGTTTTCCTACACTCTACTACTTTTCTTGGTTTGGATTTCTGGGTTCGGCTTACTTAGAGTACGTACGCCTCGAGACGTTCGTAGTCTAAGTGCCGGTCATGTTCCGTACTTTCGGGACGTGACACTACCCTACCATGGCTCAAAGGAGTGGTGCAAACAGGTTTTAGTTGGGTACAGTCCCGAGCCACATGGAGCCAGTGAGCGGATCGGCAGGGGTTTCGTTTCTCCCGGTATTGGGGGTGAGATCGTGCTGTGTCTAGGAGAACCATTACACGAAGTCCTTGGCCAAGGCAGGAGATTTATTGGTAGGTATTCCAGTAGTATCTTAGGGTGTTCTGGGCTACACTCCGACACGACTTGTACCGCTTTTGGGGGTCTGACTTTTACCAACCCCCTAGGCTCGCCATGCGATACTCATAGATGAACGGACCGGACTGTACAAATATTGTCACTGAACTCATCCCGACGTGCTAGTGGTTAAATCCACAGCCAAAGTATTGACGTGTCTTTAGAGTCCCCTACAGCCAGTTTTCAAGTTTCGGGTGAAATGTTGTAGAGGTCGTATGATATATGGCAGGGTCTGATCATATACGTGCAGTAGTGCACGGATCATGATCGGGGGGATCATACTAGTGGGCTTTAGTTTAAGCCGGATCCTAGTATTAGATTTGTTGGATTATTTTAGTCTCATCGCATTCGCATTCAGTCGGAATGCGGATGCGGGTATGTATATACAGGTGAGGGGTATCCTTGTGATCCATCACGAGTTTACTTTAGATGTTGTCGTATCTTTTTACTGTTGTAAACATTTGGGTTAATATTTACAAATGGAAATTGTGAGCTTAAGCCATCATTTTGTGCATTAAATGAGACATGTACTTCCTAGATGACTCATGGTCTCATTTCTTATGCAAATATCACATTATGTGATTGATTAGTGTGTTGAATTGATGTGAGGAGAGAGGGAGGGCAGCCACTTGATATTGAGTTTGCTCTTGTATTTTCATTCTAGCTCTCTCATAATAATTCAACACAAGAAAAGAAAAGAAAAAGAGAGCCTCTTCTTCTTCTTCTTCCTCTTGCTCACAACCTCCATTGATGGCTTCATCTTCAACCTCCATCCATGCAATGGATGCAAGAGACAAAGTTGTCACAAACATTCTCTACTTCGTCTTGGATACGTCGGCAAGCGAACTTCGTGCCCGAGTTGCTTCAGATGAAGAGGAAGCCCGTAAAAAGACTCGAAGATGTGGTGCCCTTTTCGACGAGGAGATCGAGACCGGAGATGCCACGAGGAGCTTTGGATGGTGGCCAAAGACCGAAGGACACGGATCGATCGGTATACCTTTCCAACTCTTTCTCTAGTTGCTAGTTGTAGGTTAATGGTTCGATCCGGGTTTTAAACATACGATAGCGCCGGTTTCTAGTTTGAAAAAGTTTCGTTTCCGCATTTTGGCCTCGGAAAGACGGCCGGGGCGCTACCGTAGACTTACATGGTATCAGAGCATCGCCATTAACGTGTTTAGAACTTCGATCGAACGAAATTTTCTAAAACTGCATTTCCAATCATGAAGTTTCGGTCGAATTTTTATTATCGTCAAAAAATTATTTTGAGTATTGCAGAAAATCAGGCAGGCTTTTTTAAGAAATCTGAGAAAAATTGGTTCACTGATTCCACTGTAGCAGCGCGGAACCGCGGCCGTACCCACGTTTTGTCCGCGGTTCCGCCGCCGTACTGTAGCATAAGACCACCAATTTTCCTACAGTGGTTTCTGACTTGGAAATGGGTTTTCTGGTAATTTTGGTTTTGGCCCAGATTATTTTGAGTGCTGGGAATTATACTTGGGGCCCACTTCGGGAAATTTTGTCGATCGAAAATTTTAAATATGTTAGTTTACAGTTTTTACATTATATCTGCGACCGTGAATGTCATTTGATCGGTAAATCTTGTCTAATTGCTATAGCTCTTTTAGACGGATTTGCGAACATGACATTCACGTTGATGTTCTATGTTGTGCTGTGATGTTGCAGATTTTTCGTGGTGGATAGCCTGGATGCAATGGTAGTACAGTTTGGTATTATTTGTACACTTGATATTGCGGGGCGAGCGTCCGACATGTGGACTGCCGTCACTGCCTGTTTGTATATTATTCTTTTGGGGCACGACCGTACTGAGTTCGATGTACCCGTTGTATATATTTTACTTTCTGTACTAGGATTACACCGCGGTGGGGTGTACGGATAGCCGGGTTCTAGAGTGCAACGAGCCCGCATCTCATGGCTTTGAGATGGAGGGGGCTTCACTCTAGAATTGGCGGGCTATTCACCGCACACGTAGGGGGTACAGGTTGACCCAAGGAGGGGTGCTCAAGTTACCGGATTCCGTGAAGTGCTGGGTGGTCCATTCATATTGTTGAAGGGGGCTGCCTCGCTTCAGGTTTTGGCGGGTAACTTGCCGTGCCCATAGGGGTCTAGGATTTCATTGCACAGGCTATCCACACGACCAAGGGAACGTCGGGTTTCAGTAGCGGCACTATGAAACCTCGGGGTCCCAGATTATCAGTATTGTTCTGTGATGCTTATTACATTTCTGTGATTTTGCATTTTATCACGCCATGAGCGAATATTATATATTGATATATATACTAGTAGATGTTGTATATGTTTTACACCCGCGCTAGTCCAGTCCCCGCTCTGTCGTTAGTTAAGTAACCTAACGGGTGATGACGGGACCCAGTGGCGAATGCGGATGGCATATACGTACATCGTATTTTCGTTCTTTATTGGTGTGATCAATTGATGGGACTGCATTGATTAGGATCAATGCAAGCTAAACAAACCTATTCTGATGTTGTTGGAACATTTTTCAAAAAGCTGTTATTACAAGGACGTTCTCTTTTGTTTTGCACAGAGGTATTCGGGTATGAATATCCTGCACCTCAGTCGACGAGGCAAGGGCCGAGATCCCTTCAACTGGAGTGACCACTTGGACAGAATTTTGCGTCAGGGTAATAACTTCACTATAGCCGAGTACTTTTTGCTTTGCATCGTGGTATTCAGTTGGAATATCCTACACCTCATTCTACGGGGAAAGTGCCGAGATCCCTTCACCGGGAATGGCCTCTTTAGCAAAGGTTTTCGCCACTATATTTTTATAAAAAGCTATCCGGTTCCTTCAACGATATCAAGTTCATTACGTTAAAGGTTTTTCGCCAAAAACCATTCGTAGCACTCCGTCATTTCAGACGTGTAGCACTTAGTATTCATGTTATGTTTGTTGGCCAAAGTCAACGCATAGTGTATGGTAGCTATTTGTTATCTTTCTGCTGCATAGATAGATGCGTTGGTTTGGGACAGTCGTACTGCTTTGTTGGCCAAAGTCAAGAGTAGGTACGGGTGGGTTCAAATTAACCTGGATAATGACGGGTAGAACTTGACATGTGACTTATGATTTGTTGGCTAAAGTCAAGGTCATAAGAGCATGGGGTAAAAATCACATCGAGAGTTTCTAAAGAAACTGAAACTTGCCAGATATGCGCATACCTTCTGGAGTGTGACAACGTGAGTGGATTCCATCACGTTATCATGCGATGACAATTGGATCCCGATTCCCACTGATGAGTTGGTTTACACCTCGGACGATCCCGACTAATTCTTCTTTCAGGTTTGGAGGAGAACTTGAGGTTACAGTGGGAGGTTTCCTGATTAGATAAAATGGTAACCATTCTGATCTAGGTTAGAGTGCACGCAGAGTGTTTCTTTTCTCTCTCTCTTTGGCAGCGACCATGGCCCGACTCTTGACTATGACTCAGTGACCAAATTAACCGAACCTTCTTAAACACAGGCTTTTGGATTGTCAGAGTTGCATACCTCATTACCACTCCTACTTTTACCCTTTTCTCCAGAACACCCCGTATTATTCCGAACATCCACTTCCATTGGATAAAACCATAGTATGGTTATATACGAATTCGAAGGAACTTGTTCCAGATTCGAGGATGGTTTACGGTTCTGGAGAAAACGAATAGGACTATTCAGTTGTCTTTTCGTTTTACCCTCTCTCAGGTTGCGAGTGTTCCTTAGATTAGGACAGTACACCTATTACGCTTATTGGATAGTCTTCATCCAAACTATAGGCTGGTGCCGAACGGTAGGGAATGAAGAAAACCATTTAGCCTAAAAGGTGTATAGAAGGTATTAAGTAAAGACAAATAAAGGGATTAGTAAGAGAGCAAAGTAAACTGCGACTGCTATTCACGACCAAACCAAGTATTTCTTCACCAATCCTACATCACCTTTGTATTTCTCCAGAACACTCCGTATCACTACGAAGATCCACAGTTTATTGGATACTCCATCGTATGGTTATATACGAACTCGAAGGATCTTGTTCCAGTTCGGGGATGGATTCTGGTTCAGGAGAAATAGGAATAAGATTTATTCAGTTGTCTTTTATCTTTACCTTCTCTCGGGTTGCGAGTGCTCCTAGGATTAGGACAGTACACCCATTAAGCTTATTGGATAGTCTTCTTCCAAACCATAGGCTGGTGCCGAACGGTAGGGAAGGAAGAAAACCGTTTAGCCTAACGATGGTGTGCAGAAGGTAACGACTAAAGACATATAAAGGGATTTCGAGAGATGGCAAAGAAATATACGGTTACAGTTGTGAATCTGATAATGGAAGAGGCATTACTAAGAATACCCGGATACCCCTTCGAAACATCCATATGTTTCAGTTTCACTGTGTATTGTTAAAACAAAACTGATTTCCCAATTAGCCCTTGCTCCAAGGTATGTATTTACCAGGTTTGACTCTCACATCTGTATGGTTTTACAGATGATGAGTGGGAGTAAGTTATTGGGAATTAGGTGATCATCCTCATTATATCGGAATTCGTCGTAATTGGTGATGTTTGAGGAAATCGCCTAAGTTGTTTGCCGGACGGCAAATATTTGGTTTTGAATATCCGTTGTAATGCACCAATTTCAAATTGATATATCTGTACATTTATTTTTATAAATTTAGATATAACCTTTTGAAATTATGTCCATGACATTTACCCATATAAGTTGATGGTTAGGTAAGGAGCATTAAACAGCGGTGTCATTCTTCTTAACCATAAGTACAATTTTCAACCTACGACACACAGGGAATGAGTTATTATACTCACGGGACATATACAGAGTATTGTATGTTGTCCAGTGTCCATTAGGACAGAGGGGTTAGTACTCGTACTATATTATGTTTACTTATGACTTCTCTAGTTCATAGACAAGTGTTTTGTAGAAACACAAGGTCCTAGTTTTGAGAAGTTATAGGTATATGAATAAAGTAGAGAACCAGGTGTTGCAAGTATCGGGATTCTTCAAGATGATCGAAGATGTAGATACTTGTGTATGGTATTCAGTTGCTAGTAATGGTTTTTGAGAAACTTTCTTCTCTTTCAGGTTACTCATATCTGGATGTATTCCTAAGTTGAGTAACGCTGATCGGCCTCTTTCAATTTAGTTGACATGCACTGAAGACAGCTGCATGATTTGAATCTGGTTCCAATTAAATCAGTGCCTCTATTTCTATATTGTATATAGAATGGTTCATATCTTAACGATGTTAAGGTACGAGGAGTTGTCCGGCTTATGCTTAAAAGCAGACTCTGGATAGCTCAAGGCATGTTTCTGTAATGGCTGTTTGTGGGTTGACCCGGGCTATGATGAGGGTTAACTTTCTACCATTTGGAAGATCAATAGTGATATTTTTCTTGACTCGCCACAGTTTTAGTAAAATGGACTTTTTTCAAAAAACAGTAGTGGGAGTATGGTAGAACTAGAAGTGATTCCAGAACCGCAAACGATTACTGAAAATTTGATAAGATCCTAAAGATTCAATCTTGTTTGACATTCCATTGGCCACTCGACAGATATGGTGGGTAACCTCAGGCACTCGAGTGGTACTTCGGTATGCTCAAGGACGGTGATAGGGAGGTTCTTGTTTACCCAGACTTACCATTGCTGTTGTTCCAGACTGTGAGACCCGGCAGGAGGATGAGTATAGCGTCGTTCTGAATTGGCTTTAGAAGTGCACGTGTATATTACTCTGCCAGAGGGTTGTCATAGTCATTGGGAGCAGCGGAAGCATAGTGGACAAGTAACTTATGTCTATTTATAGACTAAAGCATATATAGCGGAGATAGATCATCTATTTCTGATGTGACAGTCATAGGTTTGACTTCATCAGAATAGGGGATGGATCTGTTAAGAAGGTAGTAGGGTGTAATGTCCTAGTATTTAGATGACATACACAGAGTAGGAAGTGAAATTCCTATGCTACAATCGGTTATACTTTGGTTGTCACACAGTGGTTTCTCCACATAGGAATTGGATATTATATCAGACATTCTGGTTACTAGATCTATGGTTTTAGATCTAGATTTTGGTAGTTTCCCAATCTGGGTACTTAGACACCATTCTACAGGTGTTTTAGAATGGATGACTACAGGCACGGTAGTGTACCTGCAGATGATGGAGTGACCCTCTCTAAAGGTGTCTTACAGACTAAAGGGGAGAGGGATGTGCATGATTGATAGATCACTTGCTTAGGCAATTGAGTCAATCATGAGATGTTAAGTACCACACCAGATGTTGTTTTTGCAGTAGATGCAATAAGTTGATATTGATCCAATCCTGGAGAAACGTTCAGAAGCAGTTTTAGAACATAAGTAGATGTTCTAGGGATGTGATAACAACAGCCTCCTTCGGGAGAAGGTTATCATTCCAAGCTTCCAAGGTGACCTGGAAGACAGAGTGACTGTCAGAGTTATAGTTTTCCCTCTAAAGAGGGGCGGTAGTTTGGACAGGTGGTCCAAGCGGATACTGAGGGAGGCATGGCACAGGATACTGATTAAGTTCAATTGACGATACAGTCTAAGAAGTTTAGATTTGGAGTTCATTTATAAACTAGGTTCCATCAGATATCCAGACATATTCTATGACAGGTATTGCTCATTTCGGGAGATGACTTTCTCCGCGAACTTGAGATAAAGAGAGACATAGAAAGAAACATTAGGGTGGATCCACTCACTGAGGCTATTCCTTGAACGCAATAGTTTCGCAAGCGGGCTTTGTGAGACTGATTGGTAGAGGAGTTGGGTGTTCGGTATCACACGGGCTGTAAGTATGCGACATCGCAATAATTTTCCTTGAGTGCAAGTGGGAAATTGTTGGATATAGTGCCCTCAGAGTCAATTATTGGATCGCAGGCACATGATTGCAATGATTGAGGGAGGACCTATGCCGGTAGGACAGTCTAACTTTAGATGATAGTATGCTATCTGGTTTATCTTTATCATCGTGTACTGCTTTAGGTGACCTTACAGGTCGCTATTACACGTTGATAGAGCCCTTAGGATTCTTGCTTGACTGCCAGCAGTATGATGGCGATCATATACGTGAGAGCTGGGGTCTATAAGCACATCCTTAAAAGGTCCCTAGTCATGGAAGTTTTCGAGACAGGGCATCGATACTCCGGAGTATACTAGTGTATACAGTCGAGACCCCGACGAGGGGCGGTGGCCGGTCTCACAAGCCATTGGTGTCAGTTGGTTCACCTAAGATGTATACAGGTGCTCATTGGGTTATGAGTACACCGGACAGGACTCGCCGGGAACATGCTAGTTGGTATTGTACCTGACGTCAGATAGCAGTTCCCTGGTGACATGTGTACAGGTTAGTTCATCGACCTGAGATCGTCATTTATCTCATGTGAGTTCCAACTGTACTTTGATTACTACCCTACTATGGCTCAAAGGAGTCGTGCAAACAGGTTTTAGTTGGGTACAGTCCCGAGCCACATGGAGGCAGTGAGCGGATCGGCAGGGGTTTCGTCTCTCCCGGTATTGGGGGTGAGATCGCGCTGTGTCTAGGAGAGCCATTACACGAAGTCCTTGGCCAAGGCAGGAGATTTACTGGTAGGTATTCCAGTAGTATCTTAGGGTGTTCTGGGCTACACTCCGACACGACTTGTACCGCTTTTGGGGGTCTGACTTTTACCAACCCCCTAGGCCTGCCATGCGATGCTCATAGACGAACGGACCAGACTGTATGAAATTGTCACTGACAGGATCTGTAGGTGTCAGGATGAGTTCGCTCATCGACTTCCCTTTTGGTCAATACCTGGTAGCCCGTTACGTACAGCTAGTACCTCTGACGTTCTAGTAGTTAAATCCATAGCCAAAGTATTGACGAGTTTTTAGAGTCCACCACAGACAGTTTTCAAGTTTCGGGCGAAAAGTTGTAGAGGCCGTATGATATATGGCAGGGTCCGATCATATACGTGCAGTAGTGCACGGATCATGATCGGGTGGATCATACTAGTGGGCTTTGGTTTTAAGCCGGATCCTAGTATTAGATGTGTTGGATTACTTAAGTCTCATCGCATTCGCATTCAGTCGGAATGCGGATGCAGCTATGTATATACAGGTGAGGGGTATCCTCATGATCCATCACGAGTTTACTTTAGATGTTGTTGTATCTTTTTACTATTGTAAACATTTGGGTTAATGTTTACAAATGGAAATTGTGAGCTTAAGCCATCATTTTGTGCATTAAATGAGACATGTACTTCCTAGATGACCCATGGTCTCATTTCTTGTGCAATTATCACATTATGTGATTGATTAGTGTGTTGAATTGATGTGAGGTGAGAGGGAGGGCAGCTACTTGATATTGGGTTTGCTCTTGTATTTTCATTCTAGCTCTCTCACAATAACTCAACACAAGAAAAGAAAAGAAAAAGAGAGCCTCTTCTTCTTCTTCTTCCTCTAGCTCACAACCTCCATTGATGGATTCACTTCAATCTCCATCGATGCAATGGATGCAAGAGACAAAGTTGTCACAAACATTCTCTACTTCGCCTTAGACACGTCGGCTAGCGAACTTCGTGCCAGAGTTGCTTCGGATGAAGCGGGAGCCCGTAAAAAGACTCAAAGATGTGGTGCCCTTTCCGACGAGGAGATCGAGACCGGAGATGCCGCGAGGAGCTTGGGATGGTGGCCAATGACCGAAGGACACGGATCGATCGGTATAGCTTTCCTGTTGGAGATAGTGCCCTCAGAGTCAATTATTGGATCACAGGCACATGATTGCAATGATTGAGGGAGGACCTGTCCCAGTAGAACAGTCTTACTCGAGATGATAGTATGTTATCTGGTTTATCTTTATCATCTTGTACTGCTTTAGGTGACCTGACATGTCGCTATTACACATTGATAGAGCCCTTAGGATTCTTGCTTGACCACCAGCAGTATGAGGGCGATCATATAAGTGGGAGCTGGGGTCTATAAGCACATCCTTAAAAGGTCCCTAGTCGTTGGAGTTTCGAGACAGGGCATCGATACTCCAGAGTAGACTAGTGTATACAGTCGAGACCCCGACAAGGGGCGGTGGCCGGTCTCACAAGCCATTGGTGTCAGTTGGATCACCTAAGATGTATACAGGTGCTCATTAGGTTATGAGTACACCGGACAGGACTCACCGGGAACATGCTAGTTGGTCTTATACCAGACGTCAGATAGCAGTTCCCAGGTGACATGTGTACAGGTTAGTTCATCGACCTGAGGATCGTCATTTGTCTCGTGTGAGTTCCCACTGTACTTTGATTACTACCCTACCACCCTCAAAGGAGACGTGCAAACAGGTTTTAGTTGGGTACAGTCCCGAGCCACATGGAGGCAGTGAGCGGATCTTCAGGGGTTCGTCTCTCCCGGTATTGGGGGTGAGGTCGCGCTGTGTCTAGGAGAGCCATTACACGAAGCCCTCGGCCGAGGCAGGAGATTTACTGGTAGGTATTCCAGTAGTATCTCAGGGTGTTCTGGGCTACACTCCGACACGACTTGTACCGCTTTTGGGGGTCTGACTTTTACCAACCCCCTAGGCCCGCTATGCGATGCTCATAGACGAACGGACCGGACTGTACGGATATTGTCACTGACAGGCTCAGTAGGGTGTCAGGATGAGTTCGCTCATCGACGTCCCTTTTGGTCAATACCCGGTAGCCCGTTACGTATTGGCTTATATCTCTGACGTGCTAGTGGTTAAATCCACAACCAAGGTGTTGACGAGTCTTTAGAGTCCCCCATATTCTGTTGCTCAAGTTTTCGGGCGATAAACTGTAGAGGCCGTATGGAGATATGGCAGGGTTCGATCAGATACGTGCGGTATTGCACGGATCATGATCCGACAGATAATACTAGCCGGCTTTGGTTTAAGCCGGATCCTAGTATAGTACAGTGTAGATTTTGTTTCATTACATTTGTATTTCGGTCGGAATACAAATGCGGGTGTGTATACACAGTATCGGGGTTTTCTAGTAATTTATTACGGGACCAGTTTTCTGGAGTTGCCAGTTTGGTTTCCGTTTCGGCCATATTTCTTTATATCGTTCATTGGCCGAAGATTGGTGGAGGAGGGCTTATTTGCAATTATGCAAATAAGCATTTGTGGAGGGTGTTATTTGCACATTGTTGCTTCATGATGAGTGCAGCCTTCATTTGACTTCATAACCTCATCATGGCTTGACTTTTGTGTATGGTGATGGAGGGACATGATGATGGGTTTGAGTGTTGGATTTGCTTGTGATCATTTCTTCATATCATTACTTTTCTCTCTCTTCCTTGCATGGTGAGACCCCCCTTGGACTTTTGCCTCACTCATATTTTTCTCATTCTCTCCTCTCTCCCATTCTAGCATGGCCGGCCAAGCCAAGGGGTGGGCTGTCCAAAATTGTAGTGGCGAATTTTTGCTCTTTTGATGCTACAAAATTCCCAAGTTCATCCACAAAAGGTTTTGATCTATTTCCTCCACCAAATGGCAAACTCCTACTAACCCCAAGAGACAAAGAGCACTATACCATTCTACAGCAAACCTTGGGCACGTCGGCTCGCCAACTTCGTGCCCGAGTTGCCTCGGTATAGAGGTGGGAGCCCGTAAAAGAAGCCGGCGACGTGGTGCCCTTCCGGCGACGAGGTGGAGACCGGAGTTTCCGCGGGAGATCGGGACGACGACGAGAAGACCGGAGGACACGAATCAGTCGGTATATCTCTCTTCCCCTTCTTGAAGTTAGCTAGGACTAGTTAATGGCCCGATCCGGGTTTTAGTGCGCGGTGGTGCCGGTTTGCTAGTTTGCAAAATTAAAGTTTTTCGCTTCCGCATTTTTGGCGTCGGATTGACGGCCGGGGTGCCGCCGTGCACTTACAGTGGTATCAGAGCCTCGCCATTAACATAGTCTAGCTTTGTCTAATGTGTTTACACTTCCGATCGAACAAAATTCCAAAAACCCACGTTTTCACATGCATCAGTTTCTGTTGAAATTTTTTGAAGTCCAAAAATTTTTCAGGTTGTAAAATAGTGATGTACTGGAAGTTCTAAGCATTCTGTAGAAATTCGACACAGTAACTCGACTACTGAAGCGCAGAACCGCGGCCAAACCCCCCTTTGGGCCGCGGTTCCGCCGCACAATGATGTCCTTGCTGTATCAAATTTCTGCAGTCGCTTTCTGGGTTGAAAATAGGGGTTTTGGAATATTATTTTCGGGCCCAGAATTTCTTGATGTGCTACAGTAGTACTTGGGGGCCCACTTGATAAAATTTAATCGATCGGATATTTTAAACACATTAGTTCACAGTATTTACATTATATCTGCGACCGTGAATGTCACTTGATCGGTAAATCCTGTCTAACTGCTATAGCCCGGTTAGACGGATTTGCGAACGTGACTTTCACGTTGATGTTCTGTGTTTTTGCTGTGATGTTGCGGATTGGTCGTGGGGGATAGCCTGGATGCAATGCTAGTACAGTTTTTGTTGTATTATGTACATTTCATATTGCGAAGCGAGCGTCCGACTTGTGGACTGCCGTCACTGCCTGTTTGTATTATTCTTTTGGGGCACGACCAGGTTGCGGTCGATGTACCCGTTGTATGTATATTTTACTTTCTGTACTAGGATTGCCCCGCGGAGGGGTGCACGGATAGCCGGATTCTAGAGGGCAGCGGGCCCGCATCTCATGGCATTGAGACGGAAGGGGCTTCACTCTAGAATTGGCGGGCTATTCGCCGCACTCATAGAGGGTATAGGTTGACCCTGGAGGGGTGCCCAAGTTACCGGATTCCGTGAAGTGCTGGGTGGTCCATTCACGTTGCTGAAGGGGGCTGCCTCGCTTCAGGTTTTAGCGGGTAACTTGCCGCGCCCGTAGGGGTCTAGGATTTCATTGCACAGGCTATCCACACGACCAGGGGAACGTCGGGTTTCAGTAGTGGCTCTGTGAAACCCGGGGATCCCAGATATCTGTATTGTTCTGTGATGCTGTACATTTCTGTGTTGTTGCATTTTATCACGCCTTGAGCGAATATAATATATTGGTATATATATTAGTAGATGTTTTATATGTTTTGCATCCGCGCTAGTCCAGTCCCCGCTCTGTCGTTAGTTAGCTAACCTAACGGGTAATGACGGGACCCAGTGGCGAATGCGGATGGCATATACGTACATCAGTATATTTTCGTTCTTTGTGATGTGATCAATTGATGGGACTGCGTTGATTCGGATCAATGCAAGTTAAAAACAAACCTAATCTGATGTTGTTGGAACACTTTTCAAAAAGCTGTTATTGCAAGGACGTTCACTTTTGTTTTGCATCGTGATATTCAGTTAGAATATCCTGCTCCTCAGTCGACGAGGCAAGGGCCGAGATCCCTTCACCGGGAGTGACCCCTTGGATAAAAGTTTGCGTCAGGGCAATAACTTCACTATAGCCGATTACTTTTGCTTTGCATCGTGGTATTCAGTTGGAATATCCTGCACCTCATTCTACGGGGAAAGAGCCGAGATCCCTTCACCGGGAGTGACCTCTTTAGCGAAGGTTTTCGTCACTATATTTTTAAAAGCTATCCGGTTCCTTCAACGATATCAAGTTCATTACGTTAAAGGTTTTCGCCAGAAACCATTCGTAGACCTCCATCATTTCAGTTAAATATTCGGTAGTATTCAAGCTATGTATTTTGACCTCACGCCAAGGCATAGTGTTTGGTAGCTGCCGGGTATTTATCTGTTGCATAGATAGATGCGTTGGTTTGGGACAGTCGTACTACTATTTTGGCCTACGTCAAGGGTATGTACGGGTGGATTCAAATTAACCTGGACAATGATGGGTAGAACTTGACATGTGACTTATGATATTTTGACCTCACGCCAAGGTCATAAGAGCATGGGGCAAAAATCACATCGGGAGTTTCAAAAGAACTGAAACTTGCCAGATATGCGCATACCTTCTGGAGAGTGATGACGTGAGCAGATTCCGTCACGTTATCATGCGGTGATAGTTGGATCCCGATTCCCACTGATGAGTTGGTTTACTCCTCGGCTGATCCCGACAAATTCTTCTTTCGGGTTTGGAGGAGAATTTGAGGTTACAGTGGGAGGTTTCCAGATTAGATAAATTGGTAACCATTCTGATCTAGGTTAGAGTGCACGCTGAGTGTTTCTTTTCTCTCTCTCTCTTCGGCAGCGACCATTGACCCGACCTTAAGACTATGACTCAGAGACCAAGTTGACCGAACCTTCTTTAACACAGGCTTTTGGATTGTCAGAGTTGCAAACCTCATTGCCACTCCTACTTTTACCCTTTTCTCCAGGACACCCCGTATTACTACGAACGTCCACTTCCATTGGACAAAACCATCGTATGGTTATATACGAACTCGAAGGGATTTATTCGAGGATGGTTTCCGGTTCTGGAGAAAACGGATAGGATTATTCAGTTGTCTTTTCCTTTTACCTTCTCTCAAGTTGCGAGTATTCCTTGGTTTAGGAGATAGTACACCTATTACCCAAATTGGATAGTCTTCTTCCAAACCTTAGGCTGGTGCCGAACGGTGGGGAATGAAGAAAACCAATTAGCATAATGATGGTGTGCAGAAGGTATTAAATAAAGACAAAGAAAGGGATTAGTAAGAGGGCAAAGTAAATTGCGACTGATATTCACGACCAAACCAAGTATTTTATTACCACTCCCACTTCACCTTTGTATTTCTCCAGGACACTCCGTATCACTACGAAGATCCACAGTTTATTGGATATTCCATCGTATGGTTATATACGAACTCGAAAGGAACTTGTTCCAGTTCGGGGATGGATTCTGGTTCAGGAGAAATAGGAATAAGGTTTATTTAGGTGTCTTTTATCTTCACCTTCTCTCGCATTGCGAGTGTTCCTGGGATTGGGACAGTACACCCATTATGCTTATTGGATAGTCTTCTTCCAAACCATAGGCTGGTGCCGAATGGTAGGGAAGGAAGAAAACCATTTGGCCTAAGGGGTGTGCAGAAGATAATGACTAAAGACATATAAAGGGATTTGGAGAGGTGGCAAAGAATTATACGGTTACAGTCGTGAATCTGGAAGAGGCATTACTAGGAATACCGGGATACCCCATCGAAACATTTCAATGTTTCAGTTTCACCGTGTACTGTTAAAAGAAAACTGATTTCCCAATTAGACACTTGCTCCAGGGTATGTATTTACCATGTATGATTCTCACATCTGTATGGTTTTACAGATGATGGGTGGGAGTAGGTTAGTGGGAATTAGGTGATCATCCTCATTATATCGGGATTCGTTGGAATCAGTGATATTTGAGGAAGTCACCTGGGTTGTTTGCCAGTCGGCAAATATTTGGTTTTGAATATCCGCTGTTGTGCACCAATTTCAAATTGATATATCTGTACGTCTATTTTCAGAGAGTGAGATATACCTTTTGAAATTATGTCTATGACATTTACCTATATCAGTGGATGGTTAGGTAAGGAGCATTAAACAGCGGTGTAATTCTTCTTAACCATAAGTACAGTTTTCAACCTACGACACACAGTGAATGAGTTATCAGACTCAAGGGACTTATACAGAGTATTGTATGTTGTCCAGGGTCCATCAGGACAAAGGGTTGGTCCTCGTACTATATTCGGTTTACTTATGACTTCTCTAGTTTTTAGACAGGTGTTTCGTGGAAACACAGGGTCCGAAATTTGAGAAGTTATAGGTATTTGAATAGAGTAGAGAACCAGGTGTAGCAAGTATCGGGATTCTTCAAAGTGATCGAAGATGTAGATACTTGTGTATGGTATTCAGTTGATAGTAATGATAAAGAGAACTTGCTTCTTTTTCAGGTTACTCATAATTAGAAGCATTCCTAAGTTGAGTAATGCTGATCGGCCTTCTTCCATTTAGTTGACATGCACTGGAGACAGCTGCATGATTTGAATCTGGTTCAGTTAAATCAGTGCCTCTGGTTCTATATTAGATATAGAACAGTTCATATCTTAACGATGTTAAGGTACGGGGAGTTGTCCGGCTTATGATTAAAACCAGACTCTGGATAACTCAAGGCACATTTCTGTAATGGCTGTTTGTGGGTTGACCCAGGCTATGACGAGGGTTGACTTTCTACCATAAGAAAGATCAATAGTGATATTGTTCTTGACTCGCCACAGTTTTATTAAAAATAGATTTTTTCAGAAAACAGTAGTGGGAGTATGGTAGAACTGGAAGTGATTCCAGAACCACAAACGATTACTGAAGATTTGATAGGAACCTAAAGATTCAATCTGGTTTGACATTCCATTGGCCACTCCGCAGATACGGTGGGTAACTTCAGGCATCCGAGAGGTACTTTGGTAGCCTCAAGGACGGTGACAGGGAAGTTCTTGTTTACCCAGACTTGCCATTGCTGTTGTTCCAGACCGTGAGACCCGGCAGGAGGATGAGTATAGCGTCGTTCTAAACTAGCTTTAGAAGTGTACGTGTATATGACTCTGCCAGAGGGTTGTCATAGTCAGTGGGAGCAGCGGATGCATTGGTGGACAGGTGGCTTATGTTTATTTATAGACTAAAGCAGATATAGCGGAGATAGATCATCTATTTCTGATGTGACAGTCATAGGTTTGACTTCATCAGAATAGGGATGGATCTGTTGAGAAGGTTGTAGGGTGTGATGTCATGGAATTTGGATGACATACACAGAATAGGAAAAGAAACTCCTATACTACGATCGGTTATACTTTGGTCGTCATACAGTGGTTTCTCCACATGGGATTTGGACATTATATCAGACATACTGGTTACTAGATCTATGGTTTTAGATCTAGATTTGGGTGGTTTCCCAATTAAGGGTACTTAGACAGCATTCTAAGAGTATTTAGAATGGACGACTCCTGGCACGGTAGTGTACCTGCAGGTGATGGAGTGACCCTCCCTAAAGGTGTCTTAAAGACTAAAGGGGAGAGGGATGTGCATGATTGGCAGATCACTTGCTTAGGCAATTGATTCGATCATGAGATGTCAAGTACCACACCAGATGTTGTTCTTGCACTAGATGCAATAAGTTGATATTGATCCTATCATTGAGAAACAGTCGGAAGCAGCTTTAGAGCATAAGTGGATGTTCTAGGTATATGATAACGACAACCTCATTCGGGAGACGGTTATCATTCCAGGCTTCCAAGGTGACATGGACGACAAGGAGGTTGTCAGAGTTATAGTTTTTCATTCTGACGAGGGGCAGTATTTTCGACAGGTGGTCCAAGGCAATACTGAGGGAGGCATGGCGCAGGATACTGATTAAGTTCAGTTGTCGATACAGTCTAAGAAGTTTGTATTTGGAGTTCATTTATGAGCTAGGTCCCATCAGACATCCAGACACATTCTAAGACAGGTATTGCTCATTTCGGAAGATGGCTTTCTCTGCGAACATGAGATATAGAGAGACATGGAAAGAAACATCAAAGCGGATCCACTCACTGAGGCTATTCCTCGAACGCAATAGTTTCGCAAACTGGCTTTATGAGACTGGCTAGTAGAGGAGTTGGGTGTTCGGTATCACACGGGCTGTGAGTATGCGACATCGCAATAATTAGCCTTGAGTGCAAGTGGGAGATTGTTGGAGATAGTGCCCTCAGAGTCAATTATTGGATCACAGGCACGTGATTGCAATGATTGAGGGAGGACCTGTCCCAGCAGAACAGTCTTACTCGAGATGATAGTATGCTATCTGGTTTATCTTTATCATCGTGTACTGTTTTAGGTGACCTGACATGTCGCTATTACACGTTGATAGAGCCCCTAGGATTCTTGCTTGACCACCAGCAGTATGAGGGCGATCATATAAGTGGGAGCTGGGGTCTATAAGCACATCCTTAAAAGGTCCCTAGTCGTGGGAGTTTCGAGACAGGGCATCGATACTCCAGAGTAGACTAGTGTATACAGTCGAGACCCCGACGAGGGGCGGTGGCCGGTCTCACAAGCCATTGGTGTCAGTTGGATCACCTAAGATGTATACAGGTGCTCATTAGGTTATGAGTACACCGGACAGGACTCGCCGGGAACATGCTAGTTGGTCTTATACCAGACGTCAGATAGCAGTTCCCAGGTGACATGTGTACAGGTTAGTTCATCGACCTGAGGATCGTCATTTGTCTCATGTGAGTTCCCACTGTACTTTGATTACTACCCTACCACGCTCAAAGGAGACGTGCAAACAGGTTTTAGTTGGGTACAGTCCCGAGCCACATGGAGGCAGTGAGCGGATCTTCAGGGGTTCGTCTCTCCCGGTATTGGGGGTGAGGTCGCGCTGTGTCTAGGAGAGCCATTACACGAAGCCCTCGGTCGAGGCAGGAGATTTACTGGTAGGTATTCCAGTAGTATCTCAGGGTGTTCTGGGCTACACTCCGACACGACTTGTACCGCTTTTGGGGGTCTGACTTTTACCAACCCCCTAGGCCCGCCATGCGATGCTCATAGACGAACGGACCGGACTGTACGGATATTGTCACTGACAGGCTCAGTAGGGTGTCAGGATGAGTTCGCTCATCGACGTCCCTTTTGGTCAATACCTGGTAGCCCGTTACGTATTGGCTTATACCTCTGACGTGCTAGCGGTTAAATCCACAACCAAGGTGTTGACGAGTCTTTAGAGTCCCCCACATTCTGTTGCTCAAGTTTTCGGGCGAAAAGCTGTAGAGGCCGTATGGAGATATGGCAGGTTTCGATCAAATACGTGCGGTATTGCACGGATCATGATCGGACAGATAATACTAGCCGGCTTTGGTTTAAGCCGGATCCTAGTATAGTACAGTGTAGATTTTGTCTCATTACATTTGTATTTCGGTCGGAATACAAATGCGGGTGTGTATACACAGTATCGGGGTTTTCCTGTAATTTATTACGGGACCAGTTTTCTGGAGTTGCCAGTTTGCTTTCCGTTTCGGCCATATTTCTTTGTATCGTTCATTGGCCGAAGATTGGTGGAGGAGGGCTTATTTGTAATTGTTCAAATAAGCATTTGTGGAGGGTGTTATTTGCACATTGTTGCTTCATGATGAGTGTAGCCTTCATTTGACTTCATAACCTCATCATGGCTTGACTTTTGTGTATGATGATGGAGGGACATGATGATGGGTTTGAGTGTTGGATTTGCTTGTGATCATTTCTTCATATCATTACTTTTCTCTCTCTTCCTTGCATGGTGAGACCCCCCTTGGACTTTTGCCTCACTCATATTTTTCTCATTCTCCCCTCTCTCCCATTCTAGTATGGCCGGCCAAGCCAAGGGGTGGGCTGTCCAAAATTGTAGTGGGGAATTTTTGCTCTTTTGATGCTACAAAATTCCCAAGTTCATCCACAAAAGGTTTTGATCTATTTCCTCCACCAAATGGCAAACTCCTAGTAACCCCAAGAGACAAAGAGCACTACACCATTCTACAACAAACCTTGGGCACGTCGGCTCGCCAACTTCGTGCCCGAGTTGCCTCGGTATAGAGGTGGGAGCCCGTAAAAGAAGCCGGCGGCGTGGTGCCCTTCCGGCGACGAGGTGGAGACCGGAGTTTCCGCGGGAGATCGGGACGACGACGAGAAGACCGGAGGACACGGATCAGTCGGTATATCTCTCTTCTCCTTCTTGAAGTTAGCTAGGACTAGTTAATGGCCCGATCCGGGTTTTAGTGCGCGGTGGTGCCGGTTTGCTAGTTTGCAAAATTAAAGTTTTTTGCTTCCGCATTTTTGGCGTCGGATTGACGGCCGGGGCGCCGCCGTGCACTTACATTTCCAACCCTTTTTCTAGTTGCTAGTTGTAGGTTAATGGTTTGATCCGGATTTTAGGCATACGATAGTGCCGGTTTCTAGTTTGAAAAAATTTCGTTTCCGCATTTTGGCCTCGGAAAGACGGCCGGGGCGCTACCGTAGACTTACAACTTGAGTGCCAAACATCGACACTCGAAAATATCATGAAAACCGTGTCCATCAGCGACACAAAATCGTCATAAATCTCGGGCTTCGTCGCTCCGGATCGGGCCAAATCATCTGATCGCACAACTACGGTCGGTATCCTCCGGATGTCCGCCGCTTCAAATATCACCGGTCGGTAGTGCTCCCATGCCGGGCTCAATGCCTTCTCGATACGTCCATCTTGTCTGGGGGTACCTCACCGGGTCCACCATGTACCCACATACGGTGCATCCCCCTCCTCGAATCGGGTATGTGTACGCACGTGGCTCAAGAACTGAGGAAACTCATGTGGACGCCACACACATCATGTCACGAGAAAACCGCAATTTCTATTTAAAAGTTAATATAAGTTATATGAAATTCCTTTGCTGTTTACCCCAAATCCAGAAATCTTATGAATACGGAAATCTCCAAGAGAATCACAATATATGCAGTATACATTGAGGTAATAAATACCGTCCCAAAGCCAACGATCAATGCATAACAAGAATGTACGGACGCAAATTCATGTGGTATTCTAAGTAAGTGATACAATGTCTACACTAGCATTTTAAGATTATGAATGTAAAACAATGCTACATCTATAGATTATCAGATTATATGGATGGAGTAAAGGTTCTCTAGTGTGTACGTGGCATGTCAATTATCGATGATGATGTGTGTGAGCCAGCAAGTAAGTGTACGTGCAACATACGTATCATCGGTAATGGTGCTGGTGTCCTAACAGACGAGCACATAGTTGTTAATTAAGACACATGTATAAATGAAATGCAAAGAGAACAACATGAGTATAACGGAAAATGAATAGTAAATGCAACATTATAGAATATACATATCTTTATACGAGTCACGAAGTTTTAGTGTTTGAAAAAGCACGAATCATGGTTTTTAGAAAAGTAGGGGCTACGGTGTTTTTGAGAAAAGATATGTCCTTTGAAAATCTGTAGCGTGCCTCGGATTGTATTTTGAAAATACTCATGATTCGTTAGTTTTGAAAATAGGTATGACTCGAGCCTAGTCTAGCATCTACTTAATATTTAAGAAACTAACTAAAAGCTAAACTAAAACCTAGGTCAAGTAGTGGAAGACTATACGTATCCGAGTCGATATATCTAGTAGTTGGCGATCCAGCCCCATATCATCACATACGGTTACGACATCCTCGAGTCAAGAGTGTGGATCAATCATCATATATACCTCGTACGGTAATATCCATCATACGGCATCCTCAAAATCGAGGGTGCGGGTCAAATATCATATATATATCATCATTTATACGGTATCATTCATCGTACTATGTCAAAATCATAGGTACGGATCAAAGGTCTCGTACAATCTATTATATCATCGAATCACATGTTATCGCATGTATGAATACATATCATCCAACGATCCATCATATACAATATCATGACTCAACCACATAACAAAATCCTACGGCATCATGCTCGATCATATCGACTCATCTCCAGATATTATATACCATCTTCATCACACATGTATATGTATATATATATATACATATATATATATATATATATAAACCTACACACATACATATATATATATACATACACATATACATACAAAATCAAGTGTGCGTGTGTGTGACAACATGTAACCTGCGATTCGCTACCAAGGTAATCTCCTATGGATAGGTCTTCCTAGATTAACCAAATCTAATCTAAGGTCTTCTAAATATCCTATTCGCTAAGTATCCAATATCGCATCCAAACTTATAATAATATAGTAATACCCTATTCTACGGTTGCGGGGGTGATATATGCCATACACCCGACTTCCCCCATAGATATACATCTACTCACCTCGATCCTTGCTTGCCGAAGTCGATGACGCCACGCTCTCCCTTTTTTCCCGAATTCCACACGAAGGTACCTACATTTCAAATGTGTCGTATCGTAAACACGAATCAAATACCAAAAACCAAATGTGCACATGGAGTCCATATAGGTTAAACCTACGGCCTACGTATGCAAGAATAACCAACAACTCTCGATATCGACGTACGAACGTCAACCGACCGAGATAAAACACAATTACTAAACCCAAAGTCATTAAAAGTAATAAAACCAAATCAGCAACTCAAGAAAACACCTCCAGATTTTGCTACAGGTCAAATTAGCCAATTTTGCATATGTGGAGGGTCTAATTAACAGCAATACGAGCCATGGACCAAACACGAACCCCATCCATCACCCCCAGGCCACAAATTGCGGCCAAAAGCATTTTATTTGCGGCCAAGTTCTCAAGTTATGGTCTTGGGTCTCTAGGGTAGCTTCTAGGTTGCCCGCACGACTCACTGTAATCGCTATAAAATTTTCAGGGTTCCCGGGTTACAGCAGATCTCTATATATCCACACAAATTCCATAAAATCCAATATCGGCCAAGTTCAAAATTCATGTCTTGGGGTTACACTCTGGTTTAGATCTTAAAATACCAATACTACATGGGTTTATTCACTATCTAAGCCTCAAGTACACCTTCACCATCCAAAATACTCCCAAATCCTCATCTTGGAATTTCTAACACCACTAATCTATACAAGTTTAGTTCTAATACACTATAGGATATAAGGATAACTCATAACTTAACTTGGGGTGTGGGATTTACCTCCTAAAGCAGTTGAAGAAGTTTCTTGGGTTGCTTAAAGTGTCCAAAATTCCAACTTGATGCTTCCAAGGTGTTTGTAGTAAGCTTGGGATCATTTTTTGTCAAGAGAGATGAGATTTTGATTAAGTTTAGGGTTGATTTGTGGGGGGTGTAGTAGAGGTGAGGGAGATGAAAAAAAGAATGATGAAGAATGAGAAATGAAATGGGGAGCCATGGCTAGGGGAAAAAAACCTTTCTCTCTCCTTGCCCATACCTCTTGTCCCCTCACTCTCAAAATATCTCACATTTAAATTTCCATTTTCTTTTTGTTTTTAAAACAAAATCATATATAAAGGCAAATGAGGAAATTTAGGCCATGGTTCAACAAATAAAATGTAATAAGTCTCATGCAACATGGTATGTTGCATGTCACATGCATAAACAAAATTAATGCACAATTAATGAAATATTAATCGAGTTTAGTATATAATTAGTTGTATAAGTAAATTATGAAATACCCAAATCGACCTAACACCCTCAAAATCAATAATCATATTAATTTTTTCAAATATTTTCCGAATTATCGGTATATAGTTATACCATATCATTTAAAACTAATCTCCATATTTTAAAATATTCATAATATTTATTATTTTAATTATTTGAATTCCTAACGATAATATTTTATTTTCTGAAATGTTACAATCTTTCCCCGCCCTTAAATAAATTTGGTCCCCGAATTTAAATTTAAACTCCCCAAATACTAAAACATTTCAGTAAAATGATCAAATCGTCGGAGCTCCGAAATCATGACTACCCAAAACATATCATAGAGCAAAACATGCGCATGAAAACGAGTGCAAAATCTCGAAATCGAAGCTCCGTCAAGTGTCACCCCATCCTGGGAGTTAATGTGAAAACACTAGTGTCGAAATCATTACGAAAATCACTTAGGATATAATTAAGATTATAACGTATGTATAGTACGCATCTCGTGAATTTGTCAAAACATCCAAACAGAAATTCATGCAGAACCTTTTTGAAATCGCCGTGCGATGTGCGTATCACGGCATAAGTGGCGGACGTTCATCATAAGGAAAATAGCAATATATATATATATATATATATCCTTTGTTTAACATATACGTTCCGCTTTTTGAAAATGATTTAGAAGAGCTTCCTTCGTAAAGTTTCGTGTCATTATGGACACGTAAGAAAATATTGAGACTATAGCTCCTTTTTGGAAATCCCCTCGGCAATTATCGATGCATGCGAAATACTCAGGTACTGTCCTCAGACCAGTCCTGTTCGGGTACTAAACCGTATAGTATATCAGTTATGAAAACATGATGCTCAAAAGGAAATCATCCCAACAATGTAAACAAAGAATACCACGTGCGTCTGGTGCGCACGGAAATCGAAACCAAATACAGGTGCCATAAATGAGTAAAGAAACAAAATCAAGCGCAACGGGTCTGCACGAAAACATTTGTCCGGTGCAACGGGTGCGCACGACAACAATATCAGGTGCATCTGATATGCACAAAGAATCTCGATTAAGTGCATCTGGTGTGAACAAAATCACATCTAGTGCGCCAAGTGTGCGCAAGAATCCAAATCAACTGTACAAGGAGCACGAAAAAAAATCGAATATCATAATCGAAATCGACTGTATACAACATACATCAATCCAAATCAGGTATACCATGGTATATAAACTCGTAAACGTGTGCATCTATGAGCACAAAACCATATCAAGTACTAAAAGCTCGTGTAAACTACGCCGAAAGTATAAATCAAATCATATGCTCACTATACGTATGAAATCAAAATCATACATCTCTTAAAGCATAAGATTGAAATCGAGTGCAATAAATATGCATGAAAGCAACAATCGACACAACTGATATATAAAATACGGATCAAGTGCAACTGTGGTGCACATAAAAAATATCAATCATAAAACGAAATCCTCAAAATACTAGAATCAAAGACAACAGAAACGTCATATCCGAATCACCGAGTCACAAAGCATAAATAATTGTCGTCGATGTGCCCCTTCTTCAAAGTCGGAAGGTGTCGGTGCATCTAAAGCTGGAAGAGCAAGAGTATCTACTTGCCTCTTGCCTATAGTCTGACATCTTCTGCTCTTAGATCCTTGTTTTTCTCTGCGAATTACCAGTTACATGACTCCTCGGCTCAACAGCCCGATACGGAGTGATGACGGAAACGGTCCAGTTATGGCGCTTCTCTGAAGATCTTTTGACCAGTTGACATGGTCATTCCTAAAGTATCTCATCAATGATGGCAGTCTCTGGTATACTGAGTGTGCGCGATACAATCGATCCTGGTTCAAGTCTTTATCGTGTAGTATTCCAGGAAGATTCTGTTCGGGGTCTCCTCTCGATCTTATCACTGGAAGTACGTCCGCATCCCACACCTCTGCGCGCGTAACAAGTCTCTGAAACCAACGGAGTGGAACGTCATTTCGTCAAGATCTCGTATGAACTTCTTACTCCGCTTACCTTCGGTACAGTCCAATTCGGAATTATCTCTTCATAGATGTGTGGACTGCGCTGCAGCTGACTATTGTTATATCGGAAGTCTCCTTCGAATCTATGAACTCGGCATCTCTAATATCCAATAGTGGGCATCCGGCCAATTACGTCCTCGGGAACTCATCCAAGTCATCGGAGGAATATGCTTCATTCTTCCGTTCTCGATCGACTCACAACATATCTGCGTGAGGTCCATCTATCCGAAGCTGTAGGGTTACTAGGCACTCTAATAAGGTTCTACAAGGCATCAACCATGGCCGATTAAAATTTTAGCCGTGACGAATAACTCTAAACAAGATCTTTGCTAGATAATTAGGGTAACACATGCTAGTAATAACAATTATCACTAAGTGAATTCGAAATACAACCTTTGTAGATCGGTCCTTCACTTCTTAAGCTCCTTGTAGTAGTCCCTTCACTGCGATCATCGAACACCTGGACTCTCGGACATCTCCATGAGAAAATTGCAATGGTATTGCTTGAAGTCTTCGAGGCCGAAGATGATCTACGTCGAGGAAATACTAACTCAAGCTTCTACTTCACTAACTAGAGAACTAGTGAAGCAAACACCCTAAACTAAAGTTCTAGTCTGGTAGAGGATGATGAAATAGGAAATGGGTGCACTTTAGAATTTCTTTTCTCACTTTGTTTCTCTCTCTTTTTCAAACCCTAGAAAGAAATTGAAAGAGGATGAAGATGAGCTCAAAATGAGAATGAAAACTAATCAAGAGAGAGAGAGAACTAACCATGGTGAGTGAGTATAATATACTAACTCATGTAGAGACTTAATCATGGCTATGTTTGATGGTTAGGTTAACAAAAATCCAAAGTAAAAACAAACTTAGTGGACTTTAGTCAATGCATCCACAAGCTTCCATAAGCTTCATGCATTTTCTAATTTTCCACTAATTTTGTAATTACTTTAAATAAATTAAACCCAACATAACAAATAGCATGGTGTAAGTCTCATACACCCATGAATGTTGTATCAACAACCATGATACAAAAAGAAAACACATTTTAATATATATCACATATATATTAAGTTGTGCACATGTGAGAAAAACAAATGCTTAAGTGAACCAATGTTAGTTAATGTAAATTAGTATATCACATATACAATTATACACTAAATTATTAAATCAACACTTGACTTAAAAATCCGGTTATATCTCATATAACCGACTAACACAAAATGTACCAACTTATCGAATCAACACTTGATTCGATAACCCGGCTATATCTCATATAACCGGCCGATACAATAGTCGCGAGAATAGAATACGGTATCACATACACGCATTATTCTCGGTCCCGCACATATCACATATACGCTCCTATTCGTTTTTCCTGTGTAAAACCTCTATGTAGGACTCTAAAGACTCGTCAATACGCCGGCAGTTGGTGATGATCATATCAAGCACCCAAAAGCCATCAGCGGTACTAGCTGGACGTAACGGCTACCCGGGTATTGAGCGATCAGAAGATCATCAAGCAAGCCCGCTCCAACTCCTGCAAAAAGCCTGACAGTGACACTATCGTACAGTCCGGTCTCCTCGTCTGATATGTTGCATATAAAGTCTAGGGGTGATAAACGTCAGACCCCAATAACCGATAATTCATGCCGATACGAGGCTCATAACAGGTCGAGAAACTACTCGTAACACTTACCAGTAAATCTCTAAACAAGCCCTGGCCAGGGACTTCCCTGTTATGGCCAATCGAGCATAGCGCAACATCAACCCCCAATACCGGGAGAGACGAAACCCCTTCTATCGCTCATTGCCTCCGTGTGACTCGGGACTGTACCCAAAAACCACCGTTTTGCACGCCCTCTTGGACGTGGCAACATGGAAATCAAAGCACAGTGGGAATCACAGAAGACTCTATGACGATCTCGGGTCTAGAGACTAACCTGTACCAGTGTCACCAAAGAACTGCCATCTGACGTAAGGTATAATACCATCTGGGAGTTCTCGGTGAGTCCGTCCAGTGTACCCAGTCTCCACTGAGCACCCGTATATCATCAATGATGTCAAACACCAATGGATATGGGATCATCCATCGCCCATCTACATGGGTCGAGAAGGTATGCGCTAGTCTACTCTGGTATATCGATGCCTCGTCTCGATACAACCACGACTAGGGACCTTGAAGGATGTACTTATGGACTACCATGTCCCCACTAGTATGATCTGCATCATAGTCCAGGTATTGAAGTACACATCCTAAGGGCTTTACCAACATGTAACAGAGAGATAATCAGTATACACGATAAGGAGTAACCAGATAGCATACTATCATGTCGAGCAAGAAAGTTCTCCCTATATATGTCCAAGAATCCACTACAATATACATCTCATGTATAATAATGGCCTCTAGGGCATGCATATAACTAACAATCTCCTACTTGCACTAGGGTCATCTGATAACAGTGGTTGTAGTATCTCATACTCAACCATCCCATAATAGTCTCTCTCTGGGAAAAAGCCTTTGTGAGTGGATCCGCCGTGTTGTCCACTGAGTCTACTCTCCTGACCTCGATCCCCTGGAGATCAACCATCTCCATGATCAGGTGGCACTGCCTTAGAATATGTCTGGATCACTGATGGGACGGACGTTCCTAGGCATAATCCACAACTCCATTGTCACACAATGGTAGGAACGAAGTTCATCTCATGAACTAATATACACCCAGACTGCCTCTTTTGTAGCATCTTAGGTAGCGATGTATCTAGCCTTTATCGTCTAGTATGCCACGGTATCTTGCTTGGAACTCTTCCAACATACCGTCAATCCATTGAGGGTAAAGACAATGCCTGTGACTGACATTCAGTCGTCCTTATCATCCTGGAACCCTTCCAGTGATTCTCCCCAGGATCAATTGATACCATCTCACTACAGCTAGTGAGTATCCTAACATCCAATTAGATCCATCTCATAGATCCAAAACCCAGGATTTCGGAGGTATCGCTTTGATCCTGTATGGAGAATCCTTGTGATAAGCGGAGATTGACCGAGCGTAGCATAGGAAACTCCTTTCCTATCAAGAGTATGTCATCCACGTACTCTATGAGGATCACAACAATACTCTCTGCTACCTTTTTGTATATACAAGGTTCATCTACCATTTTGATGATGTCAAACTCTTTGACAAACACATCAAAACAGACGTTCCAACTCCGCGAAGCCTTCTTTATCACATAAAACATCTTGCACACGTTTCCGCTGCTCTCATTGTCTATGAAGCCTTCTGACTGTGTACTTATAGACTCTCTCATCTAAAACATCATTTAGAAAAGCAGTCATGATACCTAACCGCCAGATATCGTAGTCATGGTATGTAGTGTTAGTTATATGTATGCCCTAGAGGCCATTACTATACATAGGATGTATATTGTAGTGAATGCTTGGACATATATAGGGAGGACTTTCTTGCTCGACATGATAGTATGCTATCTGGTTGCTCTTTACCTTAACGTGTACACTGATTGTCTCTCTGTTACATGTTGGTAAAGCCCTTAGGATGTGTACTTGACTACCTGGATTATGATGCGGATCATACTAGTGGGGACATGGTACTCTATAAGTACATCCTTCAAAGTCTATAGTCGTGGGTGTATCGAGACGGGGCATCGATATACGAGTGTAGACTAGCGTATACCTTCTCGACCCATACAGATGGGCGATGGATGATCCCATATCCATTGGTGTTTGACATCAGAGATGATATACGGGTGCTCAGTAGAGACTGGGTACACTGGACGGACTCGCCGAGAACTCCCAGATGGTATTATACCTCACGTCAGATGGCAGTTCTCTGGTGACACTGGTACAGACTAGTCTGTTGACCCGAGATCGTCATAGAGTCTTGTGTGGTTCCCACTGTGCTTTGATTTCCATCTTACCACGTCCAAGAGAGCGTGCAAAACGGTGGTTTTTGGGTACAGTCCCGAGTCACATGGAGGCAATGAGCGATAGGAGGGGATTCGTCTCTCCCGGTATAGGGAGTTGATGTTGCGCTGTGTTCGATTGGCTATAACAGGAAATCCCTGGCCAGGGTTGCTGAGATTTACTGGTAAGTGTTACCAGTAGTTTCTCGAATTGTTATAGACCTCATATCGACACGACTTATCGAGCTATTGGGGTCTGACGTTTACCACCCCTAGGCGAGATATGCGACATATCAGACGATCAGACCGGACTGTACGGTAGTGTTACTGGTTGGATTCACAGGAGTATGAGCGGACTTGCTCGTCGATCTTCTGATCGCTCAATACCCGGGTGGCCGTTACGTTTAGCAGACCGCTTGCGGCTTGTGGGTGCTTGATATGATCATCACCTGCTGCCGGCGTATTGACGAGTCTTTAGAGTCCTACACAGAGGTTTCCTGGCTCAAGCGAAAAGAAATAGGAGCGCATATGAGATATGTGGGGGACCGAGAATAATACCAGTATGTGATACTGTATTCGATTCTCGCGATGTGACATTGATCGGTTATATGCGATATAGCCGGGTTATCAGATCAAGTATTGATTCGATAAGTTGTTTCTATTGATACCAGTCGGTTATGTGCGACATGACCGGATCATTGAATCAAGTGTTGATTTAATGATTTAATGTATAATTATATATTTGATATATTACTTTGCATTAACTAGTATCGGTTCACTTTGAATGGATTTTCTCACTCGGATGTGCGCATTGTATATGCGATATAATTTTGTGCACATGTTTGTATCATGTTTGATGATGCATGCTATATTGGTTAAGTGTAAAGATTAAACCATGGTTGTGAATGGTTAGGGTTTTGTTTTCTTTTTCATTTATTTATTTATTATTTAGTTATTCATTTGGAAAAAGAAAAAGGGTGAGAAAAATGGTGGCATTCTTTTAATCTTTCATGAAGCTTCATGAACACTTTGATTATGTCACCATTTTTGTCTCATGCTTAACCCTAACCACTCCACTAACCCTTGTTCACTCTCTACACTTTACTATGGTTACCTTTATGATAAGAATTATTATTCTTTTCTTTTCTAATTAATCTTATCATAACAATCTTCTTCTTCTTCCTTGAACTCAAGAAGAAAACCTTGCACTTCATCAATGGTGGATTGATGAAATGAGTGAGAAATCCAATTCTAAAGTCTACCCACTTCCTATTTCTTCATCCTCTACCTCTTGCCAAGTAGTAGAGTGTGTTTCCTTCACAAGTTTTCATGGCTTGGTGAAGGTGGAGCTTGATCTAGCGATGCTTCGACGTAGATCATCTTCGGCATGGACATCGACGACCTAGCTCGCCTATTCTTCGATGAAGCCGACGCTAGAGCCCGGGATTTGTTTTGGACAGCGAGAGCACTTCATTGCGGAGCTATGGAGGTGGAGCACCGAATCTACAAAGGTTGTATTTCCGTTTCCTTTTAGTTAAGATGTTAACTAGTTATGTTTCGCCTAGTTTTCTAGCCAACGATCCGTAGTTTAGGGTTTCTCGGCACCGTAAATTTTGAAATTGGCATGGTTGATGCCTTGTGAGACCTCATTAGGGTGCCTAGGAACCCTACAGTGGTATCAGAGCCTAGCTAGAGCCTTTGGCGAAGTCTAGACGAAGTTTGGAATCCGAACGAACCGAAACCCTAACTCCATAGATGCTCTCTGTACATTTTTTTAAAAATGGGTTTTTTCATTATTAAAAATATGCAGAAAAATCAGTAGGTGTTTTTAAGAATTACTGTGCAATTCGATCGGCTAAATCGTTTAAACTGCGGCGGAACCGCGGCATGAGCAGTGCTCATGCGGCGGTTCCGCGGCTAAGTAGCCACGTCATCTTGTGTAATCTGCACAGTAATTCCTAATTCTTAGTGCTGTATTTTCTGGGATATTTTAACATTTACTCCACAGTTGAGCATTCTGGGTTTGATTTGGGGATTCGGTGTTTTGATCGGAGTATCAAATTTTGTCTGTGTGGCTTTTCGGATAAATTTTAGAATATGTTAAAAAGTTCGACCGGATATAAATACCCAATTTTTCCCCTGTCGGGAAATTTCCAAGTGTTGGATTTTTCCGTAGTTTAACGACGTTCTAAGTAGTGCAAGTAACTTGATGGACCCTCTAGAAGACAACAAACCTTAACTCGATTATGTGACCGTCTTGAACTGCCCTTTGAACCTTCGGGTTTGGGGCAGTACGGCGTGCTACATGTGAGGCGTTGGCTTGACCCTTCTACGGCTGGACCGTTGGTACTGAGGCACGAACTGAATATTGTTAGACTTATTTCATGTGTTGATCTGTATCGGGAAAACTTGGGTGTTTGACTGTTCGATCGAAAAGTTTAACATTTTCTATTTATCTGGAATGGGATACAATAATTGGAATTCACAAGAAGTTATGAGATAACGGAATGAATATTATAAACGTAGCAGTTTAGTCTCACTTGATCGGTTGCCACAGAATTTTTATGTGATCAAAAGTCCGTCGCAATCACGTAGCGTACGCGGATACTCGCCGGGTAAACTTAATAGACAGCCTCACTCCATAGCCCCGACCAAGTGACTGTAGGAGAACCCCGTTGCCGAAAGCATCCGTTCGGGTGCTCACGGCAGCGGTGTTCCGCCTTGGTGCACTTTGTCGACGGCTTCGGGGGTGCGGCCGCCTACTAAAGTTTGCGACGAGCATTCGATCAGAATGTCGGGAATCCTGTTGATTTGCCCGACTTGATATTAAAAAGTGTTTTCGATAATGAGACTAAAATGCGGGGTTTATAATTGTTAGGCATGCGATGTCTAAAGAATTCATTTGATCAGGCATACGATGTCTGAGGGGGTTGCGGATTCCAGCTGTTGTAGTTTTACACTTTCTTTTCTGTGACCGTAAGTGTAATATGTGATATCGCCGGTTTCGTTGCTATATGTCAACGACAATTAGGATACGCATATTTGCTTACGTTGATGACATGTGATGTTATGTGTTGCTGGATATGTTATATTGGATCGTCGTGTTTGAATAGCCGGGGGTTTTTATGTGAGATGAGTGTTTTTCATTTTCATTCATGTAAAAACTTGTACGTAATATTCTTTTATTGGGGCACTTCCAGGTTGCGGAAGATGTCACCTGATCAGTCGAAAATATTGCATATTTTAGCCGGCAATTTCCTCATCATTTGCATTCATATAGAAGTGTTTGGTATCCGTATTTCACATATTAGCAAATCTATCACAGATTATCAGATTACATGTACTAGACCTTAAAACCGGCATTTCTAGGGAAATTGACTGCATTGCATGGCATCGCAATATTTCTATATGTCGCAACCCGTGTTTCGAAGTCTGTGCAGGAAAAGGAAAGCTTGCTCGAACATTACACCGCTCAAAAGATACGTCAACTCACTAATTTCAAATCTGGTATCAACCCAAAGGAGAAATCACAAATCAACATATCATATAAAGCTCCAAATGGAAGTACAAGACAGCACCTAAAAGACCAAGGCCCAAGCCCCTCAAGCAGCCGCGGCATGGGCTTGCTAATGCCACGGATCCGCGGTTGAACCAAGGTGTTAGCCTCTCAATTTTAGTGCAAAATTCCTGTTTCAGGGCCTACAGTTCAGAAATGCATCTCAGTTTCTAGAAGACTCCAGAGGTTTCTGCCAGATCAGCAAACTAGGGTTTTCTAAGCTTAAACCCTAAGCTAGCTCCTAACAAACTCCTTCTAGAAACTCCTCAACAAACTTTTGGAGGGAAAGGGAAGTTCAAACTTAGACCTAGGGTTTGGGTGTTCTATAAATAAGACCCTAGGCTCACTAACTATTCATCTTAGAAAAATCTTGGAAAAATAAGATCATCAACCCATTTTAACCATTCTCCTTCTTCATCTCCTTCTTCCACAAGTTTAGTGAGAGAGCTTGTAGGAAACCCTAACCCTAATTCCAATTGAGATCAAGAATCCCGAGTACCCATTAAGCAAGAAGCACTACAACCTTTAGGAGCGGAGCCGATCTTCAACGGAGCAAGCGATCCGAGCCGATCCACGACTCACGAAGCCGAGCGACGCCCGATCAACGATTTAGATTCTTCCTCTTGTAGTTCTTGAAGCGAATGTAATCAAAATTGTTGAGATAAATAAAGGTGATATTCTTTTATCTTGTTTTCTTTAAATTCTGCATCATGATATCTTTACAATTTGTGAATCTTTTCTGTGTGGTGATGTGTGAATAATACTCCGCTCGTCGAGGAGTCGAGACGGTTAATAGAATGATGATGTAACATAGCTTTAATCGATTCTTGAGTCCTACGAGTTTTGTAAACCCTAGCAAGTTCAAGAAACGATGACCCATTTCGTTTCGATGCTTTCTTGATTGACATCGATCGAAATTGGGGAGTCACGATCGTTTCTTGAATTTGGTAGAGGCTAGAAAAGGAATGATATCGACGAAAGAACAGGGGTTAAAAGATGAACCCTAGTTTCATCAAGAAAGCCCTAACTCTCGTCGATGATCATCGATCTAGTATCAATACTTCGAAGGACAAGAACATGATATCTTTAGATTACATCACGTCTATCGATCCGATCGATTCCTACGAGCCTCTTTTAGATTCTTGACTTTTGATTGGAAATATTATCGATACACCGATTCTTGATTGTTTAACATTTTCTTGATTCTTGAATAGAATAGTGACACTTGAATATGAATCATTCTTGAATCATGTTTTCTTTTATTGTTGCTTAACTTTTCATTTCAAACGTATCAAAATACAAGTGAATCGTGCAATCCCTGTGGACGATCCGCACTCACTACAAACTACAATTGACACCGTAGTTTGATTGCGGTCAAAATAATTTTTGGCTGTGATTTCTTTACAATTTTCTACAAACACAACAGAAAATCTACCAGTCAAAATGGCGCCGTTGCCGGGGATCGCGCTAATTCATTTACATTTTTAGTTTGAAGTGAAAGAATTATTACATTCTACTTCTTGAAAGCAAAATTCGTACAAACTCTTATACGTGAGTTGTGATTTGATTGCAAGGTGATCTGGAGCATTCTGTGCTGTGGAAAAATTATTTGGGATATACCAGAGAGCTGAGGAAAGCAACAGAAGGCGGCTGTTAAAAAAATTGTGCACAGATTCCAATACTCAACCGCGGAAGCGCGGCAATAGAGGGAATACGCGGCGGAAACGCGGCCCCTTGGTGGGTTCTCTGCAAAATTTTTGCAGCAGGTAACTTCTTGCTCTCTCCCCTCTCTTCTTTTTAGCTCCAACTAACACTTTGCTGTAGGATTCTTTGCAAATAATCGCAGCGCCGCAAAAGCAAAATTAAATTTGTGCGTGATTTTGATTTCTTGGTTGTTTGCATTCTAATACGGAAATTTAAGGGGCACGGCCAAATCCAAATTAGGTGGGGATTTCATTACCCTTCCTAGGCCCCAAAAATCGCAAAACTTGCATCCACATTACCCTCATTAACTAAAAGAAATCTAGAGAAGACTCTAAGGACTGTCGCGCTCAATTAGGACAAGAGAAGGCCGTGGGTAATTCATTGCTTATCCGCGTTTTCTTGTGGTGCCTAAGGCGAGTGTGTCTAAGGCTAGTGGTTTTTAATTAGGCCCACTAGTTACGTAGTGGAGTACCTTCCCACTTACCTGGCACTTATCCGGCCACAGGGGGACAAAGAGGCAGTGGAGGATTCTATCCTGCGACTTGTCTTTTGGCAGTTAGGAGCGGTCTAGAGCCGGACCTAGGTGACCACTAGATTCTAGGGTTGTGTGCTGCATTTGTTTTGTCGCATCATTTTTTCAAAATCCGTCCCTTTTTCAAAAGCAATCACCGCATTCATTACCCCTAATTATAAGCCAACGCTGCCACTTGTACTAACCCATTTTAGTGCAAGATAGGCTGGACACGGGATTCTAGTGCCCGTTTATTCCGCGTACCCTTTATCGACTCTGAAGTCGATATTTCTCCATTTACCTCTTCTTTACCCACTACCACATCCACACCGATGGATCCGAATCCATCGAACTTCTTTAACCCTAATCTGCCGCCGTCCGTTGGTGCGCAGAATCCACCCCGCATTTCTATCCAGGAAAGATGCTATCCACATAGAGGTCCTCTTTCGACCTGCTTATCCACACCACCAGCCAATGGGGATAACTTTGAAATTAAGCCCCAGTATATCAATCTTTTACCCAAATACCACGGACTCGAGACTGAGGACGCTTACGTTTTCATTACCAAATTTGAAAACGTATGCGCAATGATGGGTACGTCACAACTTTCAGTGGATGCGATGCGTCTACGACTTCTTCCATTTACTTTGTGTGATATAGCCGAGAAGTGGCTGTATAACACTACCGCACATTCTATTACGAATTGGGAAGAATTCGTCGCTGCATTCCTTAAGAAATTCTACCCACACCAAAAGACAGCTCGAATCCGTAGAGAACTGAACCAATTTGCCCAGCTCCCTGCTGAACCATTCTCTAAATACTTTGAACGTTTCAAGGATCTATTGGTTCAATGTCCTCATCACGGCATCCCGAGATGGGAGCTTTGCCGAATCATATATGAGGGCAATAACCCTAACACTAAACAGAGCCTTGAAAATATGTGTCAAGGTACATTTATGACTAAAGATGATGGGGAAGCTTGGCGGTACTTAGAAGAGTTCGCTGAAAAATCACTACAGTGGGAGAGTGGAACCCAACCATTGAATAGGGGTGGCGTTCACCAAATAGATGTGTCCATAGGTGTTCGAGCTGAAATGGCAGCAATGCAAAAGAAGCTCGACACTATGGAACACAAATTTGCAGCAGCCTCCCTAAACCCACTGCCACTCCCCAAAACTGTTTGTGGGTGCTGTTCTGATCCATCTCATTTAACGGAAGAATGTCCATTAAACTCTGCGTTTCAAGGTCACGAGCATTCTAATGCTGCATTTCAAAGACCTAGAAACGATCCATATTCTTCCACGTACAATCAGGGTTGGAGGAATCACCCGAATTTTGCTTAGAACCAAAACCAATCTCAAAACACGGTTCCAAACACGAATAATTTTCAAAGGGTTCTTCCTCCACCACAACAGTAACCCCTTCAACTCACTCAGCACCCCTATCATTCACAAAATTTCCAAAACCAGGGCAACACTCCTGCACAGTCTAATCCTATGCAGTCCTGTTCTGACGAGTTCTCTCAATTCACTCAAACCATGAAATCACTTTTGTCAAATTTCATAGAGGTTTCGACTGAGGTTAGATCTTCCGTTAGTGAGATAAAGAAAAACTCAGCGTCCCAAGCTGAGAGTATCAGAACGATGGAAGCTGAAATCGCACGCCAAAAGCCGAAATGAGTGCGAGAGAAAAAGGGAAACTTCCCTCTCAACCCCTACAGAATCCTGGGCATTACAATGTAAATGCCGTCACAACGTTGAGATCGGGAAGAGTGCTGAACAATCATGTCGGGGAAGATATTGATAATACTGAAAATCATATCAACACCCCGGCTGAGTCCTTTCCACATACACACACTTCTCCTTCTGACCCTTCTTCTTCTACCAAACAACCTTCTAGCGAGCCTATTCTCCATTTCCCATTAGGCTCAACACCTTCACCCAACCTTTATAGTTCTCCACAGATGGTCCGCACACCTCCTTTGGGACCTCGTCTACCCCCCTTTCCTTCTCCTATGATGGACCCTGCGCTTATTGCGAAAGCTCCTTACCCGAACCGGTTAAGGGCTAACAGAACGAGTCCTCATATGGAGAAAATTATAGAAATGTTCAAACAGGTTAACATCAATATCCCTCTCCTAGATGCGATTCAACAAGTCCCCGCTTATGCGAAAATTCTTAAGGACTTGTGCACTAGGAAGAGGAAGACTCAAGTGCCGAAGAAGGTCTTTATGTCTAATAATATCAGCACTGCTTTTATACCCCAGCTTCCAAAGAAAAGAAAGGACCCAGGTTGTCCTACAATATCGATTTCGATTGGGGGTAAAAACATAAATCGTGCTCTTTTAGACCTTGGCGCAAGTGTTAACCTGCTCCCTTATTCTGTCTATGAGCAATTAGGGATTGGAGAGCTGAAACCTGCTCATTGCACTCTCCAGATGGCAGACCGATCTATCACCAAACCAAGGGGTGAATTAGAGGATGTGTTGATAAAGGTCGGGGAATTTGTTTTCCCTGTAGACTTCATTGTGCTCGACACACATCCTGTAGCAAACCCCCGGGGCCAAATTCCGGTGATTCTGGGTCGTCCTTTCCTTGCCGCTTCCAATGCTGTTATAAACTGTAGAAACGGTTCAATGAACTTATCATTTGGAAATATGACCATTGAACTAAACATCTATAAAGTTGGAAGTCAGCCATCAGAACCCTCTGCTCATATTTTAGATGTGTGCTCTGTCCATGAGATCGCTCCCGATAGTTGTGGAGCTGAGGATCTTTGCTTTACTGATCTCGATGACATTACCACATCTCTGTTTGACTTTGCACAAGATCTTAGTGAGGACACTTTACCTACACATGAGTCCTGCACTTCTGACTTTTCTCCACCCGAGTCTGTATCTTTCACAGGCTCTGAGCTTCTTTGTAGATCCAAAAATCAATCTATGATCCTTCCTTCTATCATTTCTCCACCCGAGTTAGATCTCAAAATTTGACCTTCTCACCTGAAATATGCATATCAAGGTGAGAATGAGTCTTTACCGGTTATCATATCCGCTTCTCTTGCATCAGAGCAAGAGAATGCCCTTTTATCGGTATTGAGATCTAACAAAGAGGCGTTTGGTTGGAGTATGGAGGACATCAAAGGGATTAGTCCCTTGATAGTTGAACATCATATACATGTGATGGATGATGCCAGACCGACCCGAGAACCACAGAGACGGTTGAATCCCGTCATGAAGGAAGCTGTCATGAAAGAAATTGTCAAATGCTTAGATAATGGTATTATATACCCCATCTCCGATAGCCAGTGGGTGAGTCCTATACATGTCGTTCCTAAGAAATCCGGCATCACAGTTATCACAAATGAGGCGAATGAGTTGATTCAGACACGCGCCCAAACTGGGTGGCGTGTATGCATCGATTATAGAAAACTCAACGCTGCTACAAGGAAAGACCATTTTCCTCTACCATTTATTGATCAAATGCTGGAACGCTTAGCGGGACGAGAGTATTATTGTTTTATGGACGGATACTCAGGCTACAATCAGGTCCCCATCGCCAAAAAGGATCAAGATAAAACCACTTTTACTTGTCCTTTTGGTACCTTTGCTTACAGTCGCATGCCCTTTGGGCTATGCAATGCTCCCGCTACCTTTCAGCGGTGTATGATGGGGATATTCTCTGATATGGTAGAGAATTTTTTGGAGATCTTTATGGACGACTTCTCGATTTTTGGAGACTCTTTTTCAGATTGCCTAGCGAATCTTGACGCTGTTCTTACTCATTGCAAAGAGAAGAACTTGACTTTAAACTGGGAAAAATGCCATTTTATGGTCCAAGAAGGAATAGTACTTGGACATGTCATTTCACAGAAAGGCATTGAGGTTGACAGAGCTAAGATAGATGTCATTCAAAGTCTCCCTCATCCCAAAAGCGTCAAAGATATTCGCTCTTTCCTTGGCCATGCGGGCTTTTATAGGAGATTCATAAAGGACTTTAGCAAAATTGCTAGACCTTTAACTCTTCTCCTGGCCAAGGATACGACCTTCCATTTTGACTCGGATTGCGAGACAGCTTTCGACTCACTTAAACACTCACTCACTTCAGCCCCCGTTTTATCATCACCAAATTGGGACTACCCCTTTGAGCTGATGTGTGACGCATCTGATTTTGCAGTAGGTGCAGTCTTAGGACAGCACATTGAAAAGATGCCACACGTGATTTACTATGCTAGTAAGACCCTGAATGATGCGCAAATCAATTATCCAACCACCGAGAAAGAGCTTTTAGCGGTTGTATTTGCATTAGAAAAATTCAGGCCTTACTTAATTGGCTCACCTATAGTTGTGTATACTGACCATTCTGCTTTAAAACATCTTCTGGCGAAGAAAGATGCAAAAGGTCGACTAATACGTTGGATCCTTCTTTTACAAGAATTCGATCTTGTTATCAAAGATAAGAAAGGATGTGAAAACGTAGTAGCTGACCATCTGTCACGCATCATTTCTTCCCCTGTGACCCTGCCGATTAATGACTCGTTCCCTGACGAACAACATTTGAGCATATCTGCTGAACCATGGTTCAGGGATATTGTGAACTATCATGCCACGGGACTAATACCGAGCGATTGGTCAAAACAGGACAAATGTCGTTTTCTTTCCCAAGTAAAACACTTTTACTGGGACGAGCCCTATTTGTTTAAATATTGTCCTGATCAGATCATTCGCCGGTGTGTCCCGAATGAAGAGTTCAAGAGTGTTCTTTCTTTTTGTCATGATCAGGCCTGTGGGGGTCACTTTGGTCCTAGAAAGACAGCGGAAAAGGTTTTGCAATGTGGATTTTATTGGCCGACCTTATTCAAGGACGCATTTGAGTATTGCAAAACCTGTACACAATGTCAGTATACGGGTAGAATATCCCAGAGGAATGAAATGCCTCAGCAACCCATCTTGGTTGTTGAAATATTTGATGTTTGGGGCATAGATTTTATGGGTCCTTTTCCCAACTCCTTTGGGAATTTGTACATTTTGCTGGCGGTTGATTATGTCTCCAAGTGGGTAGAAGCCATTCCATGTCGCACTAATGACAAGAAAGTTGTCATTAAGTTCTTAAAAGAGAATATCTTCTCGCGATTTGGACACCCACGTGCTATCATTAGCGATAATGGGACACATTTCTGCAACAGATCTTTCGAGACTCTGATGCGAAAATACTCAATCAACCACCGACTTTCTACACCCTATCATCCCTAAACAAGCGGGCAGGCTAAAATCTCAAACAGACAAATCAAACTTATCCTGGAGAAAACTGTTGCTAAAAATAGAAAACACTGGTCGACCAAATTGACGGATGCTCTTTGGGCATTCAGGACTGCATATAAGACCGACCTAGGAATGTCTCCATATAGGATAGTGTTTGGAAAAGCATGTCATTTACCCGTCGAGATAGAGCATAAAGCATTGTGGGCTATAAAGGAAATAAATTTTGATCTAAACCTTGCTTGCAACTTTCGGAAGCTGCAACTTAACGAGCTAAGCGAACTCCGCGATGAAGCTTATGATAATGCTGTAATCACAAAGAATAGGACTAAGGTTTTTCACGATAAAAGCATTTTAAGGAAAACATTTTTACCTGGTCAACAAGTCCTTCTTAATGATTCACGATTACACCTTCACGCGGGTAAGCTCCGATCTCGATGGAAGGGACCTTTTGTTGTGCGGTCTGTATACCCGCACGGGGCGGTAGAAGTTGAAAATGTTAAAAACGGCACTGTTTTCAAAGTAAATGGACATAGATTAAAGCCGTATTATTCCACTGACCCCACGGAGGAGCTCTTGTTCTTACAAGAGCCAGTTTATTTGGATTAAAATTCCTCCTTCTCACCTTCATGTCCAGTATATCATTGCATCATCTTTTGAATGAAGGTGAGTGAAAGATAAGTTTGGGGGAAGTTCTTCACTTATATATTTTGCCCCCACTAATAATTCCCCCCAGATTTACAGTTTTGTAGGTATAGCATTCGGCAACAGTGAGGACACTGTTGAAAACAAGTTTGGGGGAGGTTTGTGCTTATTTCTGCATCATTTGCATATCATCTGCATAAGCACAAAACATTTTTTTTAAAAATCTATAAAAATTGTAAAATTTTCAAAACCCATAAAAATTTAAAAAAATTTCAAATATAAAAATAATTTTAATATTTACACTTTTTTGTACATAAATAAGATAATGAAAGTTTAGATAGTGAAAAGTTACATCCATGAGATTAGAAAATTTTTAGAAAACTAAGAAAATTAGAAGTTTTCTTATACGAACTAGTAATAAGTAGTTATGAGCCGTTGTCCCAAGGGTTAGTAAGATGAAAGACGTCACTAATCTGAGGATAAAAATAAGTCTGAAAAATAGTTTCTATTCCGGAAGCCAAACATTTTGAACGTTGATACCCTGCTATTCGCACTTACACACGTCTTGAAGCCTGGGATAGTAGAGGATACCTTGAAATGCTCTTGTCTTAAAGCCAAAAGTATGAAGGAAATAAAAAGAAAAAAAAATGAATAAGAAAGTATAAAGTGGTGAGAAAAATGGACACTGGTTTTGTTATCACCGAGGGCAATAAAAATGTATAGCGAGGGTGCTTCTTCACGTAGTGCCCTAAGGCCAACTGGTCTGGGAGTCACTGCTATGCCTGAGGTGGTGCAAGACGAGGAAAATACACCAAGTAAGCAAGCACAGGAGTAATCGGTCGGTTAGTACCTCAAGAAGTATTAACGGTCGCATGAAAGTGTGTGAGCAATCTCATCTAAATATTCATTAATTAAAAAGTACTGAGGCTGATGGGCAAGAGTATGATAGCTTGAATTGAATTCTCCGGGTGTAGGGATGTCCTTTACACACACGCAGGGTTATATGATCGATGTTTGGAAGAAAGATAGGAATGAAGAATAAAATGATGTTTTATTGAGGGAGGACGTGATTTCTAACATCTTTTCATGACCATTAAGATAGGGCTCATGACAACTGAAAAGCTAGCTTAGTTGGAAACCCTAATTTTCAAAGCTTTTCTTTTACGATTCTCTTCCTTAAATGTAATATTCATGATCTTGCTATTATTATTGGATTTTGTGGGTGCAATCCGCTGAAAACCCTCAGGAGACAACACTCCTCCTACTAGGGACACCTAGAGGTTTAAAGGCTTGTTGCACGTGCTCAGTGCAATCGTGTTGCCTACGAAAGTGTGCTAGCTAGTTTTTCTCTTTCTTTATTTTCTCCTTCTCTTTTTAATAAAATATTCGCTCGAGACGATCGAAATTAAGTTTGGGGGTATTTGATCAGTCGAAAATATTGCATATTTTAGCTGGCAATTTCCTCATCATTTGCATTCATATAGAAGTGTTCGGTATCCGTATTTCACATATTAGCAAATCTATCACAGATTATCAGATTACATGTACTAGACCTTAAAACCGGCATTTCTAGGGAAATTGACTGCATTGCATGGCATCGCAATATTTCTATATGTCGCAACCCGTGTTTCGAAGTCTGTGCAGGAAAAGGAAAGCTTGCTCGAACATTACACCGCTCAAAAGATACGTCAACTCACTAATTTCAAATCTGGTATCAACCCAAAGGAGAAATCACAAATCAACATATCATATAAAGCTCCAAATGGCAGTACAAGACAGCACCTAAAAGACCAAGGCCCAAGCCCCTCAAGCAGCCGCGGATCCGCGGCATGGGCTTGCTAATGCCGCGGATCCGCGGTTGAACCAAGGAGTTAGCCTCTCAATTTTAGTGCAAAATTCCTGTTTCAGGGCCTACAGTTCAGAAATGCATCTCAGTTTCCAGAAGACTCCAGAGGTTTCTGCCAGATCAGCAAACTAGGGTTTTCTAAGCTTAATTAATCCTAGCTTAAACCCTAAGCTAGCTCCTAACAAACTCCTTCTAGAAACTCCTCAACAAACTTTTGGAGGGAAAGGGAAGTTCAAACTTAGACCTAGGGTTTGGGTGTTCTATAAATAAGACCCTAGGCTCACTAACTATTCATCTTAGAAAAATCTTGGAAAAATAAGATCATCAACCCATTTTAGCCATTCTCCTTCTTCATCTCCTTCTTCCACAAGTTTAGTGAGAGAGCTTGTAGGAAACCCTAACCCTAATTCCAATTGAGATCAAGAATCCCGAGTACCCATTAAGCAAGAAGCACTACAACCTTTAGGAGCGGAGCCGATCTTCAACGGAGCAAGCGATCCGAGCCGATCCACGACTCACGAAGCCGAGCGACGCCCGATCAACGATTTAGATTCTTCCTCTTGTAGTTCTTGAAGCGAATGTAATCAAAATTGTTGAGATAAATAAATGTGATATTCTTTTATCTTGTTTTCTTTAAATTCTGCATCATGATATCTTTACAATTTGTGAATCTTTTCTGTGTGGTGATGTGTGAATAAAACTCCGCTCGTCGAGGAGTAGAGACGGTTAATAGAATGATGATGTAACATAGCTTTAATCGATTCTTGAGTCCTACGAGTTTTGTAAACCCTAGCAAGTTCAAGAAACGACGACCCATTTCGTTTCGATGCTTTCTTGATTGACATCGATCGAAATTGGGGAGTCACGATCGTTTCTTGAATTTGGTAAAGGCTAGAAAAGGAATGATATCGACGAAAGAACAGGGGTTAAAAGATGAACCCTAGTTTCATCAAGAAAGCCCTAACTCTCGTCGATGATCATCGATCTAGTATCAATCCTTCGAAGGACAAGAACACGATATCTTTAGATTACATCACGTCTATCGATCCGATCGATTCCTACGAGCCTCTTTTAGATTCTTGACTTTTGATTGGAAATATTATCGATACACCGATTCTTGATTGTTTAACATTTTCTTGATTCTTGAATAGAATAGTGACACTTGAATATGAATCATTCTTGAATCATGTTTTCTTTTATTGTTGCTTAACTTTTCATTTCAAACGTATCAAAATATAAGTGAATCGTGCAATCCCTGTGGACGATCCGCACTCACTACAAACTACAATTGACACCGTAGTTTGATTGCGGTCAAAATAATTTTTGGTTGTGATTTCTTTACAATTTTCTACAAACACAACGGAAAATCTACCAATCATCACCTTTTGTATATTATTTACTTTTCTGCGCTAGGATAGACCCAAGGAGGAGGGCACAAGTAACCGGGTTCTGGAGTCCAGTGGGAGACCAACTCGAGGAGTCGAGTCCGGGTCTCCTAACTCCAGAATTGGTAGGGTTGCTTGCCGCTCTCGTAGGGGTCTAGGGGTGTGGGTTTGGCTATTCATCGCGACCGTGGAATCCTTGTTTTATACTGGCTCGTATTAAAAACACGGACGTCCTAGTATATCCAATATTTCATATGATTCTTCTGCTGCGATATCTGTGATGTGATCATGTGATGTTCTGTGATAGATACATTATATAGTATATATGATATATTATATAGACGTTACTTATGTTTTACACCCGCGCTAGCCCTGCCCCGCTCTGCCGTTAGTTACCTAACCTAACGGTGCACGAGGGGACATCGAGGCGAATGCGGATGGCATAAGTGTACGTCGTATTTATCTGTGATGTTTAGGTATTTAAATGATGGGACTTCATTAATGTGATTAATGAAAGAAAAGAAACCTAAGATGTTGTAGAATCAAATTTCAAAATTAAAACAGGTAGCTACAGTTCTTGCTTTGCACAGAGGTATATGTGATATATCCTGCACCTTATTCGATGAGGAAAGGACCGAGATCCCTTCACCGGGAGTGACTCCTGTAGCAATAACTGGCAGATGCTACACACTTGGTTTGTCTTTTGATTGCTTTTAAGTGTTTTTGCTTTGCACAGTGATATATATGATATATCCCGCATCTCATTCGACGAGGAAAGGACCGACGATCCCTTCACCGGGAGTGACTCCTTTAGCAAAACTGGAAAAGCCTCAAAAGCACTCCATTTCAAAATTCATTCGATCCTGCAACGATATCAAGTTCATTACGCAATAGGTTTTCAGAAAAACCTGTCGTAGCCCTCCGTTATTTCAGATAAGTCTTATTTAGTATTCGTGCTACGTTTGTTGACCTCCGTCAAGGCGTAGTGTGCGGTAGCTAACTAGTATTTATCTGTTTATGCATATGATGCAGATTGAGTTAGGGTAGTCGTGCGGCCTTGTTGACCTCCGTCAAGGGTCGTGCGAGTGGGTTTAATTCGATCAAGAAATGACGGGTTGAACTTGACTAGTAGCCTATGGTTTGTTGACCTCCGTCAAGGTCATAGGGTGCTAGGGGCAAAATATTATCGGGAATTTCAAGTGTTGAAATTTGCAATGAGATTGCATACCTTCTATGAGATAGTTGGATCCCGATACCCGCTGCGAGTAAGAGTTACTCCTGGGAGAGTTTTACACATTACAATTAGCCGATCAAGTAGGTGTCTAGAAAGGTGTCAACGGGGTTACGCCTCTGGAAAAACGAGGTTTACATTAATTAGGTTCGTGCGAAAGCACGGGGGACCTCCCTCAAATTACCGACACTGGCCTGGCTGAAAGATTGGGGAACTTGTAGTGTGTAATTAATCCCGGCTAGTCTTTCCTTTTAGGGTTTGAAGAAAGATTTGATAAAAAGCAATGGGAACCATCCTGATTAGATAAAATAATAACCAATCTATTCTTGCAAGAGCGCACGCTGAGTGTTTTCTTCTCTCTCTCTCCAGGTAGCGACCATATCACGCCTTAATCAAGATAATAATACTGATTATTGACCGAACCCGCTTATTATACTGAGCTAGGGAATGTTGGTCCCGCTCCAACTTATAATTGTTATAAGACAGAGCAGGAAATTGGGGATTACCATAATTCCCATGCTGCCCAAACGAAGAGAGTGCATGCTGATGCATCATCTTCGGGTGTGTTCATTACAAAGAACTGTTTCTCTGTATCCTCTACGTCCTGGGTATGTGATACCAGATCAGGATCCCAGATATGTAATCTGTTACATAGGGCTACAGAAAGATAGAGAACTGAAAAACGGATGATAAGTTTCATGAGGCAGAAAACGGGGCAAGTGTTGCAGCCAAGTCTGTTGGTCACTATCACCCTTTATTACGAATACATTGATTCTGAACAAATGTTATTAGATATCGAACCTGATATACAAAATCATATCTATCTCTTTATTAGTAAAGAAATGATAAAATTTTGTATAGTTGGATAATGTTTTGAACATTTCCTATATCAAAAGTTGATCGGTTCAGGCACGTTATCTAAAAGCATTGACGTTCTAAATCAAACTACAGTTCTTTAGTATACAGAACACACACAAGAGGAAGAGTTCAGAAATGAACGAATCCTTCTTGAGGTATTGTAGAATAGGTCATATCAATGCGACACGACTGGCTGAGTTACATTTAGATGCATATTTAAATCAGTTTGAATTTACATCTTGTGAAACTCGCCAGTCATGTCACAAAGATAAGATGACCACAGCTCTGTTTATTGGAAACAGAGAAAGAGTTAGTGAACTCTTGGGATGATACATGTTGATGTATGTAGGTCCCCAGTCTACAAATGCCAGGACTGGTTCTTTATACTTCATTATATTCTCTGATAATCTCTCAAGATTCAGACATATGTTCCTGTTGAAACACAAGTCCGAACCTTTTGAGATATTCACGGAATATAAGTTAGAAGTAGAGAACCAAAACGGGTAAAAGTATTATGTCCTTTGATGAGATCAAGGAGGAGAATACTTGAGCACGGAATTCCTGGACTATTCTAAAGGAGAATGAGATTCTCTCTCAGCATTACTCCTCCGTATACACCATTGCACGATGGTATGTCGGGGCGGAGCAGATACACCCTATCTGATATGGTGTGCTCTATGATGAGTACTACTGAGTTACCTTTTTCTTTAGGGAGTTATGCGCTTGAGAAGCTGCATACCTATTGAATAGGGTTCGAATCAAATCAGTTGCCTACCACTTCATATTTGATATGATAAGGGAAGAGCCCATCTCTCAAGTTAGTTGAGATTTGGGGTTGTCCAGCCTATGTCTGAAAAGCAAAATCCGGACAAGCTCGAGGCAAGATCTGTTATGTACAACTGGAAAGGTTCCAGCTATACAAACAACAGCAGATGATTTGATAGAACTGAAGGATTCAATAATTACCAATGAACCTCAGCCTCTCCGCCGATCTAGTAGGGTTCCTCACCCACCTGAGAGATACTTCGGTTTCTCTATGACAGTGGGAGCGAGGATTGCATCATGAGATGATGACCCAACTAGTTTCGAGCTGGCCATCAGGAGTAAGACTCTATAAGAATGGCTGGATGCTTAGTGATCTGAGATGGAATCCTTATACACCAACAAAGTATGGACTTTGGTTGCTATATCTGAAGGGTTAAATCCCCATCAGGAGCAAGTATATCTTGAGAAGATTACTTGGTGTACATGGAAAGGTTGAGACTTTCAAAGCTAGACTTGTTAAAGGTTTTCGTCATCGACCAGGCGTGGATAATGATGAAACCTTTTCCAGTAGCTATGCTTAAGTCCATCCAGATCCTACTTGTCACGGCTACATACCATGACTACGATATCTGGTGGTTGGGTATCATGACTGCTTTTCTAAATGATGTTTTAGAAGAGTGCGTCTATAAGTACACAGCCAGAGGGCTTCGTAGACAGTGGGAGCAGCGGAAACGTGTGCAAGATGCTTTATAGGATAAAGCAGGCATCGCGGAGTTGGAACATCTGTTTTGATGAAGTAGTCAAAGAGTTTGACATCATCAAAATGGTAGATGAACCTTGTATAAACAAAAAGGTATTAGGGAGTATGGTGGTGATCCTCGTAGAGTACGTGGATGACATACTCTTGATAAGAAAGGAGTTTCTTATGCTACGCTCGATCAATCTCCGCATATCACAATGATTCTCCATATAGGATCAAAGTGATACCTACTAGATCCAAATGGATGTTAGGATACTCACTAGTTGTAGTGAACTGGTATCAGTTGATCCTGGGGAAAATCACTGGAAGTGTTCCAGGGTGATAAAGACGACTGAATGTCAGTCACAGGCATTGCCTTTACCCTAAGCAGAGGGACGGTATGTTGGAAGAGTTCCAAGCTAGATACCGTGGCATACTAGATGATAAAGGCTGGATATATCGCTACTTAAGATGCTACCGAAGAGGTTGTTTGGGTGTATATTGGTTCATGAGATGAACTACGTTCCAACCATTGTGAGACAATGGAGTTGTGGCTTATGCCAAGGAACGCCCGTCCCATCAGTGATCGAGACATATTCTAAGGCAGTGTCACCTGATCATGGAGATGGATGATCTCCAGGATGATCGAGGTTTGGAGAGTAGACTCAGAGGACAACACAGCGGATCCACTCACAAAGGCCTGTTCCCAGAGAGAGATTTTTATGGGATGGTTGAGTATGAGATACTACAACCACTGCTATCAGATGGCCCTAGTGCAAGTGGGAGATTGTTAGTTATATGTATGCCCTAGAGGCCATTACTATACATAGGATGTATATTGTAGTGGATGCTTGGATATATATAGGGAGGACTTTCTTGCTCGATATGATAGTATGCTATCTAGTTGCTCTTTACCTTAACGTTTACACTGATTGTCTCTCTGTTACATGTTGGTAAAGCCCTTAGGATGTGTACTTGACTACCTGGATTATGATGCGGATCATACTAGTGGGGACATGGTAGTCTATAAGTACATCCTTCAAAGTCCCTAGTCGTGGGTGTATCGAGACGGGGCATCGATATACCAGAGTAGACTAGCGTATACCTTCTCGACCCATACAGATGGGCGATGGATGATCCCATATCCATTGGTGTTTGACATCAGAGATGATATACGGGTGCTCAGTAGAGACTGGGTACACTGGACGGACTCGCCGAGAACTCCCAGATGGTATTATACCTCACGTCAGATGGCAGTTCTCTGGTGACACTGGTACAGAGTAGTTTGTTGACCCGAGATCGTCATAGAGTCTTGTGTGGTTCCCACTGTGCTTTGATTTCCATCTTACCACGTCCAAGAGAGCGTGCAAAACGGTGGTTTTTGGGTACAGTCCCGAGTCACATGGAGGCAATGAGCGATAGGAGGGGATTCGTCTCTCCCGGTATAGGGAGTTGATGTTGCGCTGTGTTCGATTGGCTATAACAGGAAATCCCTGGCCAGGGTTGCTGAGATTTACTGGTAAGTGTTACCAGTAGTTTCTCGAATTGTTATAGACCTCATATCGACACGACTTATCGAGCTATTGGGGTCTGACGTTTACCACCCCTAGGCGAGATATGCGACATATCAGACGATCAGACCGGACTGTACGGTAGTGTTACTGGTTGGATTCACAGGAGTATGAGCGGACTTGCTCGTCGATCTTCTGATCGCTCAATACCCGGGTGGCCGTTACGTTTAGCAGACCGCTTGCGGCTTGTGGGTGCTTGATATGATCATCACCTGCTGCCGGCGTATTGACGAGTCTTTAGAGTCCTACACAGAGGTTTCCTGGCTCAAGCGAAAAGAAATAGGAGCGCATATGAGATATGTGCGGGACCGAGAATAATACCAGTATGTGATACTGTATTCGATTCTCGCGATGTGACATTGATCGGTTATATGCGATATAGACGGGTTATCGGATCAAGTGTTGATTCGATAAGTTGTTGTTAGTGTATATGCCCTAGAGGCCATTACTGTATCATACTAGTTTGTATATTACTTAATGGAAGCTTGGGATATTCACAGTTGTATATACAATCTTGCTCGAAATGGTAGTATGCTACTTGGTTTGTCTCTGCTTTAATATGTGCATGTGTTTCTTTTAGCATATTGCTGGTATACATATTAGTAGAGCCCTTAGGATCTTTGCTTGATTACCAGCGTTGTGATGGCGCTCGCACTCGTGGGAGCTGGGTAATCTATAAGCACATCCTTATACAGGTCCCTGGTCGTTGGACTATCGAGACAGGGCATCGATACTCCGGAGTAGACTAGCGTATGCGCTTCTCATCCCAGTGTGGGAGACGGTCTGTCCCACAGCCGTTAGTACGTCGTACTTGGGATAGTATGCGGGTGCTCGTTAGGTTACGAGTACACTGGACAGGACTCGTCGGGAACTGTTGGTTGGTAATATACCTATCGTCAGTTATCAGTTCCCAGGTGACATGAGTACAGCTTAGTCCGCTGACTTGACACTGTCACTTCGCCTCGAGTGTGTTCCCACTGCACTTTGATTACTACCCTACCACGGCTCAAAGGAGCTGTGCAAACAGGTAGTTTTTGGGTGCAGTCCCGAAGCACTTGGAGGCAGTGACGGTTAGACAGGATTCGTCTCTCCCGGTATTGGGGGTTGACATCGCGCTGTGTCTAGGAGAGCCATTACACGAGTAGTCCCTGGCCAGGGCAAGCGAGATATACTGGTAGGTTTCCAGTGTTATCTCAGGGTGTTCTGGGCTACACTCCGACACGACTTGTACCGCTATTAGGGGACTGACGTTCACCGCCCCCTAGGCCCGCCATGCGATGTATCAGACGAACAGACCGGACTGTACGGAGACTGTCACATACAGGCTCAGTAGGAGTGCAGATGGGGTTCACCTCGTCAGTCTTCTTATCGACATCTACCTGGGGACCGTTACGTACAGCTAGTGCCGCTTGCGGTCTGTGGTTAAACCCACTGCCAGCGTAGTGTCGAGTCTTTAGAGTCCCACACAGAGAGCTATTCGCCTTTAGGCAAAACGAGTAGAGGTCGCATGGTTTTGCGACAGGGTTCGTTCGCATCCGCGCACTTGTGCACGTTTGCTGTCCGGACAGTTTATACTAGCGGGCTTTGGTTTAAGCCGGATCCTAGTATATGATTTGAGATTGGTTTTTCTCGTTGTGTTCGTGTTCCTCGGATCACGAATGCGGGTGCGTATGCACAGTTGCTTGAGATTGGGGGAGAGGACCTTGTTTAGGGTTAATGGCTTTTGTCATTTTATTAACCCTATTGTTTTTGTGTGGATTATTGTTAATTGATAATTAGCTTAATTATTGTGCATGGTTGTTGTTGACAATTTGACTTCATTGACTTGTTGACCATGTTGACAACTTGACCATAATCATTTCATTTGGAAGATGCTCTTTGATCTTTGCAAAAATTGAAATGATAATGGTCAAGTCATGATTTATCATGACAATTTTCAAGCTAATTATCTAATTAAAATTATCCTCACATATTAGTGAGAATGGCTCACTATTATTTCATTCTATCATATCTTTTCTCTCTCTTGCTCATCCTCTCCCTCAAGCTCTCTCCCTCTCATGTGTTGAGAAACAAAAAGCTTGAGAAAAACCCTCTCTTGATCTTCTCTTCTCACTTCTAGGGTTCAAGTCTTAGCATTTCTTGCACTCTAGTTACTCCTAGCTTGGAGTTGAAGCTAAAGGTGGTGGCTTTCGGGTGGATCCTTCTTTGACGGGAGAAGACAAGCAAGGTGATCCTTTTCTACCATACCTAGGAGCAAGGAGAGAAGGACTAAAGACCAAAGGTATAACCTTTCTACAACTTTGTTAGTTGTTAGTTTACTTTAGCTAGTTTTAGTTTAGCAAAGATCCTCACAAGCTTAGTCCATGTTGCCTAAGTCATTAAAAATCCGTTTTTTATTATGTTTTCCGCCTCCCGTAAGCACCGGGATGGGCAACACGGACTTACAGTGGTATCAGAGCCTAACTAAACTCAAACTAGCTAGGTAGTAAAGTGTAGCGAAGTTTCGAAACCGAAAAATCCAAAAACCGAACTTTGAAAAACCCTAGTTTCTGTTGAAATTTTTTCTGCTCAAAATAGAAAACTTTATATTTGTAAATTCATCTCAGGGTTTTTTTAAAAACACCCATGAAAAACGAGACAGAGAATCATCCAAACCGCCGCGCTTCCGCCGCACGAGGTAGGCTCGTGCCGCGGAAGCGCCGCGGTTTGATGTCTTCACTGCATCGTTTTTCGTGCAGTGTCTTTCTGTATTGTTTTTGGGATTTTTAGGATATATATTATATGCCCAGATTTTCCAGAACTAAAATTTGCTTTTGCGGGCCTATAAATCCGTATTTTTCGGAACTTCACTACGCTTTAACTACATCGGTTATATCTGTAATGCTTGCATGTATTGAACGTCGGCTAATCGCTATAAGACGATTAGTCGGGGTTATACATGATCTGTGTTTGTTGTTGGTTTGTGGATATGAATGGATTGGATTGTCGCGGGTGAATAGCCGGGTTGGATGTGAGATGAGCGTTGTTTTTCTTTCATTCATTTGTAACATGTAAATTGATGTAATAATATTCTTTGTATGGCCGCACAACCGGGTCGGGGTTGTAGCCGTCATTGTATAATTCTTTTTACTGTTTTTGCTCCTAGGATAGACCCATGGAGGGGGTGCACAAACTACCGGGTACTCGAAGTGCCGAGTGGCCTACTCACGGTGGTGAGGGAGGTTGCTTCGCTTCGGGTGCT